>JAKOOJ010000008.1:54317500-54917500 GCA_022577455.1 Arizona elegans
ACATTGTAGCTCTCTCAATACGCATTTCTTACATTTTCATGATCACTTAATAGTTATGCAATAACTGTTTCTGGGGGACAACAATTATAATCAAATTATAATTGTTTAATTATACATTAATTGCACATGTTGTTAAATGCAGAGAAATGCAGTTTGATATTACTATTACTTTGGGGTCAGTAGGCAACTCAAACTTGGATGGAACAAGGAAGAATTGACAAGTTTTTTAATAACAAGTAGGAAACAGCCGAACAAGAGCTTTTAATCTTCTGTCCCAGGCTATATTTTCTTCATCTTTATCTTTTGCCCTGTTTAATATTTATTTATATTTTGTCAGTAGAATGTTATTTCATTAAAAAGCCATTCCACAGTTACAATTAGCTTTTTTATAAATAATTTTTATTAAAAGGTTTTACAAAGATTTTAAAAACTATGGAAACATAGAACAGAAAAATATTATAAAAGGGTAGAAAAATGAATAAATAAAAAGCAAGATGTCTAAAATGACTAAAATCTTCTTTGCAGAGGTTATAAACATAGCAATTACCATCTTTACCCTCCCATCATACTTCCTTCCTTCCCGCAAACAAATATCAACCATTCAGTTTTATTCATTGTCAGCAAAAAGTCTATACAGGGTTTCCAGTCTTTTAAAAAAGTAGTTTTTGCATTGACTTGCAAGTCAAATTACCCATTTCTATAAACTTAGCCATCTTTATAATCCACTCATCCATTACTGATGTTTCTGAACAGATAGTCTTCCACTTATGACCACAATTGAGCCCAAAATTTCTGTTGCTAAGCAAATCAGTTGTTGAGTTTTGCCCCATCTTACAACCTTTTTTGTCACAGTTATTAAGGTAATCACTGCAGTTGCTGTTAGTAACACAGTTGTTCAGTGAAATTGGCTTCCCCATTGGCTTTGCTTGTCAGAAGATCACAAAAGGTGATCACATGACCCCAGGACACTGCAACCATCACAAATACAAACCAGTTGCCAAACATCTGAATTTTGATCATGTCAACATGGGGATGTGGCAACACTTGTAAGTGTGAAAAATGGTCATAAGTCACTTCGTTCAATGTTGTTTTAACTTCAAACGGTCACCAACCAAATGGTTGTAAATTGAGGACTTCCTGTAGTTTTCCATCCTTGTGTATATAATAGCCTCAAAGTTACTCTATATAAGACCAATCATCCATAAGCCTTTTCTAATTGATAGTTCATAAAACCTAGTAAGAAAGTTCCAGTTTTATCTGAATATTAGTTTTTCAAACGCTCTGATCACCACGTGTATTGTTTATGCATTTGTGTCCAGTATGTTTTTTGCTCTTTGACATCATGCATGAGAAAATGTCTTTTCATGTTTTTCACATTTCCAACAATGATTAGAAGTATCTTTATACATGTTAAGACAACTTTTCTGGGGTCATGCAACATCATTTTTAAAACGTTTGCACTGAACTTTCCGGGACTTTCAGACCCTTTAACTTGCTTTTCCTCCATTTTGAATCTCAACAAAAAATTATATATTTTATCTCATTCTATTCCTGGTCCTTTTAAAATCTATACTAAATATTTTAATTGCACATATTAAAACTATTGAAAACTAAATCCCTCTGCAGTCAGTTATTTTCCCTATTTTCCTGTTCTAGCAAGTCTTTATATGTTAATCCATATTCACAATCAGCTTTTTCAAAACATCAACTTCCTTTATGTTGTGCATATATTCTACTTTACATATTAAAAGACAAAAGAAGCTTCCAAATAAATGACTGTTTTTAACTGATATATTTGCATCTAGGCCACTTAGAAACATGGGATAAATCAATTATTGTTTTGTGAAACAATATTGCCAAGATGGGGCTAGACAAGAAAATCAAAGCATAATTACTTTGGAGGAGTACTAGCCATGCACTCATTGAATGAATCAATGCGAGAACAAATTAAAAAGCTGCATTATTTGTTGTACTCCTTGTTCGCTTCAATAAGGGATATAATTTTCTTAACAAATTTCTGCACATATTTCATGTATCCATGCTTAATTGAAAAATTTGTTTGATCGTGTTCTTTTTAGGCTAATGGATCAAGCATTGCAAGATGACATAATAAAGACTCAGGAACTTCCTTCTATAGTTATTAGTGTTGGAAGGAATCCTTATGGATATCAATTAGCTTGGAAGTTTTTAAAACAAAACTGGCAGAAACTTGTAAAAAAGTATGTATGACCTTCATGTTCTTGCACTTTATTTTGTTTTGAGGAAGCCTACAAAACTGTTTACTCTGTTGATGTTTGCTGTTGGTTTTGTTTTTCTTGTAGATTTGACCTTGGCTCACACTCACTTGCACACATGATTACCGGCATAACAAATCACTATTCCACAAAGGAACAGCTTGCTGAGGTAAATATATCTTTGACAGTCTATATAAGTAAATGTGACACAATATTTTTATCTTAAATCAGTGCAAACCATTTTTATATAGAGAGAATCAAATTGGTAAGAATATATAATAATGTTTAGTTTTGTGTTTGTGTATATAAAGATACATATGTTTGTGCTTTCAAACTAATTTTGACTTATAGCAATTGTATAGACAAGTTCATGCATTCTTCTGCAACATTTTTGAAGGGATTTGCCATTGTCTTCTAGGGCTGAAAGAGTAACTGGCTCAAGGTCACCCAGCTGGCTGTACTAAACTTATTCTAATCAACACACACACACACACACACACATACATATGACACACACACACACACACACACACATATATATATCACCAAATAATAGACTCATGCTAGCTTACAACAAAACACAACCTCATTATAACATCAGAGATCAAAATCACTTCAAGCAATAAATACGATACTATTCAATTAATTAATACAGTAACAAAATCCAGTTTTAGTCTTCCAAAGGCCCTCTGAAAGAGTAGAGTTTCATTACCTTCTAGGAGCTCATAACTAAGCATATGGGAGTTCATGGAAAAACAGCGTTTTCTAGTTTCCCAAGTCACCTCCCCTCATGAAAATTGGGGCCAAAAGCAGTTTCTCAGGGTAGAAGGTTAACAGTAGTTGGAAAAGGCAGCCTTGAGGTTCACCAGCTGCTAAGCCATGTGGGGCTTTATAAATAAAACTAGAACCTTCAGTTGGACCTAGAAACAAATTAATAACCAATTTAGGTGTAGGAGAAGGACTGGCAGAACTAGGGGAGGGATGAAAAAAGGGGTCAGCCTAAATAGCCATAAACAAATCAAGTCCAACCCCCTCATCCAGTTGACCTTAACCCTTATCTACCTGTAATCAGACATTGACCGTTAGTTGAGAAGATTCCTGTGTGTAGCTTTTAACAATAACAGTTAAATTGAACCTTCACATGTGGACCTGTTTTTTTGTGCCTGACAGTAGGCCTTGCAAAATTTGCCTGACATGACATCTGGCATTACAAAATGTTAAATCTTTTAAAACTCAATGAACTAGTCTTTATTTCTGTATATTGTAAAAATATCCTGATTGTGTTCGAAATGACTGATTTGAATAAGAAAAGAAACATCCTTGAAATGAGCACACAAGCACAGTCTCAATGTGAACATAGTCCTTGCAGAGCATTGTGCTTGCAGTTTGAGAGTTATTGCTTGAATGCAGATGGAGGATGCCTGTGTTCAGCACCGTGTTCCCTCCCTTCATTGACTTTTTAAATCTGTGTTATGCTTAGTTATTGCAGAAATAGTTTATAGCTTGACAGCGTGCATTAAGTATAAAAGTCTAGTTTTGAAATGGTATATTGTCAACACGGTAATACACCCAATTTATTACATTTTGTTTGTATGTTTTCCTACATTTTTCATTTGGAAATGAATGGGGCTTGAGAATGAGTACTTCTGAGATAGCTGCTGCCTCTGTGAGAAAGGAGGGGAAAAATGCAACTATTCATGACCATCCAGAAAATAGAGGCATGTGGGAATGATCCATATCTCTTAAGAGAGTGTCTCCTCACTAACCAGGCTCCTCTTCCTCTTGTCAACTGGAATATATTTTTTTATTTTCAACTCCTTTCTGGTTGAAGGCATAGTGAGAAAGGAGAGATAAACATGATGGAATAGTTTTGAATGCCATCCCATGGCATATGGTATTCAGTAATAAGTCTGTTTGAGAAAACTAGTTTTCTGTTGCTACCTTGGTAGGAATCCTGCAAGAATCAGTTGTATTTCTCTATATTTCCTCAATAGGTAAAAAATTATTTCAGCTCAATGGACAAAGAAACTTCAGAGCTCCGTGCTGTTCAACAAGCAATAGAAACAATTGAGGAAAATATCCAGTGGATGGATAAGAACCTTGAAAAAATCAAGACATGGTTACAGATTAATAGCAAAGTGTGAAATTGTATGTGAACTATTGATTCAGAATTGACAGAAGTAAGTTCTCAAAACTATACATACTGTCTATAAATGGATAGAAATCTCTGCAACAGGAATGTTCTTAATATATTTAAAATTATTCCACTTGGGCTAAATTGGGGCTTGTGGAAACAAATTAAAGGCAAGAAAACAGTACAGTTTTTACCACTATAATAATTCCCGATTTCTGGGAGTAAAGTTGAGAAGTGTATTTTTGGCTTGGAATGTATCATTTCCAAAAACCTCTGCATTGTTAAAATATGCTGAAATATTAGTATTCTCAGTGAAACAAAATGGCAGAGTATTACCCTCCAAAATAAGTTGCGCTGTTTTAAATTTGATCATTTATAGTTAAGTAGCATCGAATTTCAATAATTAAGACACAATTCCTAGTGGCAAAGTATGTGAAAAGTCCACAATCCATAGCAGCACATAAAAGCAAGGTTGGACTGGTCTGTGAAATGTGTATGCCTAAGGGTTAGGTAATAGGAATTGAGAAGATATAACAGCATATTTAAGGTATTTTCGATAGAATTCAGGTTGCAACAGAATACAAAATAACAAATATAAAGTAATACATAAAATGTTTATTAGTGTGCCACAGTCAAGAACAGTTCAGTATTGACATTACATGTAATTAAGGACAGTCTCATTGTCTTCAGTATGAAAGATGTAATCCACAAGGAAATCTTTTATTGAATCCATTTGAAAAAAGTAAACATCGTGATAGAAAACACCATGCTCTTTCTTTTAATCCCCATGCAGGTGAAAAGGAATCACACAGCTAAGATTCCTGGAGCAACTAATGTTGGTTTAGTTTATAGAGTCAGCTGCCTAAGAACAGGTGTGATAATTTTAATATGCAAGTGGGTAGAGAGATTTCAAAGCACATCTGAATCTGGAACTATATCCATCTCTCACATACCCTGCATGGAATACTTAAAGAAAGGGAAGCACTGAAATCTGATTAAGAACTATTCTGAAATCAGCTGTGCTATATATCTATACACTAGGACAGTGTTTCTTGAACTTGACAACTTTAAGATGTGTGGACTTCAAATCCCAGAATAGCTGGCTGGGGAATTAAAGGAATTGAAAAGCACACATCTCAAAAGTTACTAAGTTTGAAAAACACCGCACTAGGATAAGGATTATTTGCATGTTCTCAATTCTATGGATGGGTACTATGTATTCAGCTCTTGTGTTACATATTGCTCAGAGTAAAGCAGATAGTAGAACAGTTTTGGGAGAGAGAGTTGGTGGGAAAAGTACCAGTTACTTTTCTCTATAAGTTTGGATGTAGTACTATATCCTTCTCAGAAAGCCAATGGCAGATGTAGCACAAATGCTTTGTATATGATGCAAGTTTTAGAGGATGGCACTGTTCATTATTTGATAAGAAGCCAAGGCTGCAACATAGAAGCTTCTACTCTGCTCCCATTTTGAAAACTTTGCAACTATTTACTCATTTTCCCCTAAGTATTCTCCAGCAAAAGTACTCATGGGCAATTGGCCTAAGTAAGAAGGCAACCAAATTCATGATTAAAGCATTCCTTTTTATAACAAACTAGCATAGATTTACTGAGATTTACAGGCACTGTGGGTAGATTATGTGCAAAATTTTGCATATTTCACTCCTATTAAATCCATAAGAAATATCTTTCTTACAAATATAAAGCATTCTTTTCTTCTCAAAACTTAAGAAAATGACCATAATACAGACAATAAAGTAAGTGTCTAGAAAATGTGAGTTCATCCTTGAAAATAGCAAAATAAATGCTTTGCATGCCAACATAGCCCAATACCATAAAATGTCCAAGATGCTATCTTTTTGCAAAACTGCTTTTGTTCAAATGCAGCTGTCCATCAAAATAAACAATTTTCACACTGGTGATAAACATTCTGAAAAGATAAAAATATATTCTATTCTTAAAAGGAAGTGTGTCATAACATTCAACATCTGAGGCAAGAAATTTAAAACAAAAAACTAAAATATCCAGATTAGCAGGATAAACAGGATTGATTTAAACTTAAACTAACCAATAATGTAGAACGTGTAGAGCTGTTCATCTCAACTTTGTAACTCAATACAAAAACAAAAAACCAGGATATGAGAACATAACATTGCATCTATGATGTTTCATATAAATAGCATCCTCTTACTGAACATAATTTCCTTGTTTAATCAAATTTTAATCAAAGTTTAATCAAAGTAAAAACTAGTGTTTCAGTAAAAGGCTAGCAGACTTTAAATATATATATATATATTTCAAAGGTTTTTTTTTTTTAATCGGGGAACCAGATGGGGCTTAAGCAAAGGCTGGATGGTGACAGTGGGCACACTCTCTCTCATTCTTCCCAAGCAGCTGGGAAAGAGGAATTACTGTAGTTCTGAATTTATATTTTGCAGTGTGCTTCAAAATTAACCAGAGGTCTGTAGAAAAAATTAGCTCAAGTACAGCCAACAGTCACAAAGAGAATATGTTTTTTAAAATGATTTATTCCAACTTCAAGGATTATGGCAGTGATCTATTAGCACCAGAGAGAGAAAGCTTATTTCTTTTGTGAATGATCTAATTTTACTTGTTATTTGTAAGAAACAAGGAGAAAATGAGCCTCTGTATTTTGGTGCTGATATTTTCAGGAGAGGCCTCCAGGGACTGCAAAAAGGGGCTGATGCATCTTGTAGGTTATCCAATCTGTTACTTCAGGTGTACAGCAATGGATCCCTAATGGGAAAGATGTAAGAGGACATCTTATAAAGAAGGCCCCATGTCGGGAAAGATTTTTTAGGACATCAGGATGTGTGCTATGAGTCAAACTAATCTCTGAAATAGTGAAAAACCTATCCTGACGTCAGGGTTTATAAGTACAGATTTTCTAAAAGTTAATTCATTCTGAATCACATGCATATTATATATGATAGGTAATTTAGGACTGCCTTACCTGATGACATTTAACTTTTTTTTTGTTTTTCAGATTTTGCAGTGGAAGATTGCTCCTTTGCCTTAAAAGAGAGAAAAAAAGAACCATGACATTAGTTACTGCATCCATGTAGTAAACACTGAATTCACATATTCTGTTATGAATTATGTCTTGGGGGGAGGGGGTGGCTTTGGCTTAGCATGTTCAGTGAAGTTCTGTCAATAGGACAAGGTTAATCATACCATAGTAACACATATGATGTGTTAGCCAGGTCATTTAAAAAAAGATAACTAAAGACTTCGGGCAGGGGGGTGAGTTTGAAATACACAAAATTATGAAAAACCAGAGACTGGGGTAGAAAGTTTTTCACACCCTAAAACCTTCTTTCTTAAAGTTAATTGGTACTTTCATGTATTTAGAAATGCAACATTTTATCAGAGGCATGGCACCCAATGGTAAATGTTGTTGTTGTTGTTGTTTTGCCACATAGGTTATCCTTGACTTAATCACCATTGGGAAGAAATTTCTATTGCTAAGTGATATGGTCATAAAGTATGATACATGACCACATCACTTAGTGACAAGCAATTCCAGTTGTTGTTAGCTAAGACGACACTCCAATCTAAGTCACTCCAGACTTGATCCCTCCCAGTCCCAATACAAGCATCTAAAACAGCAAAAAGGTTATCATTTACATGTTTAAGAAACTAAGGTAGTATTTACTATTAAATATGCCTATGAATTTAGGCAAATAATGTACGCAGGCTCCATAAAATCTCCAGAGGATTATTAGCTTTTGCATGAAATTTAGAAATAATGTTCTCATAAGTACGTTTCAGGCCAGGGTATAGTTTCAATTGATTATAGTCATTTTTCTTTGTATCCCCAGAGTTTCACATTGCTCAACCTGAGTACAGCAACAGGTTCCATGATTTCTATTCTAGTAACAGGTGATAGTAATGAAATGAGATTTAAAAAATCAGGCTTCCTGACTAACAATAGAGGATAAGAGAAATAAGCTTAAAATTTGCACATAAGATGCTTCAGTAATTCTCCAGCTCATACAAGAGACAAAAGTGGAACAAATCACACTAGGTAGAATTGTTATGATAAACAATCTCTTACCTTCTTGGGTGTTTTGGATTTCTTTTCCTCCTTCCTAGTTTTAGATGAGGCAGCACCTTTTGATTTCTCCTCCTATGCCCAACAGAGAAAAATGCTTGTTCGTGTTTTAAGAAATAACATCTTTTCAAAGTGTAGTTGCACGAGATACATACAGGTGGTCCTTAATTTACGGCCACAATTGGAGCAGAAATGGTCCTGAAGCAAATCACATTTATGTGAATCCAGCTTCCTTCAATTAACATTTCTTATTAAAAGCCAGTTGAGAAGGTCACTAATCATGATTAGGTAACCACAGGATGCTGCTACCAGTTGTAAATGTAATCTGATTTGGCAAATGCCTGAATTTTAATCACATGACTATGGTGGCAATGCAGTGGTCCTAACTTTGAAGACAGGTCAACAATTACTTTTCCTTATTTCAACCATCATTAAATGGATCATCGTTAAGTCAAACATTACCTATACAGAAAAACTGAAATTCATATGATGGAGATCTGACCCAAGGGTTCAGAATAACTGAAAGGAGAAGCTAAAACTAGTTGTTATAGAACACCGTATAGTTCCATACTATAAGTTTAAGATGCATTATGTTTTTATATAATGGAGCTGCTGAGACTTTAGTTAAGGGAACACATGACTGCGGGAAATTAGATCTGCCAAGCATTTCCTTTTCTGGTTCTGCTTTCTCTCTCCTATGGAAGATATAGGTTTTCTAAAGCTTAATGTTTAAACATGCAGGTTCATGCATATTTTTTTATTTATGGTGTAAGAATAAAGTCGTGCATTTTATTGAGGACATATAAACATGCACATGGGAAAACTGTACCCTATTTGTATTTGTCTTAGAGAGACAAACAAACAAAAAGAAGCCTATACTTAGCACAACTTTATTGTGAGAAAAGCTTTATTAACTTTTATTTATTAGAGACATTCAAAACAACTTGTATTTTTGACGAGTGAAGACTTTCTTTGGATAATTTAGGCAGCATTTGCATTGGAGACATTCTTGAGAACTCAGATTTACAACTGAGAACTAAAAGCAAGAACAGGCATTTAATACTTGTTCCCTCATTCCATTTGATTCTTAAGAAACCTGAATTAGCATTTAAAACAACCAACTCTTTGCTCCATTATTTGAGTTAATTTATGCATGTTCCTGAAAAAACTAGAAGTAAAATGCCACTCTTAAACAGTATTTGTTTAACAGGTCTATTCTTAGCTTTAAAAGCCAATGTGGGATTAACCTCAGCTATATTCTTATATTTGATAGAATTTTTAATAACCTAAAAATCAGGTTACCTAAAAATTAAACCAAACCTATCAAAAGAAGGAGTTTTGATAAAGCTATATGCAAATAATTGTGAGTAGGTAAACCATGAATTCTGTATTTTTAAAGAATATTTAAATGAATCCAGTCCTCAAATACTCATCGAAATAGGAGAGGAAATAAAATTATGCAAGCAAAATTAAAAACATTAAAAAATGCATATTTTAAAAACAGGCAGATGGCGCTCTAGTATAGCATAGTATAAATGGGGATGTTTTACTTATTTAGAGGAGTGGCATTAAACTGAGAAAACATATAAAACTATTTTTCTATTAAATGTTGGCATTGGATATCCGCAAGAGATAGAAAACATGAATAAATAAATGAATAAAATGAATAAATAAATTCATTTAACACAGTATCCATGATAAAAAGCCAGAGCTAACCATGTTTATTACAATCAACCAAATGACACAGAAGAGAATAAGCTTTCAAGTTTCAAAAACTCTTACAGTGTGTTTTGCTATATGATTAAGAACACAGATAGTTTTCAAATTATTTTTCAATGTATTTTTCTCCTTTTTCCTGGTCTATTTCCTTATTGAAGAATTCTTGAAGCTCAAAACTTGGGACATAATGAAGGTCTAATAAAGATTGTTGAACCAAAGATGTTGAATTTCTTCTGACACATCAGTATGGATTCTCATGCATAATAGAAAAAAGATCCATTATACACATTTAGGCAATATGGTGTACTGGTGAATGTGCATGCCTAGAAACCAGGAGACAGAGTTCTAGGTCTTCCTTAGGCATGAAAGCTGGTTGGGTAACTTTGGGCCAATCTGTGTTTTTCAGCCCAACCAAACTCAAGGTGGTGTTGGAGAGAAAATAAGAGGCAGAAGTACTATGTTTGCTTGTTGCCTTAAGAGCAAGGTAAAATAGTAGGTCGTACAACTCTGATTTGGGTCATCGTGCACTCTTCAAATGGGATTCTTTCTTAAATACGGCTTACATTCAACAAGTAGAATGCAAATATTGTATAATATACTTTTTAAAAAATATATTCATTCAGAACCACATAACACATTAAATCTTGCTCAACAGCAGATTTTACTTGCTGTTTATTAAACAAAAGCAAGGCCATTTTGCAAACTACCTTTTGTTACTTTTGCTCCCTTAATGTGGCAGGATGTTAAGACTGATTTAAAGGACATCTGGTCTCCTTGCCAAAAAAGAGGCCTACCTTTGTTGAAGGTGGCTGTGAAACAACAGGTTTACCACAATGGTCAAAATCCCCAGAGAGAGCATCAATGGCTGCTGAGTCACTGTCTGGCTTCTGAAATAAGAATAATTACCATTTTAAGGAACAGCAAAATAAGTACTTTTCCAAGACCATCTTAGAAGACAAGCTCTAAACCAAAATCAGAAATTTAGTTATCAAACATCCGTTTTTGAGTTTCAAACATATTTGGTACAAAAGATACAGAGCAAATGAAACAAGAACTTTCAAAATGCAGAAATATTTTCAAGTGCCGCAGGTCTTTGTTATTAAAATTAAAACCATCCTTCTCTTTAATGCTCACCGCTGGATCCTACTTCCTGAGGTCCTTCCCTGGTACATGGGGTTAATTGATATGAAACGGTTGACAACCACTGGGAACAAAAGCCCACCACGTTGCAGCAGCAGAAGTAATAAAAGTACTCCGTTATCACTATCAGAGCTCAACTCTATTTGGTTTCTAATTCATTATGTGTCATAAGAATCCTGCATTTTTTAAAGAATTTGGTTTCTTGATCTAAAGTTTCTTGAGCTAAACCACCCAGGATCACCTAGGTGAGATGGATAATGTAGAAATTTAAATAAATAAAATAAGAATTGTTGTTCTTTCCAGTATTATCACAGATAGAAGCTATCTTATTTCTCATTAGTTCTATACAAACTAATCAATCTTTTCACCTGAACAGTATTAAAGTTCATGCTATATTAATGGATTCATATCCATCATTTTGGTCCTGGTGTTGGATTCATATTTCAATAAACAAAGCCAATCTACTGACAAGGAAGCACAGGATAGAATTGAAAGTAATACTTCCTTACCGTTTGTTCCTTGGGTTTCTCACCATCTTTATCTTTTGGCTTTATAGGCTTATCCTTTGACAAAGGTAAACATAATTAAGTATCAGTTTCATTCACCGACCTATTCAAGTCTACTCTAGTCATCTATTTTAAATAACCTAGAATGCTTGTTAGATTGTTCAACTTTTCCTAATTCTGTTTGTTCAAGATTATCTTCATGTTCTTCAAAAGTAGCATTCTGCATGCTGAAACTTTAAATGTTTTATTGTATTTATGGAAAACTGTACCTCCAGCACAAAACGGAGTGATGGGTGTTCCATCACTGGAAATTTTCAAGAAAAGATTGGACAATCATTTGTCCGGAATGGTATAAGGATTCCTGCCTGGGGTAGAGGGCTGGACTAGAAGACCCCCAAGGTCTTTTCCAGTTCTATGTTTGCATGTATGTAAAACACAGTTTCAAAAAATATAAAGGGAGCACGATGCTTTTATTTTCAATGTCAAGCAATCTGCTGTAGTTGCCCTGAAGCATCCTTCCCTAACTTTGATTCTTTTAGACAACGACTCCCATGATTCTTGATTAATAGAACCCATCCTGACTAATGATAAAGGATGTTCAGCTTCAACACATTTAGAAGACTCTAGACTGGGCAATACTGTTATTTATGAGGTAATGTACATTTAAATACTAGGGGCATCCTGCATTTGTTCTTTACCAATGTTATTCAGTCTAGTCCTGCTTCAGTACATTTATTTCTTTAAAAAAAACTTAAGTTGTAAGTTTGACTTTAAAAATATCTATTTACCTTTTCATCTGAGTCCAGAAGATGTCTATATTCAGGAGGGATTGTATCATCTCTTTCTCCAAGTTTGTCTAAATGTTCCGCTTTGGCTTTTTCCTGTAAAAAGCGGGTTTTTTTTAAAATACACTTATTTCTTAAAGGAGTCAATTGAATCCAACCATGATTTATAGATGACAATCTCATCTATATCTCAGCAGTACACTTGGTAATCTTTTCAGAAGAATGAAAATGTTTAAAAACTAATGTCACATAAACATTACAAAAAATGGCACAAAACATTGCAGGTTCAAATATATGACATGTTTTACAATGCCATCTAAATGCAAAGCAACATATATTTTTTTTTTTGGTAAATTAGTTGAAAAAATAATAGAACATTTTAAGACATTTAAAAATATTTTTAAGTTTTGAATTGTCTGTTCTTTGATGCAAAGCCTTTTGTAAAAATTAACAGAGATTATATATAAACAAATTTGTAGTTTTTAAGTAACTTTTTCTTGCACAGGTATAATAGAATTCTTTTAGAATAGAATAGAATTCTTTTATTTTTTTATTGGCCAAGTGTGATTGAACACACAAGGAATTTGTGTTTGGTGTATATGCTCTCAGTGTACATAAGGAGAATAAAATACATTCATCAAGAATAAAAAGATACAACACTTAGTGATAGTCAAGGTTACTAAAATAAGCTATCAAATCATACTGGGAAACAAGTAAAAACAATATAAATTGAAAGAACAAGCACATGGTTATAGTAATAAGTGGGAAGTGATTGATACTAGTAAGGAAGAGAATAATAATAATAGTAATACAGTCTTAAGAAATTATTTGACAGTATTGTGGGAATTAGTTGTTAAGCAGAGTGATAGCATTCAGGAAAAAACTGTGTCTAGTTGTTCTGGTGTGCAGTGCTCTATAGCATTGTTTTGAGGGTAGAAGTTGAAACAATTTATGAGGATGTGAGGGGTCTGTTTATATTTCATATAAACAAAGACTACAGAGATAAAATTAAATGTTGATTTTGATTTTCAGTATTTAAAAAGGCAAACCAAGGGAGCAAAAGCAGGAATAAGCAATAAAATGGGCAGTGAAACAAACAATGAGAGAGAGACAGCTTTTTGGAATGCTGACACAGAAAAATTCTCTTTTCTCAGCAAACTTCCTTGGCTCAGTCCATCCGTACTTCTGCCAACTCTTCGTTCAGGACAGCTAGTTTTCTTTGCAACTCTGGAAAACAAGTACAGTACTAATTCACAGTTCGGGGAGAAGGATCTGTTCTTTTCTCACCTTTACTTTATCCAAAACTGGTTTGTTTTCATCTGGGTCAGGCTCTCTTTGTCCCAGTGTGTCTGCAAGAAGGTCTGCAGCATCATCAAGTTCTTTCCTACCCTGACAGATTTAAGAAAAACAAAAAACCACACATATTTACACACAATCACAAACTTCCGAGGTGGTAGAGATTATGTAGAGCCCAGTGAAAGAGCTTTGAAAGGCTGCAGGGAAGATTATAGTCATCATTTTATTTCTTCACCTCTGACTAACAAGCAAGGGAATTCAGCTTCCAATATTTCTAAAAGTTTTTTTTAAAAAATAGTTGTAAATCAAATTTAACTCAGTGCTTTCAATGGAACTCAAGAACACTACTTGATTGCTCCAACAAATAACAATCTTATAAAAAAAGCAAATGACTATGTGCGTATATCTTTAAATGATTTTACAATCATCAACATTCCTAAAACATCAAATGGACTAATGAAACTGAATTGCAATGTCAATATATCAGGATATTGATAGGTTGCTGAAAGTTGCTAATGTTTGACATTTTGGCCATAAGTACAGTTATCAGGAAGTATTGCTCTGCTTACTGGAATGACTGCTTCTTTCGGAACAGATGACTGCACAGCAGGAGCAGCAGCAGAAGAAATCACCTCTTCTGTAGGAACAGCAGGCTTGCTAGGACCTGTAGATTTCTACAAGGAAAGGAAAGGATTCATCAATATATGTAAAAGTGAGACAAAAAGAAGTTAACACAGAAAACTGTTTCTGACCTGTCCCTTAATGCCTCCTAAATACTTTTCTAAAAACTAAAGAATTTACAGAAAATGCAACAAGTTCTTCCTCCAGTAAGTACTGCTGAAAGGGGAGGAAGAAATGGTATTTAAAGAGAGCATGCACTATTGAAAGGGAGTGCCACTCTCTCAGCTTCAACTAATCAAGAACTCTACAGTACATGCATGAAGAGGAAGAAGCAATGCAAAGAGTATGGCATCTCCCGTCTTCTATAATGCAAAAAGCTAAAATTTATTAGGAAACAAATAAGAGAATTTGCTTTACACTTCTCAAATGGCAGTAATGACTGAAACACAGATACCTTTGAAAATTAAATCACCTAAAGAACTTGGGATGGACTAAGCTCCTGCTTGCTGCTCACTTGTGATTTTTAAACCCCTTTTTATAAACTTCACTACAGATTCTGTCATTTATTTTGCTTCCTCCTCTCCACTCATATTGTTCCTCTCTTGTTTTCTCTTTCCGGTGCAGCTGCTCCCTTTGTTCATCTCAGCTACCTTTTTTTCCATTGCTGCTTTAAATTGGAAGAGGTAGATGGACAAGTGATTCTGTTTTGAAACATGTTGTGTGTGTCTACGTAATAGGAGGTTCATTTGTCTTACAAAGGCAAGAAATTCCAATCAGAAATTGTTATAACGTTCATTGATATATTTTTGCCCTTTTCTGAGCAAGATTTCTGGGCAGTGTATATATTCATAAATGCAAATATATCTATAAAAGTGTCACATGAACACATTAATGGATATGAAATCTTCACATCTGGAATCAACTGTAATTGCCAATCCTAGGTTGAAAGGCAAGGAAACTGGGCATTACACAGCATTTACCTAGAGTCTGTAATTTTTCCATCATCTCTTTCTTTTCTAGAATCATCATTTTGAGCTCTAAAATAAATATCAGTTAAATAAGTAGCATTTTTAAACTGATCCCTGAAAATTATGTGTGTGCCTTTTTCTTTCAAATCAGATTTTGGAAGAGAAACCTGCCATCAGCTGAAATTCAATCTTTCCTAGCCTGCTAATAAAAAGAAAAGTCTTGATGTTGACTGCCTTCTATAAAAGTCCCTTGATAATTCTGGCTTATCCAGAAATTTTCTGAAAATGTCAGTTAAAAGATGAACTTGGGATGTATCAACTATGAAAAAAAATGCAAAAAATGTGTCCAAATTTATTAAAGGGATGTAAAAATGACCCTATAAATACGTTATTGTACAGATCTAGGTGCTTCTATACTTGAAATAATACTGAATGCAATTCAACAGTATAAAGTATACAATTCTACTACAGTTAATATATTTATATATATATATATATATATGTCTTTTTCTGTTTTTCGTAGGATTTATGTGCATATTCTTTCTAGCCAGGTTTTACATATATATATATATATCTAGATCAGGGGCCTCCAATCTTGGCAACTTTAAGACTTGTGGACTTCAACTCCCACAATTCCTCAGCTTTGCTGGCTGAGGAATTCTGGGAGTTGAAGTCCACAAGTCTTAAAGTTGCCAAGATTGGAGGCCCCTGATCTAGAGTATGTACGTAATTTCATCTGAGTGTCAAAAGTCTCTCTCTCTCTCTCTCAGACTCAACCAATCCTTACCGCAGGTGTTTCTGTTGTTGATGCTGGTGCAGAACAAGAAAACCCTTCAGACAAAGCATCCAGAAGCTCACTTTCGCTCAGGGGCTAGAAATCAGAACAAATTATTAAAAATGTTTTAATGCATGTCTAAATGTCCCTTTTTTCCTTCATAAGGTGACTGAATACAGAACTCTCCGTTTAGAACTCTTAATTATGAAAGAATTAATAGTCAGCTAAGTAAGTGTCCAATTGGAAGACATTAAGTCATAACAAAAGCTTTCAATTTATTTATTTCTAAACTAGGAAATATATATATATATATAAGGTTCCTGACCAATCTGTGCACCCACCTGAGGCTTTTCTTCAGGTTTTGGCAAAAGTGGCTTCCCATCTTTATCCTGTGGAGGAAAAAAAGGGAGTCTAGCAATTAGTGCACTATGGCGGTTAGTCAAATATTACACATAATTCTATCCCAAATTTAGGACATCAACCATCTTATAGAATCAAGTATATATGTTTCCAGAGTGACCCTAACAAATGCCTGCAGCTGCTTTTATTAACTGCATCTTTTAATTAGCTTCTGCTCCTTCCTCAAAAGTTTGTGAAAACATATGCTGAGCTGGAAGATTTAGCAATTGCAAGATATATCTATCTACCGACTTTCAAATTTTGAGAAGACTCAACATGCAATCAAGTTACATCATTCATACTAATTCAGGAATTGATATTAATTCAGGATATTGTACAAGGCATTCATAGTCAAGGATCCACGTACAATTTAAAGATTAAGGTGAACAATATAGCTTCCAGCACTCCCCAAACCAAAATTCAACATAAAAAGCAGGAATAATTGCAGAAGGAACATTCTTAACTGCATTTTGCTGTTACAAGTTCCAATGGGTGAATTTTTTGTCAATGAATTTTGCTTTTGGAACTTTAGAAATACTTTATTTAGTTTTAATGTTTATTAATTTATTATGACATAAAAAGGGTCCTGTGAGCTGCCTTTTTAAATTAAAAAGACAAGACAAGCTAGCTTTTTCTATTTACTCTTGCAATGTAACAAACTTTCTGCTTTAGCCCAATTAGTTTTTTTTTTTTTTTGTCATAGTAGGCACCCAATACCTTCTAAACCCATAATCCAGATCCATAATTTTCATTAATATGTAACTTCCCCTTGCCAATGCCTAAACTAAGCAACTCCAGGGATTGATGAGGCGGGGGGGGTAAGGTTGAAGGGCCATTAAACAAACATTGGCTGTACCCACTTCTGGGGTAGGTCTCAAGTTGATGCATTCCTACATTTATGCATTTCTTCATTACATCTGCAAGCCAATTTCTGAAGCCACATCATTTGTGAGGTAAAACTGGAAGCTTTTAGGAATTTAATCTGTGATTTTTGTAATACAAGGTGTATAGTAATATCTCAGAGCTGTAGTACTTACAGTATTAAGTGTGCAGTGCAGAAATATTGGAAATAAGATCCCAAAAAGGCATCAGGCAGGGTTATTGGGATGCCCAAAAAACTCAGACAACAACCACAATCACTAAATTGAAGCCTCACAATATACACAAAAAATGGTAGCGCTACTTTCATATTGTCATGTTTATTATTTTCTCTTTTTTTTTTTTGACCCCCATTCCTGCAGACACATATTTGGTCTGGTTATTAATGAACAGAACTAACAAATTAATCAAAATAGCTTTGGGACCTTGCCATCACAGACCTAGCAAATATATTGCCATATGAGAAGGAAAACATGAAGAAAATGGTTCAGAGTAATTTGTATATTTAACTGAACTCTTTACACAACCATCAATATATTCTATATATTGTGTCTACAGTAGGCAAAATCACAAATCCAAAATTCTTGATTTGATATACTGAACTGAACTTTATGCCACAATTCTGAAGAGAGTTTATTAAAACATAAAAGCTTTATTTTTAACAACAAAAAAGTGAACTGTACAAGAAAAATAAGCTCTATTACCTTTACTTCAGTTAATCTGTAATCAGGAGGGATGCTTTCTTCCTTTTCCCCAAGTTTCTCATGTTTCTCTTTTTTTGATTTTTCCTGAACAAGAATACAAGAAATAGAAACTTTCAACAACAAGACAGTTTCAGTGTAATTCATTAGGATTGTCCCATTGCTTTGTATTATACTTATAAAACAATAACTAAATCTATTGTTGACTATCCTACCACAGAAATTCTTCCACATGCCAAATTCCTACCACATGAAGAACATGAGAACAAGAATTCAATTAGTAGCCATTCTGAGATATATTTCTTAAATCCACAGCAACACCCATGCTTCTTTCATGCCGCTTTCAAAATACTATTTTAGAATATCTCTGTTTGTGACTGCAATGATGGTTGGTAAGCTTTGAATTGCTTAATCATAGTTTGTGGAACAAGTCATAATTGACTTGATTTCATACATCAGGCTCAACCACAAACCAGAATGGTTGGCTCCACACAATGCATGAAGCCACAAACATATATAATTATGAATATATAATGTTCAGTGTTGAAATCCACCCATTGTCATGGCACTGTTCCATCCATCGTTGGAGAAATACTTTCAAAAAATTAAGAATTAAATGCTAGCAATTATAGAAAAATTACATTTCATAACAAACTATTTTGGTACTTTTGGAAAATAAAAAAGGCCCCCTCCATTATAACCAACAAATTAGATATTTTATTACTTTCACTTTATCCACAGCAGGTTTTTTTTCTTCTGGGGCAGGCTCATTTTTTCCTAGGCTTCCAGATAAGGCTTCTAGTGCTTCATTAGTTGCTTGTGTGCTCTATAAATAACAAGAAAAATCAATTAAGATGTATTTTTAAAAACTGGTTGAAAAATGAGAAATATAATACTACTGATATCAACTTTAATATAAAATAACAGTCAAGGAAACTTGCTACTATTATGATAGTACTGTAATGTAGAACTGGTTAGACTAAGTTAAAAAAAATAGTAGTAGGTATAGACAAAATTTATATGGAATTTTCTCCTAGATTAAAGGTAAAGGTTCCCCTCGCACATTTGTGCTAGTCGTTTCTGCCTCTAGGGGGCGGTGCTCATCGTCGTTTCAAAGCTGAAGACCCAGTGTTGTCCGAAGATGTCTCCATGGTCATGTGGCTAGCATGACTAAACACCAAAGGCACACGGAACACTGTTACCTTCCCACCAAAGATGGTCCCTATTTTTCTACTTGCATTTTTTACGAGCTTTCAAACTGCTAGGTTGGCAGAAGCTGGAGCCCACCCTGTTACATGGCACTAGGGATTCAAACCGCTGAACTGCCAACCTTTCGATCGACAAGTTCAGCGTCTTAGCCACTGATACATTTAAAGACTAGTTTGCCAAAAGCCTAAGTTAAATTGGACTTAGTCAGCCCCTAAATCAGGGGCAAAGCTTCAATTTAGCAATCCCAAATATTAAAAAAAGAGAAAAAAAATCCAGTTTAACTCAGCTCCCAAATTATTTATATCAGCATTTCTGAACTTACATAACTTTAAGATGTGTGAACTGTTATTTCTGGGTGGTCTATACTGAAAGTTTATTTATTTTTATTTATTTATTTTTTATTTTAATTTGATTTATATGCTGCCCTTCTCCGGAGACTCAGGGCGGCTTACAATGCGTTAAGCAATAGCCTTCATTCTTTTGTATATTTTATACAAAGTCAGCTTATTGCCCCCACAAACTGGGTCCTCATTTCACCTACCTTAGAAAGGATGGAAGGCTGAGTCAACCTTGAGCCTTGGAGAGATTCGAACCAGCAGAAATTGCAGGCAGCTGTGTTAATGACAGGGTGCACCAAACCACTGTACTATCAAGGCTCTTGATGCTATAAAGGAGGTTTTATGAGGATGCTAAGAATAGCAATAGCAGTAACAATAGCACTTAGACTTATATACTGCTCCATACTGCTTTAAAGCAGGGGTCACCAACTTTTCCAGTGGTGGTAGTGCGACAGGGAGGGGAGAGGGAATAGTTTTGCACATGTGTGCCGCTTGTACAAATGCAGCTTTGCACGCTCACACTCTACTTGTACCGATTGTCCCAATCCTCGGATCATGTACCGAGGATTGGGAACCCCTGCTTTACGGCACTCTCTGAGCAGTTTACAATGTCAGCATATTGCCCCCAACAATCTGGATCCTCATTTTACCAACCTTGGATGGATGGAAGGTTGAGTCAACCTTGAGTTGGTCAGGATCGAACTCCTGGTAGTGGTCAGAGCTTAACCACTGGGCCACCATGGCTTTGCCATAAAATCAATTATTGGACTTAATCAAGTGTATCTTGGGATTTTTTGTATTAATTTTATATTAATTTGTGTAACTGGTTACTCACTGGAGAAGTGACTGTAGGAGCTGAAGATTTCACAGAAGGCACAGCTGAAGCTGAGACAGCTTCTTCTGCAGATGTGTTCTGGGGTTTAGTTGACTCGGGCTTCTAAAGCAATATGACACAGACAGATATTGATTACCTTTGCATGCATAGATCAGGAGGCTTTATGTGTTTAACAGGTAGATATAATGAGATTCCGGTCAATCTTAGCACAATTAAAATATTTGATTTAGAAAACATTTCATCTTTATATTCAAGGAATAAATCTTCTTCTGACACATGATATTAGAAGCAAATAAAACTTTTCAGTTTTTAGATTATACATACCCACACATACAAACACTCTTTCCCTCCCTCTCGCACATGTGCAAACACACACACACACACACACACACACACAGCTATTGCCCTCTCAAATGTAATTTCATTTTTGTGGTCTCTAGGAAGATACTCACTGGTGAAACTTCTGATGAAGCCAGGGGTTGCACAGGAAGAGCTACAGGAGACGCAGCTACTTTTTCTTTGGGAGTTTTGGGGGGCTCATCTACCACAGGTTTCTTGGGGGGGGGAAAATGATGAATGAATTTTAATCTTTAAAAGGTATGACTGCTTGAGCACCATTAAAAGGAGTTGTGCTTAAATATCTATTTCTCAGCATGCTACCTAAACCTTAACAAATGATGTGTTATATAAGAGCAGAATATAAAGTGAAGTTATACTATGGATGAATTTACACAATTTTTCATCTGCTTCTATCCAATGCAGTCTTTCTCAATCTGAAATTCTACTGATGCATTGAGAAATACTATTCTCAGATTTCTCAAAAGAGCATCCCAGCTGAGGACTTTGTTTGCTGGATTTATATCGCTGCTTATCTTACTTTTACAGGACACTAAGCAGCTTACAATAAAACAAATAAAATGCGTAACATAGACAATATTTTTTAAAAATAAAAGTAATAAAACATGGCATCCAGGCATAATCTAACCAATCAGCCACATCACCAGGAGACAATGTCTAATCCATGAACAGACACATAATCATATTTACAAAAGGCAGCAGGGACAAGCCAAACAAAGGGGAGCGGGGTGATGTTCCAAAAATCTCTCCTTCTAGGCTCCACCAGGCAACACTTCTTAGCTGACAGGAACGGAACATGCCCTTCTCACCATATTGGGGTAGAATCAGTAGAAAAAGTAATCCGCTTCAATACAGTATTTTGGGTTTAACTGTACCGTTTTGGGAAAAGAAACATACCTTAGACGTATCAGCAAGTTCAGTTGGTTTTGATTTTTCTGGGGAGGAAGCAGGACAGACAAAGTCTTTTGAAAATTCATCAATGAGTTCAGTCTCACTAATTGGCTGTAAAACAAAAAGGGAAAATAGATACATAGTAATCAATTTAAAAACAGACAAAAATGACAGTGACAATAGCAATAGCACTTAGACTTATACACCACTTCATAATGCTTTTCAGCACACTTTCTAAGCAGTTTGCAGAGTCAGCATACAGCCCTCAACAATCTAGGTCCTCATTTTACCAACCTCATAAGGATGGAAGGCTGTGTCAAGGACCTTGAGCTGGTCAGGACCAAACTCCTGGGAGTGGGCAGAGTTAGCCTGCGATGCTGCTTTCTAACCACTGTGCCACCACAGCTCTTATAGTGCAAACATTTATCAAGTTACCATTTATCAAGTTACCATTCTTCAGCAGAGGTAAGAACATGATTACTGTGGTGTGGATATTTGGTTGGAAATACTGTATATATACATTTCTGTTCAAAAGATAGGAATCTAAACTCCCCTCCTCTGGAGGAACAGGAGTATTAATAATATGTTTGCAAAAAAGGGAATCTTGCACTTTCCTTTCTTCTGCAGATCCAGTTAGCCTGCTTTAATGTAAACTGATGCCACAGCATATTATACACCTAACAATAAGATTTCTAAAACAATAATTATATATTCCAAGATATTGATTCAGCTCTTATGAGATTTTAGTCATAATGCAAAACATGCCTCTGTTACAGTATACTGTAAATGAACAGAAGATCTGAAACTTTTAGAGTAATAGGCAATGGTAAAATATTCTTTTACTTGCACTGTAAGAGACAAAAAACTAAGGTAAGAAATGCAGAAGGAAGATATATTTTGAGTTTTTAAAGAAATGATATGAACCACTGGTGGGGATAATAGAGGCTTATAAAATCATGCATATAAGGAAAAATTCAGTATTAAAAAGTTTTTCTCATCCCTCTACAGTATTAGAATCTGGTCTTATCTGTTGAAGTAAGATATGAGGAGATTTGTGAATGATAAAAGGAAGTAATTTCTTCAACTACATATAAATCATTGCCATCAAATGTGCTAATGGCAACCAATGTATGAAGACAAATTGATATAAGAATAAGGCTATTCACTGGGATTTCTTGTATATTACTGTCAGAAAAAAAGTCCACACCTAAAGTGTCAGTTGCCGGGAATCAACAATGAAAGAACGCTTTTGATTTCCTGTCTTCTTTCTGAATTTCCTGCATGTACAGAATTGGAACCTATGACTTAAAACTCTGGACCAAACAGTCCTTTGTTTTGATCTAACATGGTATTGTATTTGCTATTGCAAAAATAGAAAGGAAAAGAATAATAAAACAAAAAGAAAAATATTTATTAAGAACTTCCCTTTGTAATATACTAGACTTCCTCCAAAGTGAATATTGAATGTATTCTCAATATGTTTTTAAAAAAGAACTGATAAAATTTTCACTCAACTTGTTCTTTTGCAACAGAAGTAATAGAAAATAAATATTTTAAAAATTGTTAAATAACCTTTGGTTTCTCTTCGGCTGCTGGCAACAATGGCTTCCCATCTTTGTCCTAATATATAAAAATAAGAACTATTGTTAAGAATGCAATTTGTATTCAATCAAAGTAAAAATAGTGAAGATACAAAAGAAGTCTAGACTGGAACAGAAATATTTTCTCAATTTCCCAGAACTTTAATAGTTCTATATCATAATAATAATTCAGATGCACAGTTGATGTAGTAAGCCTAGTGTCATTACTAGGCTTTGGCCATGCTATCCAGTTGTCAAATTCCATATACTGGGTATGTAATTCAAGAAGATATTATATTCTGAAAATTTTAGGTTTTGTTGCATGTCCGATTTATATAGTTCATTAAATGAATGGTCGAAGGTCAAGGAAATTTGTAAATTCTGTCACAATCTTTTTCTACACAGACTTAATGGAGTTCATAAAATTCTAAGTTATTTTTTGTTGTATAAAAGATTAAACTAGTTGATCTAATTTCTCAGGTGTCTCAGATGCTGAATATACCACTGGTACAAACAATGTTATTAACAAATGTTGTACCAGTAAATATTTCCACTGAGTAGTATCTGATAGATGACATTTGTTTTTAGCAGAGAATATGTTAAAAATTCATCCTCATCATCTATTACTTGGGCCAAAGACAGTATCATCACTTTCATCTAATATTTCCATATCAGCACCTTTTTTCCAATTAATGTTGGATTTCCCCATAAAGACAATTTAGCAGGGAAAAAAAGCATTGGATCCTTCTTTTTAGACGTTATATACCATTGCTTCCTATTGTAATTAGTATAATTGTTTCCAGAGATACTAGTTCTATTAAATAATGGATAGTTAACACTATCCATTTAGCCAAATGTGCTATATTTGTATATCCCTAAGAAAATTAACACCAATTGTTTGCTTCCAGTATTTAATATTTGACAATTGATAAGCTATAGGTATATAGCTCCAGATTCTAAAAACCAGCCATCAACAGGTTCATAGAGATAAACAACTTCTACATACTATTCAAAAGAGACAATCAAAAAGCTAAAAAACCACATAACTCCCTTGCCAGCAATCACTACCCAGATTCTGGGTGGAATTGTTATAGTGTGTCCTTTTCATCACATGATTGCAAAGGGATCAAACAAGCATTTCCCTATTCTTGCCTTTCATGGTACATCAAAGCACTGAAAGATGAAAGAGCAACCAGGTCAAGAATTCCAGTGTTCAAACTGCAATTATCCCTCTTATCCTGAACACAAGATAGCAAAATTTAGGAAAAAAGAGTGACCTTAAAGTAAAACCAGTAAGACATCAACTAAATAACTGAATAATTTAATATCCCAGTGCCATTTCTAAACTAACAAAAATAATATATATTGCATGTCACTGAAAGCTGGAGATTATTATTTACCAATGTTGGTTTTAATCTGTATTCAGGAGGAATTGTATCATCACGTTCACCGGGTTTCTTTTCTTTCCTTTCTATGGCCTTTGGCTAAAGGAGGGGGAAAAAAACAATTTATCAATATAAAAGAGGATTCTTTGGAAATCTAAATACATACTCTAAAATCAGTGGGATTTAAAAGTGCCTAAACCTAAATCAATCATATCAATGAATGCTGAACCATATACATCTAAATGTATGACCATTGAACATATAGTATTTAATTAATTAGCACTTTATTCTCCCATACTTGCAACCTAATCTTATTATTTTTTATTTACAAATACCTCTTAATGTATTTAATTGTGCTTACTCTAAATTTAGGAGTACAACTCTTTTACCAACAAGCAAATATTGTTCTGGTTGATTATTTGTATATTTGATTGATTGATTAGATTTTTTTTTACCAAAAATCTTGCCTTTATTACTTTATAAATAACTCAAGGCAGTGATACCTAATATTTCTTTTTCCTCCCATTTTCCCCACAGCAACAGACCTGTGAGGTGAGTTATGCTGAGAGTGAGTGCCTGGCCCGATATCATCTAGTTGGTTTTCTTGGCTTAGGTAGGACCAGAACTCTCAATCTTCTGGTTTCTACCCTGGTGTCTTAATCACTAGACCCAAGTGACTCTATTTTGGGCTCATTTCCCAAAATGTAGCACAGATATACCTCTTCAACTTCAACGATGGAACTAGTATCTTCTTCAGGTTCAGGTTCTGGCATACCAAGTGTATCCACAAGAGCATCCAGGGCACTATCACTAATTGTCACCTAAATTGTAAAACCAAAGTGCAATTATTAAAAAAAACCCAATACAGGCAATTCCTTATATCTGCATATGTGCTGGAATTATTGGACATAATGCTATATTGACAATTCAGATTTTTCAGCAATTGTCTTATAGTATAATCTAGACCTGATAACTAAAACATTTGAATGTAGGATGGTAAATTATGCACTTTTCCATTACAGGGAAATAGTCTGTCTTTTTAAATTTCATACTGAATTTCAAGTAATCAATAATAATGCAGGTTCATCAACCATAATAGTAGTACATCCTCAATCAATCTTGAAACGTGGTTGAAGACCTAGTTGCGGTATAACAATTGTGAGCTCAGGAAAGTAGAGTGATCTATACAAGAAACAATTATGAGAAGTCTCAGGAAAATTAATCCTGGTTTAGTTCAATAAAAAAAGTGGGGTAATCCATAAATTGAGTAATTTTCTATATAAAGTGCCAAACGTGTTCTCTCCAGCATCAGTGCTACACTTATTATTATTCAATATTAGGTAGTAGATTAATGTCATCCTAATGTGTTTTTATAAATTGCTTGTGATCCTGTGCATCAGTAAACATTTGGAATGATTGTAACATAACATGTAACACAGATAGGATAGAAAAGAAAGAAAGAAGTCATGCCCAATAAAACACAATAGCCACAGTAACAACTGATCATTTTGGCAGACAATGAAATCACATCCTGATTTCACATCTGAAATTCAAACATAGATGTGTTTGAAATCTTGCAGCAACTAAAGGATATATATTTTACGTGTGCATTATCTGTATTTTCAAATAAAAACTCAACCTCCTATAAATATCAACTACAGATTAGGACTATATACATCAAACTATTCAAAGCAGGGGTGAAATTCTGCAGGTTCTGACAGGTTCTGGAGAATCGGTAGTGGAAATTTTGAGTAGTTCAGAGAACTGGCAAATACCACCTCTGGCTGGCCCAAGAGTGGGGTGGGAATGGAGATTTTCCAGTATTCTTCCCCTGGAGTGGGATAGAAATGGAGATTTTGCAGTATCCTTCCCCTGCCACGCCCACCACCCACACCACGCCTAGTTTGAACATGTATAATAAGGGCTGGAAAAAAAAGCTGAGAGTTTTTGTTACTTAACTTTTGTTAGATACAAATTCCTTAGTCACAATAATTTTGTGCATCTATTTTTAAGTATCAGAACATTTAATACAGTAACGTATCTATCTACCTCTTCCAATTTTGGTTTCTTCTCTTTTGGAGGAGCCGAACTGCTGACTGATTTTGCAGAATGGGCTTGTAAAAGTTCATCTTTTGCTGCAGGCTTATAGCACAAAAATATAAATATATAATAAATAAATATAAACACAAAATTTATTGGCATAAATTATCAAAGCAATGCATTAAATCAACATTATTGTATTAATGAGTGTATTAAAGTATTAAAAGCAATGTATTAAATTAAATGTATTGCTATTGCTAAAGCAATGTATCAAAACTTTCTTTCTAAAAGGATACTTCAAGCTTGGCAATATTCCTTTAAAAGACGGTAAAACCAGTACCTCTTTTGGCCTGACTTCCTTTTCTCCAGCAGATGGTACAGTAGTGCAAGTGAAATCAGATGACAGAGCATCTGCAAGGTCATCGTCTGTCATGGTTGGCTAAATGAAAACATAAACTGGGTTAAACTTATACTAGTTGCCCAATAGCTCTTTATAGGTTATGGGCACCATATAGTTTAAATATGTGATTAAGTATTAAATTTCAGATGTTTTGGAGTAGGTAAGAACATAAATATAGTATCTGACTGCAACATCCTAAGCATCTTTTCTCAGGATCATCCCAAAAAATTTTAAGATTTTGCAATTACTGTGCGCTCCCGATCACCAATTAGAGATTGATTATTTATTTATTTATTTATTTATTTAGTCAAACATGTACAAGATAGCAGGTAAAGGTATAAACATAAAAATAAACAAAGGAAGTAAGTACAGATAAATGGGGACAGTAAGACAGTGATGGTAGGCACACTGATGCGCTTATGCATGCCCCCTTTATGGACCTCTTAGGAATGGGGTGTGGTCCACGGTAGACAGTTTGAGGTTGAAGCTGTGAGGGTTTGAGGCTGTAACAATAGAGTCGGGTAGAGCATTCCAGGCGTTGACCACTCTGTTGCTGAAGTCGTATTTTCTGCAATTGAGTTTGGAGTGGTTTACCTTGAGTTTGTATCGATTGTTCGCATATTAAATCCAAACCACTGCACGGTCCTATTATATGTGCCTAAACATATTTATTTGATTTGTGTTTGAAACAAGCATGGATAACTTTTTATGTAAAGATCAGTAATAATTTTCTATCTTCACATTTTGTACTGAACAAATTAACCATACCTGTGATTCTCCCACTGCAGTTGATGGAGAAGCAATTTTACCATCACCTTTACTCTGAAAAAGAAAAGTATATTTGTGATAATATTTTAAGCAGTCTGCCTTATTAGAAATGGTTGGAACATAATTCTGAGTAATTCATACCTCCAATAATTTCCTGTATTCTGGAGGAATTGTGCTCTCCCATTTGCCCAATTCTTCTATGTTTAAGGACAACATTGGGTCCTACATCAAAGAAAAAGTTACATTTTATTCTTGAGCTCAACAATTAATTCATAGTTACATAAAATATATTTCCATAAGATTCCAATTTATTAAGAAAAATATAATTTCAAGTTCATTTTAATGCTAGTTAGTTATCCATGCAAAACAGTAACCCCTAATATTTTGTAAAAATGATTGCTTATTGTAGGAAAAATCAATACAAGCTGATGTCTACATCTGCAAATGTCTTTTCTGTTATTCTATCACTATTGTACAGAACAAATTTCATTTTACCTCAATTATCTAACAATTGAGAACTGCAGTTCATGTTAATAAGACAAATTATATAATATTTTACCTTACTTAAAATAAATAACATACCATCCATCAGGTAGTGATAATTATCAGGAAAATTTAATGATTAGGATTAATTATTGGAAATGGAAATAAACTCACTACAGTTTGAAGAAAAAAATCCCTTGCTTAGAGTGCAGAAAATGATTATTCTTCCTCTATACTTTGAGATCCAGCTATTAGCTTCTTCTTATCTCACTATGCGAATAATAAAAAACATTAACCTACCCAGTTATATATTAATGATGGTTATATTAATTCATAGTAGAGTTTATAAATACCCAAACCTTCTTTCTCCTGCATTTTGATTACGAAGAGAGGGAGGAAAGTCCATAGGTACAGACATATTTTCAAACATTATTGTCTGAAGTAGTTCTCTCTTTTTGCTGTTCTATAACTTTATTCCACCCAGAAACTGAGCAAGAAGCCTAGACTATCATTCAACATCCCCGTTTTCTAATATGTAAAGAGAATATGATCTTTTCACAACAGTGCACTATCAGTAACAGTAACTATCTCTAATCCAGACCATATTACCATTCTATGGTAGACATAAAATGAAAACATGAGTAATGGGAATATTTAAGAAAGGAAAAAGACTGGATGCAAACTGTTTTTAATGTTTCAGAACATGTTGCAAATGAGTCAGGAATATATACAGAGATTCTCAAAATGCAATGGGCTGCCTTTTGAAAATCTATGCATAGCTTCATCATTGTGCTATATATCGTATTTTCTGGACTATAAACACCCCGGAGCATAAGACGCACCAAGATTTTGAAGAGGAAAACAAGAAAAAAAATAGTTTTTGGCCTCCACACATCCAGTTTTGCCCTCCCTAGCCCCCAGGATTACTCCCAAACCCTCTGCGCATCCCATTTTTGAAAAAAAGGGCCCATTTTTGGCCTCCCAAACATCCCACATGTCGTGTTTTTGCCTTCCCCACCCCCCAGGAGCACTCTGCAGGCCTCCCAAACCTTCTGTGCATCCCGTTTTCACAAAAAACGGGCCTGTTTTTGGCAAAAACAGGATGCATGGGGTGGGGTTTTGGGAGGCCAAAAATGGCTGTATTCGGTGTAAAAGACGCACCAACATTTTCACCCTCTTTTTAGGGGGGGAAAAGTGTGTCTTATACCCCGAAAAGAACGGTATACGCCTACCATATTAAGTAAATGTGTTTATGAGGAACAATTCTACATTCTGAAAATTTAGGTCAGTCACTTCACCTAGACCTATTCACATGGAAGCAAGCTCTCCTAAATTCATTTGGACTTAACATCTGAATTGAAACAAAATAATCACAATATGCTGATAAGCAACACAAAATAAAAAATGAAGGGGGAATCACTCCCATAATTGAAATAGGAAAAAACACACCAGAGTACAACTAATCCAGATTTCTATGTGTTTAAAAACTTGAAAATGTATAATAGAGGCACATACGCCAATGTTCAAGGATGTCACATAAGGAAAAAAAACTTGGAAAAACTTATTATTTTACTTGCGTAGGCATTTACAAAATGTAATTATAAAAATGCAGATTTCATGCATAAGGTTTTTATAGAAAAAAAGTCCATACCGAAACTTCCGGTCCAGTATACGTAGGAGCAGGTGGTTCATTTTCTTCAGGACTTCCAAGTGTATCTATTAAATCGTCTAAGGCAGTATCTAAATCAGACTAGGGAAACATTTTAAATAATATATAGCACTGGCATGGAGTAGTTGATTACTAGAATGTTCTATAGCAATACATTTATTATTTATTTAGTAAATATATTTACTAAATAGATTTAGTAAATATTTAGTAAAAAAATTATAATCAAATATTTAAAAATCAATACAGTAAATTCTAACAACTTATTTAAATTGTAAAAAGTTTCAGTGAAATATTAGTACTCAAAGGTATAGTTTATGTAACCAGGAAATATTTTGGTCAATACTATATGGTAGAGACTTACTAATAGAAGAAAGAAATAACTTTGCTGCTAAAAATCCAGATATCTATGTTTTGTAATTAGCAGAATGTAAGAAATAGGACTTGAAAATGCAGATAAATGCTACATGACTTGGAAAATAAGGCAGTGGATCACAGAATGAGATAAGAAGCTTTTTAGTAAACATAAAAGGTAAACTTTTAAGAAAATCGGAATGAAAGGAAGGGGGAAGATTACCCAGAAGAGGCAAGAGGAAGAAACAAATGTTGAATTTGAAAAAGATATAAAAGGTGTGGTGTTATGAGTACAAGAAGACAGATGTCTAGAGAACACTAATACAGGCTTAGTGATTCTTCTTGACATCACTAACCTTGACTCAGAGAGACCACACCTAGAAGAAATGACTAGGAAAAAGAAAAGGAAGTGGATAATTTAGTAAAGCACCTGAAGAGTAAAAAGGACTTGAGAAGAGATTTATAGACAAACAGAAAAATTACTCAAATGCAAGCAAGCAAAAAGGAAGAGATTTAAAGTGAGGATAAAGTTATTCATAAATCAGGTAGCTTAAAAAAGACAAAAGGAGGAACAAAGCCAGTCAGAGCGTTAAGAGAAAGATTATATGTGCCATATACTGTACATACTTGATTTTCAAGTGTTGCATGTAACACATCTACAAGTGTACATTTGTATAGCTAGTACAATATATCTCTATATTTTATTTTCTCAGGAGTCAGCCTAGTAATGATGGAGAAATTACAGTTTGAAATAAAGCTGATTGTGCGTATTTTAAAAAAAGAATATCAAGATTATCCATGCTGGCTAGCTACTTTTAAAATGGTGCTTGACAAAAAGAATAATGTGGCAGTAGAATACACGGGTAAGTAAATCCTTGTTTACCTTTTCTGCTGGTTTACTATCTGTAGTAACTGGGGCAGGAGATGCCACTTTATGTTCTTTAGTCTGAAAATAAGAATGTATTTCTGAGACCTAGTACATAATTTCACATACACATACTACTAACCACCACTAAACTCACCTCTGCAGTGGCAGCAACCAAACCAGCAGCTGTAACTGTTCCAGCTGTGCCAACAGCTACCTTGGAAGCCAATGGTTTCTTGTCAGTGTTAGCCTAAGGTGGAAAATGATAAGATCAGCCAACACAAAGTATGACTAATATTTAGAGCAGCCCAAATTCTAAGCAGAAATTGTCATTCAAGCATGATTTTACACTGGTCTTAACATAACATGAAATAATTTACTACAAGCACAATTCAGAATTACTGTAAAGATGAATCTTGCAGATACAGATAGTCCTCGACTTACAACAGTTCGTTTAGTGACCGTTCAAAGTTACAACGGCATTGAAAAAAGAGATGTAAGACTGTTTTTCCTTACAACTGTCCCTGAGGTCATGTGATCAAAATTCAGACACTTGGCAACTGATTCACATTATTGTGATGGTTGCAGTGTCCTGACATCATGTGATCACCTTTTGCAACCTTCTGACAAGCAAGGTCAAAGGGGAAGCCAGATTTACTTAATAGTTGTGCCAGTAATTTAACAACTGCAGTGATGCACTTAACAATTCACTTAACAATTAACAATTGGGGCAAGAAAGGTCATGAAATGGGGCAAAATTCACTTAACAAATGTTTCATTTAACAACAGAAATTTTGGAGTCAGTTATGGTAATGTTTTCATTTCTAATTAGTATTTTTCTGGCAAATAGATGGGGAAGAAATGGAGGTAGTGACAGATTTTATTTTCCTGAGCTCCAAGATCACTGCAGATGGGGACTGCAGCCAAGAAATTAAAAGATGCTTGCTCCTGGGGAGGAAAGCTATGGCAAATCTAGATAGCATACTAAAAAGCAGAGACATCACCCTGCCAACAAAAGTGCATATAGGCAAGGCTATGGTTTTCCCAGTTGCAATGTATGGCTGTGAAAGTTGGACCATAAGGAACGCTGAGCACCAAAGAATTGAGGCCTTTGAACTATGGTGCTGGAGAAGACTCCTGCGAGTCCCTTGGACTGCAAGGTGACCAAACCAGCCAGTCCTAGAGGAAATCCACCCTGACTGCTCTTTAGAAGGCCAGATCCTGAAAATGAAACTTAAATACTTTGGCCACCTAATGAGAAGGAAGGACTCGCTGAAGAAGAGCCTAATGCTGGGAAAAATTGAGGGCAAAAGAAGAATGGGACGACAGAGAATGAGGTGGCTGGATGGAGTTACTGAAGCAGTAGGCGTGAGCTTAAATGGACTCCAGAGGATGGTAGACAGGAAGGCCTGGAGGAGAGTTGTCAATGGGGTCACGATGGGTCGGACACGACTTCGCAACTAACAACAAAAGTTAGTATTTTATTGTTGATGAGATACAGTAACACTAGCACACTGCCTAACAAAAGGAGCAACAGTGTAATTCTAGCCATGCAAATCAAAATATGACAGAAAAAAAATATCTTATTGGGCATGCACAATGCTATTCTATATAGTGGTGCATTAAATCTGAGGTGTTTAGGAAAATAACATTTTCTAAATAATTTAATAAGCTCATAGTAGGAATATGATCTAACCCAATTTAATACACTAACTACTGCCTTACAAAATGCTTTTATATTAACCAATGCTTACTAAATGGAAACTCTGTTCTGAACCTACAGTAAAGCTTTTTAAGTACATTTTTAAACAACCAGAACTGAGTTACTGCAAAGTGCATGCCCTCAGCTATTATGCAGGATCAAAGAGTGGCTTGTATGTCCTACTAGTGAGCTTTGGCCAATTTTGTGATATAATAAAGTGACCAACTATAAGGTTTCACCTAAATAAGTCTAAATTACCTAAGTACATAAAATTGCCTTTTTGCTCTGCAGACAAGAAGAACAAAGAGAACAAGTACAAGTACAAAAAGAACAAGTACAAGAACCAAGAGAAATCCCACAACCATAATTTCTTGTTTATATATAACAGGTCGTAATTACACACTGGAATATATTCTTATGTGTTTTAAGAATGCAGAAAAAGTGAAAGTTATTTACCAAAGTGATTTATGTAGAAATCCCCTCATTTGTCCTCCTTAGTCTTAGGGATTCCTTCTCTACCAGTTTTTCTCATTATGTTGCTCTCCAGATTAACAAAATTCAGTTCCCAGAATTCTAACCTAGCATGGCCTATGGTTAGGAATCCCAGTAATTTCTGGAGTGTGTCATTTCGGGGAAGGCTATCATAAACTTAACATAAGAAATGCTACTTGAATATTTTCATTAGAAAAATCACCTTACCTTTGCTTCTTTAGTTGTTGCCAACTGTTTTGACTTGGCATTTTGACCAGAGGTTTCTTTTCCCAAACTTGGTTGCTGAGGCTCCTTCCCTAAAGAATCTTTGCTTGAACTTTTTGCCTGCACAAATATATTTTTAAATCTTTATGCATGTGTTTATACTAATTTGCATCTAAAATAATTTTATCATAACATTAAATCAATTACCCCTCCAGGATCTTTCTGCTTCCCTTCAACTGGACAGACAGGTTGCGATTCATCTACCTGCAGCACACACAGTAATATGAAAACTTAATCAAACCTCTTTTATACTGATTTTTATTCTAGAACAGAATGTTCTGCATGATGAACAAAATAATCAAGTAATATTATTACTTTCTCTACACAGTACAAATTTCAACACTATGCAGACATAAATCTTTTAACATGATCACATTATAATTGTTATATATTCAAATTAGTCATGTACCGCTGTCTGATTATTAAAATATAAATCCCACCACTAAGATGGACACAGTTCTTCAAGGGCAGGGTAATAGTTTATATTCTAACTTTCCCCTAGTATCAGATTTCTCTAAAGATAACAAGTACTTAAAAGCTGAATCAACAAATGCATTAAATTATTATAAGCCCATTCATTTCTATATAGTTTAATGTAGTTTAAAATAATATTCATACAAGCTTTAATAAAAAACTGTAATCATTTATTCTGCTATTCAGTTCTTTGTTAAGAGCTTAGCTCTCTGCATGGTACACTTAAGGCCTAAACATAAATTCTTTAAAATCATATAGGATAACTATATTTATGCAGCAAAAATCCATGTGATTGATAAACAAAGAAATTTTAATCATTTGCTATGTGCTAGAGCAGGGGTGTCAAACTCAAGGCCCACGGGCTGGATCCGACCTATGGGGTGCTTAGATCTGGCCCACGGGGCCACCCTGGAAACAGAGAAGGACCAGCCCGCAGTGCCTCTGCCAGTGAAAACTGAGCTGGGGAGGGCTGCACTGTTTTTGCTGCCAGAGGGTTTCAGGAGGCTGTTGGAGCCGAAAACGGAGCTTGTGAGGGCTGCGCGCTGCCCTCCAGAGCCTTGTTTTCACTGGCAGATGGTTGTAGGAGGCCGTCGCAGCCACAAATGGAGCTCAGGAGCCCATTTTTGCTGGCTGAGCACTCAGGCCACCACAGGCACCCCCGACATGAATGACATTGAGTTAGCCATGCCCACCCTGGCAACTCCCACCCCAACCCACTGAGGTCAAACACAACCCTGATGTGGCCCTCAATGAAATCGAGTTTAACACCCTTGCATTAGAGTAAAGACCTACCTGGCGATTGTTTTTTTTATTATTATTCTAGAATACACACAGATTGGACCGTTATATATGGAATCAGTGAGTTTTCACCATTCACTGTAATCGGAACAAAATCATTTTACTGCTCTATAAACTGTTAAAAGACTTCCAGAGCCTAAACTAGATTAAGATTACAGCTGAAGACAATCAGGTAAAACTCTAATTTATACTATACTATATTATAATTATATTAAGAGTTTTAATTCTGACTGAGTTTCTTAATAAGTATGTGTTTATACACATCCTTGTATATTTTAATACCATTTTGTCCCCTTTCTGCTAATTTCAGAGCAGTGAATTTTAAAATTACTTGTTTGAACACTATGGTGAAGTACAGATATGTACACCTGGAGAGAACAATCAAGTCTGCAAATACACATTAAAACTCTCTTGAAAAGAGCTTCTTAAAATTACTGTGACTTATAACTGGCATATTTTCAAGTAATTTTTAAAAAATAAAGTTTTTTTTATTCCACCTTTATTATTTTTATAACTAACTCAAGGTGGCAAACATTCTTTCCTCTTTCTATTTTCCCCACATCAATAACCTTATCAGGTGGGTTGTGCTGAGAAAAAAAATGACTGGTCCAAAATCATCCAGTTGGCTTTCATGACTAAGGCTGGACTAGAACTCAGTCTCCTGGCTTCTAGCCTGATGCCTTACCACTACATCAAATTGGCTCTCAGTTTCAAAAAACAAATTTAAAACACTCTGCTTATCAATAAAATTAAAGTTAAAGTTGCTGAAAACCAGAACTGCAGCTGTTCCAATCAAAAAGGGAGAAAAGGAAACAAAGGCTGGTATCTGAATTTTCTGGGTTCATACAGAAACTGTGCAATCCCACAAATCCCAATATGTATTTGACTCGGTGGGACATCTTTGCTACCTCTTACATTCAAAAAGTATTTTTATGGGCCCCACAGAGCTACCATGCAAGCTTAGAAAAAGGCACAGCTTCTTTGAGGAGCAAAAAACAGTGACTGTGAGGATGCTCCCAATTCTAATCCTAACTGGTTCAGAAACTAGCTGTTGACAAAAATATCTTTAATATGAATAAGAGAAAGTTAAAAGAACAAAATAAAATCAGGTAAACACATGGGAACAAACCAATCAAATGTTTTAAAGAAAAAAAATTATATTATATGTATTTAATGTACACTCAGAATAAAGGCTTTTCATCCTACCTTTTTGTCCTGTAGTGCTTTTTCAGGTTCTGCCTTTGGTTTTTGTGTTGCCTGTAATATGAATAATAAAAATAAAAAAAATAATTACTTAATTTACATTGTTCAATGGCTACTACAAGAAGATTTTCTGCAAGCTTTGTATAACAAAGTCTCTGGAACTTTTGTGAAAAAGTTATAACTAAGAAGCCCCAAAGCTATTTCTATGGCTTTGGGCACTGTTTAAAATAACACAGTCTTATAACATCTGTGTTTATTTTTATTTATTTATTTATTTTAAACATTTGTGTAGCCAGTCATCTTAACCAAATTCTGGATGGCTAATAACCAAGAATAAAAATATATACACATAACATATGTACATATACATTATAAATATACACACATATAATAAAAGCCAAAAACAATAACACTCTGCATGGTACAAAAACAACTTAACTTTACATAGGCAAAATTACATGGTGCATAGGCAAAATTGTTTACCATCTGTGACAAGAGCAGAATGAAGAAAATGAAATCTAAATGTATTAGTTAACAAACAATGAGATGTTAGCATGGTATTTATGAGAATAATTTAAATCCTGGATTAGAGGAAAAAATAGAAAATTCAAATCAGAAAGTTGGATTTAGAGCAAATTTGAATTTATGATTATTTTTACATCATCTTAAATAAATAAGTGTCTATATTAGCAGCATATAAATTGCCCACTTCAAACTCTACATAATACTATACTTTCAATTAACTAACCTCTTTATAATTTGAATAAAAGCTTTTCTCCAATGCATCCACACATTTTAATACTGTACAACTGTTATCAAACACAAGCAGAAAAGCAAAAACGTCTAGCTTTCTTGTCTTTTAGACAAGAAGTTTGCCAAAAGCAACGCTATATTATTCTCTAGGACATAAGTATTAATCACAGTAGACCAAATGGTAAGAAATACTATTAGACTACTTTTATATGATATGTTTTCAAAGTGTGCTGTGCCATCAGAAGAGATTGCAATGTGATCATACAAAAGGAAGGCAGAAGTAAACTAGAATGTATTAGTTTAGGACTAATGAATGAGCACATGCTAGCAATGTGGCTGCTGTTATTATCAAGCATAAACACACACAACCCAGGATCTGAATCACCTTCTTCCTGTTTCTTTTCCTTTTCTGGGAGTCCACTCCACGTGTCTGCTGTTGGCTTGAGGAAGCCTAATATTGGGAGTACAAACAGATCTTGCTTGTTTGTAGGTGACCAAATACTTATTTTCCACCATAATTTGCAAATAAATTCTTTCCAAATCAGACAATGTGATTGTCTGGATTTGTTTTCTCATTTTGTCTCTCATAGTTGAGATCTATCTATGATGACAATTACAGGCCTCTCTCATCTTTTTAAGTGGGAGAACTTGCACAATTGGTGGCTGACTAAATACTTTTTTGCCCCACTGTATGTATATTCCAGCAGTGGAATTCAAAGTTTTTTACTACTGGTTCTGTGGGTGTGGCTTGGTGGGCATGACAGGGGAAGGATACTGCAAAATCCCCATTCCTTCCCAACTCCTGGGGAAGGATATTGCAAAAGCTCCATTCCCACCCCACATTGGAGCTAGCCAGAGGTGGTATTTGCCAGTTCTTCGAACTACTCAAAATATCTGCTATCGGTTCTCCAGAACCTGTCAGAACATGCTGAATAGCACCCCTGGTATATTCTTATTCCTAGGTGTCATTTAGCCAAACATTATGGTTCTTGCCAAGCTGGTCAAAGATCATATTATGTATTCCAGTTATTGACTAGGGCCATGAAGCACTTTGAAACTGAAAGAATAAAGATATTTTAAAACAGATGTGATGGCATTTGTACCATTTGTTGCAAGTCCTTAATCTAAAAATATTGTTTCCCATAAAAAAATTAATTGCTTTAAGGAATTTGAGCAATGGTATATGAGGGCTACTGATGCTCTGAAGCACATTTTCCCCTTCATATCCACAGCACTGCAGAGTTAACCTATAGACTTGTTGCCTTGACAAATGTAGATTCTAAGATAACTATTTTGATATATCAACTTGTCCCAACTGCTGAGTTTCCTCAATTTCTGTACTCCAAGTTAAACCTTATTGTGTATTATTTCTAATGGTACAACCTGTCCTTTTCAAATATATATAAATGTCAAGTTTGTCCTTTAAAAAAGTTTTAAATTTTCTTTTCTGGATAATTAGAAATTCTAAAGAAAATAGTGGATGGAAAAGGGTAGGCAAGGGATAAAATTCTTTCATTCTGTTCCTAATTTCATTCCAGAAATATATAACTCTTTGTCATATCTGCTCACTCTATAACTTAGAATAAATCAGACTTGATCCCCTTGAATTTTGAAAATAATGTATGTATGGACTATAGATTAAGTAGATGAGGTGAGTTTTCTGTTTTCTGAGTACAAAGATTCCTAAGAAAGTCCTTTCAACTGAAAAAAAAATGTATTTATTCCCTAGATTGATATATAAAAGATCTAGATAATGTAGCATTCTACTGAGTACATGAGTATAAAGTAAACATAATTAATACACTTAAATCATTTTATTCTATGAAATGTAACATCTTCCCTGGATTAATGAATGGAAGTTTTGCCAACTTGCCACTTGACATCTTGGCCCATTTTGGAAGTGGATATTTGCCAAGTCTGACATACAAGAGAGTGTAGGGCCATTGCCAAAAATGCAGAATGGGAATATCTACATTAAAGAGGCACAGGGATTGTCAGTGAAATAGCTGAGTGTGCACAGCACCACTGACTATGCATGTTCACACAGACAGTATGTCCAACATCGAAACAGGTGCATGAGCTTGCATTATAACACACTGGCTAAAATTAATGTTCTTTTCCACAGGTTTGAGGCTCTCTTTATGGAAGATAAATTATAAATCAACATGGGTAAGAACTATTTCACAAAAACTCCAACATCTTGGCCTCTTGAAAAAGGAGCTCCTTTATGGCCTATGAGTGTACACTTAGTGCATTTAAACAACATATTAAACATCAGGAAATCCAGCAGCCCACGTTTTTACCTAGGAATATTTTCTTAAACAATCCAATCTCCTTCACTAACCAGTGAGATAATTATATCATATAAGGTAAAGGTAAAGGTTCCCTTCGCACATATGTGCTAGTCATTCCTGACTTTAGGGGACAGTGCTCATCTCTGTTTTAAAGCCGAAGAGCCAGCGCTGTCCGAAGACGTCTCCGTGGCTATGTGGCCGGCATGACTAAACGTCAAAGGCGCACGGAACACTGTTACCTTCGCACCAAAGGTGGTCCCTATTTTTCTACTTGCATTTTTTACGTGCTTCAAACTGCTAGGTTGGCAAAAGTGGGACAAGTAACAGGAGCTCACTCCATTATGCAGCACTAGGGATTCGAACCGCTTACCTGTGGACCTTTCGATCGACAAGCTCAGTATCTTAGCCACTGAGGCACCATGTCCCTATTATATAAGGTTTCACAGGCTCATTCCTTACCTTACAAAGGAAAATCTGATCTCTTTTATGTACAGCTTTTACTATCAGATCAGTAGAATACAGTTTCTTTGTAGCTAAATTCGGCTATATTGTCTGTAAAATTAGGCAGATTCTGGAGACCCATTCATGATCCCACCATTAATTGTAATACACTCATGCTGTTTTATTTTGTTTTGTTTTAATGTTTTAATTTTTATTCTGTGGACATAATAAAATATTGAATTGACAATATGGAAAAAGGTGTTTTTAAAAAACTTTTTTACCTCATGTGTCTATGATAATAGAAAAATATAAGAAAGTACAACATTCAGCACGCAGACTGATAATAAATGTACCAAAGTTTAAGAGAGTAGAAATAGAGGTAGTAACATCTTGATTTTAAAAAATGAAAGGCTAAAATATATATTTTAAATGGAACATTATTTGGATACCCATGTCATTTTATTGCCATCCTCAAATAAAGCTGGAATCTCAGCCTTCTAATCATATTAAACTACTTCTGTATGGCTTTTATATGAGCTCATTGTGTCCTCACCATTCAAAACAAAGGATGAAATAAACTGCTGAATCATATCCCAAACATTGCATAGCTTAGCATTATAAATGTTGCTTATAAGCATGCTGGTTTCCCAAAAAAGCCAAAAGAATTGGTTACCAAGCTACTGAGGGTCATTGAATAGTTCAATTTTCTCATGGTTCTGTTGGTTTAATTCTGGGAGATGTTTATTTTCTTTGGTTTCTATCTTGGTTATTTCCCTTTAGACTGTGGTTCAATGAACATTTACTAGAGAAAATGCAATCAGCTCAGTTGAACTCACTTATAAATTATTGTGCAGAGAACTGCATTAACAGGTCACATTCAATGTGCTTGCTTTATTTAATATTTAGCATTGTATAATTTGGGCTGTGGAAAACTCGTTGATAGATTGTTCTTTCACTAGCAGGATTTTTCATTAGCAGGATTCCCCCCTCCCCCCCAAATACTTATTTGGCCATTTCTGAACTCAGCTGGAACAATCACTTTACTTTTTAACAAAAAGTAAAGTGATTTACCTTTATCATGCAAACATGAAAACTACCTTATCCTAGATCTGGCTGATTACAATTCCCAAAAGCCCCAGCCATAATGACAATAGTGATGAATGATAGAAATAATAGTTCAGCAACATCTGAAAGTTCCCTTGCAGCTTAATATCAAATCTATGTATCATGTTTCCCCAAAAATAAGACCCTGTCTATATTTTTTTGAACCCTGAAATAAGTGCTTGGCCTTATTGCCATTTGCATTGGGTTTATTATCAGGGGATGTCTTATTTTGGGGGAAACAGGGTAACAGCAGAGAAAATAAATCCAAACCAATCCAAAACATTGTATTTAATGTGTATTAATTGTATTTATTTGAGAGGGGTAATAACTTTTTGTTCTCTTTGCTATGGTTAGAGATGAGTAAACATAAATAACCTATTTCTTTTTTGCCCTTAATACAATTTATGCAATAGTATCAATGCCATTCTAGATTCAAGCAATCTTAAAATTTAGGAGTATGCATAACAAAGCAAAGTTCATTGTAGCAGGCTGGGTGACAGAATAATTTAGGTTAATTTGGATGGGAGTTCAGGTTTGAAAATAGTCATAAAACAATTATTTGCAATGCTGTTTAAGGATGATGGAATTCTACAATAACCCTAGGAACAGGATTGCTAAGTACATCTAACAGCGTGAGTGTATCTTGCAGGATTATTCTTTGAGAAATGCCACATTACAGAAGTATTTTCTTTTTGTTGATGCCACCTCTTTCTGGAATTTTGCAGCCATCATACTATCTTAGTCCAGATTATATTCTTTGGAAATAATATAGTGCAATAATTTTCCAGGCTCTTATAATACATATAACACATAATTATATTTCATCCCCACCATTTAACATGCCACTATTGTGCAACAATTCTAGATTACACATTCCAGGTATGGTTGCTTGTTTACTAGACAGTCACATGACTGTCCTTAGATATAGACCTATTAAGATGGTGTAATTTGTTAAATTGTAGTGCTTACTTCGAATTTTGCAGGTGCCAGCTACAGCATCCTTATTTTTATATGATTATACGGCATAATTAACTGTTGTTTGGGAAACAGAAACTCAGAATGCCACTGGGCACAGAGAATAACCATACACAATTGTGGGTAAGGCCAAATGCAAATAAGCTAACTTTCAAAAATTTGAGTCGAACATGAAAAATGGGTCACCTGCAGATTATCTGACCCTTGAATTTTTTAAGAACAATGACTGACGGGAAATGGTAAACTGTTCCATCATGATTTATAAAACAACATAAGTTTAAGTCTCTGAGCTTTGGTTTGTAGATAAGCCATTCGGCAGTTCGATTCTCATTGGCTCAAGGTTGAGTCAGTCTTCCATCCTTCCGAGGTCGGTAAAATAAAGACCCAGATTGTTGGGGGCAATATGCTGAGTCTGTAAACTGCTTAGAGAGGGCTGCAAGACATTGTGAAGTGGTATATAACTCTAAGTAGTATTGCTAGTGCTAAGTGGAACCCTATTTTGGAGTGTATGTTAGTACCTAAACTTATTGGCAAACAGTTACAAATAGACTTTAATTTACAACCATTCATTTAATGACCATTTAAAGTTATGACATTGTCAAAAAAGTGACTTATGACCTTTCCTCACACTTGCAACCGTCACAGTGTCCTCACAGATATATGATCAATATTCAGATGCTTGGCAGCATGTATTTGCAACAGTTGCAGCATCCTGGGGTCACGTGATCCCCATCTGCAACTTGTTGGGGCTCCCAACAATCGAAGACAATGGGAGAATTCATATTTCCTTAAGATATGAATAAAGCAAAAAAGGTAGTAAAATTGGGTGCCATTCATTTAATGACTTCATCACTTAGCATAAAAGTTCCAATCCCGATTGCGGCCATAAATCTAGACCTATCTGCACAATAATTATACTTTTGTTTGAATAATTTGCATTCAATACACATGGGATAGAATTAATGATATAAGTATCTTGAAGATTAACCTTAGTGACTCTGTTTTGGAGAAACAGTAGTAACATCTTCTTGTAAAATTTCTTCATGCTATTTAAGGAACTTGCAATATCAGTGCCTACTATATAAAAATGTGACCGGTTTCTAACGAAGTATAGGAAAAGATATCATTGAGGAATTTATAGTAACTTTTTGTCCCAAAGGTGCTTTTTTTCCCAAGAAGCAACTAGACTTTCTATGTTTTTTTCTTTGAAGACGTTTTGCTTCTCATCCAAGAAGCTTCTTCAGCTCTGACTGGATGGTGGGAAATGGAAGGATTTATACTCCTTGCAGACTGTGTCCTTTCAACAGGTCAACAGTTCCAAGAAGGCTCCATACCAATTTGCACCACTCAGGTGATCCTGATGACGCAGATAAACCTCCAGGTGACCTTAACAACCTGCTAAAAGAATGCAAATGACCAGCTGTCTGCAAGGAGTATAAATCCTTCCATTCCCCACCATCCAGTCAGAGCTGAAAAAGCTTCTTGGATGAGAAGCAAAGAAAAAACCAGAAAATCCAGTTGCCTCTTGAAAAAAGAAAGCACCTTTGGGACAACTATGACCTGGATGACTGAAAATCTCCATAGACATATATTAACTTTTGTTTCATAAAAATTGGATAGCTGCAGTAATTACAGTAACGTAGGAAAAGGATAATTATTTCCCCAACGAAGTCCAAAATGCTGCCCTTTTATAAGAAAGCTCCTGATAAACCAAGCATTATGAAGCCTAAAATTAACATACAACTTCTCCTCATTTTATTTCTCCAAGCATTAGAAGAACACAAAGCAGAACTCCTTTAGAAGAAAGCAAAAATTGCTTCGTAAAACAAAATACCCAACTCTAATTTCATGACAACAGATTCAACTACAAGTTATATGAAGAATAATCATTAGGCCTTCTGAAAGTTGGTTTGAACAGCTTGACAATCCCTTGTATTTCTCAGTGACTCCTTTTGCTCCTATGTCAAAAGCATTTCACAGAAAGTCAATTAAAACACTAAATCTATTCTTATGAATGAAAGAATGTATCTGCAGGTCCAAGTTTTAACCATTTAGCAATCCTACAATTTAGATGGCTCTGCCAATCTTTTTAAATCTATGTGGTTATCACATTATCTATAAATAGAGCAATCACTCGGTCTATTTATATGATGACCACTTGAGTACCAATCTCAAAGATCAACAAATGTTAAAAGCAGAGAAATAGTTATCTTAGATTCTGGCTCATAATTAAATTGAGGAACCACCAAGTGACAAATATGTATATACATAAGCCTTTTGATCATCCTGTCTTGCTGTAATATCATTTTTGACAATATTTCTTTGGTCACATTATTTTCAAAATCAGTTAAAACGAAGTAATTGAAGACTTCAAAAACTGCTATTCTAAATAGAATTATTTTTTTTTTAAAAAATTAAAAAATCATTTTTCTCCAGATAAACTCCCAAATGGTAACAAAGGCGCTGATAAATCGATCAGTTTGTATCACATGTCACTATATGGAATTATTCTTTCTTTAATTTGGGCTTGGGGTTAGGAAGAGAGAGCCAGAGAGAAATTACCCTATGCCAGTGGTAGATAATAGCAAAAATGCTGTCTCATAAATCAGAACAGTTCTTAAATAATGCTAATAGCAGTATCCTCTCATATGAACCTTCCTAAAAGGAATTAATGTGATTGTGCATCCAAACCAATAATACAGTTGAAAACTTACACCAAACAAATTCATGAGTTAAACGCAGAAAACTTTCACAGTAAATTATGACAAAGTTCATACCAATAATATGCAGAAGTACAGTTTACTTTAATCTATGCAAAATATAATAGCAATAGACTAGTTTCATATTTGTTCCCAACATCAGTCAGCAACTTCTCTCTTTATTAAAAACTATGGTAAGAAAAATTACCGAGAGCTGCAACCATCACTGTAAAAGTTGATTTTTTAAAAAAATCACACTTGGATAGATGACACTGAAAGAACTACTTGTTCTTCTTTTTTTAGAAGACATACCTTTGTTTCAGCAGGTTTCATAGTTGATGCCTTTGATGCAACAGCAGTCTGGGCCTGCATTAAGGTACAAAAAAGTGTGAATTAATTGTCTTTCATACACCTTTTTTAAAAAGTAAAATGATGAACATTGCACCCCAATATAATACATTGCAGGGGTGAAATTAAAATTTGTTACTACTGGTTCTGTGGGTGTGGCTTGGTGGGGGGGTAATGTGACTGGGTGGGCATGGTCAACTTTTTATTATTATTTTAACTTTTCAAAGCATTTTTTCTGCAAATGCAAATGCTTTGCTGATCAGGAACACAGCTGGGATCATCAGAGTCTTTTCAAAGCATTTTTTTAACCACCTCTTCCGCTGAAGACGTTGCAGAAAAAATGCTTTAAAGTCTCTCTGATGATCCAGCTGAGTTGCCTGATCGTTTTAAAAAATGCTTTGAAAAGTCTCTCTGACAATCAGGCAACTCAGCTGGGATCGTCAGAGAGACTTTTAAAGCATTTTTTTCTGCAACCTCTTCCAGGGAAGAGCCTTGATAGTACAGTGGTCTAAGCACCCTGTTATTAACACAGCTGCCTACAATTTACTGCTGGTTCGAATCTCTCCAAGGCTCAAGGTTGACTCAGCCTTCCATCCTTTCTAAAGTAGGTGAAATGAGAACCCAATTTGTGGGGGCAATAAGCTGACTTTGTATAAATATACAAAAGTATGAAGGCTATTGCTTAATGCATTGCTTAATGCATTGTAAGCCGCCCTGAGTCTCCGGAGAAGGACGGCATATAAATCAAATAAAAAAAAAAAAAGCCTCTGAGATCCCAGCTGAGCTACGCGATCATCAGAGGCTTTTTTTTACTTTTAAAAGCATTTTTTGGCGGAAGACGTTGCAGAAAAAATGCTTTAAAGTCTCTCTGATGATCCAGCTGAGTTGCCTGATCGTTTTAAAAAATGCTTTGAAAAGTCTCTCTGACAATCAGGCAACTCAGCTGGGATCGTCAGAGAGACTTTTAAAGCATTTTTTTCTGCAACCTCTTCCAGGGAAGAGCCTTGATAGTACAGTGGTCTAAGCACCCTGTTATTAACACAGCTGCCTACAATTTACTGCTGGTTCGAATCTCTCCAAGGCTCAAGGTTGACTCAGCCTTCCATCCTTTCTAAAGTAGGTGAAATGAGAACCCAATTTGTGGGGGCAATAAGCTGACTTTGTATAAATATACAAAAGTATGAAGGCTATTGCTTAATGCATTGCTTAATGCATTGTAAGCCGCCCTGAGTCTCCGGAGAAGGACGGCATATAAATCAAATAAAAAAAAAAAAAGCCTCTGAGATCCCAGCTGAGCTGCGCGATCATCAGAGGCTTTTTTTTACTTTTAAAAGCATTTTTTGGCGGAAGAAGTTGTAGAAAAAATGCTTTTAAAAGTTAAAAAAAAAAGAAGCCTCTGATGATTGTGTGGCTCAGCTGGGCATGGTGGTGGGAGGGGGAGGCGCAGGGATTTTTGCTACCGGTTCTCCGAACCACACTACCGGATCGGGTGATCCGGTCTGAACCGGGAGCATTTCACCCTTGATACACTGTATTTCAAACTATACTGGACCCCATGTCAGATAGGAATGCAATGACAGATTTATGCAATGACAGATAGGAATGCAAAGTTCAATTAGTTCCAACAAGTTGCGTAACTGAAAATCATAGACAAACATTATACTGATGGTACTCAGATAGGAATGAAGTCATTGCAACATAGTGCCTCTAATCCTCAACTGTCACAAGCCGTCGAACAGAATTATGACATGGGAGGCTGCTGAGAGTTCCATAAGGACCAGAAAGGTTGCCCTCCCCCCTACATTCTGACAAAGTTAATAAAGAAAAGAAAACAGTGTCGTCTCCATTGGCCTGAATCCTGCTTAAAAATAGTCTAGATGAGGTATTTCCCCCGACAATGTTCTATAGTTGTTCACCAATTACTGTCTTAATAACAGTCAAAAATGAAAGATTAGAAACCTGATAATCATCCCTTTTGTTAGAAGGGGATGCATCACAAATCTCATTCTATTCTAGTCACATTCATTACTGCTGTGCAACAAACATTGATCTATTAGGGTCTGAACGAAACAGAAACCATATTTTTGTGCTCAGCTCAGGAATAAAAAACAGCCTAACTTGAAAAATTCCATCAGAACATTTCCAATTGGCTGGATTCCAAAACAATAAAACTCAAAAATTGAATTTGTAAAGAGAAGATTAGAAATTTTTGCTAGAATGTAAAATCCACCATAGATTACTTTGCAAAATAAAATGGCAAGATCTGCCAAAAAAGAATCCATCCCCGTGTAATACATGTGCAATTCAACTCTGCTAATGTTTATTCCACTGCCCATTTCTAAAAGAAAGTTGAAGCACACGTAACAGGACTTATTGTTTTAATAAGCAATTTAAATACTTCCATAAAATTTGGAGAACAGGTTGTCATTTGAGTACATGACAAACTGAAAGCAAACTAAATTTGGGAAATTCTGTATATCACTAGTATAATCCCAGATAGATTGAATTATTATTCCATTAAATAGTCTATACCAAATGACAGTTAAATTCATGCACTGAACCAAACCACTTATTTAACCACTTAATGTTATGTGTAAACCTAATCATTATTTGGAAGGACAAGGTAAACACTGAATACCTAAAAAAAATTTAAAGCAGGTCATGCTAACTACATATTAAATATGACTCTAGAGCAGTGTTTCCCAACCCTTCCGGCTGGGGCCTGGCATGGGGGGGAGGGGGATGGTTTTGTGAGAGCAGGTACGTACATGTGTGCGGGCATAGTTTCATGGAGCTGCACGCACCAGTGCCCCCCACTTGCGCAAGTAAGGTTCCATGCATCGGTGCCGGCTGCTCACATGAGTTGCACACCATGCATGCCAGCCCATCACTCATGCAGCCCAGTTGCTAATAGTCCCACTCTTGTTGTGGGCCACAGCCCACAGGTTGGAGATCCCTGCTCTAGAGGAAATGGATTATCTGGACACTTTTCAGTCAGAATTCAGGCCAGAATATAGAACTAAGATAGCCTTGGTGGTGCTTATTGATGACCTGTGACAAAACTAAGATATGGATGGTGCAGGCATCCTGACCATTACTGATCTCTCTGAAACCATCAGCCATGGATTCTTCTGGACTGGCTGAAGGGAGTAACAATGGATAATACAGCATTTCAGCAGTTCTCCTTTCTGTTAGCTAATTCCAATCAGAATGGTGAGGGGGAGAGATTGAGTCTGAAAGCCCTGCTTTGGAAAGGGTGGTGTCAGAGGACCCAATACTCTTACCCACTGCTTAATACCTAAATTTGGGTATTGGAACAGATCCTTCATCAGTTTAGAACCAAGTATCCTTAGTGCATGAATGATCTTCAATATTCTGCTGACCTTTTTATAAGGCCCTAAAAGCCTGGCTCTGTCTCTGGGCCAGTTGCTACAAATGTATGCAAGGACCTATTTTTTGTTTGTATTAGTGATTATGGATTTATTTTCTCAGCTGCTGTGTATTTAAATTTTTGTACTACTGCAATTGTTTTTACTTTAATATTGTTCAACATCCAAAGTCTATTGTTGAGAGCACAGCCATACAAATTATATAAATAAATTTGGTTTACCAAGTAATGATGTCAGGGTTTCATGGGGAGGAACAGACTCGTATTCAATCATAATAGTTTTGAGGGGCTGTGGATTTTTGGATCTTCTACCGTGTTTCCCCGAAAACAAGATTTTTTGAATCCTGAAATAAGCGCTTGGCCTTATTGCCATGCGCTCAAAAGCCCGATTGGTCTTATTATCAGGGGATGTCTTATTTTGGGGAAAACGGGGTAGTTCTGGGGACTTTCCATCCTTGACTCTAAATGCAATAGCATTCCCCCATTCTGGACTAGTGCATAGTCTTCCTGGAACTCTCAGCTCCTACTTGAGCAGCAGATGGCAGCTGTGGTCATTCATGATTTGATCACCTTGCAACTGGAGTATTACGATGATTAAAAATCACTCAGAAACTATAGCTGGTCCAGAATGCGATAGCACAAGCACTGATGGCTAGTGCTCCCTATTCCCATGTAATATTTGCTTCATCAGCTTCATTGGTTACCAGGAAACTTTTCGGTATATGGTAGTTCATGGTGGTTTTATTTCTATAAAGCCCTGTATGTCATATGACTAGCCATCTTCCATGGTTCCTACCTATACTGTACAATATGACACAGTGGAGTGCTTCGGGTCCTATTGATTAAGAAATATAATCTAGCAGGACCCAGAAAATAGCCTTTCCCTATTGCCTACCCTCTATAACAGCATCTTCCCTTGAGATTCACTTCACTCCCATCTTATCCACTTTCAACAGAACTCCTCAAAACATGTCTCTGGTCTCATGTGGTGAGCTCCTTTGTTGGGATCCTCTGTGGTAATGTGAAGATTTTGTTTAATTGTTCCTTCAGGATATTTTTTTTGGTATTCTTTTAAAATACATTTCTTCTGTTTTTAATTTTCTGAAACTGCCCAGAGTCATTTTTGGAGTTGAGCAGTCTCAAAACTGGATAAATTACTAACATTACAAGAGAGGCTGAAGAGAGGAAGACCATATTCTGTCAGCGCAAGGGAGACACTCAGCCATATAATAATTGATCCTGTTGTTTAACTTTAAGTAGGAAGGAAATCTAAAATCAGCAATGGATGCATTTAGTTCACATTGTAAGCTTTATTGAGTGGAAGAGTTAACTTTTTAAATGTTTGAACAGAAGCACATAAATCACTAAAAATGTTTACTGATTTATTGTTTCTTCACAATACTCACCACAATGGTGGGTTGGGAGGAGTTGGGAGTGGAAGGCTTGCTTAACTATTGCTGTTCTTTAGCTGCTTATTTAGTATTTAATAATATTATGAATTGCTTTATATATCTGAAAAGGAAACTAGCAATTTGTTTTATTTTGTTAATACAGAGAGGAAAAAGAAAGGACAGGGAGGTTTGTTGAATCAATTCCTATGAACTCATGAAGCCTCTGTCACTCTCCCAATCAACTCCAGGCTATGATTCCAGCAAGTAGAAAGGTCAAAATGAAATAAATAACTGCTTCTTCCCCACCAATCACATGATCAAATTTTAAGAAAGAATTTCAGAAGAAATTACTTTCTAATTTTAAAATTGTAATCATGCAATCCTGCATGAATCACTATAGCTAGAATACAGAACAGCTGGTGCATTGAAATCACAAAAAAACACATTGTCACAAATCCCCTAAACTCGAAGTTTTACAGATCTCAAAGGATTTATCAGGGAAAAAAATATAATCTCAAGACATTTAGAAGAAAGGATCATCTTGAACAACCTGATAAAAATGTAAATATTAAAGTATATACAGTCACTGAGCTTGTACACAAATATAAAGAATATTAGACTTAAGCACATTCAAACCGAAGACATTAAAATTTAATGTAGTTTCTCCCCAAAATACTTATCTACATCATAGAAATAAGGATCAGGAGCAGAATGTCCTCTATTTCTGAATTCTGATGTAAAGACATCTACTTCTTTTTCCTGGACCTGTCCTGGTTTCTGATATTTCCAGTTGTTTATCAAGACAACTTGGGAAATGGTATAAACATCCTCTTTCTTGTCGCCAGAGTTCTGCCCCTGATTTTATTTCTAAATAATTTTTATTGAAGAGATATTTTTATACAATAAAAACTAAAGAAATATAAACGCTGATTTTAAAAGAACAAAGTTTTTTTTTCTGAGAGTTGAAGGGCTTTTCAATGCAGACATTATACTTCTCCCAATATTTACTCTGCTTGAGATGAAGAAATGAGTATGAATGAGTAGTCTAAGAAGCTGGCTATCATTTTTATGAATGCAAGATGGCATTATAAGCATTACGTACAAGAAATCATCCAACCTAATTTTTAAACATATTATTATACACCAGCCACTAGAAATAATGTTGGCTGTAGCATATTTTCACTACATTGATGGGAGAGCCCCATTCACAAAAACATTTCAAGACTGTAAATCTGGGATCAAACTGTCTTTCCAATCTAGAAAAACTATCTTTTTTGCTTCCCACCAAATATACATTTCTTCATATAAGATCCATGTTTTTTAAATATAATTCAAAAATAAATCTATTAAAAGATTGACTTTATGATAGCAAGATTGCAAAAAGGATTACCGAAATATTTTACAGTATTAATATTTGGGGCTTCTGCATGTTCTGTAAATCGCTGTTTCTGAGGTGATGGGCAGGAGAATTTCACTATGCAAGTTAGCAGATCTTGATATTCCAGCTTTATAGAATACCAAAACAATGAAAAAGTAATGTGACTGAAGTCCAGTTACATAAAATTTCAAAGTGAAACAAATCATCTGGCAGCAAACTTAATGTTGTCCACTTTGATTATACTTTTTTTTTATTGTTTGTTGACCATAAAAAAGCAGAAGAAAGCACAGCTCTGATTCTTGAGGATCACATACTGAAACTAAAAAGCAAATATGAACGTATTGCTTGGTAACCAACAATAGCTGAATGATTCATAGCTAAATAGAATTTGGAGAGACTCTTGCATGTTTTGAGGAAGGCACACCCAGATATAACAGAAGAAAAAAAAACCTTCCTGACTGCACTGAAAAAAAGAGGGATTTCATGTATACTGTAGAAAACAGCACTTTATGAAAAGCAGGAGTGCCCAGTGGTTAAAAACTACATACTAATACCATCTACCCATTTTTGCATTAACTCATAGGCCAGCTGCTGGATTCATTAGAAATCAGGAGGCTATGAGAGTTCTAGTTCTCCCTGCAGCAATGAAAGCCAGCTGCATAACTTGCGCCAGTCATTCTCTCAGTTCAACCCATAACATAAGATTTTTGTTGTGGAAAAAATAGGAGGCAGGAGCGTTAGATACACTCCCTGCATTGTATATATTTTAAAAAGCCTCAAAATAAACAAATCAAAATGCCTCTCCCCAAACCTCGTTAGCTTCTGCGTATATCACTATCAGGAGGTATGAAAGGAAAAAAAAGTTTTACATTAAGCCCAGTTCAACAGCCTTCCTTGGATTGTTCATCAAAACATATTATTATTATTATTATTATTATTATTATTATTATTATTATTATTATTAATTTAATTTGTATACCGCCCTTCTCCAACAGGACTCAGGGTGGTGAACAGCCACGGTAAAAACACAACGTATAAAATTTAAAAGCAGTTTAAAAATATTAAATAATTTTGGCCATCTATTTAAAATAACCCAGTTAAAACCAATTACAAATTTAAAACCGCAAGGATGGGGTCAAGCCAGCCCGGCTAGATGAAATAGATGTGTTCTCAGGGCCCGACAAAAAGTCCGGAGGTCTGGTATCGTACGTATCTCTGGGGGAAGGTTGTTCCAGAGGGCAGGTGCCGCCACAGAGAAGGCTCTCCCCCTGGGGGTCGCCAGCCGACATTGTCTGGCCGACGGCACCCTGAGGAGGCCCTCTCTATGCGAGCGAACTGGCCGATGGGAGGCTATTGGCGGCAGAAGGCGGTCTCGTAGATACCCTGGCCCTAAGCCATGGAGTGCTTTAAAGGAGGTCACCAACACATTGAAGTGCACCCGGAAGACCACAAGAAGCCAGTGCAACTCGTGCAGGGGAGATGTCACATGGGAGCGCGCCATCGCTCCCATAATCCCCCGCGTGGCCACATTCTGGGCCAACTGGAGCCTCCGGGTGCACCCCAAGGGGAGCCCCATGTAGAGAGCATTGCAGTAGTCCAGGCGAGAAGTGACGAGTGCCTGAGTGACTGTGCGTAGGGAGTCCAGATCTAGAAAGGGACGCAGCTGGCGTATCAGGCGGACCTGATAAAAAGCCCCCCTGGCCACGGCCGTCATATGCTCTTCTAAAGACAGCCGTGTATCCAGGAGGACACCCAAGTTGCGAGCCCTTTCCGTGTTGGCCAATGATTCGCCCCCAATAACCAGCGATGGCACTAGCTGGCTATATCGGGACGTCGGAAGCCACAGCCACTCAGGTTGAGTCAGAGCCTGTTTCTCCCCATCCAGGCCTGCACGGCCTCCAGGCACCGGGACATCACTTCAAGGGCATCGCTGGGGTGGCCTGGGGTGGAGATGTACAGCTGAGTGTCATCAGCGTACTGATGGAACTCCACCCCAAAGCCACGGATGATCTCTCCCAGCGGCTTTACATAAATGTTGAACAGAAGGGGCGAGAGGACTGACCCTTGCGGCACCCCACAAACAAGGCGCCTCAGGGTCGACCGCTGCCCCCCTGCCAACACAGATTGAGACCGGTCAGAGAGGTAGGAGGAAAACCACCGCAAAACAGTGCTCCCCACCCACAACCTCTCCAACTGGTGCAACATGATACCATGGTTGATGGTATCAAAAGCCGCTGAGAGATCTAACAGGACCAGGATAGAGGAGCATCCCCTATCCCGAGCCCTCCAGAGATCATCCACCAATGCGACCAATGTCGTTTCCGTGTTGTACCCAGGCCTGAAGCCAGAGTGGAGCAGATCTAGATAGACAGCTTCATCCAGGTACTGTGGAAGCTGCCGTCCACCACACTCTCAACAACCTTCACAATAAAACGAAGGTTGGAGACTGGACGATAGTTAGCCAAAACAGCTGGATCCAGAGAGGGCTTCTTGAGGAGGGGCCTCACCACCGCTTCTTTCAAGGCGGCCGGTAGGACACCCTCACTCAAGGAAGCGTTAATAATCCTCTGGAGCCAGCCTCGTGTAACCTCCCAGGAGGCCAGCACCAACCAGGAGGGACATGGGTCCAATAAACATGTGGTCGTGTTCAGCCTGTCCACATCCTCGGGAGCCACAGGATCGAACTCCTCCCAGATAACACTCTCAAGACCTGTCTCAGTCATCTCGTCTGGACTTACCCAGTCAGAGGCCAGGACTTCCCGAATCTGAGCGATCTTGTCATACAGATACTGCACAAAATCCTCAGCTCGATCCTGCAAGGGATCATCCCACGCTCCCTGATGGAAGAAGGAGCGGGTCACCCTAAACAGGGCGGCTGGGCGATTATCTGATGATGCAATAAGGGTGGCAAAATAGCTAGATTTTCCCGCTTTTATCGTCACTAGGTAGGTCTTAATATGAGACCTCACCAGTGTTCGGTCGGATTCAGAACGGCTGGTCCTCCAACCAAGGAGAACCAAGGAGCTAGGTGAGTTCGGTGCTGGGTCAGAGGCCGCAAAGGCACAATGCGGTCCAAAGCCCCAGCAGCCGCACTGTCCCAGGCGGCCACCAGGTCTTCAGCTGAGTCATGAGCCAGAGTCTCAGGAAATGGCCCAAGCTCCATCTGGAACCTATCAGGATCCATCAGGTGCCTGGGGTGGAATCACCTAGTCGGTCCTGCCTCCCTGCGGCGGGATGTAGCGGTTAGAAAGTCAAGTCGAAGGAGCGAGTGGTCAGACCATGACAAGAGTTCGATGACTATACCCCCTGTATCAAGGCCACTCGACCACTGACCAGAGATAAAAACTAAGTCCAGAGTGTGCCCGCCCGTGTGAGTAGGGCCCTGAATTAACTGATTCAGGTCCATGGCCATCATGGAAGCCATGAACTTCCGAGCCACCTCAGACGTTTCACCGATGGATGGCAGGTTGAAATCCCCCATGACCATAAGTCTGGGGATATCAACCGCCACCTCGGCTATGACGTTAAGCAGCTTAGGCAGGGTCATTGCCACGTGGCAGGGAGCCAGGTATGTGATCAACAAGCCCATCAAGTAAGTTATGTTCCAATTGGCTAAAATTGAAAATCGTAATAAGTATTCTAACAGTTTTGTTCTACGTTTAGAACATTTTTAAAATATTAAGTGTTTTGTCCTGAAATTAAAATATTTGAATAGGTGTCCTAAGATACAAAAGTTGTCACTTTGGAACATTTTACATAATTCTGTATGTGTCCCTTCTGAAATATTTAAGGAAACTGAATTCCCAAAATGGTTGGCTAGGCCTTTTAAGGAGCTGCGCTAAAGAAACCTTAATGACAAAGGAAATGATTGTAACTGTGCTCAGAAGAATTTGCACCCTCCTGCATGTAAAACAACACAATCCAAACCAATCCTTTCCTCATGAACTGGAACGACTCCTAAAATTGCCCCTCCTAAAGCTGACTGAGAATTCTGGGTTGAAATTTCACTTTTCCATTTTTGCTCAAATGGAAACATCCTTTCTTTACTTTGGGAAATGGCAATCTAAACAATTAACTTGAGAAATATACTATTTCTTTGATTCAAACTAATAAACTAGGAAAATATTCCTTTGGCATTTTAACTCTTAGCATAATTCCCAAAATGGTTGGCTAGGCCTTTTAAGGAGCTGCGCTATAATTTGTAGCCTACTATCACATGCAAAGGATATCTTAAGGGCGGAACCTGGGGAAAGCAAAGAATTTGCAGCTTCCATAAAGAAAATTACAGGAATACCTTTGAACCTACACTGATGGCAGCAAGAATACTAGAAGTTTTTCAATTATTTCTGTGAAAAGAAGTATGGGGAAGTATTAAAATTACTACCAGATGAGATTTGTAAGTCCTTCTTTGATATAGTTACTGTGATTTACGGTGAGGACTAAATATAAATTATATAAATTATTCTCCCCCGCCTTAAGAAAACGTTTCCAGAGTTTACAAAATCTCATTTTCAATTCTACTACACATTTTGTCATGAGCAGGTAAACCTGTATGTTTTTTTTAAGTTGTTCTTTCCTGCAGTGTCACAGAGTTGCAAGCTCTATTCACTATGCCATATCAAACCCGCAGTGCCCAGAGAAAGACAGATTTAATATTCTGCATTTTTAAAATTTACCAATTAATCTTCCTTGCATGGAATATGTTCACTACAAGGAAATTTGAAATCACAGGAATCAATTTCCTAGCTTTCTCCAGCTCATGTCCTACATATCAACTAAATATCTCATTTATTTTTCTACTAGCATACACAGTTGACTTATTTAAAATATAAGATCTCTTACTGATGTCTTATTCCATATTTTAAGAATATACAGAATCCTACAAATGTATCCAGACATTTGGGATTATAATCCAACCTTATTGGGAATTTTGAAACTTGTAGTCTCAAAAAAACTGGAAAATATGAGATTCAAAAAAAAAAAAAAACCCTAATAAAAAAATTGTATATACACCTTTTTCCATACGATACTAGAGTTCCATAACCCTCAAGAGAAAGTCTGAAAAAAAAAAAGGGAAAGTAGTAAAATTGTCATCTATAGCAGAGGTCCCCAACACACGGTTCGTGGACTCACACCGGTCTCCGGCATGCCAGAAAAGAGGCTGCACAAACCAAGTGACACTCTATCTGATGGATGCAGGCAGCACGTGAAACCAGACCCTCTCTGGTCCACAGAAAAATCTCTTTCTACGAAACCAGTGCCCAAAAGGTTGACCTAATTCAACTACTGTACAGAGAGAATGATAGTCTGATTCCAATGAATCAGTGGAACAATTTAATGGTGCCTCAATCTTGCAACATAACTGTGTTGTGTTCAAACAGGTTTCATTGTTGCATTTAACATAGATTTACAACTTCAATGTAAGTGGACCCAATTCTCTTTATTAGTTCATGAATAAAACAATTAGAGAAGCAATATTATTGAACTATCAATTGCCATAGGATCTGGGAAAATAATGCTAATTAAATAAAGCTTTGGTTTAAACTAACCTAGAACAAAACAGTACAACTCAAGTTACCACTGACGCATACAGTCAGGAAAAGAATTTTGCACAATCCTAAAAATATTCCTAAATTGTACCTAATGAAACTGAAGGAAAAAGCCCCATCAATGAGTAACCCTGAACTCCAGAGTCACATGATGCTTTCTGAATCTTGAAAGTGGGGTCCCACTGAAAAACCCAAGTTGTGCATCATTGAGTTGTTAAGATCATTATTCTGGCCTTCAAACTGGGCCTTGATTAAAGTTAGTATTCTCTCAATGGAGCAAGAACTCATCATTGGTCATAGTACCTACCTAGAGTTGTATAGTGGTTCAGGAATATCTCAAGGGCTATAGGTTTCCTATGGTTAACTATAATATTTTAGAATAAAATAATTTTAATTCTTAATCTGAAGAAAGACACAAATCTGTCTCTGATGAAATTTTGCTTTCAACTTCTTTCACGTTCATTTCTACAGAATTTTCATTGGAATAATTCTATAAAATTGCCTGCAATTGGTAAACAAAACAACTCCTCCTTAAAAGTTATTTTTAAAGCATTTTCTTGTTTAGCATAAATGTATGTTACAAATAACAAAAACTTTAAAAGATCTTATTTCAATAAAAAACATTCATTTGGCAACCCTGGGCTCAAATTTCTAAAATTACAATTTTCAATTCAATGAACTGAGGAAAATATAGCAATAAAACCCTTATCACAGTTTAATGTGTATCTAAGTAGTACTATATTAAATAGTATTAAATAGATTGATTTCCACATAAGTATTCTCAGGACTAAATTCCAATTCAGGTCAACTAACTCCAAACCTCATAATCAAACAAAATCATTTCCTAATATATGAAATGACAAACATTTATTAAATTAAGAGGGATAGAGAATATGATATAGATAGCTTAGCAACAATTTGTTTTGTTAAGGAACAACAGCAAATAGCATTGCAATAAATGCTACCTATGGGTTGTAAGGGCAATAGTTACTTAGGCATGTTTCAACAAACATATCCTGCCACTCAGATGACCACACCCTGAAAAATGCAGTCTAAATATTGAGAACCAGAAATGAATTTTTAAGACAATTCTGTGGAAGTCTTATAAATTTATTAATAATAATATTTAGATCTGTAGAGCTCTTGTTCTGCTTTAAAGAACTTTCAAGCCACTGTTTTCATAATATCCTTCCTGGGGGGCTCAGGAAAAAACTGTCAAGCAACTCTTGAAAAGGAGAGACCCAACCAATAGTTTAACAATCTGTTACAAATCCTGGAAAAAGCACTCATTTACTAAGTGAGTCTCAAACCTACAAACTGAAAGATCATGTTTCTATAATATAGACAAGTGCAGTCTCAGAGAAGAAAGGAGGAAGTATGGTAGAACTAGCTCAGAAAATTGACAATCACACAAACATTCCGGAAAAAGAGTACTCACACTATACAGCTCATCAATTCTGCTCCAAGTTTTTGATTGTAGCCTGCTCAGATCCTTAGCACAATTTTGTTTTTCTTACAGTGCTTATCAGGTCTGCCTATGACTACAGTTTTAACATAGTCTGTAGCATTTCAAAATAGTACAGCGAAGCCAAACGAACTGTTTCCAAACTCCCTCTGCCTACAGCCATTCTGCTCCACCCCCCTTATGAATATGCTAAGAAGCTGCGTGGTTGACAGCAGCTACTGAGTCAGGACAAAAATAAACCCAACAATTAATGCAGTCAAATAGAAAACATTTCCTAAGTCAAATATGCTTACTCCACATCAGTAATTTTAGTGCAAAAAGACTGCAGTTATCCCTAGATATTGGTATTGCTTAGTTTGTAGGATTTATAGAAGCCATTGTAATTTTCAGACATAGTAGAATTACCAAATGTACCAGGAGTCGTAGACGTGGGAGCATTAATAAATTATTTCCAACTTGTTTGTTTTTCTAACAGCAAGAGAAGCACTATATATACACACCTCAATTCTGCCCCCTCCCCCACTCTACCCCGATAGCAGTTATTAAGGCACAAAACAGTACTCAGCAATTTTTATTCACTGGAAGAAGCAATAAACTGAAAAATATTGCAGTTTTTTCTACTATGATTCTTCCTTGCTTCATATTTAAAGTAAGATGAAATAGTGTAAATGGTGTAGAATACACCATTATTAAGGGCCTTTTAAAACAAATATTATAGATATTTAAACAAAAACATCTGGATATTTTGAATTTGATCAGACATTTATGCTAATCCAGAGCACATAAGATCATTTCATTTTAGAAACACAATAAAACTAAATACATATTAAACAGTAAGTCATGTATAACATATTTTTTGTAGCACTCTTTCTGGCCCAACAAATTCGTAGGCTTGGACAATGCTAACGAACACTGATGATTTTTGGACATAAAACTAAATTATTAAAAACGACTCTAAATTACCTTCACACATTGCATTAAGCCAAAACACAAAGAATCATGTGACATGTGGAACTCTATAAATTTTATAATAAATAGATATACGTAGATAGGTAGGTACGTAGGTAGGCCTTTTTGGTTGTTATTTTGGTTTGGTATGCGATGTGAGTCTAGCTACTATATAGTTAATTCAGTTTGGATGAGCTACAAGAAGAAATTAGAATTTTTTCTTTCTTTACAATAGCTTGACATACTAACCATGCAGAATCTATGGTCAATATGAATTATGATTTGTGTGTAGACTGTCTCAAAATACAAGCAGCAAATGTTAATCTTCTCTCTGCAGACATTCAAGCTTCACAGCACTATCAGAGCCAGCCAAATTATTTTGGCATCTGAGCCAGAACTTCTACAAGCAACTTTTAACCTTCCTAGCAGTAAAGTATAACGATAAACAATAGCCTGCTACCAATTCTCTACAAAACTGAACCAGCTTCATAACCTGAATGTCCAACTATTTTTTAAATATATCACTATTTAGGACTTCAATGGCATATTAAATTGTGAATAGTGGCAATTGAAAGCATAAGATCTCTGTAATACAAGAGCAAACTCAGAGTTCAACTTTGGCTCATTTTCACTGAGAAATCATGGTTTGGTAACATGCAATTTTGGAACTGACTATTCCTAAGTCTCAGAATACAAAAGTTCCCAAGCATCTCTGGTTAAAGTAAATATAAGTATTATGTATTCATTGACTTTACAGTATTTCCTGCTGTTCTATCAAAAATGAAATCATGTCACACAAAATCTCAGAGTTCTGCTTTTTGTAACTGTACCGGCCGAAAAGATCAATGATGTTATATCCAAGCACCCATCTTTCTTGCTTTCTATAAAGCAATTGATATAAAATAGGTAAACAAAAATGATAATATTATACTATCTGAGTTACATCTACTTAGCTACAGTTCTTAATATACTATACATTGATTTTAAAAAGCAGAAAAGCAGAACATTAAACCTTAGAATATTTACAGACTGAAATTAGACCAAAATAATTTAAATTTTAAGAAACACTCCAAAATAACTTGTGGAAAAAGACAGGAGGATTATAACATTAAAATATTTGAAGATATATTTGAGATATGATAAAACACTGACTGAAAATATGATCAACACAAAGCCTCATTTACAAATTACAAATTATTGCCAAACATCAATATTAAAGCCTTGCATTTAGAATCTGTCAATATTAATCCTACTAACTAGTTTAATTTAGAGATTTCAATAAATGATTTTGCGCTTTTCTTAATTTTCATGAGCTCAGAAGTTCTCTACCTCTTTGCAAAAGCAGCGATCTGTTACAGTAGCAGCATCATAAGCATTTAAAATGATAGGTAGATATTTTGCTTTTTGGAAGATTAATAGATCTATAAACAGGTAAATTACCTTATTGACCGAAGAAACTCTGCTGGTCTGGCTTTTGGGCGATTCAATATTGCTAGTATTTACAGTTGTCTTCTGTAAAGAAAAAAAACCAAACAATTAAACATTAGCATTTTAACATAGAGACATTCAACCTTAACATTAACATTCAATAGAGACACTGAATTCTATTTCCAAACTTTATTTCCCTAGTACATTATAAAAATGCCCTTCTATACGCAATATCTTTATGCAATTAAATTAGTGTCCAAAAAGTGCTTGGAGCATTCATTTGGAATCATGAATAGAAATTTCTCAGGCAATGCTATTTTGGGGGTGCAAAAATGTATGAACATATTATGATATTCTATCATATTCCTGTCACAGATGAATCACAGGTTTATTTTGAGATTATGAATTAACTGTAGGTATTTGTCTTCCATCACCTCATCAGAACAGAATGTAGTGAAGACAAAGTTAAAGATTTTTCTAATTTACATCTTTAAATTGTTATAAAACTATGTGTGTCTGTGTATAACAATATTATATAGTTATTTTAATTTAACACAGCTTAATTCTAAAACTTGCCACACCAAGGCCAAGAATATTAACAAACATTACTAAAACTTGATAACTGGTGTTTTAGAAATACCATACCAAAATAAAAGATGTGGGGTTTTTTATTTTAAAAAAGTAGAAGACTAAACTGCATTATAAAATTACAAAGTTTCTTTTTTTAAAAAAAGACCCAACTTCTTTAAAAACAATAATGCTAATGATAACCCTTTTTATTTTTAGAAATGCCCCCCAAAATGACCTAACTTAAATTGATGCCTTGCTCATACCACAAAGTGTTTACTTTCCAAATCAAGGAACAAGAATTGGCACAAAATAGGAAAAACAAGTTGAAAAGTTAAAAAATAACCGAAATATTCAAACTTTATTTTAAAGTTATGTGTATATATTTTGGTCATTGTACAACTGATACTAAAAATGTAACAAGGAATGAAAAATGAAAGTTGTGAAAACTGTCTGAAAGTGGAACAGGAAAGAGAGTAGTATCTACTTTTATTGTAAATATATCATTCTATTCAATGTTGTTGATAACTTAGCACTGTAAATTGACACTCATTCATGCATTCTGTTCTCTGAATGTTTGAGGACCTGCAGGTGAACACAATACCTTCCATTATGCCAGTAGGCTAGGAAGAAAAAGAACTTTAGGCAATGAACTGACAAAGTCAGAAAGGATAAATTACAGCATCACTTATTCTTCAGGAAATGTGATACATTCTTATTTATCTAATAAAAAAGCAGAACAGATAATGTTGCAAGTAAATTGCCAACATCCAGGACAATTCAAAAGTCAACCAAGTTTTAGAACAAATGTCAGCTAGTTTGACCGAAAGGTCAGTTTCCTGTTCTTTTTAATTCAGAATACAATTCTCTTGTTATCATGAAATGAAGCTGAATTTCACTGCATCAGTCAGCACTCCTGTCTTTGTATTTCTTTCCCACTTTTTGCTGCCTTCCAACGAGACGGCCATTTAGATTATGTTTCTTGGGATAGGCACAGACATACCGTTAAGACTGCTGCAAAGATGGTTGGATCCACACATCATTCCTACTATAATTTGGTTTGGATTTGGCCTTGTGTAAAGGCAATCATTGTGATTTGTTCAACTACAGTTTGGTGTGAGACTCCACCTAGTAAAAGGCACATAATCATACTAAGCTTTATAAAAGAATGATGATGGAAACCTGGAAGCAGTCACATTTCACCAATCTTAATCAAAGGTAACCTGAGCAGTACGTGGGATGAAATTATTAAAGTGCTATACAAGTAGACTTCAATTTACAACTACAACTGAGCCCAAAATTTCTGTTAAGTGAGTTTTATGACCTTTCTTGCCACAGTTGTTAAGTGAGTCACTGCAGTTGATAAATCAGTAACCTGGTTGTTAAGTGAATCTGGCTTCCCCATTGACTTTGCTTGTCACTAGGTCTCAAAAGGTGATATCATGACCTTGGGACACAGCAAAAGTCATAAATGACCCAGTTGCCAAGCATCTGAATTTTGATCACTTGATCATTGGGATGCTGCAAAGGTCATAACTGTGAAAAATGGTCATAAGTCATATTTTTCAGTCTCGTAACTTTGAACAGTCACTAAATGAACTGTTGTAAATTGAGGATTATCTGTACTTACAAGCATCCTAGCCTATATTTCTTAAAATTAGGCATGAGATTTACTCATGCCTAAGGAATATTCCTTAGGCATGAGTAAATCTCATTAAATGTAATATAGAACATATATACTAGTAAATCTGCTTAGAATTAATGGCAACAGAGCAGCAGCTTCCCTGCTTTAGCTCCTTATATTTTATTTGTTTTATCCATTTTTATATATAGCTTAACTACATATTTTGTTATCTACTTTTATTTTATAATTCTCTGAAAGAGATATTCTAAATCTCAGCAGCAAGTCCCTAAAAAGCTTCTTGTAAAAGTGACACCAAAGCAATGAGGAAGAACAAGAAACACAACAAGACTCTACTTAAACCAACAAAGTAGCCAAACATGGGTGACTACATGATGACAAGAAAACTAAGTAAAAATAATAATATAAATCTTCTCCATTCCATTCCTACCTCCCAAAGCTATAGTCAACTGGGATTTGGAAACAGAAATTGAAAAACAACAACTATTAGAACTCTTCTATACTTTGCATGAGGAATCAAACTTTTTGACTGCTATTTTAGTCTCCTTGCCATTAATATATCTCTGAAGGAGAAAAAGCAAGTCAAATAATTAGCAAAGGAATTCACAACAGGTTTTGCTGCTAGACAATATCTGCAAAAACTGTAATTTCAATTTCAGAGACCATGTTTACCTCTACAAGCCATGATTTTTTTAAAAAAAGCATCCAAGTACTTCTAGCATCCTTGACAAGACAATGCCACAAAGAAGAGGAAGTGAAGCTATTTTCCAAAGCACCTGAGAGTAGGACAAGAAGCAATGGATAGAAACTAATCAAGGAGAGAACAACTTAGAACTAAGGAGAAATTTCCTGACAGATCAATTAATCAGCGGAACAACTTGCTTCCAGAAGCTGTGAATGCTCCAATATTGGAAGTTTTTAAGAAGTGGTTTGATAACTATTTGTCTGAAGTGGTGTAGGGTTTGTTGCCGAAACAGAGGGTTGGACAGAAGACCTCCAAGGTCTCTTCCAACTCTGTTATTCTGTTCTGTTCCGTTCCGTTCCGTTCTAATTCTAATTCTAATTCTAATTCTAATTCTAATTCTAATTCTAATTCTAATTCTAATTCTAATTCTAATTCTAATTCTAATTCTAATTCTAATTCTAATCATATTGAGATTTTATAAGAAAAAACTGGCACTAGTGAAACTTTAGAAACAGGATTAATTAACTCTTTTGAAGCTTTATCAACAAGAAGAAATCCTGAGACAATCTGATGAATTTAAATAAACACACCTGTTAGTGTAAACAGCAGCCAAACCTTTAATTGATCTGACATCTTTGGACTTCTCATCTAACAGCAATTCCACAGAAAATCATTATAAATCTTCTGAATACTGAAATCAAAGAAGAAAACAACCCATAGCTCAGCAAATCAAAATGTCCTTCTAGCCTGAAACAGCCCAAATCGATTCTAATTTGTTCAGTTTGTGATAATGACAATCTCCTTCGTACTCTTCTATATGAGGATCTAGATCAGAAAAAGAGGACCAAAGAAAGTTGCTATACCAAGAGTGCATTCTGACCAAGAGTGCATTCTGATCTTCAGCTTGCAAATCCAGTCAGGTCCAGAGATAGCAAATTAATTGATTTTAGCCCAAAGTTGCTGCCTAGTAATGATTTCCATTCTGATGACAATATCAATATAACATCAGTATGTCTTCCTAAACCCAAGCAAGAACATAACACTTTGAATATCACCAATTGACTCACTACTAAGGCTTATGGAGGTTACATAAAACCCATCTCTTGAAATATGGTTGGGTGGCATAATAAATTGGAGACTACCCATTTTCATTTTCATTTTCATTTTATTAAATTTGTATACCGCCCTACTCCCGAAGGACTCAGGGCGGTGAACAGCCATAAAATAAAACATATAGATACAAAATTTAAAATGGAGATAAAACTAATTAAATAAATTTGGCTGAAACATTTTAAAACCCCAATAAATTTAAAACCAAATTTAAAATTCCATTTTAAAAGAGGAAAAGTTTAGGTCAGGCCAGCTTGATGGAATAAGAACATCTTAAGCGCGCGACGGAAGGTATGCAGATCCGGAATTCTCCGTATCTCCGGGGGGAGCTTGTTCCAGATCGTAGGTGCCCCCACAGAGAAGGCTCTCCCCCTGGGGGCCGCCAGTTGACATTGTTTGGCCGACGGCACCCGGAGGAGCCCCTCTCTATGGGAGCGTACTGGTCGGTGGGAGGCTATTGGTGGCAGCAGGCGGTCCCGTAAATAGCCAGGTCCTAAGCCATGGAGTGCTCTGAAGGTGATAACCAGAACCTTGAAGCGCACTCGGAAGACCACCGGGAGCCAGTGCAGCTCGCGCAGGAGAGGCGTTACATGGGAGTGCCACGTCGCTCCCATCACCACCCGCGCGGCCGCACTCTGCGCCAGTTGGAGCCTCCGAGTGCTCCTCAAGGGGAGCCCCATGTAGAGAGCGTTACAATAGTCCAGACGGGAGGTGACGAGGGCATGAGTGACCATGCGTAACGAGTCCCGATCCAGAAAGGGACGCAACTGGCAAATCAGGCGGACCTGATGAAAAATCCTCCCGGTCACGGCCGTCAAGTGCTCTTCTAAAGACAGCCGTGAATCCAGGAGGACACCCAACTTGCGAACCCTCTCCGTGGGGGCCAGTGCTTCGCCCCCAATAGTCAGCGATGGCACCAGCTGACTATATCGGGATGTTGGAAACCACAGCCACTCGGTCTTGGATGGGTTGAGCCTGAGCCTGTTTCTCCCCATCCAGATCCGTACGGCCTCCAGGCACCGGGACATCACTTCAAGGGCATCGCTGGAGTGGTCTGGGGTGGAGATGTACAGCTGGGTGTCGTCAGCGTACTGATGGTACTCCACCCCGAAACCACGGATGATCTCGCCCAGCGGCTTCACATAAATGTTGAACAGAAGGGGCGAGAGGACTGATCCTTGTGGCACCCCACATATAAGGGGCCTCGGGGTCGACCTCTGCCCCCCTGTCAACACAGACTGTGACCGGTCGGAGAGAAAGGAGGAGAACCACCGTAATACGGTGCCTCCCACCCCCAACTCTTCCAACCGGTGCAGCATGATACCATGGTCGATGGTATCAAAAGCCGCTGAGAGATCTAATAGGACCAGGACAGAGGAACAACCTCTGTCCCGAGCCCTCCAGAGATCATCCACCAATGCGACCAATGCCGTTTCCGTGCTGTACCCAGGCCTGAAGCCCGACTGGAATGGATCTAGATACATCGTTTCATCCAGGTACTGGGGAAGCTGTCGTGCAACCACACTCTCAACAACCTTCGCCACAAAGCGAAGGTTGGAGACTGGATGATAGTTAGCCAATGTTGCCGGGTCCAGGGAAGGCCTCTTGAGGAGAGGTCTCACCACCGCCTCTTTCAAGGCGGCGGGAAAGATACCCTCGCCCAATGAAGCATTTATAATCCCCTGGAGCCAGCCTCGCGTCACCTCCCGGAAAGCCAGCACTAACCAGGAGGGGCACGGGTCCAACAAACATGTGGTCACATTCAGTCTACCCAGAATCCTGTCCACGTCCTCAGGGGTCACAGAATCAAACTCATCCCAGATAACATTCTCAGGACCTGCCCCCGTCATCCCCGCTGGATCTACCCAGTCGGAGTCCAGATCTTCCCGAATCTGAGTGATTTTGTCATACAGATACTGAACAAAATCCTCGGCTCTTCCCTCCAAGGGGTCCTCTCTCGCTTCCTGGTGGAGCAGGGAGCGGGTCACCCTAAACAGGGCGGCCGGGCGGTTATCTGATGACGCAATAAGAGCAGCAAGATAAGTGCATTTTGCTGCTTTTATTGCCACTAGGTAATTCTTAATATGAGATCTTACCGGTGTCCGGTCAGATTCAGTACGACTGGCCCTCCAACTACTCTCTAGGCGTCTTTTCCGGCGCTTCATCTCCCTCAGCTCCTCAGTAAACCAAGGAGCCAGGTGAGATCGGCGCCGGGTCAGAGGCCGCAAAGGCACGACTCGATCCAGAGCTCCACCGGCCGCCCTATCCCAGGCGGCCACTAGGTCTCCAGTCGAGGCGTGAGCCAGAACCTCAGGAATTGGCCCAAGCTCCATCTGGAACCTATCAGGTTCCATCAGGCGCCTGGGGCGGTACCATCTCATCGGTTCCGCCTCCCTGCGGCGGGGTGCAGCGGTTCGAAGGTCAAGGCGAAGGAGAGAGTGATCCGACCATGACAAGGGCTCGATGACTATGTCCCCTATCTCGAGATCACTCAGCCACTGTCCAGAGACGAAAATCAGGTCCAGTGTGTTTCCCCCCGTGTGCGTAGGGCCATGAATTAGTTGGGTCAGATCCATAGCCGTCATGGAAGCCATGAACTCCCGAGCCACCTCAGACGTCTCACCCACGGACGGCAGGTTGAAATCCCCCATGACCATAAGTTTGAAATCCCCCATGACCATAAGTTTGAAAAACACCTGCCATTGGTTCATTATGTTACAGGGATTAGTCAGACAGTGATTACAGGCAGTTCTTGTTGAGCAATTACAACTCAGTTGTTAAACGAAACAGTTGCTAAGTAACACTACAACTATGCTTATGATCTTACTTCAGCTTTCCTTTGCTTTACAGATCTGTGAAGGTTGCAAATGTGAGGATTGGTAATAAAGTTACTTTTTCATCACTATTATGAATGGGGAATGGTTGCTAAATGAGATGATAGCTAAGCGAGGACTATCTGTATATCCAAATTGTCCAGATAGATAGCTTAGGAATGCTACTTTAAATGCATAACTTTATTCAGGATGACTCAATAAGGAAGCCCTGTTTTGATAAATAGGATTGGAACTTGACTAACTAACCTACAATATAAATTAACTCTGGCAATACTGAATGGCTTTGGGTATAGGGATTGGCTGGTTCTAGCCATCTTTGATGCTGGATGGGATTGTAGCAGTCCAAACAGATCCCATGCACAACCTTAGGAGTCTCCTAAACTCACTACTCCCGCTTGAAGAAGAGGAACAATCATGGGTAGAGGGCCTTTGCAAAAATTTTTATTATGTGCTGGTTGCACCCATTCTTAAATTGAAGGGCTGTACTCATGGCCACTCAAACCCTAGTAACCTCCCAGTTGGACCATTGTAATGTGCTTACATGGAACTTCCCTTGAAGTGCATCTGAAGGCTTCAGCTGTTGCAAACTGCAACAATGTAAGAAGTAATGTATGCTTCCAGAACAACACATTACACCTCTGCTTCATAATCTGCATTTGTCCAGTTCAAGTTGCTGGCTTTGACTTTTGAAACCCCACATAGTGTGGGACTTGATTATCTGAGGGACTGACACGCTCCAATTACATTTGCCTGTCCCACCAGAACCAACAGGAAAAGCATGTTATGGGACTTGTTAATTATGGAACTATATCTGGAAAGTCCTAAGCAGCAGGTTGTTGTTGTTTTTGTCAAGGTGCCCCTTAATGAGCATCTTTCCCACTGTAGTGAGGCTCCATCCCTATTGACCTTCCAGAAGTCCCTCAAAACTTGGTTGTGCCATCAGGTGAAATACTGAGGCAGCTCCATTATTATTAATATCTACTCTTCACCTAATATTTGTTTTATTTTAGCCTTGGGTTTTGTAGTTTTTAAAGTTTTTAAAGTTAATAATATGACTCCAGACTCAATAATTGTCAATAAAAAAGACACTGCAGTACTTTGAGATAACAGAATAAATGACAAAGATTTCTTAATGACTTGCCATCCCATTGTATGTGGAATGATGCAAATACACCAGGCAGCTGAAGAAGAAAAACAGGCATTGGAAGAATATCTGAAGGACAGTGAAGAAGATGCACTGAAGCCAGTATACCACGAAGGCTTACTGATTATTAAGAGACCAAACTGGCCTACAAGAAAGACCAAATGAAAAATAGAAAAGTATTACATGGCCAGTACACACACACACACACACACACACACACACACACACACACACACACCTTCAGTGGTGGATTTCACATTATGTTACTACTGGTTCGCCCCACGTGCACATGCTCGCTTTGCGCATGCAACCAGCCTTAAAAACGTGCCTAAATAGGATGGCATTGAGCCAGGATGGGTGGCGGGGCCCATTTGCGATTTCCATTTTGGGCAGAACCGGGCAAACCGGTCTGAACCGGCTGAATACAGTGGTGGGTTGCCCCCGGTTTGCATCGGTTCTATAGAAGCAGTAGTAAAACCGGCGGAAGCTCTGCTCACCGCCCCTGATGTCATCAAAATGCTTCTGCGCATGCGTAGAAGCTTCTGCACTTGTGCAGAAGAGTGTGTGTGAGCAGCCCTGTTGCAAACCGATAGTAAAGGTAAATAGAACCCACCCCTGGCTGAATACCACCTCTGCATCCCTCTAACAGGCAAAGGAGATAACAATAAGGCCTGGCAATGACCAAGAACAGGAAAGTTGAAGAAAGAGACAGAGGGACTAATTCTGGCTACACAAGACCAAGCCTAAAGAACAAAAGTATATAAAACCGTAATGGAGAATACAGCAAGAAACAGCAAATGTCCCTCTGCAAACAAACAGAAGAAACAGTGGACCATCTAGTAAGTTCCTGCAAGATCACACAGATTTGACAATAAACAATGGCATGGCAAAGTGACAACAATGGAGTATCTGCAAGAAATACCATTTTCATACAAGCAAGAACTGGAGGGATCACAAAATATACAAAGTAACAGACAATGAAGAATTATTGTGCTCTGTGACTTTAGAATTCAAACAGTCAAGCACCTGATACATGAAACCCCAGATTTAGTAACTGTTGATAGGAAAGACAAAAAATGTGAATAGTGGATGTTGCAGTATCTAAAGCCAGCAGAATAGAAGAGAAAGAACTTGAGGGAAAAATATTAAATAACAACATCTGCCAATACCAAGTCAATGGAAGGACTGAAGTATCAAGGATCATATTTACTGATTTAAATAAAAATGCCAAATCTATTTTAAACATCTGGCTGACTGTGTGGACCAGCCATGATAGCAATTAGGTCTGTATAACAATGATTTTTTTAGTCTTGTTTTATGCCACCCAGAGTCACTTGTTTGTGACACAGGCAGCCATACATCCTTGACAAAAAAAGAAACAATGAAATGACATGCATTGAGAACCAAGATGATCAAGATATCAGGTATATTTTTAAAAACGTGCTTAGCTTATACCTGTTACCTCAAGTGAGTACAGCAACCTGTATTTCTCAAAGTGTTAAGACCAACTCTCAACACTTGATCTTTAGCCATGCTAGCTCAAATTCCTCATATCCATCACAAAAGACTCAACATTACAGTTCAAATGAAATCCAGCTTTCTCTATTATATTGAAGAATAGACCGATTGTATGCCATCCACTTGGTATCAACTTAGTAACCACATAGAAAGAACTTCTCCAGGAAAATCAAGGGCAAATATGAGGCCTTATTTGAACCCTATTAATCTTCCATGTGAGAGTTCCTGTGCACGCAGAAGCCTCAGCATTTACACCGGTATTCATGAATTCACCTCTTTGTACCTATTTGTACAGACATCCAGCAAAGCCAGCTTCCATACCTTAAAAGTTCATGGATCTGGATCATATGGTGCACCTCAAACAGATTATAGCAGTGTTGGTGAACCTTTTTGGCACCAAGTGCAGAAATGGGAGCACGCATGCGCGCAGGGGACCCCCGGAAACTGGAAGAGCAGCTCCCCGGTACACATGTGCAGGAGCACCATAAACTGGAAAAGTAGTTCCCCAGCGTGCATGTGCGTGCCGGAAAGCTGGGCTTCTGGTTTCCTGCATGCATACCAGTCACCTGGTCTTCCGGTTTCTGGCGTGCATGAAACCGGAAGCTCAGCTTCCCAGTGTGTGCATGCATGCCAGGGAGCTGCTCTTCCAGTTTCCAGCACTCCCGCGCACATGAAGACCAGCTGGCCATTGCGCATTTGGGCGCTGGAAGCCAGAAGAGCAACGGGTGCCAGCTGCCTGGAGAGATGGCTCTGCGTGCCACTTCCGGCATCCGTGCCATAGGTTTGCCATCACTGGACTATACATTATATTATGTACAACACAGAAAAGTGCAACCTCCTAAATTTCCTAAAAATAGCCAAAAATTACATTGAATTGAATTAATGTGTAGTTAACACAATGCAGTATATTGTCCATGTGTTTAATAACTTCTATCTTGTTAAAAACAGAAAGATGTGAACAATATTTAGATAGATTCTGGATTATAGGAAACTACAACTACAATCTGCAGCCTGAGGTTGTAGACTCCTGATAAAAAGCTTAAACAGGACACTAAATTCAGTTAAATTCAGAAATGATAATAATAATGACAGTAATGTACTATAACTTAACCACTCCTACCCAATACTGCTTGATAGGGATTCATGCAATTTGAAAATAATTCAGAATAAGTGTTTCAGAACTTATATGAGCCCAACATGTCTTTGTATTCATTAAAGCAGCCCAGTTTATGGCTGATAGCTAATAATGATAATAACCAAATCACAACAATTAATGAAATGTGTTAACCATCTAGGCGTGTCAAACTCAAGACCCAGGGGCCAGATCCAGCCTGCAGGGTGCTTAGATCTGGCCTGTGGGGCCATCCTGGAAACAGCAAAGGACTGATCGGTGGTGCCTCTGCCAGTGAAAATGGAGCTTGGGAGGGCCGCAGGCAGCTCTCCTGAGCTCAGGTTTCGCTGGCAGAAGGTTGCAGGAGGCTGTCACAACCGAAAATGGAGCTAAGGAGCCCGTTTTCGCTGGCAGAGTGCTTGGGCCACCACAGGCGCCCCCAAAATGTATGACATCGACCTGGCCACACCTACCCTGGCCCCCTGAGGTTAAATGCAACCCTTTTGCAATCCTCAATGAAATCAAGTTTGACACCCCTGATCTAGAATTTCTTTATACATGAATGCCCAAAAGTTAAATGATGACTCATTTTGTTATCTTAATATAATTTATCACCATAATTTACCTCAGTTGCTTCTGCTCCTTTCTTCTCTTTTGATGCTCCACTTGCACTTTTACTTCCATGCTGTAAAAAAATTTTACAACGTCAAACTAGCATTTGAAAACAACATAAAATATTTTCTACACAAGGAATAGGCAACACCGTTCTCAAAAGCAACATGCCCACAGATCACTCCCTGTGCACCCCCAAGACATTTTCTCCCATTCTAAAAAAAAAACAAGTAGTTAGTAGGCTGCAAAGCACACCAATGACTTCTGGTGTTTTCTTTACAAAAATTCCAAAGCTCCCACAATAGATTTTACAGATCTATTTAGAAAATAAAAAGGATGGAGGAGTCGCAATGAAAGAAATAATGTCCAATTTCCTTCTTTTATCAACTGGGATTTTATATCCAAGCAATCATTTTGTGGAGGGAGAAGCTCCCCTTCTAAATTAAGAGCTTGCATGACTTAATTACAAAAATTGCAATTGTTCTCATTGGCTTCAAAATATTGCCTATACTTTAAATTTAAATAAAATTAAATATAATGTAGATTTTTATTTTTCTATATTTATTCATTTCTGGAGCATAATCCCTCACACAACATCACAGGCATCAAACGTTTTCTGGAATATAATAGTTCATATTGGATCATCTCTTGCTGCACCAGAGGTTTTGCTCCCAAACTAGATGTGTCTGAAACAAAGCCCAAATTGTATTTCTTCTTATTTAAATTTAAATGTAATTAAACCAAAATATAACAAATACAATTACTTCTATTACACTACATTATTACATACTCTATTACATTACTTCTATGAATCATATTCCTCTTTTGTCACATTAAAATTTGCAATAGCCTATAGACAATTTTAGGGGCCTATAGAATTTTAGTAGCCACATATACTTGCGTTTCTTATTATGATAAATGACCTACATACATCAACATATAAAGTATAAAAACAAATGCATGGTCATCAAGGATACATTATTTCATTACATATTTTGATTGCTGTCACAATAAACTTTGTATACTCATCTCAGGTGGGCCAGGATATTGTTGCAAGAGAGATAGAAGAAATGAGTTCTTAGAACCTTGGAATCAAGATTTTACTATGGTATAAGATCTTACTAACCACAAAATTATAGTCCATATCCTTCATCCTCTGAAGAAGCCACATATGGTCTGAGAACTCAGGATAAGTTGCTCTCCTGTATATTCAGTAGAACTTTGGACTTTTGTTTCTTGACTTCCTATCTATCACTACATAGCAGACATCCAAACATCCACCTATTAGGATGGCCAGAAACTTGCTGGATAACTACTTCAATTTGCTTTAGGCCTGGACATAAGAATGGTCTTCTATTGCTCATCCAGAGTGTCACAACATTCCCTGCTTTGTAGCTGAATCAAAAGGATTCAATCTACCCAATAACACCTGGTCAATCCTCACTAGGATTGGGACCAGTGCTGAGTTGCTACCAATTTTTCCCTGGTTCTTGTGAACTGGTAGTGGAAATTTTGAGTAGTTCGGAGAACCAGTAAATACCACCTCTGCCTGGCCCCGCCCCCAATCTATTCGCTGCCTCTCGAGTCCCAGCTGATCAGCTAGAAGGAAAAAATCAGGGCTAACTTGACAAAGAAGAGGGAAAAAACAAAACAAGACATCTTAGCTTTAAATTGAGAAGCCAAGAAGCCTCCCAACTGATTGGCTAGAACCAATCCGCTCCTTGTAAACCGCTCGGTGGTGGTAGATTGGCAGTTGTGGCCAAGCTGCCTGAAAGCGGTTTCCGATGCTCTCAGTGGTGGCAGAGCAGCAAAAAACTGTTTAAAGTCTTGCTGTGGTGCTTCAAAGGGCCGCCCTATAGCTGATCAGCAGTAAAAGGCAGTGTGGTGGTAGACCAGTGCAGATCCAAAAACAAATAGATAGACCAGGACGCTCCAAAAACAAATGGGTAGACCAGTACGGCTCTGCAAGCAGTTAAAAGCCTGGTAGACGAGTACCTCTGCTAAATCCTAAAGAATTGTTTGTCACATGACCATCAAACCCCACCCACAGAACCTGTAGTAAAAAAATTTATAACCCACCCCTGACTGGGACTCAACATGGCAAGTGTGCTAGTCACCTTTATAAATGGGGAAAGATCTCCTCTTTGGAATGTAGTTGTGGTGCTCCAAAGCATACATATTGTGCGACAGTACTCTTTGAGTGCTTATCAGGGAACCCCAGAGATTTTCTGTATGTCACGCCATCATGTATTGACTATATAAATAGTCTGCCTTTGAATTTGTAAATAGTTTCATAAGTGTGCATTGAGAATATAATTGTGATATGCTTTTTAACATTTTTGCCATATGCTAAATAAATAAATAACTACATAGCTTACAGGAAATCCTTGACTTATATCCATTTAGGTTGCAACCAAAGTTACAACAGCACTTATGACTGATCCTCATACTTATAATTGTCATGTCATCCCCACAGTCACATGATCAAAATTTAGGCGCTTGGCAACTGGCATGTATTTACCATAGCTGCAGTACCCCCAAAGTCATGTGATCACCATTTGAAACCTTCCCAGCCAGCTTCCAACAGTAAAATCAATGGGGGACACTGGATTCATTAACAACCGCATGATTCACTCAACAATTGTAGTGATTTGCTTAAATACTGTGGCAAAAAAAAGTTGCAAAAATCACTCAACAACTGCCATACTTAGCAACAGAAATTCTGGTCCCAACTATAGTTGCAAGTCCATGACTTCCTGCTTATATTTCCAAAAATGTATGATTCATTACTATGATAAAATCTTCAACAAGCCCTGATGAGAGCAGCTAGAGTTGTTTTTTTACTATTATAGTGAAACTCTCTTCCCCAATGGATTGTGTGACAGAATGCAGCAACTGAGTACAATGCTGTCTGCCATCTTGTCATATGATCACCTAGACATAGTTCTAGCACTCTGACAAATCAGTTGGGAAAGAGACAAATGGCTGATGAATCAGATTGAATAGGCAGCTTTGGAATGGCTGAAAGGTATTTTGTCCCAGGATGACCTGGAAGACGACCTCTGTGTCCCAAAGACCAGAGTGAGACAGAAGAAATTTCATCAACATCTAGGAATCTTCTTCTAGAGGAAGATAAACAACATCCTGCCAGCCTGATAAATCTCCAGACAGATTTGATTCATGCACTTATTTTGCTCCTAGAAAAAGGTGGGATGTAGAAGTAGCAATATATAGAGAACAGATTTAACTGTGCCATGGTAAGTTTTATAATGCCTATAAAGAAATTAACTTTGAAATGTTGAACAGGCACATATAAATCACCTGCTTATCAAAAAAGCTGTAATAAGGTAGGAGAAAGGGGAAGAAACCAACAGGCATTGTTTGACTGCTTTATTTGACTATTGCTCAACTTAATCATCCTTGCACAAATAAAAGGTGTATTTTTTTTTTCTTTATGTGAAGCTATGGCACTGAAGGAAAAAAATACATTATTATCTTTTGATACTTTCTTTCAATACTGTATCTTCCACAAGAACCTAAAACAGTGTTATGGATGTTTTTCTTTCACAACTATCAGAATTTTCACTGATAAACAAAAAGTTAAAATATGTATTTAAAATTCCAATATATTAAAAAAATAAGTAAATTATATGATGTATAACAATAATTTTATATTAGTGCATTAATTTGGATTCTTTTATTCTGCCTTTACTATTCATAAGTAGGAGTGCAGTGACTCATGTGGTTAGAATGCCTGGTTGACAATCTACAAGCCCACATTCAAAAGCCGAGTACTGCTATGCGATGGGGTGAGCTCCCATCATTCACTTCAGCTCCTGCTCACCTAGCAATCTGAAAGTGTGTAAAGTGCAATTTTAAATTGCCAACCTAGCAGTTTGAAAGCATGTAAAAAATGCAAGTAGAAAAATAGGGACCACCTTTGATGGGAAGGTTAACAGCGTTCCATGCACCTTTGCTATTTAATCATGCCGGTGACATGACCATGGAGACGTCTTCGGACAGCGCTGGCTCTTCGGCTTTGAGATGAATTAACACTGCCACCTAGAGTCAGGAACGACCAGCACATATTTGCGAGGGGAACCTTTACCTTTTTAAAGTGCAATTTAATGTGGGTAGATAAATAGGTATCACTTCAATGGGCACCTTAAGGAGTCTCCAACCGGACATCCCCTGGGCAATGGATGCCACCGGTTAACCCTTTCACCTCGGAAGCACCTTGGCACTTTTAACACGAAAACAGCTGCAGCAACTTCATAAGTAATTGAAGGTAGTGAACATACATAAGGCTTTTTCTTTCTCCCCCTTTACCTACAACTCCTCTGTGAGGTAGATTGGGCAGAGAAAGTGTGACTGACCGTAGACATCCAGCTGGCTTTCATGTCTAAGGCAGGACTACAGAATGCCTAAGACAAGACTAAAACTCACCATTTCCTAGTTTCTAGGCCAGCACCTTTATCACACCTGTCATGGCCCCGTCGGAGCCTGAGTCCACGGGGGAGGATGAGTGGAGTTGGGTCAATGGAAGTTGAGGAGGCAGCCTCGGGTTCCTCGGGCTTGGGACACTTGCCAGCAAGGAGGAATGGGGGCAGGATGACCGAGAGATTGGGGGGTGGGGGAAGAGATGGGGAGGCAGTGGAGATGAGGAGCAATGGAGCTCAGGCAATGAGCAAGGACTGCTCCCTCCTGATCCGTGAACACAGAAAGTGGAGAGGAGGCGGGAGCAGTGTAGGCCAACCTGACAACTCAGGAACAGAGTGCCTCACCTTTCTTCATAAGGCATACCTGGGGACTGAGACTTAAGGAGACGCTGTGGGGAGGGGAGCTTTTCTGGAACAAATGCTGAATCCGTGGAGTTTTGTGTGCTGTTGCCAATGTCTGAAGTTTGCTGGACTTCTTGCCTAGTTCCTTTGCTTCATGGACTCACTGCCTTGGTTCCTTGCCTCACTGGATTTCTTGCCTTGAAGCCATTGTGCTAACAGCATTTTGCTGGACTACTCACAGCCAGAGGCTGCTAGAGGTGTGTGTGTGTGAGCATTTTGCTCCGGGACTTGCCATAGATGTGGAGTGTTTGGGGGAAAGTTGGAGCAATAAAGGGGAGTTTGAACTATCAGCTGTGTTCCCTTCATGCCTTGCCCCGGGTCATCACAAACAGGAAGATGCCTTCCAGAATGAAATGTCTAAATGATAGCAAAACATAAACTGGGTAATATATTAATTTCTAGAAATACCTGAAACAATCAGAGATAAATCATACCAGAACTTCTGAAACATTATCTTCAGTATGAACCTATCAAGTCATTTTGTAGAGAAACAACATATTCAAGATCTCAGGGCAATGTAGAAACTTTTTTTTCCCTTAGAAAGGACTTTTTCGTAAAATGATTTATTAATTTCTAATTTGCTTAGAAAGGCCTTGCCGGAAAACTATTTGTCTCCAATTAATTTATTCATTATAAATTAAATAAACTTCACTGGAAGCTGCCTGAGTATTTATGGCTGTGATTCTTAATTGCTGCTTAGTTATTTGATATTGAGGGATTGATTGATTATTGCCATCATCAGCGTTGATTCTTAGCAACCATGTAAATAGATCTCCGGGATATTCTGTTCCTAGATTTTGCAACAGTGTATTCATCACCACTGTGATCAAGTATATCCACCCTGCACAGTTAAAATGCTCAAAAGGATGTCACACAGAAGACAATCAAGAACTTATTCTTCATTGTTCCAGATTGCAAGACAAGGAATGATAGATTTAAATCACATGAAAGCAGTTTTCAGCTGAAAAACATCTTTCACAGAAACACTGGTTCAATAGGGGAAAAGTTACCCAGCGAAATAGCAGATCCCTGTCAGTCTTGCAAGGTAGTTCTGACCAGATACATAGCCAGGCATATTAGCTCTATTTTTATTGTAAGGTTAGATTAATCTTGTAAGCCTGAAAGGACACCTCCCATACCTCACTTTTATTTCTCCCAAAAACCAGAGCAGATTCTTTCTGAGACATTTTTGCCACTCGTCCTGATTCAAATTTCATTTATGAGGCCTTGCATAGGCTGTGGCTCTTCTCCCAAAGACATTTCCACATGCAAATCCCCTTTCCACATTTCCTTTTGCTAGACATGTTCAAGCACATTGTAGAAATCATTGTAGAAGCTTTAAATTGGATTCCAGAATCAAACAATGATTAATGCTTCCTTCCAATTAGTAACATAGGGGTTCTGGCAGGATGTAAGTTACCTTGAGGTAAGATGGTTGGCCTATGAAATATAAAGCATGTATGTATGTATGTATGTATGTATGTATGTATGTATGTATGTAATAAATATACATAAATATTTATAAATAAATGTAGGAGGAAGTAGAAGTATGCATACATAAAATCTGTATTAAGTTCTCCTTGGGTAAGAAAAAATTCAGAATAATAATACAAATCCAAGTTCAGCATTTATCCAATTCTTGTTATGATTACTTCTGTCTGGAGTAAGATTTTATGCAATATTGTACCAGAGTCATTTCTGTGAAGCTGTCAAAGTAAACACAGCTATAAGTGGACAACTATAAATATTAGTATGAGGACAGGGATTGTAATTTGTTATTCTATAAAACTACAGAGATTTTAACCTACACATATCAAATTTAGCTATTCTACATGAAATAGAACAGATTATTCACTGTTTAATGAAATGCAGTAAAGTCCCATAAAAGCATGATTAGGGACCACATGCTTCAATTTTGGGATTTTGCTCTTCAAGACAACCCCACAAAACAAAAGGGATTATGTTGTAAATAATCATTACCAATAGCAAAAACAGATTGCATGAGCTACAATGAAGTTAACTGAAAAAACTTGGAATCTGATTCACACAATTCTTGATACAGCATAGTTTGCTGTCCATGGTCCATAGTATACAACTTTTTCAGATCTGGGCCTTTGAGAAGTATTATGGTCCAGGTTCCAATAAATGGAGACAAGATAGAAACTAAATATGGTAGAATATTGAATTGAAAACAACATATTAACTTCCCATGTGTTTTATAATATCTTAAATTTAAAACTTTGTATCTCAGATGGCTGGGATTCAAAAAAATGAATCCCCCTTCATTAATTGTTACTGGCATTTGCTGTAAAGGTATTTGTGGAATCAAAGAACTCCGTTGAAAATTTCTAAACAAAAGTTTATTTTCTGAAAATATTTTTTGGATATTTGAACAAGAATTCCTCTCAGAATATAAATTGGTCAAGAAATAATATTCATTTTGAGAACATTCACCATTCCCTAAAGGGTGTGGCATAGTGACTGCCATCTATTGATATCTGAAGAAACAGTTTTATATATTTTATTTATATTACATGTTGCTGGGTTATATCTCTCAGTTATACACATACCCAAATATTTAATGGATTTGGTACCAATAAGGAATTGATATTCCTTAATGGATCGGTGACCAGATTTTTTATGTATTGATATCAACTCTGATTTGGACAAGTTGATAGAATGTCATGCTATTTGACAAAAGGCATCAATCATCTACATCAACATAGGAATTATAGTGTGAAATTTAGAAATAAACAGAAAAATGTCATTTCCAAATAAGACAAATTTATATTCAACTAAATTATGTCCTATTCCATAAATCTCCATAAGTGGATTAATAAGCACAAGCCAAAGGTTCCAAGCAATACCAAGTGAAGCAAGAGTGAAAGTGGACATCCTTGTCTAGTTCCTCTAAACAATGGGAAAGTAGCAGAATATGATAGATGATGTGGATGAACTTTTAACATACACTCTGCTTAGAGAGAAATATCTATCAAATGTAATTTATTGGCAATATTTACAGCTATAGTATTTGTTAAGAACAAATACAAAGAATGTTGTTAAGAACATTCTTTGAATCAGCAGCGTTTTCCAGTCTGGAGACACCCATGTTGCTAGAACATCTGGTTACATCTTTTAAAATGAAAAACCTACTATTAGTTTTTATAGATATTTGTTATCAATAAATTAATTTGATATGCAAAAAGAGATAAGTGGAATAAAGAATTAGAGGTTCCTATCTTGCCTAGTCAATGAGAGAATGCTTTAACCTTTATAGCATGAATGTCAACAGACTTTAAACTAAGACTTATACAGCAAAAAATAAAATGCAGAATTTATTGGACTCCATTATGTCTTTATACAAAATGATCTTTCTCAGCCTATTGCCTGAGATCAAGTGTAGTATCTGTTCTTATCAGTTTAATGTTTGATACATTTTTATTGGGCACTACTCAGTGTTTCTTACTGTATAAGTTAGCAGCTGTATAAATCTTATAAAAAAAAATAGAAGATAGACAGACAGGCAGGCAGGCAGGCAGACAGACAGACAAGAGTCAGTCAATCCATGAATGGATTTTGTTGGAGATGTAAGAAGGACAACACTTCTTTAAAGCATATGTTTTTAGTTAAGCTTTGGGAGAAAGAAGTGTCGCCTGTAAGTGTTACTGTACAACATCAAATTTTTCAGAGGTTAATATTATACATCATCAAATTTTTCAGAGGTTAATATTCAATAATAATTCAATATTCTTGAATTATATACCTAGTACACAGAACTTGGGAACTGGACAATGTAAATAGATTGATATAGTGGCCTTACTATAGCTGAAGACTGATACTGTAACATTGGGAAGATAAATTTACCATGTATGACTTTGTATGAATAAATATAATGAAATACAGGACACAGACACAGACACACACACACACATAAAAGAGTAGGTTAAAAAAAGCAAGAGTAAGAGTAGCTGCCTAGAGTCGCTTGACAATGAGGAGGGCAGGATATAAATTTAGTAAACTGAATAAATAAATAGTATTAAAAGTATATGTGTGTATACATTCATGTATAACACACACAGTTGCATAATGTTTGCATTATATATACTATAATAAATTAACATATTTAATATAGAATTGTAATTCTTCACCATTTAATTTAATGACCTATTATACTTTATATTTTGTGTTTTTTTCTGTTGTACTTTTGATTTATTTTTTGTAAGCACTTGTTACGTATTTTTATTATATATGCAGTTTTTGTATTTCTTGTTTGATATTTCTTTTTTTCAGGTACTTCTTTTTTTTCCTGGTACTATTTTAAAAACAATATTTTTTTAAGTAGGGTTTTATCTATGTACTCAACCCAATTACAACCTATATGATCTACACCAAATTTCCATAGTCACATGTGACTATGGAAATAACACAGATTTGCATGAACACCATTTAATACCACCTTATGATACAAATTTTTTTTTAAAAGTATTGTAGAAGAAAGAAAAAAATGTTAAAATGCAATAAATCATAGTATATCCTAAAAAGGAGAGAAAACACACCTGACGTTCACAGAGGTGCCTTTTGCAAACCTATGGTAAAAGGAAATTAGTATAGATGCCTCCCAAGTATCAGGAGGAAAGTATTCCAGAGCAGTGGTGAAATCCAATTTTTTTTACTACCGGTTCTGTGGGCGTGGCTTTGTGGATGTGGTGTGGCTTTGTGGGTGTGGCAGAGGAAGGGTACTGCAAAATCTCCATTCCCTCCCTACTCCTGGGGGAAGGACATTGCAAAATCTCCATTCTTACCCCACTCTGGGGCCAGCCAGAGATTGTATTTGCCAGCTCTCCGAACTACTCAAAATTTCCGCCACCAGTTCTCCAGAACCTGTCAGAACCTGCTGAGTTTCACCCCTGTTCCAAAAGGTAGGCTGTGTGTGCATAGAGAAGGCCTAGTTTTCAGTACACTAACCATAACATAGCAGTCTCTGAATCACAGCACAAGCCCTTCCAGAACTTTTCCAGTGTTAGTGATCAAGCAAGTCTGCAATGAGGAAAATGATCTGTATCTTGGTCTCTCGCTTTTTATGGGCTTATATGCTAAACAGAAATTAATGACATGGATGGCTAATAATTAGTAATTATCAATTGCTTTAATACTGGTATACTCAATATGTTGTCAAGCACTTCCCTCAGCAACCTGCCCACTACATTATGTAGTAAAATATATGGTTACATGACCCATCTCTTTTGCAAGTTTAAAATCACTTCCTAAAGTTAGGCAAATAGACTGAATGACCTTCTTGTGACTAGTTAATTCAGGAACTTCTGCAATGATAACTACCAAACTTCAAAAGATGTGCAGCATAATTTATTTTGAAAGCTTTTCATAAGCCAGAAATGCCCTGTACTAAGGACATTAAAAGCAAAAATATAGTTCAGAGGTGTTGGGGGGTGGGAATTCTATAGCTTTTACTTTATCTCAGAACCCTTGATCATTTGCTTCCTTCCCACTGACAAATTGGAGAGGAGGAAAACATACAATATCTTTTGAAAAGCCATTTAACTTTGCGATAATCATATACAATAGCATTACCATAAATGTCAGCAGGAAAGTTAATATTAATTTTTATTAGGTAAAACCTGCAGCTTCACCTTCCATAAATATGGAAGCCACCCAATCTGCACTGAAAATTATGAACTCTTTTTAAAAATGAAAAAACTGTGCATGCCATTTTCTTAAACCATCAATTAAATTGCCCCAAATGTTTCAAAAACGTTAATCAGAATAACTACTTTTATTATCCCCAAATCTGGCTTACTGCCTACATTCCAAAATGAATCGGTGGCTTAAAAACGTCTCTTTCAATCCGATTTATTCACCGAACGAGGAGTGTAAACCCTGCCCTTCAGAACCGTGTCCACTTTCCTTTTCTAATCAATCAAACTTTCATGTCAGAAAATTAAAGGCAGCAAAAAAAAAAATCACAAGAATAGGCCAGCTATTCCGTGCATACCACAAGGGCGTAAACTTTCGGGTTCTCCACCTTGGCCAATTCATCCCATGGTGTAAAAACTCACAGGTACGCCCTCAGCAAGACAAGGAAAGGCTTTCCATCCGAGAGGATTTACGACCGACACTCCCTCAAGAACTACATCAAACACCGGATCTCCAAAACCCGCAACGATCATAACTCCACGTGTATTTACCGTCGCATACCACCAACTCGCGAACGCCATCGCGGGGACCGACCGCTCCCAGCAATCCTTCCGAGTTCGGTTTCAGCTTCCCCAAGAGAGAGCGCACGAAACTCCCAGCTCTGCGCGGCTAGCTACGACTGTCTGACCCGAGGGCTTGGGAATATGTGCGGGCAAAGAGAGGGCGTGGAGAAGCTGCTGCGTCCTTCAGTCGGTCCGCCCCCAAACAGACAGCAGAGTAGGAAAGTTTGGTCTATGTGGGTGTCTGCTCGCTGGAGCCCCGTTTTTCCCGCTTTGAAGTTAATGCAACAGGGGGCTTTGCCTAGAAGTAACCGTCTTTTTGGACAAATTACGCGCGAATCCAATCACTGAAAACGGTCCCACCCCTCCTCTCCGGGATAGACGGAGGTAAGGAGGAGAATGATGTCTCGATCCAGTTGCCCTTGGTGCCAGCTGCACCGCCCAAAACCACCCAAGTATGATTTCATTGTTCTGACCCAGTTCCTGGAAGAAGGGAAGGCGTGTCTCCACTCATTGTCTTTCTTTCTAAACTCCTAGCATTTCCTGGATAAAATTCCTCCTCCTCTGTCAGAATATCTTTTTTTTTTTTTTAAGACTGCCCAAGAAGTCATATCCCCGCCCCCCCCGCCTGCATTCATAGATAAAAGAAATGCACTTTGCTCCAGACAAAAATGAAGTGCCCATAAACTCTCTTATGTTCCCACAGGTGCTAACGTGGAGCCATCTGAATTATGACTTACTAATTACCAGGACAATGGACCATAAACTAACCACACTAGTTTGGTTTTCACAAGATACCCGAAACACTTGGTTGCCAATGGCTTGAAAGCCCAAAAGAATATTCAGTCATCTACTATAAATTCTGAGAAGGATATTTCAAATACTCCTTATTCTTCTTGGGGTACCTTATAGGGTATCAAGGAACACAGAGAAGTTTTATCTTCAGTGCAAGGCCTTTTCCCAGTATCTTAACTTCCCCACAGTTTGCAAACAGCACTGAAAAAGGAGCAGCACTGGAGGAAAGGTGCGACTATGAATAATTTGCTCCACGATTTTGTGATCCTGTTGCAAGGAATCTCCACCTGCCATTCATCCAGCTGTCCCACAAACAGGAAGGCCACTCTACAACCTACTGTTCCAAGCACTATGAAGTAATTTAAGGGTAGAAGTCAAACTCTGAAATTCCACTGTAGTATCTATCATTTCATAGCAGGAATATCTGCAAGATGAACACCAATGTGTACTAGAAATAAGATAGAGGTCTTTATAAATGACATCATACCCACCTTTCATCTCTTCTCTAGGGCAAGAAGCCTAAATTGTAAGAACCTCTCTCCATTAAAGAGGAGGGACCATGCCCAAAATCCTGAAGGTAATCTGTTAACTAAATATCCTGATTTCTATTGGATACCAACTAGATTTCATTTAAACCAGAGAATGACATGAAACCTAATGATGATGGTGTAGATCAGTGTTCCTCAACCTTGGTAGCTTGAAGATGGGTGGATTTCAACTCCCAGAATCCCCCAGCCAGCGCTGCTGGCTGGGGGATTCTGGGGGTTGAAGTCCACCCATCTTCAAGCTACCAAGGTTGAGGAACACTGGTGTAGATGATGAATGCCATTGAACATTGGGTCAGAGGCACAGTACACTGAGTTGTAAACAAGCCATAATGAATGTGTTTAGAAAGCTCATTGTGGATTACATGATAGTTAATCCACATTTCCGAGTTCACACAGCTAGGCCGTTTTATAACCAAAAGCTCTGTTTTCAAAGCACGTTACACGTGCTTGCTAGTTTGTTACTCGGTAAATCGTCAGGCGTGACTTGGTGTTGCGCTTTATGAATCACGGTTTTAAAATTTGCCGCCTTGCGCAAACATAATGACGTTGGCAAGCCAAAGATAGCTATGAATCCTCACCCTTTAGAAACCGCCCCGAGACAAAGTTCGGGACGCGCAGAGACACTTCCCCTGCCCACCCGCCCTCCGAAGCTTTTAAGGATCCCACCTCCGGGTTTAAAGTAGCCCAAATATTGCCTGCAGTGCATATTTGGCAATCATAATAGTCACCGTTTTTCACACGGCCGCAGGGAGGGGCTCAGGGTCTTTGAAGTGCCCTCGCCAGCCTTCCTCCAGCGGGCGCCCTGGAAATGACAGCCTAAGGCGCTTATCGCCTATCAGCTGACAGGGGAAATTGCAGGGCAGCGAGCCGGGCACATCTGGGAGAAGAGAGTGAGAGGCTTTAGAAAAAGAAAAAAAAGGCGGCGTCACGACGGGAGGCGGCCTTTCGCATAAGCAAACGAGGGCGCGCGCGCACACACCCCAAAATTCCCTCGTTCGCCCCACCCAATGGCTCCCCCCCCCCCCCCCACCGCTCGCGGCTCTGCTCCTCGCCTCTCCCGCGCGCCGCCGTTCTTGGCTCCTCGCCGCTGTGGGCGATGGCGAATTTCTGCTGCGCTTTCTCCACAGAAGCCTCGCCCCGACCGCACGCAAACGTTTCTCTCGCCCCTCTTATTCGAAAGGGGCAACTGTTTAGCTTTTTAGCTTAGTTCCCGCCCGCCCGCCTGCCTGCCTTCGACTTGCCTCTTTGGAGCCTGCGGCGGGTTGTTTCTTGCCTTTCGTTGGCTGCGACATGACGGCTGAGGAGGCGCTTTGACTCCTCGCAGGCCGTTTTGCCCTTGCGGCGTGTTGACGGGACTCTGCGGTAACCCCCAAGAAGGAGGAAAAGAGGCGAGCAGCGGAGGAGGATCCTGCGGGGAGCTACGAAACTTTTTCCGACGGACCCCGTGCCAAAAATCAGGCGGCTGTGGCGCCTCCTCTTCCTGCGACCGCCGCTTCAGGCTCGGAGAATTTCTCCGGGAGGAGGTTCACTGCGAAAGGGCTGGGTGGCACATTGTTGTGTTTCTCCGAACCGGCTGTGCCTTGCAGATTTATAGGCTGCTAACCCAGCCTCTGAGCGCCGTTTCATTCTAGCTTGTTTCAAAGGAGCCTCCTTTTTTTTCCTTTTTTTAAAAAATTTGATTTATATACCGTCCTTCTCCGGAGACTCAGGGCGGCTTACAATGCGCTAAGCAATAGCCTTCATTCTTTTGTATATTTATACAAAGTCAGCTTATTGCCCCCACAACTGGGTCCTCAATTTACCTACCTTAGAAAGGATGGAAGGCTGAATCAACCCTGAGCCTGGCGAGATTAGAACCTGCATCAATTGCAGGCAGCTGTTCTTAATAACAGGGTGCTTTGGACCACTGTACTACTAAGGCTCTTTTAAAATCTTGCAGGGGTTACAACGCACTCAGGAACACACACAGGCACACACACCATCTGTTGATCCAGTTTCTTACTGGTTTGGCCTGGTGTGTGAGAGGCCTCTCCTTCATTTCTAAAAAATTAAGCATTTTAGTAGGTAATCTGCATAGGACAATATTACTTTCCTCTCCTCTTAAATACCAGATGTGAAGCCACGAGGTCCAGGTTTGACTCTGGTTAGTGTTTGGATGAGATAAACAATTATTTGACAATTCCAGATAAGCCATTAGATGAAAGAAAGAAAATCCACACAGGCCTTTACATAGACATCTGGAAGCCTCTCCCGCTGAACTTGGTGTAATTTATTTGAAAGCTTATATAGACATTCCTGAGTTCAATTAATGTCAGGAACAACAAAAGCAAAAAAAAAAAAAGTTGCTTAAAACTTAATTGATCTCATTCAAAAGAAATACCAGGGCAATTACAAACAGGCATGCTATAATTACACTAAATGCAAGTTAAAAAGAACATTCCAAGTGAAAAGAATTCTCTAAAAAAAAAAAAAAGTGGCATAAAAATGAAAAGAATGTTGATGCCAAACAAGTCTCCTTAGGAATTACTGTCTAATCACTATATCTGTGCAAAAAGTAGTCCCCTCAATTTTGAAAAGAGTAGCTCATAAAGTAGGGCTTGGAAAAGCAGACAATTTTTTTTAAAATTTTAATTTAATTTGTATACCGCACTTCTCCCAAAAGGGACTCAGGGCAGTGAACAGCCAAAATTAAAATACAATACAAAAGTTAAGATAATTAAAAGAGATTAAATCAATCGGCCTCCCAATTTAAAACCCCAAGTCTATAAAATTTTAAAATCCCATTAAAAACCATTTAGGCTAGGCCGGCTTCCTGGAATAAATAAGTCTTCAGGGCCTTACGGAAGGTCCGGAGGTCCGGGATCAGTCGTATTCCAGGGGGTAGCTCATTCCACAGGGCGGGTGCCCCCACAGAGAAGGCTCTCCCCCTGGGACATTGCTTGACTGACGGCATCCTGAGGAGGCCCTCTCTGTGTGAGGGTATTGGCCGGTGGGAGGTTATTGGTAGCAGCAGGCGGTCTCGTAAGTACCCTGGCCCTAAGCCATGGAGTGCTTTAAAGATGAGAACCAACACCTTAAAGCGCACCCGGAAGACCACCGGGAGCCAGTGCAGCTCGCGCAGGAGAGGTGTTACATGGGAGCGCCACGTCGCTCCCATAATCACCCGCGCGGCCGCATTCTGGACCAGTTGGAGCCTCTGGGCGCTCCTCAAGGGGAGCCCCATGTAGAGAGTGTTGCAGTAGTCCAGGCAAGACGTGACGAGGGCATGAGTGACTGTGTGAATTGTTATGAAAACATATATTTTAATAGACCCTTGAGAATTAGGACTCAGTCCTAGGCACCTACACAGTTTGGCTTTATGGACATTTCTGAAATAAGCTCCCAATATTCTGGCTCACCATTATCTATACTGGTTACATACAAAACATCTGTGCTTCTCAACTATAAGCAACTTTAAGACATACGGATTTCAACTCCCAGAATTTTCCAGCTAGCATCCCTGGCTGGGGAAATCTGGGAGTTGAAGTTCAACATCTTAAAGATTGAGAAACACTGGTTTACATAGGTTTTGGACCCTCCTGTAAGCTGTTATCTACAATTAAGAGCTTTTCTACATGACCTGCCAACTGAACACAGGCATTGTTTCCATGATTACATTGAAATGACTTGTATGAATGACATCAGCCTTAGTTCACCTTCCTCATTAAGGCAACTTGCAATCCTGTTTTCCTGTTCTGCTATAAAAATGGTGCTTTTAGATTTGTATCGGCACAAGACTGGATGTGTGGTTTCTCTCTTCAGTCTAACAATGTCCTCCTATTGCTTGCTGTTAAGAGTTGCCACAACAGAGCAAATTTATTTATTTATTTATTTATTTTATGTATGTATTTCGTCAAGCATGTATTTGATAACAGATACAAGTGTAAACATAATTCTGAATACATGAAATGGATATGAATAAAAGGAAACATTAGGACAGGGACGGTAGGCATGCTTGTGCGGTTAGTGTTACCCTCTGGTTACTGCTTGTGCCCTCTATGGTTATTTTAGACTATCTGTGCTGAAAGACAGGAATGTATCCACATCAAACCTAGACTTTGTCTCTTGCTTTCCAGTATGGGTGAGAATAGTAAACAAATTAAACTAAAGTAAACAAAAGCAATTAATTATCTTGAAATAAGTTTCTATCTTCAAAGAGGATTACTTTTTTTGGCAGCTTCCTCTCATAGTGAAAAATTACAATATTTCTTCCTTAACCACAGAATTGCTGCATACCACCAGGGATGAAATGCTCCCGGTCCGGACCGGATCACGTGATCCGGTAGCGATGGGAGGCAGGTGGTTCGGAGAACCAGTAGCAAAAATCCCTGCCCCACCCATGCTCAGCTGAACCATGCGATCGTCAGAGGCTTTTTTTCTTTTAAATGCCTCTGACGATCCAAGCTGAGTTGCCTGATCGTCGGAGGCATTTAAAAGAAAAAAAGCCTCTGCCGATCAGGCAACTCAGCTGGGATCATCAGAGACTTTTGAAAGCATTTTTTTACAACCCCTTCGCCGAAGAGGTTGTAGAAAAATGGTTTTAAAAGTAAAAAAAAAAAAAAATTGGCCACACTCACCCAGTCACATTACCCACCACCACCAAGCCACGCCCACAGAACTGGTAGTAACAAATTGTAGATTTCACACTGCATACCACACCATCATAATTGATATAAGCTTGTGCCTGAACTATGAGGTCTGGACATATTTCCATGATTAATATAAATGAAATATTAAACCCAAATAATTCCTGCTTCACTTTGATTATGCAATGTTAAGCATTTCATCAAATATGTCACATGCTTATATAAGACTGACACTAATCTCATGTAGTTCCCATATCCATTTGCAGAGTACAAAAATTGGCAGACTGGGGAAAGATAAACAATAATTCAACATTACTTCGTAACGTACCTCATATTATTGTTGGACTTGTATACCCATTCGTATGAATGAATGTGATTCTTAAAATCTAAGATTTGAGAATGAGATTTTCCGATTTTCCTAGTTCATATTCTTAACTACTAACCGATTATATATTTAGAATACAGAGGAAGCAAGTAAATGAAAGAGAGGATTGTTCTTGAAACACAAATTAGATTTTCTTTACTTGTGACGTTTAATTTTAAACAATACTTGAACCTCATCACATAACAGGTTTGACAGACTGTGCTGCATTCCTGAGGATTCATCACACCAAACACTAGTCTCTGCTACGAGGTTGATAAGCAAAACAGAATGGAATCCTGGAAGGATCAAGATATTAGAACATATGCATTTTTTAAATTAGGGGCAAGATACCAACTCTGCCCAAAAATGTATATTCCCACAATTCATCTTCTCATTTGGATACCTTGTAGTGTTCTTGATTTTGAACATTTTGAGGAAGGTGACATGTTAAACTATTGCAGCAGAAGAAAGGGGGAGGGGAGCATATTCTAGTACCATATCTAGAGCTTAGATTTAAGCAGTCTTATATCTTTACTGCCTATGTGGTAGAAGATTGTGTATTGTGCTCGAAGTCATGGTTTACTTACCCATAATAATCCAACTGAGGCTGCAATATGAATCCATTGATCTAATGACAAAAATATGATGTGCAATTTATCTCTGCAATAGAGATCACTATGGCATTAGTCATATTAAACATGCAGATTATTGCTCCATAAAAAAGCAAGAAGACTTCCTGAGAAGATGATAGATGATAGATAGATAGATAGATAGATAGATAGATAGATAGATAGATAGATAGATATTCCTTTCTCTATAGAGAGAGAGAGATAGGAAATGCTGAGGAGACGGAAATAGGCCACAACTTTAAACTTGTGTGCTATTCAGATATTACCTTTTACAACTTTTCCTGTTGTGGAAGGCCATCCCAGATAGGGAGAAGTAGAGCCTCAGAGCCCATAACTTGGTTCTATATGTGCCTTTATCTAACCATAGGAACACATAAATGACAATATGTATATCATGATACAAGCTCTGACTCTTGATATTTGCACCATGACATTTTGTGCAAGTTTGTATTGTAAGCAGTGAAAATGCATTGTGTTTTTGCAGTGTATGTTTTATTCCTCTTTGTTTACTTCCACTAAGGCCTATGCATGGTTCCAGTTTTTGATTCAGGTAAATGTAAAGTATTTAGAAAACATAGCTCTCTATCCGAAATTTTTCATGACTAACGCAAAGATATAGTTTGCATATATAGTTATATAATTGCTACAGCTTGTATATTTCTTGTGTGCAGCTTTAAATCAAGAGCCACATTTCATAACATTTAGAAACAGAGGAGCTGAAATTCTGAAAATCTTACTCAGATAGCCATCAACGGAGATCTAATTACAAAGTTAGATGTATCTTCCTATTCTCTATCCGAAATTTTTCATGACTAACGCAAAGATATAGTTTGCATATATAGTTATATAATTGCTACAGCTTGTATATTTCTTGTGTGCAGCTTTAAATCAAGAGCCACATTTCATAACATTTAGAAACAGAGGAGCTGAAATTCTGAAAATCTTACTCAGATAGCCATCAACGGAGATCTAATTACAAAGTTAGATGTATCTTCCTATTGCTTTTCCTTTTTAAACTGTCCCTGCCTATTGATTTTTTCTGTTTTATGAACAAAAATAGAATTCATAAATAGTTCCAGAATATAGAACATTTGAAGATTTAGTTTACTGCCCCATGTGCTGGCATAAAATTACTGGCATGAAGAAAGGTCATGCAGGTTGTGACTGGGAAGCCCTATATAGGAGAACTTGCCATCCCTTCATAGGAGACAACCACTTTGTGGACAATTAGCAGTATGCAGGGTATACAGGCAGCTCCTAGGTCAAGAACACTCACTTTACAGACAACTTGTACTTATGAATGGGCTGTCTATTACTACAAATGATGCACGATGTTCTCCTACCTCAAGCCAATAAACTGCTGAAGCTGCACAATGTTTTAATGAATCGCTGAAGCTGCACATTTTTAATACACAGCCTGTTTTCCATGGTTCATAACAACATTATACAGTTTCAGTGGTTCATCAAACTACCGAAGGAAAATGCTGTCTGCCATTTTTTAGTAATAGGTAGTCCATGCATAAGTACAAGTTCCACCTTACATACATATTTGAGTTAAAGACAGACTTAGGAACAGAATTCATTTTTAACCTGGGGACAGCCTGAAACATTGTAAGCAGACTTGCAATTCAATTCCAAAGAAACAATTAGTGTTCCTATATTATTGTTGAGTTAATAAAATTGTTAATTACAATACTTTAATATTAAATAACTTCTCATGACTTAGACTAGTTTACTTTCCTGCCACGCCACGCCACCCCCACCCCCAAAATATTTTCTAAATAGCCATTTTCTGGGCTGTGGTTTCTGAAAGCTTTTATGGTATGCTACACTAACCTCAATCACTTTTGCCGACGACAGCAGAACTGGGCAAGCTCTAGTAGCTGGAAGTCACATTTTAATGTTTATTTGCAAGCCTGAATACTGTGAATAGAAGCATCTATAGCTGGGCAAAGTAGGTTATGGGTATTTTCCCCCCAAGCTTTCTTTGTAGGGAGAGTAACAGTGTTTATTTTCTGTTTCAGGTTTATTTTAGGACCAATGTTCATGTACTTCCTGCCTCAAGGGTGGTAATTTTGCTGCCAGTTTTCAGCAATTTCATTGCAGAAATTTAGTGACACCATTGAAAGGACTCCAACAGTTATATAAAAAAGAAGGGTTTAAGATCCACACTGACTCTGGAGTACAGTTGCTCACCATGATGCTATAAGACACTCTTTCACAGAGTATACCTTTCCTAATCATTTTTTTTAAGGACTGTTCTAGTGCTTTGTATCTTGCTGCTTAGAAATACTATCATTCAATTGTCCAACGGTAGCAAGGAAAAAATGAAACCTTGTTGCCTAATGACACTGCCAAAATGGGTTGCACAAATTGTAAGTATATTGGTGGGACATAATCCACAGCATATCTGAAAAGAATGCAGATAAATTGAAATGGTTTTGGTGATAGCCATTGTGAGCCTTGAGAACCAGTGGACATTTCTTGATTTTTTCAATAATGGGTGAATAATAGCAATAAATATTTCACTTGACTTTAGATAATATCAGAAATCAGACAAGCATAAACTTATACATAAATGCATGGTATGGTTGACTTTCCTTTCTAGTCTTGCCTCTGGCAGTCACTTTGGAAGCTTAGAATATCTTAACTTCTCTGTATAGGACGAATAAGATTTCCAATTATTTTTCTCATGGCAGGACTCAATTAGGCCACTGACATAAAAATAGGTGTGGTTGAAAAAGAACAAGATGAAAGAAATTGGCTACATAGACCAGGCCTTGCTATAGTATGTGAACACTCATTTGCTGGTATCAGCTATTTCCAAATAGTGTATGTTATATCAGCTTTCTCTAAGCAAGTTTATCCAGATATGTTGGAATTACCACTCTCATAATTTCAACTATTTTTAAAAACGAGACCTCCTGGGCCAATCACTGTGCTTTCCAGCTAATTAAAAGAACAAATCAGCTAGTGCCTTGCCCTAAGCCATCATTGGTCTTGAAGCAATAAACATTATTTCACTGAATCCACACAAAAAGAAAATAGTATGAATTGCTAGCAGATCCCCCACCATTTCCTTACATGTGTGCATGTATCTAAGTGTAAATAAAAGAACATAACAGTCACAGGGACTATAAAGGGAGCTGCTTGGACACACAGTCATCTCTCCTTCTGCACTAAAATCCTACTGGAAGCTGATGGTAATAAGCAAATCAAGAATTTTCTAAACAACTAATTTCCCCAAAGTCTGTAACTATAGTTCCATATTGACATTGGCGGATGGACTGGGAGAAAGCTGTATTCTGAAAATGTCTACAGATAGCCATCAGAATCAAGGTGCTGAGGCTCTGTGGCAGTGGTGGAATTCAAATTTTTTTACTTCTGGTTCTGTGGGTGTGGTGTGGCTTGGTGGGCATGGCTTGGTGGGCGTGGCAGGGGAAGGATACTGCAAAATCCCCATTCCCTCCCCACTCCTGGGAGAAGAGTATTGCAAAATCTCCATTCCCACCCTACTCCGGGACCAACCAGAGGTGGTATTTGTGGGTTCTCCCAAAATAACACAAAAATAAATAAGCTCAGAACTGAATACCAGTAAGCATTGCACAACATTGCACAAGTCTGGAAGTAAATCTGAGCTGGTACTACAATAGCACAATATTTGAAAGAAATATTTGAGGAAAAATAAAACATAGTATAATAGAATAAAAAAGATCATACCAGATTTGCACATCATGAATACAATGTATTTTGGGTTTTCTTGACTATGATTTACTAAATCAATCACAACTGGCTAAGCCACAAACTGAAAAAAAAATAACAAAATAAAGCGTGGGTTTCAAAAAAACAATGACTAACTTCACACAATAAAATAAGATAAAACTGAATCAATCACATTGTGTTAATCAGTTGCAAATATGAAGCAAAAGATCTCAATTTAGCATATATCTAAATCAAATATATTGAATAATTGCCTTGGTCTATCCTATTTCAGAAACAACCAGGAAAGCACATAACCCTCAAGAGAGGAGGCAGGGGGGAAAGTGATGTCATGTACATCATTACATTATCGTACAATTGATACAAATTATATAATTTACATTAGTCATGATGTTGCCATGATGTAGGTGATTTCATTGTGGCTTCTAATAAATGTCTATTGCAACGCAGTGTGATGAAAAGGTTTCTGCAACCATTTGCAAAAAACACCAGTAAATTTCTATATATCCTAAATTTCAATTCATCTTCAGTTCTTCCACAAGAGTGTGCTTCCATCCATTCCGTAAAGTACAGGGACCATAATGTTTTTGAGCATGTACTCAGCTATTAATCTGATGTTTCAAATTTATTACATCATAATCAAGGTGGGCATTATTTCTAATGTCATGTCTTTTAGAAATTAGACCAAAAAAAGCCAAATACATATAATGATACAAACATTTTAAAGATAAAACATATACCTGAAACTAGAACATTTTTGATGGGCTTAATGGATAGTCAATTAGAAAAAAGAATTGAAATGTTATTTTTATATGTGTTTACTGCAGTGAAACTGTATGCAAAAAATTGTTCCCAATAGTTGTAACCATAGTTCTGTATTGTCATTTGGTGCATGGACTGGAAGAGAGAAGAAATATTTTACTGAGGGGAAAAAGAGAAAAAATTAACATGATTTATGGTTTGAAGGTTAGAAAGGATAGCTTGAGGAAAGAAAGAAATGATGATGTAACAGAGAGTGTGATTAAAATATAAATGTATCTATAACTGCTGTCAAGGAGATTGGAAGCTGCTTTTTTATACTGATTCTATTTTCCTTTCCTTTTTGCTCTTCTATTTCTTATATGTCTTTTTCACTTTATTAATTTTCTATGTTTACTTTCTTTTTATTTTCAATTTCAATTTCTTTTTCACTTTCTTACTGCTTTTCTTTATTATTTAATTCAAAATTTGTGCTGTTTTTTTAATTCTGTTGAAAAACATCTTCAATAACCATTACAGTACTTGAATGATTTAATCTGAATGAATTAAGACCTGTTTATTTTCTATGCTATTGTTTTTCATTCCTTTCCATATTCATTCCTAGTTTGCTTGATGCAATATTGTTAGCAGTCATAGCAATGGCATTTTTTTAATACCTGTTTGATCACGTTTTTCACTGATGTTATTCCTTTTACCAAAATATTCTGCAGTCTATACACAAGCAGACATAATGAGAAGAAGCACTGAGTAATATGTGAGACAGGTAAAAATTAAAACCAACAGGAAGACTTAACTTTGAAATTCAGAAGGGAATTATACTGTATTTGACAAGTTAGCTAGGTGTTGCCCGTCTGAATTCCAAGGATTGTATAAGAAGGGAGTATCTTCACTACCATGAAAGGAAACAGTTTTTTATTTACTAAAAGCTCATTGGCTTGAGATAAATTACATTTGCTTTAGCTAGAAACAAACACCTTCAGCTATCTACCCCTTTTTAAAAAGTGGGACCTCAGTAGGATACTGAAATGAAAATATAATCAAAAAACATTTGGGGTTTGATTATAAAGGAAACCATATGGTTAGGTCTGTTTCTACTTGATTTGTTTTGTTTGATAGTATTGTATTACATCTCTCTCTTTTTTTCTGTTTTCTGATCCTCATTTGGCAATAGAAGACTACTTAGACTGATTAGATTTGTATCATCTCTGATGACTGTGATATGCAATATTGATAGATAGGTATTATTGCTTTAGTGGCTTCCTTGAATTAGAAGGTTAATGTTCTGTTTATGTGTCCTGTAAACATAAACATGGGGATGAAATAATATCCTGGAAATAAAGAATGATATAAGCTGGCTTTTGAAAGCTTCCCAGGAAGTGACAGGTGAGTGGACTCTGGCGGTGATTAATGCTTCCCTACAGGAGGGGGCGGTGCCCCAGCACTTAAAGGGGGCTGAGGTCCACCCTCTTCTTAAGAAGCCATTGCTGGGCTCCAACCGGTTGAATAATTTCCGACCTGTCTCCAATCTTCCCTTTTTGGGGAAGGTTGTTGAGAAGGTGGTCGCTCAAGAGGATTCTGGATGAAACAGATTATCTCAACCCCTACCAATCAGATTCAGGCCTGGATTTGGGACAGAAATGGCATTGCCAGTACTTTTGGATGATCTCTGACAGGAGCAGGATGAGGGTAGTACATCCATCCTTGCTCTACTTGACCTCTCAGCAGCTTTCGATACCATTGACCATGGTATTTTCCTAGGGTGGCTTTGGGGGATGGGAGGGGGAGGCCTTGTGCTACCCTGGTTCACTTCCTTTCTCTGTGACTGTAGTCAGTCATTGTTGATAGGAGGGGAGAGATCCAGCCCTTGCCCTGCTTTACGAGGTTCCATAGGGTTCAGTATTCTCTCCGCTCCTGTTCAACATTTATATGAAGTCGCTAGGTAAGATCATCCATCACTATGGACTGAGGTATCACCAATATTCTGATGATACTCAGCTGTATGTCTCGGCCCATGGTGAGGTAAGCGATGCTGTGTCCTCTCTCTTGCAATGCCTGGAGGCTGTTAGGGGCTGGATGGGGAGCAACAGGTTGAAACTAAACCCTTGCAAGACCAAGTGGCTCTGGATTTGGTGTTCGTTGGCTTAGGGAGAATTGCCACCTTTGGTCTTGGATGGGGTGGCACTACCTCAAACAGACCCTGTGCGTAATCTAGAAGTTTTCCTGGACTCAACAATTCCTGTGTGGCAGTCGTGGCCAGGAGGGCCTTTGGGCGACTGTGGGTTGTGCACCAGTTATGCCCTTTCCTGGACCAACGGTTTCTACTCACAGTCACACATGCCCTAGTCACTTCCCATCTTAACTATTGCAACACGCTGTACATGGGGCTGCCCTTGAAGAGCATCTGGAAGCTCCAGTTGGTGCAAAATGCAGTAGCCCGCATGGTTTTGTGCAGACCCTAGTGTGCACATGTATCCCCTCTCCTGCGGGAGCTGCATTGGTTGCCGATTTGATTCCAGGTGCAATTCAAGGTGCTGGTTGTCACCTTTAAAGCCCTTCATTGCTTGGGTCAGGTTATCTGAGGGACCATCTCTTGCCAATCACATCTACCTGATCCATCAGAGCAGGAAGGCAGGAAGGCAGATCCATCCCCGAGGGAGATACATCTCGTGGGACCTAGAAGAAGGGCCTTCTCTGTGGTGACTCCTTCTCTCTGGATCATCATTCCCCCAGAGATTAGAATGACCCCACTCTAATATTCTTCCAGAAGGCGGTGAAAACCTGGTTCTGCCAGCAGGCCTGGAGAACCCAGAGCGGGATGGAGCCCATTAATTGGCTTGTGTGATCTGCTGTCACTGGGGCGGGGGGTGGGAGGTGAGTGGTGATTTTGTAGTATATTAATTTGTTTTATTCTTTTTGTTAGTTTTATTGTTTTAAATGTGGTTTTATATTCTGTAAGCTGCCTTGAGTCACCCTGGGCGAATAGGCGGCAATATAAATTCAACAAACAAATAAATAAATAAATAAGGAACTTGACTCATGTAGATATGTCAATAAAGGGCTAGTAAATTGAGATCAATGCAGCATAGATACTTGGAATGTGGGCATCCGTTTTGCCAATCATAGTCTTCAGAGTTTGAACATTACCTGACAGAACCAATCTCAAACTGCATTAAGTGATGGAAGTTGAATCTGAAGTAACTGAACAGCCAAGTTGAGAAAGGAACTGATCAACCAGAGGCTTTGAGTCAATAAGGAACTTTGAGGATGAAAAAGTGCTATTTTATCACCAGTTTGATAGAGGGACTTCACCAGCTACCTCATGACATGCATCTTGTCCTCTCAAATAGACGTTCAGTACTTCCTTGTTTCTTCATCTACTGCTGCTTCAATCTTTTTTTCCGAGCCAGGGAAAGAGAACAGATTTGGCAGACTGACTCATGAATCTGCATGTTGCTTCTAATTTTCTTTTGTCTTCCTGTCTAAAACTGCACCAAGCTATTTATAGTGAAGAGAACTTACTGCTTTTTCAATGTGCTATATCCATGAATATTATGTGCTGGGCCAGAGAAGTTACAACTTCCATAGTGGGGTTTATGAATTACATACATTCAAAGATAACCTCTATATCCTAGACTTAGCAGTTTCAGGTGATTTCTTGAATAACCATCAGTGGTGGGTTGCTCCCGGTTCAGCCCGGTTCTATAGAACCGGTAGTAAAACTGGCGGGAGGCTCCGCCCACCCACCACGACATCATCATGGGTGATCTGTGTGTGCACAGAAGCTTCTGCGCATGCGCGCACTCCCATTACGAACTGGTAGTAAAGGTAAGTAGAACCCAACCCTGATAACCATTAACTGTTATTAGCAGAAAATGTACAATTTAGAGTGGGATTCAGGGAAGTTGGTTCTTATCTGCATGACTCATTGGAAGCAAACTATGAAGATCTGCCCAGACCTAATAATACCCTATATTGTACTACAAAAGGAAGCAACTGTTTGCCTACTGGCCTTACAGAAAAATCCAATACAAATATTATATAGCAAGTATGGTATTATGTTTATCATATTGTAATTAGTTTATATATTTAGCAAGACATACTTGTAAATTATTGCATACTTTAGGTCATCTCTCAGAATTCCACAAACGTTCTGCTTCAAAAATAATTCTAGGAGCTAGGAAAAGTTTGAGTATTCCTGATAATAAACTTATTATGGCATAGAGTTTGTTTGTTTTGGGGTTATATGTTATATCATTACAAATATATCTAAACCTATGATTGGCAGAATTAGACTAAAGCAAACATAATACATTAAACCAACTCAGGATTAATGACATATGCTAAAATTGTCTGCCTGGATTTAATGTGGTGGCTTGGGTTTGGTGTGAGTACAGTGAGTGAATGTGACAGTTTTCAAATATAAGCCCTGATTGATAGTTCACTGTTACAATGAAAATCATTATGATGTAGTTTATAAATTGTGGTTAAAGAAAACAATGGCTTAGTGTGATACATGAACCCAGCCACTCTCTGTAGAAATCGTAGGTGCACGTGCAGATGGATTTGGAGCCATCATAAAGCAGAATGGTTATCTCCTAGTGCAGTGGTGGCGAACCTTTTACTTACCGAGTGCCGAACAGGAACACACTTTGCGCTGGCATGCGCTCGTGTACATCTGCGGTAACGCACGGCTCCTCCCCACATGCGTGCGCAACCACACCATCTGCGCATGCACACAGCTTTCGTGCATGCCCCCACCATGCACTGTGCACGCAACCGCACCATCTGCGTATGCATGCAGCTTTTGTGCATGCGGAATAGCGCACGCTGTGTGCGCAATCTCACCATATGCACATGTGCGCAGCTTTTGCACATGCAATGTGCATGCACAAATGCTGTCTGCACATGTGTGCACAATCTCATGCGCATGCGCAAACATGCGTGCATGCGCAAACATGCGTGCATGCGCAGGAGAGGAAGGCCAACTGGGTCCCCTGAATTGCGTGCATGCACACCTGAGGCCTGAACACCAGCTGGGGCGCACGCACATGCGCAATTTCAGGTGAGCTTGGTGACAGCTCGCATGCCCGGAAAAATGGCTCTGCATGCCACTTCCAGCACGCGTGCCATAGGTTCACTAACACGGTCCTAGTGTATCTAAATCATGTTTTATCAGAGAAATAAATAGAAAGATAAATGCTAAAAATTATACAAAGATGTATATTTTCTATGAACAGGAACAAGTAACAAATAATTAAACAACTAATATTATTATCAATTATCAATCAACAGTAGTCATAATTAATCACCACACTATTCTGACATATTTCTCAACTGCATCACCCATTACTGATATTCAAGGTGATACCCAGAATTTAGATAGATGTATTATTCTCAGGAATTCAGATTCAGAACCACTAAAGAAAACAGAGAAAAAAATGATAATATTCCCAATAGTATCTTTTATTGTACAAGCTAGGTAAAAACAATGTAATCAGCTACTGGCTTCACCAGCCAAATCACAAAAGGTTAAGGCAATAAACCCTAACATGTATACCTAAAACAATTGTCAGCTTCCTTAGTTCTCATGCCACACCCATATCTCTGTGACTTGAAAGAGACAAACACAAAACAATAAAGAATGTTGGTTTATAGAAAGTCATGGGCTTTACATAATGGTGTAAGTTACCCTGAATCAGACCAAAGACCTGTGTGCAGCATTCTATTTTCATGCTATCAGTCAGAGGCCTATGGGAAGTTAACAATTGAGCAGGAACAATAATTATCTCCTGCTTAGCCTCTCAGATTGTGATTCCACACTCTGTTAAACCATAATGCAGTTTGCTTTATTTTAGCTCAGCACAATTTAAATTTATGTAAATCATAATTTATGAGTTAATGCAATAAAAGAACTCAGCCATTCTATATTCATCCCAAACAATAACAGTGATAACCTTATCCTCCCTAAATGTGTCTAATCACTTTTGAAAGGCATTCACATTGTGGGTTCTCACTGTTATATCTTGTCCTAAGAAAATCTATATTAGAATACTTTCTAATATAAAAAGAGTTCTGAATATCAGTATTTCTAAAAATGGAGCCGTATATAAATGGAATGAATAAATAAATGCATTAAACGTATTTTGCACTCCGTAAGTTGGTCAATTAAATGCCAGTAAATTGGAATTGATTGCACTTCTTTTATTTGCTCTGAACCTCCCAGCCTTCAGCATCATTGGGGATCCAGGTTTCTGTCTGATGATGATCCCTTTTTCCACATGTTATAGAATTTTACAAATCCCATTTCTGTCACCATTTTCTTTTTCTGAGCTGGCTGAATAATGTCCTGGAAGCATGTAGAATGATCAGGGGCAACTGAGCTTTGTTTCAGGCAGGATCAAGTTATCATAGTAGAGTATTTCCCAAAAGACACATTGTGAGATCTTAACCATTTGGCCTAATGAGCAGTTACATTGGAATGGTTGGCCATGCATTGTAACCTCCAATTGGGAGTATTTACTGTGGCCATTTCATATGTTCCAATTACTCAGATGCATGAGTGAGACTCAAGAGAGTTTCACAAAACCAATATTCAAAATCCCTGCTCTGTCTTAACTATTTATTCCACCATTGTATTGGCTCCTTAGTTAATGTAAAGAACAATGAACATTTTCAGTTGGAATAAAAGTAAATGCAGCAAATACTCAGGGGTGTAAAATGCACGTCGCCACAGCGGCGTCACATTTTCCCACTTCACTAAAGTAGGTATGGACGTGGCCAATGTGTGATGCATCTGGTATAACTAATCAACTGCAGGCTCTTTGTGCATAAGGCATCAGAAAGGGGTAATAAATAGCAAACATTAATGAAAGCCCTGCTTTTCAAATTGGGAGAAACGCTTGAGCCTTGGTTTTTGTAGGGGAGAAAAAGCTCTATTTATATATTCAGTAAATAGATGTATGGTTTTGCAAGTTCACAGCTATCCTTGGCTAAATTCCTTGACTAAGATAAGTAGTTGGATTTTGTTAGTACTTGGATGAATTGAAAAAAAAAAAATCCCCCCAAAGCTGCAGGGGCAGCCACTTTGGTCCTGTTTCTATTGCCAAGAAAACTGCATGAAGAATGTGCTGGTGTGCTCACCAAGAGTTGAGTTCAGCTTGAGGGCTTTCTTACCACTTCGGACATTTTTGACACTCTGTTTAAATAAACAAGGTTTTAGTGATTTGGATTAAATTTGGGTGAGAAGAAAGTCCATGGAATTCAATGGAACTCTTTGAAAGCAGAAAAAATCTGAATCTCACAAAGCTTTGTGATTGATTTAGAACTGAGTCAGAAGTCCATACACAGTTCCTGAACTATCTCAATAACCTCAGAAAGTTATTTAGTATAATTTTCAATGTAAAAAATACATGACTAGGGGGGTGATCAGATTAATTTTATTTACATGTGTGTGTTTATGTGCATGCATGTGCACACACCTTTAGGTCAGTCTTGACTCCTGGTGACTGCCTGGACAATTCCCTGCAGTTTTCTTGGCAAAATGTTAGAAGTGGTTTGCCCTTCCTCCTTCCTAGGGCTGAGTGACTGACCTAAAGTCACCCTGCTGGCTTCATGCCTAACATGGGACTAGAACTCAAAGTCTCCTGGTATCTAGCCTGGTGCTTTAACCACTCTATCAAACTGCTCTCTTTTATCCTCTTAAATAAATATAAATTAGATTAAATTAAATCCGATTTTTGTTTCCTCTCACCTTCTTTTTTCTGGAGTAGAGCTTCCATAATTCCACTCAAAGGCCACGTAAAACTTAATATATATATTATCCCTGCTATGTAGGTTTTCTTACAATGAAACTAGTACAGCTTATGTCTGAATATTACTATTAGTTTATGTGTTGTTAAACATTTAAAATAAACATAAATGATTAAAACACCTGAAATTAATTTTATACCCATTTCTATGTAGCTAATAGTACTACAATTATAATATGTGGATACATGACTACTAATCAAATTTAACTCTTTGGGGCAAACTATGCTCCAAGGATGTGGTGGCTCAGTGGCTAAGACACTGAGCTTGTTGATCGAAAGGTCAGCAGTTCAGCGGTTCAAATCCCTAGTGCTGCATAATGGGGTGAGCTCCCGTTACTTGTCCCAGCTTTTGCCAATCTAGCAGTTCAAAAACACATAAAAACTGCAAGTAGAAAAATAGGGACCACCTTTGGTGGGAAGGTAACAGCGTTCCGTGAGCCTTTGCCGTTTAGTTATGCTGGCCACATGACCACAGAGACGTCTTTGGACAGCGCTGGATCTTCAGCTTTGAAACGGAGATGAGCACCGCCCCTAGAGTTGGGAATGACTAGCACATATGTGCAAGGGGAACCTTTATCTTTACCTTTATGCCCCAGATATATTTTGTTTATGTAATCACATCATGTTAATATACCAGCAAAAGTCTAAATTACAATACAGTATATTTTTGTTGCAAATATAATTCATTAGTCATTTACAAGGGGCATTGCAATCTCGGCTTCCTATATACCGTTTGCTCTTGCAATCTACCACAAATGATGAGTCAGCAAGCATTATGCAAACAGGCAGGGCTTTTGACAGCCTTTCTTTTAGTATTTGTTTTGCAATTCAGTGAAAGGAAGGTGTGTTGTCTCTTGAACTTTTTTTACTTCAAGCTTAATGCAATAAAGCATTTAGAATACTTAGCCTTTGTAGCATTTTACAATCCACCTGAAAGCTCATGGCTTTTCCTATCCTTTAACCTTATTGGCAACATTAGCCACAAACAACAATGGGCTTTATTATTGTTTCTAAAAGATAAACGTAACGAATAGGGAGGGTGGATCTGTAACAGGGCGAATCATATGTTCTGAAGTCTGCCCTTTTTGGGGTCAGTTTTTAATCCAGGAATATGCCTGGCAAAATTGGTCAACCAGTATAATTTAGACCTTTAGCTGCAACTGACTTTAGTTCAGGTTTAAATACTGGCTGCTCTCCCTCCCTGAGACATTCAGCAGGCAGTGAGTCCAAAACCAATGAGTCACCCATAGCTCTGCTCTGAATCATCCTCCATAAACAGTCTGATTAAATGTGTTTGGTGCCTCTAGAAAGGGCCAAAAGCTTATGGTGGGGGGAGGGGAAGCGGGGTTGTTAAAAAAAGAAAAACAAAAAGAACCAGAAATTAACATTATATTTTCATATAGTATCTGGCATGTTTTACCACCTCCAAGTGAGAAAAATAAATATAGGTTATCAGAAGAGAAAGAATACATTGAAAATACATGATCATTATGAGAGGTGGAAAAAATACAGTTATGCTATCAGTTTTGACATTTTGGGGAGCGGGTTTCAGCTAAGCAAATAATTATGTATTAATTATAACAATGACATAATTTCCCCATGCTTTTATATTTTGTTATGATCTCTTTGATACACACTTATGAGAGAATGGGTCATGTCCCACCAAACAATGCAACTCAATGGATTGCTTGACATTTCCTGTCTGCCAGCGACCTGTCCTAGCTGGGAAGCAGGATAAGAGAACAAATCTAAAGTGGGTATCTTTGGGTTGACAACATGGCCTTGACAGTTCAAATGTGCAGATGTTCCTCTTTCCCACCTCAGTACCAGTGTCTTTATCTGTCAGATGGAATGAAATATCCTCTTTTAATTTGTTGTTGCTGCTGTTGCTTTTTTCTATATTGTTCTGTTGCCAAACAGGAAAATCAGTGAAGGGAGAAATGGTCTTTTTTCTAGTTATCTTAAGGTCTCTATCTTAGACCTTAGGTAGGTCTCCTTAGTAGACAGAATATGGTAGATGCAACAGTGAAATCTTGTTGTCTTGGAAAGCCAGGGCATCCGACTATCTTTCCTCTCTCCTTCCCTTTCTTGACATTGATACATTTTCACAGCAGAATCCAGTCATTGTATACCTAATAGGATAAAAGGATCTGGAGCTATGCTGGCCGGAGAATTCTGGGAGTTGAAGTCCACAAGTCTTAAAGCTGCCAAGTTTGAAGACCTCTGGTTTGGAGGGATACAAGAGCACTCTATAAATAACTTATAGCAAATAAGACCACATCATTCTAAGGCATTATTCCATGCAAGGCATGGAATAATGAATTTAATGAATTTATGGAAAGGCAAATTCAGTTATGAATGTTAAGAAAAACTTCCAGCAAAGTTTGTTGTGGAATCATTTACCTGGGAGTGGAGGGCTCCCCCTCACTGCATGTATTTAGCTAGAGATTAGACAGATTCCTGCACTGAGCAAAGTGTTAGATTCAGTGAACTAATTGTCTCCTTCTATTTGTATTATTCTAAAATAATTGCTGACCAGTTTCTGTGACTTTGCAACATCTCATCGGTCAATAGCCCTGGAGTGAATTCCTGATTTTCAGTTTAGTGAATCAGACAATCTTAGGAGTTAGTGAGGTCTTCTGTAAGTGATGAAAGTGACTACATTATTTTAACAACTATTAATTCTGATCGTACTGCAGTCATAATTTCTGCTGGAAGGTCACAGCACTGAGGAGTATGATTCCCTTTCTAAAAGACCATTGTGGATTCTGTTAAACTGATTACTTTAAATACACCCATTGCTATCTCTATGAAAAGTGTGTGCCAGAGATGGGTTTCAGCAGGTTCTGACCATTTCTGGAGAACCGGTAGCAGAAATTTTGAGTAGATCGGAGAACCGGTAAATACCACCTCTGACTGGCTCCACCCCTATCTATTCTCTGCCTCCCAAGTCCCAGATGATCAGGAAGGAATGGAGATTTTACAATACCCTTCCCCTGCCACGCCCACCAAGCCACACCCACCAAGCCATGCCAAGCCCACCAAGCCACACCCACATAACCAGTAGTAAAAAAATTTGAAACCCACAACTGTTGTGTGCCCTGTCATCTTGAACCTCTTGAGCAGTTTTAAATGACATCTCTCAATTTTGAGCAGTTCCTCGTATTTCCAATAGAGAGTTAGGTTTAAACCTGGGCTCTTCTGCATCCAGAGCATATACAGGTAGTCCTTGCCTTATATCAATTCATTTAATGAAAGTTACAGCAGCACTGAATAAACTGACAATTTTTCACAGTTACCGCCTTTGCAGCATCCCCAGGGTCATGTGATCAAAATTCAGACTGGTTCATATTTATGAAGTTTGCTGTGTCCTGTGGTCATGTGATCACCTTTTCTGATCATCTGACAAAGTCCATGGGGGAAGCCAGATTCACTTAGCAACCAGGTTCTTAACTTAACAACTTCAATGATTCACAACAATTGTGGCAAGAAAGGTCGTAAAATGGGGAGGGGAACACATTTAACAAATGTCTCCACAGAACAGAACAACAGAAATTTTGAGCTCAATTGCGGTCGTAAGTTGTGGAGCACATGTATCTGGCCATTCTCCTATGCTACCACCCTTGTGAGAGGTCTGGCCAGTCAAGTGACACTTGCTGGTGTTGATGCAGCTTGAGTGTCATCCTACCCTTGGAGCAACTGCCAAGTTACACTAGTTAAAACTCCGTAGGAGAAAATGAGGGAAGGAGATTGTTTGCATGCCTGGGTCGTTTTTGGAGAGTAAAGTTCCTGGGAATCTTGCCACTTTATTGTAACATGAGTGCCTTTCCTTCCCATCTCTACAGAAGCACAAACACACTGACATAAACTCCTGAGCCTCTAATCCTTTTCTGTTCTAATACTACATTGGCATGAGAACCCTTATTTCTGACCATGATTTTGTGGTGTTTTTTTAAAAATTACAATTCCAGACTATATTTATTCAATGTAAGAAATTAACATTCATGCTTTTTAATAGCTTCTATAGGCATGTAGTTAGTAACAGATATGAACTATCACCTTCCCTTTTGCTTCAAATAGCCAAAGGAACTCTCCTATTGGATTACTGTCATCTTGAGACAAGTGACTGATGAGGACATTGACAAAACCAATAATTCTTCCCCTACACATTGGCTTGTTTTTATGATATGCCTAAATAAGAATTTAGGAAGTTGTATGAACAGCTTTATCCAGACAAATGAACCAACAACTAATCCAAAGATAATTCTTCTACCCCGTGTTTGGAAAAAAAACCCACAACTGTGATCAATTAGCAGCTAATCCATTATAGTTGAACAGTTTAGCAGTGGGAACTCATTCCCTCCCTCCCTGACAAAGATCTAGAGGCTCACTGAAAATGTGATTTTTCAAATAACTCCATCTTTGGTGTTATTTTGTCTTTCTTCTCAGTGGCCAAAGGATTGGGAAGGAGATGGTGGTAACAGATTGGGAAGGAGAAGGTGGTAAAAATATGACTTCAGCAACAGAGTGGTCAATGCCTGGAATGCACTACCTGACTCTGTGGTTTCTTCCCCAAACCCCAAAAACTTTAACCTTAGACTGTCTACTGTCGACCTCACCCCATTCTTAAGAGGTCTTTAAGGGCCGTGCATAAGCACACCAACATGCCTACCATTCCTGTCCTAATATTCCCTTTTATTCATATCCATTTCATGTATTTATAATCATGTTTATACTTATATCTGTTATCAAATACATGCTTCATGAAACAAACAAATAAACAAACAAACAAATAAAAACAGAGGATAGAAAAGATAGGTAAGCAATCTTCCCCAATCTGATATGCAGCATTTATGAATTAGGTAAGTCAATTTTGTTTGATTATTTATTAAAATATACTACCTTAAAATTATCTCACATGGGAAATGAGGCAATATGACAAACAAACAAACAAACAGGTAAATAAATCAGCTTCACCTTTATGAGAAGGGTGAAGCTGATGGGTGAAGCTTATGGACATATTTTAATCTCCTTGTCTTGTTAGTTGTAGCTTGGAACTCACAAAATTGTGTTCTTCTTTGCTCATCCAATTCCAGAAGGGGCACACAATGTTTGGGGGAGATTTGTTTGTTGTGGGGATCATCACTCAGTTTCACAGGGAGGTAACAGGAGGTTTTCAGAGGTGAAATAATTCTGCTACTTTATTACATTACATTATTACTACTGAAATAATCTTTAGAAGGGGGTTACAGATTTGTGATTTACCTGCATTTCATTCAGAATCTGAACAATTTGGGGTTTGGATGTAAAATGAAGAAGTCATAATATGGGTATCTGGCTGTTAGAAATTTCTGCAGCCTCTAGTTAAGTAAAAAAAAGATGAGGAACAATCTGTACTTTTGAACCTGAAATATTTTCCCAGATGACATATAAAAGTTCATTTTTTTAAAAGTCTAATGTTGGTATTCATCTTTTGTACAGGGAGAAATCAATGCTTATTGCCATTTACCATTTTTCAAAGCTATTATTTATCTGAAGAGGTGAACTGCTTCTACGCCCATTAGAAAAACATTTTGCCACATTTTCTGTCTTAAAAAGCCCCCTCTTCAATCAATATTTGTTATACCACTTTTCTCTTTTCTTTTCCACCATCCACTCTGTGCTCTCTTTCTTTTCCTGTCATTTCCCTTCCTTTAGGTTTACACCAAATGCCAATGTAAAATCAAAGGTCTGTGGAAATGAGTATATGTATTATTCTTCTGATCCAAGTTAGGTTGCTATATATTTAAACCACACTCAGGCAGCTCTTTGCCCTGCTTCCCTCCCATCCCAGAACTGGCAAGACATCGAGCTACCATAAATCTTGCTGTCTCCATAGCTGGCAATTTATAAATTGAAGATGGATGAAATTCTATCTGTGAAATAGACACAATGTCATAGGCTGCTTAAGAGCTGTGATCTGGAGGAGTTCTTTAGTTTCTTCCTTTGGAGAATGCTTCCACAATAATTTCCTGAGGATGATCTCCTCATGAAGAGCCGTGGTAGCGCAACGGTTAGAGTGTAGTATTGCACTTCTACTGCCTGCTGGCTGCCTGCAATTTGGCAGTTCAAATATCACCAGGCTCAAGATTGACTCAGCCTTCCATTCTTCCGAGATCAGTAAAATGAGGACCCAGATTGTTGGGGGCAATATGCCAACTTTGTAAACTGCTTAGAGAGGGCTGTAAAGCATTGTGAAGCGGTATATAAGTCTAAGTGCTATTGCTATTGCTATCTCAGGCTCTATCATAAAATCCACAAATGCTATAAAAATATTTGGAATGTATGGCAAACTTTCTATTTACATTGCCTGAAACAAGATTATGGCATCTAATTGCCCTTCACTAAGAAGTGAGGACTTTAAACAGATTCCTACCACAACTCCCTAGTATAGCATTACAGAGAAACAGTGAAACTAGTAGATAACTGTTTTTCAGGGAAGTGCATCCATTCACCATTCCTGATGAATGCATCCATAAACATCTGCAGCTAGCCAAAATGATGAAATGTAATATTATGATGTAGCATCTATCCTTTTATGCTTTTATCACAATGTTGCATGCAAGAACTTTGTTGGAAAATTACTGTGGATAATTTCCTATTTATTTTGCACTGAGGACACTCCCACTCAGCTGGATCAGAGCATGCACTTACTCTAGGAAAATAATATATAGCTTGAGGTGTATTCATTAAAAATCATCAAAGATCAAACACAGCTAACTGGTAAAAACAGGATAAAAGGCAGGAAAAAACAGAGAAGAACATAAATATCAGGCAATAATTAAAAAGAGAACTCAGTAATCATTTATCTAAGTTTCTATATGACTTTCAAAAGGCAGAAACTTTCCAGAGTTACCTGAAACAGTATGGTGGTTAATTAATGTGGTTATTCTAGCCTCAGCCCTTTTAAGAATAGAGAATAGTAGCCCACATGATCCCTCTTTTATTCTGTGCCATAAAATATAATTGATAAACAAGGATAAGGTATCCCACATGAAGAAGTTTGTGTTATGATATCATACCATATATGTTGCCCCTTACCGCCCCATTGCCCCTAGTCACCTATGAAAATGTGGCGCATCCGAGAAGTTTCGTGATGAAGTGGTGCAGATGAGTAGCAGCTCTGCAAAGTACTGCTGATTTCTTCTATTCCGGGGTTCTATGGAGCCGAAAGTCATTCTGTAGGGGTGATGAAGGTAGAGGGGATGCTCCGGTGGTCGCAAAGAGTTTGAAGTTTCCTCGACTGACCTGAAGAAAACCCCTTGAACTGGCAGAAGAAAAGATAGCCATTATGGCCAAACTGAAGCAGCTGAAATGGAAAGAAGAAAGGAAAGATTCTGTAACAGTGTGCTCGGTCTGGATAAGAATTCTTATAACTTTTGCCATGGAATTTTCCCTAAGACACCCTCTTTGGAAAGTGGGACTCAACGGAGGTAAATAGCAGCGACTAAAGACCTGGAGCTACTGTCAGATTTGGAAAGAAGAAAAGAAATTGTAGGCAGAAGTAACTTTAAAATTAAAGGACAGGTTGGATTGGTCAGCTCTTTAAAAATTAGATTGTTTCAAAATTCTGGATTATACTATTACTACCACCTTGACTTGAAGAACTTTGGGAAATAATTGGAAAATATATATTATTATTATATTATTATTAAATATAAACTATTATTCAGAGATATTTTATTTGCAGCAAAAGCAGAGGGAAAAAAGTAACAGTGATACCTGCTGGCCGAGGATGGCAATATAGAGCTGGAAAAAGTGGATGAAGTGAAAGTTGATATGACAAGGGTAGATGGGCTGGAATACACTAAACACCTGCAACTGATTATACTGGATGCTTGAGACACTGTGAAAACTTTTAGAACCTTGAGGGTTATAAATATGCTGGACAGTGTGAGAGTGTAAAACAGCTTGGAGTTTTGAAACAAAGCAGAGACTATTAAGGGACTAATTAATGGAGTGACTGTATGAACTGCTCTAATATTGGCTATCTTGGTGTGACATAACTGGGACATTGGGACTTGGACAGATTACTGAGTAAAATTCTAAACTTATTAAAATAAGACAAAATGGGACTGCAAGAGGAAATAAATGTTTTACTAAAAGGAATTTTATTGGCGCTTCAAGGTACACAGAAAATGATGATAAGGAACTATAGGGAGATAAAATAATTGATACATGACATGGTTGTGAGACCAGAAAACTATGACCAAAAGACATTGAACAACAAACATGAAATCCAGGAAATAGAATATAAAATAGAAAGAACTGAGGAAAGGACAGAGGAGGGGAAATGACAAATGATACAAAAAGATAAAAAAGAAGAGACAGACAAAGTTAAAATAGAAATGGTGATTTACACTTTAAGAGATCAAAAGTTAGAAGGGGATACACAGAAAGACATCCTAGAAGTAAGGAAAAGATCATTGAAAGGTGTATTGAAGGTTCAATGGAATGAAGGAAGAGGTGGAGGTAGAAGAAATACTTAGATCAAACACAAACGAAATAAGATGATACAAGATCCCAGGGGAGGAGGATGGGAGATGGGTCAAGAAGTCAACAAGAGTTGAGATACGAAAACGGGCAAGAGATGAGGGATAAATGCAGAATACTGTTTAACATAAGAGCTATACCATTAAGAATTAGTAGAAAGATAGAAATTAGAAATGGGGAAAAGATTACTTCTTTAATCTGGAAATATTCTATTAATGGGTAGGTAATAGTAGCAGAAGTTAGAAATCTGGATAGGTAAACAAAGATGAAGTAAATTGTGTAACTGAATAATGAATATTAAATAATTAGGATAAATAAACCCTAAGATTATTCGGAGGTTAATGGTTACAAATGTGATGTTTACTTGATGTTTATAACATTTGATATTATTATTAACGGATTATAGATAAAATCGAATGGAAGGCCTGATCAAATAACGCAAAATTCTCAACAAGGATTAGTGAAGATGATGATGAATAGGTATTGAGAACAATAGTCACAACTATTGTGTGTATAAGATTCATTATATGTATTCAATAGAGGCTGTAGAGATTGTACCCAGACGGTATACTGTTATTGTGAAAATAGAAATTTTATACATAAACCAAGAAAAATGTACAATAAAAAAATAATAATTAAAAAAATGTGGTGCATCCATGCAATTTTTTCAACAATGTTGCATAAGTGGTTCACCATCGCATCTGTCTGGCCTGCTCTTTACAAATTACAGTCTAACCAACAATCTTGTATTCCTTGGTGGTCTGCCACCCAATATCAAATAACCCAGACCTTGCTTAGTTTCCACTTTCACATACCTTTAGCCAGTTGCTCATTTCTAAGACTCAGCACAATCAGAACCAAACAGACCTAATCTAGATTGGGCTATTATATATATATAAAAAAAGATGAAAACACTTCTCCTGTGCAAAAAATGTGAAGAGCAGCTGTACAGGTGGTAGAATAAGGTGCAAGAATTTGAACACTGATTTCATTTTAAACAGAGCTTGCATTTATCACACCGTAGTCCTTAGATAACTTTTGATGTTTATGAACTTTTAAGTTTATGAACTTAGATAAAGTTCATAATAACTTTTACATGATTTTAAATGATATATCAGATATCAGAAACTCCTGTATCTTTGCCTATTTATGTTTCTAGTATGGTTTGCTGCCCACTAGTGGTCTTCTGGAGGTCAGCAGCACAGAAGTACTAGTTTTGTAATCAGATAAAATTTCGATCCTTTTTGCCCGGGAATTCTACTATTCCTTTTCATCTCCTCTCTTCCGTATATTTGAAGCTATGGAATTTTAGAGAATATCCTTATTCAGTCACAACCCTGCCTTCACTCTATATTTCATTGTCCTCGGTATTAATTTACATTTTATTAGAAAATTATATCCAAAATCTTGCCCCTTTTTGTTCCCCAAAGTAAATACTTTGGTATATTTACTTTGGTATATTATGCAGGTTTATTGTGCAATTATTGGAGAATATTCTAAGCTGGTGTGCTAGCAGAAATATTTAGAATGGGAACCACTACTCCTTCCTCATTTCTAACATTTTAAAATATATATAATTTTTCTGTCCCTTGAGTCATTTTCTTGCTGTTACATATTCCACTAGCCATTTGTCTTTATTTTCTTCTCTGTCAGCACTTTGTCATAAGGCCTATCCTCTTTAGCAGATCCAGTAAATAATTAATAAATGATTTGGCACTGTAATTCAAAGAAAAATAGGCAGAAACAACAGAAAACATCTTCCTTGTGGAATTTACTGGGAGTTGAATATATAAAGAAGAGGAAAAGGAAGTGAAATCATTCATCCTAGAAGAGATAACCCAAAACTTGTTAAATAAAAGTGAAATTATAGTTTGTGATGCCCTCTGGTGGTTCCCTTTTGTTGTTTAAATTACTCGTCAACAATGCAATTCAATTGCAAGGGATGCAATTCTGAAGTATTTTGTGAAACTTCTAAATAGGTAGCTCTCATAGTGTATTTCTTCAATTGGAAAATGGGTATTAGGCCACACCAACAAATTTATCCCAAACCTAGTGACTCCAGATTATTTCATAACTACCCCTAGCCTTTAAAATAGAGATGGTGGGGGACAGAACGGGTGGAAGCAGGAAGAGCAGAGCAGAATAGAACAGAAAGATATCCTATCTGTGAGAAGAAGTTGAGAGACAATTTAGAGATCTTACTCAAGAGGACAATAATGCTGGAGGAATTGGAGAGGAGAAAAGCAGAATGAAGATCAGATCCCTGCAGGCAACAGCAAGCAAGTAGTTGCAGGGCAGTTGTTTGGTTCATTTAGTAGTTTAGTATTTTAAACTGTACTGGATCTACTGGATCTACGGTGTCTAAATAAATACTACACAAGAATCCAAAGTTAAAGGTGGCAGTTCTTTTTCTTACTCACTACCCCAGGAGGGACACATACCACCCTTTATTGTTCCTTATGGAGTTATTGTTCCTCTTATTGTTCCTTATGGTGGAATATTTGGCAACTGGCTAGATGAAAATGTGGCCAGGGGGGCTTTTTGTCAGGTTCGCCTGATACGCCAGTTGCGCCCCTTTCTGGACCAGGACTCCCTACGCACGGTCACTCAAGCACTCGTCACTTCTCGTCTGGACTATTGTAACGCTCTCTACATGGGGCTCCCCTTGGGGTACACCCGGAGGCTCCAACTGGTGCAGAATGCGGCTGCGCGGGGGATTATGGGAGCGATGGGGTGCTCCCATGTGACTCCTCTCCTGCGCGAACTGCATTGGCTTCTGGTGGACTTCCGGGTGCGCTTCAAGGTGTTGGTGATCACCTTTAAAGCGCTCCATGGCTTAGGGCCAGGGTACTTACGGGACCGCCTTCTGCCACCAATAGCCTCCCACCGGCCGGTTCGCTCCCACAGAGAGGGCCTCCTCAGGGTGCCGTCGGCCAGACAATGCCGGCTGACGACCCCCAGGAGGAGAGCCTTCTCTGTGGTGGCACCTACCCTATGGAACAATCTACCCCCAGAGATACGAGTGATCTCCGACCTTCGGATTTTTCGTCAGGCCCTAAAAACTTATTTTTTTCAGTTAGCCGGTCTGTCTTGATTTTAGGGTTAGTTTTTAATATTTTAATATTGATTTTAATTGACAAGTTTTAAATTATGGGCCAAATTTTATAAATTATTTTAACTTTATTTTTTAACTGATGTTTGTATAGATGTTTTTATCTTGGCTGTTCACTGCCCTGAGTCCGAAAGGAGAAGGGCGGTATAGAAATTTGAATAATAAATAAATAATAAATAAATAAAATCAGTTCTGTAGGAGCTGGAAGAGATTCTGTTTGGAAAATCACATTTGAACTCAAGACCAGTTCTAATATTAGAACTGGCATTACCTTAATATAAGGCTCCTCCAGTTGCCATCTAGTCTAGCTTCCATGAATTCCAAGCCAGTAAGGCAATTCTGTAAAGGTAGGCTTGGGGATTTTGTGTGTGTGCGCTTTTGTTCTCCCTGTGTAGTGTTTTTAAGAGTAAAATATTTATTTCTAGAATTAGGAATATCAAACAGCTGATGCTGTGTAATTCCTTATTTGGTGAAGTATCTGGACAGTTCAGACATATTACAGCTAATCCTGTCAGACCAGTATGAATCAGTTTCCTTGAATACGGCAACATTTTATTGCACTGTTGTTGTTGTTTTAAAAAAACCCTCAACATGCCTCCATCACTTCAATGACCTCATTGCAATTTTAGGGTTGTATTACATGTTACTTCAAACACAAAGTGTTCATTTATTTTTATTAATTTGCAGAATTCTGGTTTCTAAAAAACAATGTTTGAGTCCAATGTATTAGATCCAGAATATCTGCTGGAATTGTGACTTTTATGACCTAATCCAATATAATTATGGTTTCCACATACAAGTCAGACAGGTTACACTGACACAAACATTTACATTAGTAACACAGGAAAACTTCATTCCTCTTTCTAAGGAAGTTGTCACTGAGCTAAAGACACAATGTTGCTGTAACTAAATGACTATTTAAAAGACAAATCACCCAACCCTCTTGAACTTTAGTGATAGTTCCTCTAATTTTTGAACAGTGTTGTGTACACTTTATTATTGGTCAAGAGATATTGTTGACTAATTCTAATAGCTTTCAGGGGTTGTTTATCTTCACACAGCATGTGTTGAAAAGCTAAAAACTAATTCTTATTTTTTGTGTCATCTACTGGTCATTTGGATGATGAAGCCCAAATCTGGTAGCCCCAGTTCACAAACCCTAGTTGTTAGTAAATATTCCACCTATTTTATTTAATTTGTTGTTTTGTTTCCAAACATAATTCAAGATGTTGTTTTAGCATTTAAAATCTAAAGCAATGTGCTGCCCACTATATATAATCTCTACTATTTCTAACCAAAATGCCCAGTGGCAAAAGTCTTTGAGAACCAAATTACAAAACATTTTGAAGGCATTCAGCTGTATATTCCTGCTCAAAAATGTCAGAAACTAAGTACCTTAAGGTTATATCAGTGATGAAATCTAAAATTTGTTACTACCGGTTCTGTGGGTGTGGCTTGGTGGTGGTGGGGTAATGTGACTGGGTGGGCATGGCCATTTTTTTTTCTTTTACAACCATTTTTTCTGTAAAAAAATGCTTTCAAAAGGCTCTGACAATCCCAGTTGAGTTGCTTGATCAGCAGAGGCTTTTTTTTCTTTTAAAAGCCTCTGACGATCCAAGCTGAGTTGCCTGATCAGCAGAGGCATTTTTTCTTTTAAAAGCCTCTGACGATCCAAGCTGAGTTGCCTGATCGTCAGAGGCATTGAAAAGAAAAAAAGCCTCTGCAGATCAGACAACTCAGCTGGGATCGTCAGAGCCTTTAGAAAGCATTTTTTCTACAACCTCTGAAGAGGTTGTAGAAAAAATGCTTTTAAAAGCCTTTGACGATCCCAGCTGAGCCGCACGATCATCAGAGGCTTTTTTTTTTACTTTTAAAAGCATTTCTTCGGCCAAAAAGGTTGTAGAAAAAATGCTTTTAAAAGTTAAAAAAAAGCCTCTGATGATTGTGCGGCTCAGCTGGGCATGGTGTGTGTGTGTGTGTGTGTGTGTGTGTGTGTGTGCAGGGATTTTTGCTACCAGTTCTCCACCTCCATCGCTACCGGATCAGACGATCCGGTCCGAACCGGGAGCATTTCACCCCTGGGTTATATGAAACACTATGAGGCACAATGTAATAAGTTTCATCCTTATTGGGACTGCTCAGATGTCATTCAATGGCTTTCAGCTTCAAACCCTCTACGGAAAACTGAACTTTGTACCTTAGATGACCAAATACAGAATGAGAGCTTTAATGTTTATCCAGGTCTGGAGTTTGTCCCAGGAAGGGATATCTAGATCTCTAGATATCACAATGATATATATAATCTGAAACTCAAAATACTTTGGCCACCAAATGAGAAGAGAAGACTTGTTGGGAAAGAGCCTGATATTGGGAAAAATTGAAGGCAAAAGGAGGAGGAGACAGCAGAGGATCAGCTGGCTAGACAGTATCATTAACACATTAGGCATGGGTTTGGGTGGACTTTGGGAGACAGTGGAAGACAGGGGGGCTGGCATGTGTGGTCCATGTAATCATGAAGAGTTGGACATGACTTAGTGACTGAACAACAACAATAAATATATAATCTACTTTCCTTTAACCTCTCAAAACAGAGAGATAGGGATGCTATATTATATCATGCCCCTATATATGGCTTTTAATGATAGCTACCCGTGTCTACCTTGATTCCATGTACTCCTCCCTACCTGCCATGCTCAAAAGCTGAGATCTTAGTCCATATTTGTTGGTTGTGTGAGTACAACTGGCAGCTTCTAAATGAACATTCTTTTGTAAACGTATTTCTCCTGTTGTTCCACCAGAGATTCATTAAACTAGCATGTGTTTTAGTCACTTGGCTTGAATGGCAGTTCAAGGAGATACACTATTTGGCTGAATGTTCTCCTGCCTTCTTTTTAATACATCCACCTTTGGGACTTATGTAACAAAATACTATTTACAATTTGAATATTTTAACTGCCTCGGGAATTTACAGTTTAAATTTTACTGAGCAATAATTCAATAAAATGTGTTCCAATGTTGTTGTTTTTTTAATGTAAAGGAATAACTCAGAATGTGAGTCCCTATCCACAGTGTGAAATAGTATAGCCCAAACAGAGGTTTACTTCCCCAGCAGGAACTAGGCAGCAGCGAACATGATGATGCCAGTGGGCTGTTGTCATAGTTACTAGCTGAGTCACTTCTGAAAAGTGAAAAGGTGATCTATAGCTGGACTAACCTTCTGTGACATTTTTAATGTTTTAATTCAAATAATGGTAGATTTTTGTGGCTTTCACTGAAAAGGAGTAGAATGGTAAGTTATTCAATCATGCTACATATTTGCCAGATTCTATGTCTTCCAGTTTTGAATTATGACAAGAAAATTAGTCTTAAATAACTTAGGGATTTTGCTCTTTATACTTTTTTTGTTCATATTCATCCCAAATATTGAAAGTTAGCAAAAAGCAGTGGAACAATAGCAATAGCAACCACAGTTAGACTTATATACTGCTTCCCAGTGCTTTACAGACCTCTCTAAGTGGTTTACAGAGTCAACATATTGCCCCCTTTTTAGCAACCTCGGAAAGATGGAAGGCTGAATCAACCTTGAGCCTGGTGAGATTCGAACTGCTCATTTGCAGGCAGTCGGCAGTCAGCAGAAGTAGCCTGCAGTACTGCATTCTAACCACTGAGTCACCACGGCTCTAACAATGCTTTTAAAGTAAAAGATTTGCAAAGTGTTGCGATCTGCAGCCTAGATGCAACCTACTTTGGATTTTCACTCAATGCTTAATTCAAAGACATCTTGAATACTAGCCTGCTGTGTGTCAAGCATCAATACCTGCAAACCAGAGATGTTGCAACAAACGATTCAACCAAGAAATGCAGGAGAAATGAAAAAGAACAATAAGAACAATAGATCTATCATGTTTTTATCCTCCAAGGAACTCAATATGGTAACTATGATGGTAATTTTGCTATTCTGTGCAGTAAATTAAGCTGAAACACAACTAGCTAGGCTCAGATCAACCCACTAAACTTTTGGATTAAAGATTGTTTAGGCATAAAGCTTGCTTACAGGCACAAACAGGATAGAGAAGGATTGGTCAATATATTTCTAGAAAACTCAGATTATAGAATTTCCTGCAAAGAGGAAAAACTCTCTGTTATTCTGCTGGTTCCAGGTCAGATTTTTTGCTACATACACACTCACACTAAAAACATCAAGAATCACAGAATCCCCTTGATTATTTTTCTGTTTTTAGTAAAGCAAGCTCAGCATAGGCAAGATTCCATGACTCTTCACAGAGAAGAGGATTTGAATATATTAATTACCTATTGGCAACCAGTTCAGGCCCAAATACAAGCAATACTGTTGCCCTTCCTGAATGCCTGAAACAGGCCATCCATACTAAGGGCTATACTCTTAGAAATCTTTAGGTCTCTAATATGAAATTACAAGGTAAATGATGGAAGATTGTGCAACGAGAAGAGAAACCAGAGAAGGGAGCTCTACGTAGCTTAAAGGCTGTATGAGGTACATTAATTATATTAATATTCCCAAGGCTTCATGTCCACTTCTGCTATCTGATTATCCTTTGGAAATCTTGTTATTATTGTTGTTTGTTGCACTCACCATGTCTATTTGTCTTTATAATGCCGTGTGTGTAAAGTAAATAATTTTCAAAAGGATGAAAGAAAGAACTACACATTTTCAGTGATGCAAATTCCACCTACTTCCACTGAGTTCTGTCCACTCTTCATTCTGCTTCTATGTATCATTAATTGAAGTCCTTGATTGACTTCCATGGATAAGAACTTATAAGAAGACTTTTCACCATTTCTTTACTTGGTATCCATGATCAAACTCAAACTGGCCAAATAACTTGTACTAATTACAGTTATTCCTTCTGCAGTCTTTCATATGACTTAGGCTGCAATTTTTACTAACCTCAGCCAACTTGATCAATAATAATATATCACTTCAAGGAATTATATCTTACAAACTGAATTTAGCTTATTTTTAGATTTGAATTGAAGAAGACAATCATTCCAGGGAGAGGAAAAACAGATGCCATTCCCTTTTTAAGTAAAATCGTACCATTAAAAGTTACACATGCCATGGAGTTTTCCCATTATTCAGCTCTACTTACTGTATGAATAGATTAAATATGTTTAATTCTTTTTTTCCCCAGCCAGCATGTTTTTTATTGAAAAAGTTTTTCAAATACAGATTTTTCCCCATTTCCCCCCCTCCACCCTAACCTCCCCCTCCCCCTCCCCTCCCCCCATGGCTTCTCCAAAATAAAATCCAAATTAACATCAAATTATATAATACTTTACCATCCTTTTACACCCCCCCCACATGCTAACCATTTCCTTCTAACATTATTATTATATCCCCCCTATACTATACATTTCAAAGCAACCTTCAGCTATAAAACTATATAATAAATCCTAATTTGGCATTTATTCAACTCATAATCTACCCATTTCCTCCACCCCCAAACATATATCTCTTAATTCAAATCTTTTCCATATATTTATATCTAAACATAACATCCCTTTTCCTAAACTAAACAATCAGTAACCTAAACTATATCCACCCATTTTCCTACAGGTCTACCATACATAATATTTTTAATATCTTTGTTCTTCTGCCCACACCACACCACTAAAAGATATTTCCATATATAAATAAAATCCTCAAATGACTTTAAATTTGTAATCCATATAATATCTTCTGTTATGTCTTTCAACTGGATTATTAATTCCATCACCCATGTTAGGGTCATATCAGGTTCAGCTTCCAACAGTATATTCAGTATCTTCAATTACCATCTGCCCCCATCAATAATAAGTATTTTCGTATATAAAAAACCACCCAAGTGACTTTATATTTATATTCCATGTAGTATCTTCTGTAGTGTCTTTTATCTAGATTGTTAATTCCAACCACCACATTGGGGTAACAACCAGATCTTCTGCATGCCCCAATCCCATAGATCTCTTGCCATATAACTCAACATATACGTAATCCATTTTTCAAAGAGTCCAAAATAGAAAGTTCCAATCCACTCAATCAGAGGCCATCTTCCACATCCCAAAAGCACCAGCATTGCAGAGATCTGTTATTCTTCTCAAAATAGTATAAGTCAATAATTTGCCTCAGTTATATTTTCATGTATCAGTCTTCTATAAATCCCGCTTATTATATTTAATCCTCTCTTAAGTAACTGGCATTAGACTGTTGTTTAGTTTAAAAATTTTTAGTTTTGTAGGACCTGCTTCTTCTTTTCTTGGCTTTTTGTGGTTTAGATCTCCATCCTAGTTGCCTTTCTAGAACTTGCATTTCAGCTGATTGATTTCCATGCTGGTCTATAACTTGATAAGACATCACATTAAAATCCAAAGCCGCCTCTCTTGTATTTATAGGTAATCCAGCTATAACCTCTGAAGGAGAATCCAAAAGCGGATCATCCAAAAGGGCCTCTGTAACTTGTTGTTTTTCCATTATCTCCATCTCCATCTGCTTAGCCTGAGTTTCAATCTCTTGTTCGTTTTGCTTTTCTTTATTCCCCTCCTGTGTTCCTAACACTGGTGGCATACATGGAGATGTTGGATCCATTTAAAAAACCTTGTAGTAAAATTCTTCCGCTTTTTCAACAGTATTTAGTTGATATCTTTCTCCTTGATATCTCAATATTATACCAACTGGAGCATCCCACCTAAATGGGATGTTTTGTTTCTTTAGCTCAGTCACCAAAAATCCAAAATCCTTTCTATCTTTTAACATCTTGGATGGCAGCTCTTTATACATCCAAATCTTCCTTCCGTTCATTTCCAGAGTGGAGTTAAAAGACTTTTGCACAATATCATTTCTTATTACTCTATCAGTAAAGTAAATCACCACATCTCTAGGCAACTGCCTTTGCTTTGCAACCCAAGAATTCATTCTGTAGACCTTATCAATCCTACAGGATATCTCTTCAGGACTAACCTTTAAAATCCCAGCCAGAACTTCAGCAGACATCTTTCTCAAGTCATCTCTGTTATTTTCCTGTATTCCCCTCATTCTGACCGCAAATTCCATGGACCTGTATTGCATCATTGTGACTTCTTTTTCAATCCTTTGTTTTATATTGTCTGCATTGTATATCTTGTGGTCAGCTTCCTTTATTTTAGACTTTACTTCTGAGCTATTGTCTTGAATATTTATCAAATCATTTTCAATTCTTTGTATTTTATTGTCCAAATTATAAAACTTATTATCAGCTTCCTTTATTTTAGATTCTAATTCTAAGTTGGTATCGTTATCCATCTTTAAAACTATTTCTGAAAAAGTTTTCAAAGCTGTTACAATCTGTTGTTTCAGGTTGGCATATTTTCGTTGTACCAACTCTTTAATTTCCTGCCTGAATTTTTCAAGATTCTGGTTTACAATCTCATCATGTCTTGCCATCTCCTCCAAAACAAATTCCTTTAGGTCTTTAAAGCCATTCTTCTGAATCTGCAAACTCAAAACTTGTTCATATGATTTGTAAATGGGGGAGCCCCCCCCCCCGCTGCTTGTTTGTCTGGCTTTGTCAGTTTTAACGCCATCCTGCCACACAGACAAATTCTTTTTAAAGAAAAAGACTTCTCTCCAAACGGTATCAATATCAAGTCTCTAAGAAGGAAGAAACATAAAGTAGAAGTTTTTCTCTTCAATTCTAGCCAGCACTATTATTTCAGATACTTTGTAACGTATTAAACTATTCAGGCAGAAGGACTTTCACTTTCAGCTTTCTTCTTCTCAAGCCTCAGCCAGTCACCATTTTAAACTTTTTTTCTTCGCTTTTAAAATCACTGATAAAATTGTTAGAAATACTTGCGATTTAGGGTCCCAAATCCAGATTTCATCCTGTTTGTTTAGACAATCTGTTAGTTTTCGTTAATTGGATTGGTCCCATCGCCTGGCTCTGCAAAAAGCAGAGTTCCCTCGAAGCCTGGAGCAGCAGCGAGCTGAATAGGGAGCCACATTCTGCTTCCTCCCCAAGAGTAATAAAAAACTCTGGGGAGTTCGCAGAGGGCTCTACCTGTTCACGCCGGCTCTATCTCACGTCTCCTCAAGGAGACAGAGTTTTTCGAGCCATCTCTCAGCTGTAGAGATGGCTCTTTATGGGCAACGAGGCTGGCGGTCCTGAAAGACCGTCTGGCAGCGATGGAAGCCAAACCGGAAGCCCCAAATATGTTTAATTCTTTACAAGATTCCTTACAGAGTTGATAAAGGTAGGTTTAATACCTTGGCATGATTTTAGGACTAGTAATGTCAATACAATAATGGGCCAAAAAAGCAATTGCTGGTATTATTCTGTTGTTGCCAAGAAAACTACATGGATATGTCCATGCGGTCACCAAAAATCAAAAGTATTTTTATTTTTATCCTCAATCCCACACCTGTCCTCCTTCCTATATATTTCATGACAAAAAAGTCGTACTGTTGAAAATCATTATTGAAAGCTTCACTGGAAATATCCTGGGTGTTTTAGAAGCAAAAGTGCATTTGAGTACAAACTTCTTGTGATTCATCTCTTTTTTCTCACCTCCTCAGATCTATTGTTTCTGAGATAACATAGCCAGAAGCTCATGACATTATGCCAAAACTGCACACAATCATAGTAAGATAATTAGACAGCTGCCTATATAGTCACAGAATATAGAAGTAAGTTGCAGGCTACTGAGCTGATTGCATGACTGTTTATTCCAAAATGAAGCAAATAGGTCTGCTGTGTTCCAAGAATTTGTCCTGTGATCAGAGCACAAGAGTCAGCAGGCATTATTTACAAATTATGGCTGACTATAATAATGTGCCTGTCAATCACAAGGCATAGCTTGTTGTCAAAAAATGTATAGGAAAGGGACTACGAAGAGTGATTGAAGTTAAGTTGCAACTTATAAATTCTATTGAGTTCTGAGTTTAAAAAGTGGGCGTGGGAAAACCCTTTGATATTTCAAGATGGTATTCAAACTGGAATAAATGCAAGACAATAAGACTTTTTTGATATCCTCATTGAAAAAAACTTGGAGATTGGAAGGGCAAAAAAAGAAATAAGATATTATATAACAAATTTCATTACTATTGAAAATGTATCTGTCTGAGGGAGAGATAGTCTAATTAATAATAAGAGGGAAATACAGATGACCCTGATTGTATACGTTTCCCTCACAGCTTCTGAATATAAAAGTACACATTGTAGAAGGAGTTATAACATGTTTATAGCTTTCAATGCTTTCACATGGTGCAAGTCTCTAAATAAATTCATCAATAGATAATTATGGATAAATTCATTTCATTAGGAACTAACAGAAAGTAGAGTGTCTTTAGGTTCTGGAGATCTCACAATGCACACATAAAGAGAGTGATTGTCAGGCATAAAAGACCAGGTCCATATGTGGTGGTTCAATTAAATTAATTTATTACTAAAAGCCCATGTGCAGGAATCTTCTCAACTAACTCAGCACCTGCTTAGATTTCTGCTTTTATCTAGAGTTAGATAAGGGTCAATGGCACTCAAGGGGGGGATTAGATTTAGTTCTCTTGTGGCTGCATAGGGATTCTAGGTTGATCCCCCTTTTCACTTCATCCAGGTTCTGCCATTCCTTCTCCTACAGTGATATCTATTAGTGGAGGACAAGTCGCAGAATAGCTGTGGCTTTTTTGTCCTGACTAATTAAGTCCCTAGATAACAGAACAGAATAACAGAGTTGGAAGGGAACTTGGAGGTCTTCTAGTCCATCCCTCTGCTCAGGCAAGAAAACCTATACTATTTCAGACAAATGGTTGTCCAATCTCTTCTTAAAAATTTCCAGTGTTGGAGCATCCACAACTTCTGGAGACAATTTAACTGGGAAGGTACAGCAAAAAATGCAGTATGATTATGAACTTCTTGGTGTCTGGATGGATCTCTGAAGTAACAGAAAATAATCTTTATCATTTTTATCTAGAGGAATCACTGTTATATCTGGGACCTCTTTGCATGCTTTGCCATTAAATATCCTTTACCCTCTCAGGATCTCTTCATATAATTACTTCACTCAGTTGCAGTTTTGAGCTGGGGAAAAACCTAGTTATTGGTGATGGTTAATTGCATCAGTCCATACAAAATGATTATAATAACACGTCAACCAACAATCACATGAATAAAGAGACAATAGAGTGAATATTTGTGTAACTTTAAGCAGCAGCGGCCACCCATGTGTGTGGGATGCACCTGAGTTTGTCTTTTCACAGCCCCAAAATGTCTCTCCACAATTTGCTACTAAAATTAGTATGGTTTGCCATTAAGATGTAGAAGATTTCCACTCCAACTCTGGGTGGTTAACAGTAGTTGAAAACAGCATTTTAAAAAGCAACAAACATGTAACACAATTAGGATTATGTATTCCAGGTATGGTCTGACTAGTGCATCATAGCAAGATGCAATACCTTCCTATGATCCTGCTAACATACCTTTGTTGATGTTGCTCCAAGCTACATTGGCTGTTTTGGAACACTGGTTTAATCTATGGTCTACCAAGATTCAAGATCCTTCTTGCAATTACCACTGCTAAGCCAGGTACCACCTAACTTGTACCTGGGCATTTGACTTTTTTTCTACCGAAGTATAGGACTTTACATTTCTCATGACTGAATAGCATTTTGTTGCATCAGGCTCACTGTTCAACTCCCTAAAGATCCTTTTGAATTTTGAACCTTTCTAGCAATATGCCCAGGTTTATATCATCTACAAATTGTCTGAGCATCTTTCCTATTCCCTCATCTACAACATGTAAGAAGATGTTGAGGAGCACTGAGCCCAGCACAGTACCCCACTGCATATCTCTTTCTATGAGGACATGGACCCATTAAGGGCCATATGTTGGCTACAGTTGTTCAGCTATTGGCTGTGTTTCCAGGTTTGAACTTTGTTGTAAATAGAAAATTGTGTAGGAAGAAGTGACATTACTAGTATAGTGACCATTGGGTGGCGCCATTGTCTACTAAATTACAAGGCTCTTACCAGACTGATTAGAAATGTATTAAAACTGTGGTTTTCAAACTTAATTATTAAAATATAGCATTTAGCTGACATACAAGAATGAATAAATGAAAATATGGGAAAGAGAGGACTCCCCCTTCTTGTGTAAGCTGAATTTTATTAAAATGCTCAGTACAGTTAATAAAAGATTGTAACAACCATTAAGCCAGTTTGGTGCAGTAGTTAAAAGTGCGGCCCAGAAACCAAGAGTACTAGTTCCATTTTAGGCATAAAAGCCAGCTGAGTGACTTTAAGCCAGTCACTCTCTCATAACCCGACCACCTCACAGGGTTGTTGTTGAGGGGAAAATAGGAGAAGGGAAGAGTATTAGGTATGTTCACTGCCTTGAATTACTTCTAAAGTAATGAAGGCAGGATAACAATCTAATAAATAAATGAAATAATTTTAATATGTGTATAGGTTATAATATGCTACAAAAAACATATTACAAAAACCTTGATGCCGGGGTGGGTTCTACTTAACTTTACTACCGGTTCGCAGTGGGGCTGCACGCGCTTGCTTCACTCCCGCACACGCACACTCTTCTGCACATGCGCAGAAGCGTTTTGATGAATTCGCGGTCAGTGGACGGGGCCGTCTGCTGGTTTTACTACCGGTTCTATAGAACCGGTGCGAACCAGGGGCAACCTACCACTGCTTGATGCATTGCAAAGTTTTATACAATCATTACTTCATTGCAGCTCAGTATGGCTTTTGGCTCTTGAGTCAAAGATATAGGTTGCATTCTAATGCATTTGGAATAGTTAAAAGCTACATTATCTATAAATATAGGCATCTTTTTTCTGGTGAAAGTACATTTTGCATTAAAAGAATAACATTTACTGAAAAGGATCAGAAGACTCTTGATACTAAGATGATATCAAGACATTACTGAACCCACAGGGGTGGGTTGCTACCGGTTCGCTCCAGATTGGGCGAACCGGTAGCGGCGGTGGCGGGAGGCTCCGGCCACCTGCCTGGACATCTCTGTGCATGTGCAGAAGCATCTGTGTATGCGCAGAAGCGTTGCGCAGAAGCATTCCTTGCGCTCATGAGTACGCATGTGTCCACGAGCAAATCGGTAGCGACCAAAATTGAAACCCACTACTGGTAATAGACATAACACCACAACAAAGGGACAGAACTTTGATTAAACAGGGTTGCCATCTTGACTTTTTTGCCTTTTCTTCAGACACCCTGATCATGAGATATTTATTGAAAAGAACTGGAATGCCCATCCTGCATTAGCTCATCAGATGGAGACAATCACTTGTTTCTAAGAGGAGCCATATTTATTGAAAAGCATTTGATGTTAAACCTCCCTGAGAAAGAATGATGCAATATTCTTTGTTCCTATTTTCACAAATTCTTGGAACAGAAGCTTCCATATTTTCCCACTCCTATTACTGTGAACCCTTATGGAAAGAGAGAGATCATCAGTTACTCTGACTCATGCCTCATTAAGAGCATGTTGAGACACAACTTGATTTTGCCAGAAGGCAAATTTACGTCAGCAAGAAAGAAGATAATCACTGTCATAAATCTTGGATCACGTCTCCAATTGCTGACTGTGAAAGTAATATTTTACACTTAACCCAGTCTTCTCTGCCTAGTGCTGTGTATATGTCTGGAATTAATAGGTCCATTTTCCCCAAACATCCTAATTATAGCTGTATGGCTGGGAATGATAGAGTTTATAGCCTGATAAGGTTGGACAACTGCAAGTTGTTCATAATTCCAGTCTCATAATCCCAGTGATCAGATTGAAGTCCTCATACAGAATACACTAAGGCTTCATTATTATAATTCTCCATAATTGTATGTTAAGACAATGTGAGCAACCAAAAGATATAGGGGTTTCTTAGATTTATTAACACAAACTTGAGGAATATTTATTTATTTATTTATTTATCCAATTCATATGCCCTTTCTTTCAGAAAATTAACAAAAGTAAAAAATAATGCATTTAATAATAAATTCAACCATACTGTTTCCTCATTTGCCTGGCCTCTCAAGGTATTTGGGATGAAATCCTTTTGTTTTTAGTGAGAGAGGAGGAGGAGGAGGAGGAGGAGGAGGAGGTCGACTTTAACCAGGTTTCACATCAGGAAATTCTATATGCTGGATTATTGTTTCTTTAGGGGTTCCAAGACAAAGAATTATGGGCAATCCCTAAATTGCTTTTATTTGTATGGATTATATTTATCTATATTTACTTAATTAAAAATTAAAATTGACATATTTTATGCCTCTACTGCTTCTCATGATGATTTGATGAAATTTTAATACAAGGCGTCCTCAACTTGTGTTCATTTATTTAATGACAGTTTGAAATTATGGCATCTGTAGAAAAAATGGTTTACAACTTGTCCTCAAAGTTATTACCTCACAACCCCGCCCCATCCCAATCACAGGACTGCAATTCAGATGCTTGGAACTGGCTCCCATTTCCAACTGTTGCAGTGTCTTAGTGATCACATTTTCTGATCTTCCCACAGCTTTTGACGAAGGAAGTCAATTGGAAAGCCAGATTTGCTTAATGATATGATTCACTTATCACTCCATGATAAAGATTGTCATGAAGTCAGATTCAGTCATTTAATAACTCACTTTACAACCATATCAACTTAATGATGGAAATTATGGTCCCAGTTGTAGTTATAAGTCAAAGACTACTTGTATTATTTCACAACCTAGGCAGGCAAACAATTTTGATTAGCAGAACAACTGTAAAAAGAAGTTCTAGAAAATGTTAGGGATCATGGTTACCTCTGATTCAGCTAACAGGGTATTTAGGCTTCTGTGAAATAGTCAAAATGCAGGAGCTGGCCTAGGGGAAGGTAACCCACCAGAAACAAAGTCAACCAAGTGCTTGAGGCAATAGAACAAGGAAAACCATATTTTGTAAACAAAACTGGAAAACATCCAGAGTACATTTTCCCAGGGGTAAGTACAAAATGGTTTTCTGTTTGTTTGCCTGTTTGTTTGTTTGTTTGCATAGTGATGCAGTGGCTCAATGGCTAAGACGCTGAGCTTGTCGATTGAAAGGTCGGCAGTTCAGCGGTTCGAATCCCTAGTGCCGCATAACAGGGTGAGCTCCCGTTACTTGTCCCGGCTTCTGCCAACCTAGCAGTTCAAAAGCACATAAAAAATGCAAGTAGAAAAATAGGGACCACTTTAGTGGGAAGGTAACAGCGTTCCGTGCACCTTTGGCGTTTAGTCATGCCGGCCACATGACCACAGAGATGTCTTTGGACAGCGCTGGCTCTTCGGCCTTGAAACGGAGATGAGCACCACCCCCTAGTCAGGAATGACTAGCACATATGTGCGAGGCGAACCTTTACCTTCACCTTTACCTTCACCTTTACCTTGTTGCTTTGCAGGGGAGTTCATCTTCAATAGCAAATAATAATATTGGGAATAAACTGGGTGATTATTTAAAAAAATATTCTTTAGTGCCAGGAAGAGTAGTAATTATTTTTGGCCTAAGGAGTTATATTATAATTTGATGTATTGTAATAATATTCTCAAGGAGCATTCTGTCTTGGCAGAGTTAGTAAGATATATTTATCTTTTCCTCTGGCTTTATTTTAAAATCTTTGAATAAATATTCTAATTTCAACCTAATTTCATTACTTTGTATTAATAGTGAAGAGGGATTCTCTAGCTAATTAGTATAACTATCATAATCCAAAGGGAAGCATTGCAAATGTATTATTTAGATATCATTGTAAATAGAATCCATATTAGCCAATAATAGAGAATGACTTTAGAAAAAGGCTGAAAAGACTCCAATATTAATTGATGAGGCAAAAAACAAAACAAAACGCAATCCAAAGCAGTCCAATTCTAGCTGTTATCTGGCTTTAATTGAAAAGTCAGTTTCAATGAGATTATAAACCAAAAGCTGGACAAAGATTAACCACCATGTAAAGTTTTATAATTTTTAACTCAACATTTTTCATTCAAAAATTAAACCAGCAAACTCTCTTTTTGGAGTTTATCAAAACTGAGATATAAATGCCTAAATATACAAATAGATATCTGTGTTTGTGTGAGTGCATAAAACGCATATATCTTCTATCAACATTGTTTAACAGTTCTACCAACATTATTGGAAGTTGGTAGAACTGGTAAAACTTGATACTTATCCTCTGTTACAATTAAATCATGTTTACCATTTGTCTTATTGACTTCTTCCTTGGTGCACGATGTCCAATTTCAGCTCACATCAATGCACTAATCATCAGCAAAGACAGAGACCATTGTGACACAACTGGAGTACTCCATGTGTCAGTCTTTTTACGTAATTTAATTCAATTACTCAACTCTTTCTCATTAGCTAGACCATCATATTTATCTTTGTAGTGTTAATAAGAACAGCAGGATCTCAAATGCCACATCAGGGTCACACTGTTCCAATATTACCAGGCCTACAAATACTTTGTGAGTGAAGAATCCACAGAATATAATTTGGTGCATATCAAACCTAATGGAATAGTTTCCTATAATTGTTGTTAGTTACAAAGTCATATCCAACCCATCACGACCCCATAGACAACGTTCCTCCAGGCCTCCAGAGGACGGTAGAGGACAGGAAGCCCTGGAGTTTCCTATAATATTTAGTGCCAAACACAGTGCTTGGTTTCAAGAGCTCAAAGCATGTTAGTGTCAGGGTTCCAAGTGACACCCCCAATGAAAGAAGACTCCATGGCTAGAAGTGCCTCAAAGTTCCATTTTATTAGAGATGTCATGTTGGCACATCTGGGAAAACCCAAATCTGAAAGCTTCCAGGTTTTCCCCACCCAAAATAAAGTCCAAGTCCCTGTCCAGCACCCACATGTCCATCACATGGTCCAATCAATGCACTGTCCCAACTGGAAATGCCTCCCAGTCACACCACTCCAGGTGCAGGGCAAGATGTCTTTGATTCTCAAAGAAAAGAATGTTATTATAAGATAGCTATCACTTCACTCCATACAATCCCCCCTCCCAGTTTCCCACAGCACTAAATGTGGCAGTCCTGAAGATCCAAAGTAAAAGATGGCTTCCAGGACTGACAGTTAGTATCATTATACTAGAAATTACTGAGGGAAAATATAAGGCAAAGAAGTTCTATGCAGGATTGCCAGGCAGTCAACAAAGAAATGGAGCGTCAGCATGATAGAAAGTTTACTTTAAGGATGTCAATCCTTAAAGTAAGATAGAAAGTTTACTTTAAGGTAAGTTTACTTTAAAGTAAGATAGAAAGTTTACTTTAAGGATTTCAAATCTGTATTATCCTGTTGGAGGGATGATTGCTTCATTGCACTTTTAATTCTAGAATTACAGAATAATTCCACAGCTATTAAAAGCAGAAGTAGTGACAGTCATGATTTTAGACAAATGTTTTTTTAAAAAAATTATAAATAAAATGTATACATTTCCAACCTCACTATCTAAGTGATTCTAGGCAGATTACAAATAACTATACTTAACTATCCAACTACTTAATTATATGCTGATCCGAGGAACTATTTTGATTCCCATAAATTAGGGATGTCAAATTTCATTGAGGGCTGCATCAGGGATGTGATTGACCCTGGGGGAGCTGGGGGGCATGGCCGACTGGGTAGGCAAGGCCAACTGAGTGGGCATGGCCAGCTTGACGCCATTCCCCAAACTGCTGGCATGTTTCCTCTTTGCACTGGGTAGACCAGGCCGAAGCTACGCTGGCCTGATCTTTTCCCTTCACACTGGGTAGACCGGGCTGAAGCCACGCTGGCCCAATCTTTGCCCTTTGCATTGGGTAGATCAGGACAGCCCCGTGGACCGAATCTGGCCAGCGGGCCTTGAGTTTGACACCCCTGCTATATATCAACTATAATTCAAGGAACTATGACTTATAAGTGCTACTGGTAGCACTCAAGATTGGGGATATCTAAATACGGTAGTAACTTCTGAACTTTAGTCTCAGTAACTATTCTTTCAATGGGAAATGAGAATTTGGTGTGTCCACTGACTTTAAAGGCTATAAATAAAAGGGAATCCAAGAAATGGACAGAGTTGGATAGCCAATTAATTTAAATAAATAAATAAACCTAGGGTGATCCATGGTGTCAAAAAAATCAAGATACCAGGTGTGACTGTGTCAACACAGCCCTGCCCCTTTTAAAGTACACTGCATACATTTTAAAATGGGCAGAATTTCAGGAACACTCAATATCTAGATGTCAGCATTCTGATGCTGCCATAAAAAGACGAGGCTTGACTTTTCACCTACTTATTTTCTCTGTAGATAATATTCCCTAGGAGATTGGATGGGAGGGGCGAACATTCCTGTGGGGTGAGGTCAGAAGCTGGGGAGACTGACTTGGAAGATGGCCAATGAGAAGATGAGAATTGGGGAATGGAAAGGGAAGGGTTTGGGGGTCAGAGGGTTAGTATCAGCTACGACGAAGTCGGGGCCAGATCTGTCGTACTCAATAAGTGGAATATTTCAGCAAAGATTAATTGTTTGGGAGTGCAATTTATTTGAGATGACATCGAAACCTGACACTAGACTTGTTTGACACTCTCAGGATGCTCTTACAAAAATGTTTACTTATCTTATACAAAATCAAATTTATTTTTTGAAAAACATCTATATTATATAAGCCACTAGTTTCCATTGGATGTCAAGAAATCAATACCACAGATATTGAATGTAACTGTATTTCTATTTAAATACTGACTTACTTTTGTACATTTAATAGAACATTTCAATTTCAATTAATTATATCCCATCAAGTTCTTAGCAATTCTTAGTGACCACACAACTAGATTTTCTCCATTATATCTGTCCTTAACCTGGTCTTTAATATTTTGCAACAATACACTCATCAGCACTGTGACCGACTCCATGCTTGGCTGTTTTTCATCCTCTTTTCCCCTTTCCTTCTACCTTTCCCAGCATTTCTCTAGAGCATGGTTGTCAAACTCGCTGCATCATGTTGCCATCGCATGATGTTTCATGACATTTTTTCCATTTGCGGAGCTGGGGTGGGGATGGCCTGCACAGGACACATCAGCCCGTGGGCCGCCAGTTTGACTCTCTTGTTCTAAGAGAGCTGTGTTTTTGTATCATGTGTCCAAAGTAGGATAATTGATAATTTGTTTCCTGAATGAGAATTCTGCTTTGATTTGTTTGAAGATCCATTTGTTTATAAAAAATGGATAAAACCATTGGGAAATCTCAAGACAGAAGCTGGACTGGAAGTTTGGAAAAGTATCCTAGGAGAAAGCAATCGTAAACCAGTTTTGTAGTGGAGCCAAGAAAGTTCATGAAGATATCCATTCGAAGATATCATCAGCACTCAAACTCAATTTGAAAAAACAAAACAAACCACTTCTCTAGTATCAATAAAGTTTTCAGCTTTGCTGGTTTTAATTCCACTCTACTCCCATACAAAGAGGAGACTGCCAGAGAGTACAGCATAGCTCTGATTCACATTCTAAGTACTGCCCATCTTACTCTTACCCACCAACATATCTACTAGAAGACATTTAAATAGCACATCATCCATTGGGGAAGGGGTGAAATCCAGCAGTTCTGATAGGTTCTGGAGAACCAATAATGGAAATTTTGAGCAGTTCAGAGAACCAGTAGTGGAAATTTTGAGTAGTTTGGAGAACCAGCAAATACCACCTCTGGCTGGCCCCAGAGTGGCGTGAGGATTGAGATTTTGTAATATCCTTCCCGCAGGAGTGGGGAAGGAATGGGGATTTTGCAGTATCCTTCCCCTGGAGTGGGGTGGGAATGGAGATTTTGCAGTGTCCTTCCCTTGGAGTGGGGTGGGAATGGAGATTTGGGAGTATCCTTCCCCTGCCACGCCCACCAAGCCAACCCTCAAAGCCACTCCATGCCCACCAAGCCACGCCCACAGAACCGGTAGTAAAAAAAATTGGATTTCACCACTGCATTGGGGACACAAATTAGTAGAGAATTAATGCTGCACAATTGTGTAAGCATGAATACTTCTGCCTGTAGCCATCTGGAAAATAGAAATATTTGGGAATCTCATTAGATGTCAGAGAAGTACAAATGGGATCATAGCTATATTCTAATAAACTATGCAGAGTGATTTTATAACATTGCACAATGTGAGAGAAACCAGTATGTGCCAATATAGTTGCACAGAGTCAATTACACTATAATGTGCATTAATAGCTATAATATAATAAGTGTAGAGAGAGATGATTTCTTTGTATTGCAAATAAAGTCATGAGCAGAAGTGCCTATGTGCAACAAATGGCAGCAACTCTGTGTTTATTTCCATTAAAACAGACTGTCAGTAAAAGACAAGAAGGTTATTTTAAAATGGGATCAAAATCTTTGGATACATTAGGGCACAGCTCCATTTTAAAAAAACATTTTTTTTGCAAGGCACTGAAATTTAGCTAATGTGTAAGTTCTGGCTTTCCTTTAACCCAGTTTATCAATGAAGGGAACATATTTTCCAATTCAAATAAAAGGTTTTGATTATATTTATGTAATGACTGTATATACAATGAACCTTGTTTAAGTAGAATGGGAAAAGGAGAGGAGGTTTTGAATAGTGGAATATGAAATTGGTAGAGGAAATGGAAGAGAAATGATAGCTGAAATGGTGTTGGGAATTGGAAGAAAGAGAAGGTTAAATGGCTTTTGCAATGAATTTACATGGCTACATAATTCATTCCAGATTGCAGATTTATGAATTGGTGCTGTGTTGTTCACAATAAACCCTGTCCCTGTGCTTAATCATGATTAAAGAGGTTGTACATTTGCTACATCTACATGGTGCTATCAATTCAGTAAGTACAATATATTTACTTTTTAAAATCCTATTTGGAGTTACATGTTTTCTAAGTGATTTTTTGTTCAGAATTGATATTATGTAAATCCTTATATATGACAACAATTAGACGTGAATAGCAATAGCACTTAGACTTATATACCGCTTTACAGTGTTTTACAGACCTCTCTAAGCGGTTTACAGTCAGCATATTGCACCCAACAATTTGGGTCCTCATTTTACCCACCTCAGAAGGATGGAAGGCTGAGTCAACCTTGAGCCTGGTGAGATTTGAACTGCCAAATTGCAGGCAGCCAGCAGAAGTAGTCTGCAGTACTGCACTCTAACCACTGCGCCACCGTGGCTCATATATATATATGAATGGATTAGGGTTACACAAAGAAGTTTTGTGAAGATCTGAAAACAAAAAGAACACACTTAATACTGGATGAACTGTACCCTATAATATTTAAGGAAAGAGTTGATGGCTTGTTTAGACTGGTATTATCCTTGTGAAATTCTGGAGAATGGCCAGATGACTGGTATTTCCTATCATCAAAAAGAAAGATCCATGTAAGTACATCCTAGTCAGTCTCAGGAATACTGTTGAGGAGAACAGAAAAAGATCAATTTGAAAGTAACAATCAGCAAAGCTATTTAAACTACATTCACATTCTTACGAAGGGAAAGTATATATGCAAGTCCCTGTAAATCATTACTATATAGATGCCACACAGATCAAGGTTTAATAATTAACATTGTTCATCTTTGCCAATATCTTTATGATAATTGGTGCCCATCCATTCAGTTCAGGGGTGGATTCTACTTACCTTTACTACTGGTTTGCAACAGGATCATGCGTGTGCACGCACTTTATGCGCGCACGCACGCATCTTGCTTTTATGCATGCACAGAAGCTTCTGCACATGTGCAGATCACTTCTCATGATGTCAGGGTCAGTGGGTGGAGCCTCCCGCCGGTTTTACTACTGGTTTTATAAAACCGGTCCGAACTGGGGGCAACCCACCACTGATTCAGTTGGAAAAGACTCCACATGAAGCTTTCACTTAAATTAAGGGAAGTTAGATTTTTCTGAAGATGCAGAGCTTCTGTATCTCTCAGGTGAACTGCTATCTCTGCCCTGCTTTATTCATTTTGGCAATATTCGATAAGAAGGAAGCAATGCTTTATTACAAAGTTCCTCCATGTACTTTGAGAATAATAGTAGCCTTGTGTTTCCTTTAGAATCTTTAATAACTGTAAAGATAAATTGAAAATATATGATATATATAATTTTAGTATTAAATTTATTGCTTTGAAGCTTTCTATCAAGCTGAAATATATACATTTATATCTTAATCTATCTATGCAGTATGATGGAGATGGGAGGGTGAAGTGCTCCATAAGCAGACAACTGCTCCAAAAGCAGATATTTACATCTGCTTTTGAATTTTGTATTGGCCCTATCTGGGTATACTTGAGACATAAATTGAACTTACAGATGATGCTTGGCTGAAGCATTGAGAAGATATGAGAGATCCCTCTCCAGTTTAGGGAATTTACACACAGAGGGAAGATGCTATTTCTCTGCAATATAGAACTGATCATGTTGCCTGTGTCAAAAATATGGTTTTCCATCCGTGTTTAAAATCAATAGACACAACTCTGTTCTCATAATTCTTCTTTTGAAGTTCAGGACAAGACAAAAGTATCTTCTCTTGTCAAAGGTCACTGACCATAATTCCCAACTCTACACTGCCATTGCTCAATGTTTTCCTAAAAGCAAAAATGTATTGTATTGTGCAGGCTGTGCCTACCATCATTGAATTATGCTTTATTATTCACATACCCAGCTCACATTGTCAGCTAAGATAATAATAGATTATATTGAACTATTCTATGAGTGTTCATGCATTGCAAACTCTTAATGTTACCAGTGTCCAAGGTCACTGATTTTTACATAAATATTTTCATATTTCCATGAATCTCAGTTATCAATTGCAGTTGTTCAAAGCCTTATATATGACTAACAACTCTTTTCAATGTTTTCCTCTGGTAAGTCTATGTATTGGTGTATATGGATTTAGGAACAGAGTTGGAATAATTCTGGAGACTAAACAGGTTTGAAAGCAGATGCAGATTAAGAAACTGGTTGTTGCTTTGACTCTATTGTCTGTTTTCATGTAGTTGTGCAGATCTGCCACAAGTACAATTTCAGCTTTTATGATGGCAGAAATACATCAAATTATTTGGCACAGTTTCCCAACCACCTATGTTGGGGTTGAAAAAAATATGTTTTATTTGTGTTTTAACTGCAATGAAAATATTTTAGGGCTATTGAATTATAGAAGATATTAATATTTGTAGTATGATCCTTGGTGTGAAATGGTCTTTCTTCTTCCAGTCATGTTAAACTGTAGCGTTTCCCTTTCTGTCCAAAATTTCTGTCCATATTTCTGTCCAAAATATGTAAAATATTCATTTATTATTTATTATTAATATAGGGAGGAAAACACGCATTTACAAATATGACTGAGAGAGTGGGAGCTGAGCATCTTTTTCCAATTCTACTTGGTGGATAGTTGTAGTATAGGAGGTCAGAGGTGGTATTCAGCAGGTTCTGACCAATTCTGGAGAACCGGCAGCGGAAATTTGGAGTAGTTCAGAGAACCGATAAATACCACCTCTGACTGGCCCCGCCCCCATCTGTTCTCTGCCTCCCGAGTCTCAGCTGATTGGGAGAAAATGGGGATTTTGCAGTATCATTCCCCTGGAGTGGGGAGGAAATGGGGATTTTGCAGTATCCTTCCCCTGGAGTGGGGACGGAATGGAGATTTTACAGTATCCTTCCCCTGCCATGCCCACCAAGCCACACCCACAGAACCAGTAGTAAAAAATTTTGAATCCCACCACTGATAGGGCTTGTTGTTTTCATTTCTGCAAGTGAATAGAAGACCTCCCTCTCTTAAGGAGGTGCATCCAGTGGGACCAAGAAGAAGGGCTTTCTCTGAGGTGGCTTCCTCCCTATGGAACGTCATCCTACAGAAATAAGGTTGGTCCCCACTTTGACACTCTTAAAAAGCCCTGAAGGAAGGGTTCTCCTAATGGGCCTAAAGAACCCAGGGTGATATGGAACCTATCAAGTGATTGGTCTGATTGCTATCACCAGGGGCCTGAGGATTTATTGGGTTTTGTATTGCGGATTATTTTTATAAGCCCCCTGGAGTTACCGTGAATGTGTTGGGCAGCCACATACATTTTCTTAATAAGTAATAATAAAAATAAAATAAATATTGGTACAGGACAATGAAAGCAGAATGTTTTGTATATATTTTATTTTATTTCTTATTTTATTTTAATTTATTTTTATATACCGCCCTTCTCCGGAGACTCAGAGTGGCTTACAATGCATTAAGCAATAGCCTTCATACTTTTGTATATTTTATACAAAGTCAGTTTATTGCCCCCACAAACCGGGTCCTCATTTTACCCACCTTAGAATGGGATGGAAGGCTGAGTCGACCTTGAGCCTGGTGAGAATTGAACTCGCAGTAATTGCAGGCAGCTGGATGTTAAATGCTGCCTTAGTAGGAGGCATTAGCCTCCTACGCCACTCTCTCACCATATATATATATTGTTCTTTATACCAGAGTTTGTGTGTGATTCTAATAAAAGCCCAGAGTAGGTCTGTTAGGTTTCTGGATCTTTCCATTTCTGTCCTGGAGACACCCAGCTTACTACTATAGAAGGAAAGTGCATGAAACTGTATAAAAGTACATCTTAGACAGACTTTTGGTGAGATGCTTTCCGTATGAGTGATAAATCACACAGACTTTGATTGATTTCTATTCTGTCTACGTTACCCAATGTAAGAGGGAAGTCAATAAGCCTCCGAAAGGCTCAGCAAACTTAATAAAAATATAAGGGAATAATACATAGATTCTATAGCATCCTCCATTAGATGGTGACATAAGTGCTGCCTTGTTTTCTCTGTAACAACAATCAATACATCTATCCTAGATTTCTATCTTAACAGCAGTCCTCTGTGGGGTTTTTTTGCAGTGCTCCAATGTGCTTTGGGTATCAAAGTTTGCATGACTATTTTTTTAAAAAAAAAGATTTTGAGAAAGGTCAGTCCTTCTACAGTGCTAATTATATTGCTTCAGAAAGAGATTAGACCACCGTAGCAACCAGGAAGAACAGCTTTTATATAAAGCTTCAATAAGTAGCAAACATTAAAGCACTCTTTCCCCCCCGCTGAGTCATTCAACAGACTGGGGTTCAGTTCATTAATTTGCACAACATTGTTCACCAAATCTCTTCTGAAAATAATTAATTTTTATGAAGTGTTATTTGCTTACAACTTTAGAATTTGTTTCTGGTGAAATCAAAATCAGACTTCAGGAAGAATTATGTTAAATTATCATTATGGTCATTATTACCATATGGTATATCAGCTAAAGAGTATCTTCATGATTTTCTTCTGGCTTTCTTTTACTTCTTTGGGGTTTCCCATTCTCAAGAATTACGGGGAATATTTTCCATCCATGAAGCAACACCGTAAGAGTGATAATTTTCCAAAATGCAATGTGTACTAAATACCACATGGGAAAGAATACCAACAAGGTATGCAATAACATCCACATAATATCAGCTGTACCAAGAATGCATTTCATAACCACAGGATAAACAGGACATGCTAGACTGGGACTTATTTGGGTGGGAATGTAGGCCCAAGGCTTGTGGGGGCTCTGAGAGGTAGAAGATACAGTATGGTATTCCTGAGGGGTGGGGGAGACTTTGGGAGGTCTGAAAAAGGTGGGCCTAGGTCTGCACTAGGCTTCCCAGGGCCTCCCCTATGTTTTAGGCACCCTGTGCTCCACTTAACAACATGTGTGGTCACAAGAGAAGGGGTAGGGGTCATTAAGTGAGGCAATCATGTTATTATATTGCTTAATGACCTTTGTGACTTTCAACTTTAATGGGCAGGCTTCTTTATGGTCATAGGTCAAGGACTATCTGTACTTGATTTTAGGCTCTCTGATGCATAATATGGCCAAGCAAAATAAAAAATATTTATGCCCACTAGTAAGGCCATGAAACAGTTGGACATGAAAATACAATTTTCTTTTTATACCCACTATAATTTAATCCCAACATATTTTATCCCATTCCTTCCTATTGTGGTTTTCACTTCAAGTCATGAAGCTGGGCATTTGTTGGCTGTTGACATTTACTCATGACCTATTGCTTAGCAACCATTCAAAATTATGATGGACCACAAACTCCAATTTACAATCCAGATTCAAAATCTGACCCTACTATCTGTGGTCACATTATATGGTCACATAGTGACTGGCTGAACAACCATCATAACTTACGATCATAATTCTAGGCTCAATTGCGGTCATACATCGAGGACTATACATAACATATGCTGGGTCTCAGCTCCAACAGTCATAATCTGTTGATGAAATTTCCACCGGAATCTGTCTAGACATGAGAAAACAGAATGCCAGATTAGATGGGGTTTTAGACTAATTCATAATGGTACATCTTTGTTATGGCCCGTCAGCGGCCTGTGCAGATTGTAGCTGATTCCGACAACGAGGAGGCTGGTGTGGTGCTGTGCCAGCAGCCTTGCAGCTGGCGCTCGAGTCGGACAGTGAGGAGGCTGGAGAAGATGTGGTGCCAGAGGCAGGGATTCAGCCAGGGCCTTCAGAACCTCCAGAAGCTCCTTTATGAAGAGGACGAAGAGGAGGAGCCTCTTGGCAGCCCGCAGAGCTGCCAAAAGGCAGGAGTGGCTCCTCAGGAGGAGGTCTCCTCGAGAGTAAGGCTTGGGGCTAATTGGCCACTCCTTTAGCCTATTTAAGGAGGAACACCAATGCAGCAAGTTGTAGGGAACAACTTTAGTTCACTCTCCTTTGCATCTGGATTCTCTGCAAAATTGCTCCTGGGCTTTCTGCCAACTCTAGTAAGACTATGATTACCTTATCTCAGAATTTTTGTAGGCTGTTAAGACAGTTTATTAACAGCCTTTGGTTGATAAAGACTGAGTTAATTGAGTAAAATAAGCTTTGTATAGAGTTTGTGTGTGCTGCATTCTTTGGGGTCTGTAGCTGGGGCAGAACAGTCTTATAAAACTAATCAACATTTGGATTTATACCAGTTATGCAAGACTGAAGTTGGAACATCTATCCTACTGACAACCCTATTCATGTTTTCTGGGAGATTCCACCTACACAATATAAAACACAAACCTCGATGCAATCTACGTTAGAAAAGGTCAGGGACATCAGAATTTAGTTGCTGAGTTCCTATTCAAAATATACAGTACTTGACAGTGAAGCTACATTTATATTCCAGAAGCATTCTAAAGATTGTTCACAAACAGCTCTTCAAATCAGAGAATAGCGGATATATTGATAAATTCAATGAAATTACCTGTTCAAGGACATTTTCTGCATGCTGTAAGCAATAGGCAATTGTTTTTAAACATTATTACTTACAGTTTGAGCTGCATGTAATACTATATATGTATCACATAAATTGTTCTGACTTTAGAGTTAAAAAAAACTCTTACGCTTTAGAATCTGAAATAAAATGATAGGCCTGGCTATGCTGAAGTAGAGAACCGGTAGCAGAAATTTTGAGCAATTCAGAGAACCAGTAGCAGAAATTTTGAGTACCACCTCTGGCTGCTCCCAGAGTGGGGTGGGAATGGAGATTTTGCAATATCCTTCCCCTGCCACACCCACCAAGCCACACCCACCAAGCTACACCACGGCCACCAAGCTACGCCCACAGAACTGGTAGCAAAAAAAAAAAAATGGATTTCACCACTGAATGTATGCCTCTCTCTCTCTCTCTCTCTCTCTCTCTATCTATCTATCTCTCTATCTCTATCTATCTATACATACATATATGGTTTATTAAGCTTATAGTGAAAAGCTAAAGAAAAGTGATGAAGCTGAGGCAACAACCTTGGCAATGTCCCTTTATTTTTCTTGTATCTCATGTTGCTGTGAACAGTAATAGGATGAGAACTGTGAAAATGTTTGAGTTCTGAAATGTACTGTAGAAATTAACCATAACGAAGTAGCAAATTGATTTTCTCCTTTTCAAATGCACTTTCAAGAATTCAAAAATAAATGACTCATGATGCTTACCAAATGCAACATTTTTTTTCTTTAAAGTGAACATTCCAAATAAGAGAGTGGGACTCTAACAAGTTGTGAGTGGTTGCTGGCTTGGTTTGCTGTGCAATAACACTTGCTTCTAAGAAAGTGCCATTTTTCCTGTAAATAATGCCTTTCTTCATGAAGTAGGAAAAGAGTAGCCAGTAGGGTTAGGCAGCTTTATTCAGTTCCAAAAAATTGGAATAGAGCTTTTAATATTTAAAAATGTGGCACAGGTCTGTAACCCTTTAAAGTAACTATGTCTTTTCCCAGAATTACAGGCCAGCTGCAGAGAGCAGCATCACCCTGCTATGTCTAGGAGAAGACATAGCTACTTTAAAAAGTTTACATAAAATATGATGGCCATGTCCTATGTGCTCAAAGCACTTTTTTAGAATCAAATCCAAAGCATTGTCCAGCCGTAGTAGTTAATCCAATAAAACCAGCTCCTCAGTAATATATTTTGCATTTATGAAAAAGTTGGGATTATTTAAACAATTGTTCTTGGATTGCTCTCAGATTGTTCCTGCGTGAGCAGTTGGGTACCAAGGGAGAGATGGTAATGGTTGTCCACCATAGGTGCAGGCAGCGGTGAAATCCAGCCGGATCTATCCGGCTGACGCAAGCCAGTAGGGTCGGCAGTGGGAGGCTCCGCCCACTTACCGGGACATCATTATGTCCTGTTTTTGACCCTCTGCGTGCGCTTACATTTCTGATCTGGTAGCGATCTCCCCGTACTTTGCCTGCTTTTCTCATTGCTGCTTTCTCTCAGCTGTGCCTTAGAAGCTGTTTTTTATCCCCCCAAAAACCAGCAAAGTAATGTGCTGAAGCTGACCAGTCTAAGGACGCTAGCCAGATGAATACCTGATAGGCAGATTTCCCCGCCCCCCCTATTTTTCTCACCAAAATCTAAGCTGAGTCTTATACTCCAAAAAATACAGTATCTTGAATTTATAGTTCTTTTTCTATTTAAGAAGATAAAATAATATCTAACACCTGAAATGAAAGGCACCATGCTTTCACATTGGCTTTCTAAAATTACAGTAGGCTGAGTCTGATTTTTTTTTTCCAAAGAAAGTTAAATGAATGTCATAATTTGAGTCATCTTCAAGGTGTATAATGAGGCTATTTGAACAGTAAACATTAGAACAGGATTGTTTCCTGGAGCAGGAATCAAGGCTCATCTGTAACGGAACTGAACAGAAGAGTACATTAAATAGAGTTCTTTGCAAAAGGCCAGGTAGCAAACAGTCTGAACAAAAGACCAAATAATTAATTGGTGGCAACCAGCCTAGAAAAACCTCATTGACTAACAAAGTTATTTTCAAAGAAGAAAGGGGCAATTAAAAGAATGAAGGCAAATTAAATAAAAGGATTATGACCCTAGACTACCAATTATAAAGAACTCACATATGTTTATTTTATAGTAATTTGTTTTATATTAGTTGGTTCCTACTGTTGGTTAGAATTGTAGATTGTGAATTTTAAAGTGCAGCTGCTTTCTTGTGGTTTTGGAGAACCACCAGTTCTAGAAGTTTGTGCATTTATTTTATCAATTTATATCTTCATAAATTCATTTTACAAACAAATAAGTGTATAATATATATTTTACATGTATAAGTTATGTAGGAATTATATGACCAAGTGACAACATACAGGTAATCCTATGACTCTTGACTGAAGTAAATTCTACTGAATTCTGCTTGAGCCAAACTTTTTTCAATGATTTAAATCAGAAATAACACCAAATGTGATGTTTTTCCTCCATAGTTGTATCTTCATCTTTCTCCTCCTCACAATCCTGTATATGAGAAGGGAACTCTGTGCAGCAGAGATTATATATAATAAATTATATATAATATACAAATTATATATGTAATTTAATACTTTGTATTTTGAGAAAGGGTTTAAAAGTAAAATAAAATTTTACAAAGACTTATGGTATTCAAACTTATGCCTCTATACATCAGGTGAACTTTTCAAATTTGATGGGTCAAGAGCTCCCGGTTTGGAACAGATTGCCCGATCTGGTAGTGATGGCAGCGGGTGGTTTGGAGAACCGGTAGCAAAAATCACTGCCCCCCTCCTCCCATGCCCAGCTTATTTTTTACTTTTAAAAGCATTTTTTCTTCTGCCGAAAAAATGTTTTTATACGTAAAAAAAAAAGCTTCTGATGATCGCACAGCTCAACTGGGATTGTCAGAGCCTTTTAAAAGCATTTTTTCTACAACCTCTTCGGCTGAAGAGGTTGTAAAAAGATGCTTTTAAAAGCCTCTGGCAACTCAGCTGGAAAAAATGCTTTTAAAAGTTGAAAAAAAAAGTTCGCCACGCCCACCGTCACATTACTCACCCACCCCCACAAGCCATGCCCACAGAACCAGTAGTAACAAATTTTACATTTCACCACTGGTTAAGGGACAAAATCACTTTTAAACATTTGTGAGACTCCCCACTTCCATTTTTTAAAAGAATTCAGCTCCTTCCACACTGATTTTATAATACAATTGACCATATTCTTTGTGACCTTCAGTTAGGACACAGAATAACAAAGTGTAAAATAAGAAAAAGGAATTCAGGGACATCCCCAGTGGGTTCAAACTAGACAAGATGGGGAACAGCATTCAAACCTTGCCCATTTTCTATGGCTCATACCCATCCAAAGGACAGGGCTTGGGTTGAAGTGCTGCCTCCCCAGAGTTATGAGGGGAAGAAAAATGAAGGTATAGCTATTGAGGAAAAAATATTTTTATATATATATATTTTTGCACATGTTGAGCTCACCCGATGGACACAGTGGTGTCACACACCACTATATGAAACTACTCATTTTATTTCCCCTGTTAATATCTATGTTTGGATATGAATGAAACAGAAGTAGAATAAAAGAATAGTTAATATTTTTAAAAAATATGGAATATATCTACCAATTACCAGTGAAATCCCTCCCTAATATGTAAACCCTCAATATTCTTATTTATTTATTTATTTATTTATTTATTTATTTATTTATTTATTTATTTATTTATTTTGCTGCCCATCTTACCTAAGTGATTCTGGGTGGTTTACAAAAACATAATAATACAAGATAAACACCTGAAGAAAAACACAGATTAAAAACAGAGTTAAGAACAAGATAAAAGTTATAAATTAATAGTCAAAATCAAATTTAAAAATATGTACATTGCTCCATATATTGGAACAATGTTTTCTTTAGAACAGAAACCTTAAATTTCCCAGTAAAAGGATGACCATCCTGGAAAACTTAAAATGACAATCATAGAATGTAATTTGCTTGAGGAACTTCTTCTTTTCATTCTGAATAAATAAAAATGAGTTACAAAGGAATCTAATAAAAATAGTTCCTTGCAGGCTCATTCAATACTGGTGGCATTTGTTTTATAATAAAAGTGAGGACTGAGCTAAATGTAATGTTACAAATGTCACCCTCAAGTTATATTAAAGATTTAATTTTGTTTGCTTAAAATGTTATGAAAGAACTCACATGTCCAAATCCCTTATGGGGGATGGGAGTGAGGATAAATGACATCCAAAATTAAGAAGCCACAGAGATATTTCTTAAGAGGAAACATGTGTCTTCCACCAAACTCAGAAATATTCATGAAATATCCCTTTCCATTCACTGCTCTGATCTCAAATCTCCTGCCCAAACAATCACATTTAAACAGAACCATGTGTACTGTAATACGAATAGCCTCCCTGACTCAAAACTAATTAAGCCGATCTTTTTGTAGCTCTCCTTTGTAATTCTGAGGCGTATGCCCATCAGTCAGCCAACACAGAAGTAGAAAAGGTTATGTTCACTATACTGCTAACTAAATACAGAAAGCATCTAGGATGCCCGAGCGCTAAAAAGATGCTTGCAATCTTTCTATTTTAAGACTGTTTTTTTTAGTCAGTATCTGGACAGCATTTAAAGTCAGAAAGACAGAAATATAATGTAAGATATTGCACGACCAATATCCTTCAATGAACGTTGTCCTTTCCCAGAAGAATACGCATTTCCTCTGTTTTCCATATCAGTCTCCCTTTCTGACTTGTAGTTGAATTAATCTGGGGTAAACAACTGTAGATTGCTAAAAATGGAAAGTTTGAGGTGACTCTCCAGCTGCTTCCTGTCAGCTCGCAACTCACAAAGGCAGTAATGTATGGTGTCATTAGATCTCTACTCAATTGCCTGGACAGATGGGAGGAGATGTTTGTGTTTCATCAATTTAGGTGCGCTTAGCCATTCTTAATGTTTGTCTGGAGTAAGAGCGTAAATGTGTTATGCACTATTATCTGAGCAATTATAATCTTTCCAAATAAACACACACAATTCATCTGCAGGTAGTCATTGAAGTAAAAACAGGTGTTTCCTATAATCTTTATGATTGCTTACACATCTCAATTTCCTTGTCTTAGCTTCCAATTACTTTGGAATGTAGAGACTTAGGCGAAGCCCCTGATCAAAGGCACTCAGCTTTGGAAAAAGTTATTTAGGGATCCAGTCACACTAAATGTAGCCAGGGTAGTTCTATAGAGAGTGAAATAATTTATATATTCAGTCAACTGTTTAGTCATCAGAAAGGGTTTTTTTAAATGTATTTTTTCATTAAATCTAAAACATCAAACCGTTTTAAAAAAACCTCAGTTAATAATTGGCTCTTAGCTTGGAAAATGACTCTATCGTTGACTAGAATGCATTAAGAATTTAATTCAAATATATAAAAAAAAATATTAAAATATCTATGGTGTGTTTAAAAAAGCATTTAATAACTAGATCAGGGGTTCAAACTCGGTTTCATTGAGGGCCACATTAGGGTTGTGTTTGACCTTGGGGGGCCAGGGGCTGTGGCCAAGGGTGTGGCCAGGGTAGGCGTGGCCAGCTTGACGTCACTCATCAAGGCTCCGTTTTCAGCTGCAACGGCCTTCTGTGGCCCTCTGCCAGGGAAAACAGAGCTTGGGGAGGCCTCGCACAGCCCGCCTCATCTCCATTTTCATTGGCAGAAGGCTGCAGGGGGCTGTCATGGCCAAAAAAGGAGCCTGGGCAGGCTGTGCATGGCCCTTCCAAGCTCCGTTTTCTCTAGCAGAGGCACCATGAGCCGAGTTTCACTGTTTCCAGGCTGGGCGCACAGGCCAGATCTAAGAACCCTACAGGCTGAATCCAGCCCCCGGGCCTTGAGTTTGGCACCCCTGAACTAGATCATAAAATCACAAAACCGGTGCACAAAATAATAATAAAAGAAAAAAAGAAACTTAAAAGAAGAAGTGATATTGAAAACTTAATTAAAGGCTCTCCAAAATAGCTGTAAAACTTGTAACATCTTCCTGAATGCCATCAGGGAGAAGGCTAACCTGATCTCCATTGGAAGATGGAATGCTTTTCTGTTTACTCTGCAGATATAGCATGGATAAGTCTACAAAGAACACTAAGGGGAAGAAAATTGGTATTGGTCCAGAGAAGCTGAACGTCAGCTTCCTTCAGTCTTGGTCAAAGGGTCAATATGCCTAAGACTTCTGAAGGACAGTTGATTGCCTTATTGTGGATCATGAAAGGTAACACATCATAAATATAAATAATTGGAATAATTGATCATTTGTCAGATTATCAGTATTTACACATAATAAAAGTTCTGGAAGTACCCTTGAACAATTTTTCTTCAAAAGTGGAAGTGTGTAGGTAGCAGATGAGGGTCAAGGCCAAATCTGGCCAAACTAAAAAAAGATGTAGCACCGTTCCAAAAACAAGATAGTTCTGGGAGTAAGAAGCAGTATGGCAGAAATCACAGGTTTTGTAAAATGCTCTGGAAATGCAAAAACCATTTTGCTGATTGCTGTCTGAAGTTAGGCTTGTGTATCATCTCACTCCTGCTCAATACAGCATTTGAGACAAGCTGGGATACTACCGGTAGGAGCCAATCAAGGCTCCTTTCCGCTGACCAATAGGAGAGCTCTGGTGACGGCAGCAGCTCTTGGAGAAATTCCTTCACACGGACACCCCACTGCATGCCAAAGAAGAGAGAAATGCTGTCCCCCACTTTTCTGCTTTCAGCATGTACTGAATACATTTGTCTATTGATCTGCACACACACAAAGGTCAAGAATATGAATTGTTAGTATGAGAGGAAAGTTACAGTGTGCACATAAATTCTCACCAAAAACGATAATGTTGGCACCACCGTGTCATTTTCTGTGGCAGCTAGGATGGTCTGTTACACCGTGCAGCCTCTGAGTGGAAGCTGTGTTATGGGTAGGCATGAGTGGAGGGGAGGAGAATAAGGGCTGTTTTTAATCCAGAGGATGAGAAGCAAGGCAATTTAAAAGCTTGGTGCATGCTGCTTTTTATATAAGCAGATGGGGAAATCAAGCTAGAAAGCTGGCTAAAGAGATCATGTTTATGAATCCATCCAGCAGAATTAAGGAGGGGGGGGGTTTGCTAAGAAAGACAATGTGCTGAAGGGACCCTTTAAAACTCTCAATACAATCTCCTAAAGCTGTCTCTAGCCTGCCTGCTTTTTAACTGTAGCCCTTACATGAAACCTATCTGAAGCTGACTGAACCTGTGAGCTTTTGTGCTATACAAAAATTAGGCCTCCATACAGTATTTAATGTAAATTAAAAAATTACATCTAGCCATTTCACTTAAGGATAGAGAAAAAAAGGAACAATTACACACAAAAATGTATTCCATCCATATTACATTTCCAAATGGACCCCAGACTATAAGACTACCAAGAGCCTTGGTAGTACAGTGGTTTAATGCACCCTGTAATTAACACAGCTGCCTGCAATTTCTGCAGGTTCGAATCTTACCAGGCTCATGGTTGACTCAGCCTTCCATCCTTTCTAAGGTAGGTTAAATGAGGACCCAGTTTGTGGGGGCAATAAGCTGACTTTGTATAAATATACAAAAGTATGAAGGCCATTGCTTAACGCATTGTAAGCCGCCCTGAGTCTCCAGAGAAGGGCGGCATATAAATCAAATAAAAATAAAATAAATAAATAAATAAAAATAAATAAATAAAATGCTTCTTCAAATATAAATTGAGAGCCAAGCAATTTATACCATTGTATAATTGATGGGGAATAAGTAACCTTCCAGAATTTTCATGGCTTTTAATAAACATTTGATACTGATCAGAACAGCCTGAGTTATGCTGCAATCAAATATGTTCTACTATGCAACACTGTCTCAGCAATTGGCACAGCATAAATTGATCCGTTGTTTAAGATCCAAAAGGATGAGGATACCATTTATGAGATTAAAGAAAATCATCTTGCTTGCTTTTAGCCATTGTTGCTATGTGGATTAAGGTTTCTATATCCAGCTACAAAGACAACCACAAAGAAAGAAACTAGAAAATATTGTTTGTGGGATAAAAACTACCAATCTCTTCATTAGATACCCAGTACTAGTATGACAAAAGGTTTATTTCTATATTACCAACAGTGTGATTTTTCACTGCTTATAGATCAAAGTTCGATTTTAACAAAAATAGAACAAGGTTATTTTACAAACAAAAACCTACAATGTCTGCAACTTGATCAATCAAGCAGACAAAAGCAAAATCTTAAGCAGTACCTGGGCCAGTTGCTGATGTGTTGGCATAGCAACTCTCAGAGTTCACTGCCAATATTATATAATTAGTTATAGAATTATAATTATTAGTTATCAAACTAATATTATCATAAAAATAATTAGATAATGGCTGATCTCAGTTGGGCATATTCAAACTAACTACCTTAAAGAATTTATTTAATAAATTCTTTCATTATCTTTTATTTTTTAAAAGCATTGATATTTTCTCCTTGCAGAGCTCCATATTGTTAAATAAATAGGAGTGCACATAAATATTGGCCTGTACCTACAAAATAAAAATAAAAATTAATCAGGAACATGTGGAGATTTTTTTTAAGAACAAACAGAAACAAAACGTGTGTACTAAATCCTGTTACCCTTTTTCCTACTCTGAACCCTATGATGTTGTCACTTACTTGTTGATAGCTGAAATGAAAATCAAGTATGTTCTGTTTGCTGTTTCTTAGTGTGCTCTAGTTGTGCAGTACTTCCCAATAATTTTTACCTAAATCAAAATGCAGACTTTTGTTCTTATTTATTTATAAGATTTATAAGGCTGCTTCTCTCACACTTTACAACTGTGAGCAGCATACAAAAATAAAAATAAAAAAGAGGAAAATTCAAAAACCAAAAATATTCCCCAGAAAATAAAATAGAGTCAATGCATAATTAAGACTGGCAATAAAAACATACATATCACAGAATTGATTCATCTAAAAGCCAAGTCTTTGTACAAAAAGTCCAATAAGGTTGGAACAATTCAAACATAGGGGGCTAGAGTTCATTACAAAGGGCAGAGAAGGCTGTTCCATAAATTCCACTGAATGACATTGTTTCAGAGAAGGAAGCTGGAGCATGTCTACCTTGTACCACAGGCAAAGATTCCAGGGAGAGGCAATCTCCCAAGTAACCCAATGTCATATTGGACCTCATAAGTAATAATCAGCATGCTGAATTATACATGGAAACCTATTGGAAGTCAGTGCAGCTCACAAAATGTTACATGGGCATGATGTTACATGGGCATGGTGAGGCATACCCATTGTTATCTCTCCTGCTATATTTTAGACCAGCTGAAGTTTTCAATTGGTCTTCAAACATAGTCCTATGTAGAGTACATTATAGAAATCCAACAGGTTAGTGACTAAGGTATGAGTAATCACAAACAGAATTTCCTGATCTAGAAGAAGATGCACAATATAAACTTGCAGAAAGGCCCCACTGGTCTTCAAGTAGGAGCCAGGAGTCTAGAGGATACCCAAATTACAAACCAGCTCTGAGAGGAGAGTTCAGTCCTACCCAAAACTAAAGATGAAAACCCCTAGAAGTGGATCCTAGGAGAACCTACAGCACTCCATCTTGCTAGCAGCAAGAGAGTCTGTTTCCCCCACCCCATCCCCGTGCAAACCTCCAGAATGTCTACACACTGGAACAGAACCAAGTTGGCTCACTTGGTCAGACAAGGGCAGAGATGTATACAGAGATGTAAACGAATGATACTTGATTCTCTGCCAACAGGTAACCTCAACGATGCTTCGTGTAGATGCTAAACATAAGTGAGGAAATAGTGAATCCTAAAGCATATCCCCCATAAAACAGAGGCCTTAGGGCTAGATCTTCCACACACACACACCAATATCAACTGGAAGAAACAATAGAGAAAGGAGGCAATACCATGTTTCCTAGTCTCAGCCCTCTTAGCCAAGGATAGTATGTTTAATGGGGACTAGAAGTGATGCACTTTCCCATCCTAAATCCATCACAAGATTATTGAAAAGCACAATCAGTGCAATCTCAGCATATGTTCCAGCCTGAAACCCAATAGCAAGGGTTTAAGATTATTTACTTTCCATGCATCTTCAAAACTGAAGGTTGATTGCCTTCTCAACAATCTTCTCTAAATTTGACAAATAAAAACAATAAATAAACCTTACCCTGGAGTGAGGAAAATCCTTTTTCCATGTTACTCTGAGTATGAAGCTTAGATGAAACTATGCATAAAAATAGCAGCAGCCATATGTTTCTCTTGAAAAGGTGTTACCAGACATCCTCTAACACACCTCAATTTAGCAGGAGTAATTAAAAAGGAGTTATATCTTTCTGAGTGCACATATTAAATGAAAATCTATGACAAATAAGCTGTAAATTCTTCATCCAATAAGAAAGCAACAACTTGTGACACAAATGATCTTTGATCACAATTCTTATTTTGTGCAAACAATAGTGTCAGCATCTCTTCCTTTTACTTCTGTTAATAATAGATCTTCAGTTAACTATTTAAGCACCACAATTTCACAAAGAAGCTTAAAAGATGTCTATGGAGATTCTCAGTCATCCAGGTCATGGTTGTTGGGACAAGCTTGAAAGCTTGTTAACCAACACCGCAAAGAATGGAAAATGGTGTAAGACGATATTATCTGCCTTCAAGCTCAGAATGAAGACTGAGGATTGAAAATTTCCCATTAGCACTATAAATGAACCTATTGAAATTAATGTGCCTGAGTGTGTTGAAAAATAACTTTTCATGATTCAATTTTAGAAGTATGAATGACAACTTAAAATAGTTAATATGATAAAATACATTACAGTATAAAAATGCAATAGAAGTTTGCTATAACAGAGCTTAAGGAATGTATTGTATGCTTCTCAACTGAACATTGATTAGAACAAAAGAAAAACAGGACCTGTATGCACTGAAATAAATATGGTTATTGGTTAAGGAGAGATTCAGTGGACAGAGACAACCAGCATTTAAAGTCCTGAAGCTGAGAAAAAATTGAGAGCTCTTACCAGGGAAGGTATATAATCAAAAACCCATGGGGATAGCAGTTGTGGAAAAGAAGAAAGGAATGGTGAAAAATGTGACTTCTCATTAAATTGTAGTTGTCCAGCTGGTGGCCTGGAACTATATGTTATCTGTCAAGAAATACTTGTTCATGCCCACCACCACACACCTCCAATGCCATCTTCTTCAACCTACTTCTGCATATGAGATGTGAGTGAGTCAGATGCAGTTGTATGAGAGTTATTTCCCCTCCCCAGATCCTTAATTTATATTCAATTTTAAAATCACCAGAAATGTAAGGAAATGGAGATTACTATTAATGATTCAGTGTGACTACTGAACAATTAACTTCAGGGAAAAATATAATATTTAATTTGATTTAATTTTCCTCCACCACAACCAGTTTTAAAATTACTATATGGAGCTGGAGCAGCTCAAAACCCAAAGAAAATTGCAGAGATTTGCTTTAAGCAAACACAAACAATTCTTCGTACATCAGTCCAGTGGGAATTATCTCTGAAGAGTCAAATGCCAGATTGCATTGAAAGGAAACAGTCTGGCCTGATTCTTTTCCTATATATTTTTTTATATATAACTGTAATGAAGAAAGCTTGTTCTGCAATCATTTGGGACATATTTAAAATGTCAAAATGTCAAAAATGTCAAAAATAGAGGTTGCATTGAATGATAAGTTATGTATGACACATACAGCACACAAAAAAAGTTTACATGCCTAACAGTACCCATACATTAATGTACTTGGTCAAGATGATGAATTTAACTGGATAAGAAAATTGGAATGATGGTAATGCTGAAATAGTCATGGATGTAAACCCAACTCTAACTCTCACCAATCAAACTAGGATTGTTTTTTATCCCAATTTAAATCCTGTGTTCATACAACAACCAGGACAGCTTTATTTCACATCTAATCTAGCTAATTTTCATTATGTGTTTTCATCTTAATATGATGATTGATGTCTTTGACTTGTAAATCACGCTTGAGTGTGGGAAATATTAATACAGAACACTTGATTCTTTTAAGGAACAGTACACAAACAGATACTGTTCCTACTTCTGAGGAACAGTAAATAAGTAGGAAGAACTGAATCTGGAGAAACAGTGATTCAGACTAGAAATGGGCTAAGAATATATATTGTCTTCCTATCCATTTAACATACACAACAAATCTATTTTGGTAGGATTGGAAAATATGACAGCTTGAAAAAGCTGAAGATTAAAATATCAACAATTTATGACATGCAGATAATACCACTCAGCTGAACATATTTCTTTAAAAAGTCTTAGATACCTTTATTGTGAAACTGAAAGTAGAAGTGAAAAATCCAAATTGAAGTTAAATATTAAAAAGGCAAAGTTTATGCCAACCAGCATGTCATTTCAACAGCAACAAAGAGTAGCATAATGTTTATCTTTAAGGGTTATCAGTGCTAATATCCTCTATAAAACTGGACCCTGAGAAAGAGTGAGAAAAAGAAGATATGTGCCATCGAGTTATGGACTTGGAAGATCTAATCAGATCTGATCCAAATAACGTTGGAGTTACGATCAGTAAGCAGAAAGTTTTTATGCAAGTGGATTATGGATCAGAAAAAGTGACTTCGGTTGTCATGGGTGAGGGAAGTAAAAGAAAAGAAAGACAATGATAGATGTATATGATAGATCTACAAGAACAAAACTTTATTAGAGTTTCCTTGGAAGATATAACAGTAATTACTAAATAAAGGTCAAAATGATGAGCATTTATCCATATAATCACTGACTCATCATTCTGCCCCCCCCCCTTACTCCTCCCGACAAATACCACTAATTCGGGCTAAAATCCATTTGAAAACATTTAACTTCACTATACAAAGCCAACCTTCTCAGATAAATTAAATTCAAGATATTTGTAAACCAAGAAACCAAACTGAAGCAATAACAAGGTATGAGCCCCGCAACCAATATGCTGTAAACTGCAAGGGTCTATCTCTTCACCTTCCCGCCATTTCATCTCATTAAACGGAATGATAGTGGTGATATATTCTGCTTGGCTACATTTCCATTATTTTGCCCTGTGCAGAAATGGGCTCCCTACCTAAGCAATATGAACGGGAGCAACCTTTATTGACCAATGACTGCATCTTTCTAAAACTGGCGGGGGAGGGGGCAGGAGACCTATGGATATAGCTCTTGAATATGGAGAGAGAGAGAGAGGGAGGGAGAGAGAGAAAGAGAATCCTCTTGGATAGCTCACTTGCACTCTTAATTAAGGAAGAGATGTTACTGACACGCACCCACCCCTTTTCCCCTTTTTGTTGCCTTCTGGAAATTTACCCCACTCACAACTGCCCCCCCCCATCCGAAACCACAGGGGCTTCCAACTCCAACACCTGGAGAAACTCCTCCCCCACTCCCAAAAAAACCCCACAGGGGCTTCCAACTCGTAAAGCTCTTTATGGCAGGCTTTGCACAGCCCGAGGAAGAGGATGGCACCGGCTGGGGAAGCCAGGGGTTAGCACGGATTCCCTCTCGAGCCGTTTCTCAGCGGAGGCGAGCTTGGCTGGGCGGTCAGCAAGTGGCTTGGATGGGGGAGAAAAGCGAAGGGCAAGGGCGGAGGGGAAGACGGCGGGACCGCGGACAGCTCCTCGCCCTTCCTCCCCCCGCCCCCCACTCCTCCCGCCATTCGGCTGTGCCGTACGTATTATCTGGATTCTTTTGATCCCAGCCCCGTAGCCCCCTGCCTGCGTTGGCGAACGCTCCGGCTCCTCCTCTCCCCCGGGAACATCCAGCAAGAAATCAGGCCGGGAGATTTGACGTCAGGGAGCGCTTTCGTCCTTTTGACGTGGAAGCGCTCATTCCCATTCTGGCCGTGGCGGCTCCGAGCCCGGCTCCAGCATGAGACGAGCAGAGAGCGAAGGAGGCGACGGCGGCGAGGCACTTTCTTAGCAACTGCCCGCTCCTTCCTCTCCCGTAGCAACCAGAGCCGAAGGGACTTTCCTCGCCTTCTCCAGCAACGCTTCCCCGACTTCTCCGGCTGCCTCCTATTCGCTAGCACTCATTTCTCTCCCCCCACCCCCGGGGAAGCATCCCTTTCGCTCTGCCAAAAGGGGCCATGGAAAAGAGATGCCGGGCAGGGCAGGGCGTGATCGGGGCTCTCCTCTGCGCCTGGACGGTGGTCCTGCTGGCCAAGGCAGAGCGGCAGTTTGTCAATGAATGGGCAGCCGAGATCCCCGGAGGTCTAGAAGCCGCGCGGCTCATAGCAAACGAACTGGACTACGAACTTCTGGGACAGGTAAGACGTCACCCCCTCCCTTTTCTTTTCTTTTCTTTTCTTTTCTTTCTTTCTTTTTTTTTCTTTTTTCTTTTTTCTTTTTTCTTTCTTTCTTTTTTTTAAAGTCGGGCAACTTTAGAGAATGAGAAACGGCGGATAATGGATCCTGTGACTGGCAGGAGATGCAATTGGTAAGGGTGTCTTGTTTTGATTTGGGAAGTGCGCTCCACACCTTTCCCTGCCAATCTTTTCCAGAGATTCTCTCTGCCTTTAACGGTGCCTTCTTCCTCGTTGGTATTATTGTCGTTGTTGTCGAAACGAACAAGGAGCAAGTTGTCGCTCTTCTCTCCTGATGAGAAACTTTTGACTTCTTTCCCACTTCTGCCCCATCTTCCTTCTTTAGAATGGACGCCCCTGGTTATCTGTCACCTGGCCCCTGCTGCGTTTTGCCCTTGAACAGATTTTTTTTTTTAAAAAAAAAAATTTGGCCAGTTACCACGTAACTGTGACTCCAAGCAGCCTACACCGATTAAAACAACAGCTATGACCAATAACCCACGGACTAACCCCTAAGGTAAAACAGCCCACCCCAATCATGACAGTGGAAGCAAGGGGTGATTTGGGAACCAAGGCTGAGGGAGGGAAGGTTGCATATGATCTGTTTTCTCCTGCGAAGAAGCCCATGTGCTGAATGGAGCAAAATCAGCAGCAGATGCTGGAAATTGCAAAGCAGCGAATTAAGGTGAAAGCCCTCTGGGAACGCCACTTGGCTTGGCCTTAACCCTTTCGGCTAAACCCAAATGCCACCGCTGAAGTTCTGAATGCTGAGATTCCTGAGCTCCTGCAGATGGAGTGGGTTTAACTTTAACAGCAAAAGAGGAGACTATTTTGGGGTTTGGGATCTACCCCTATAGATCCCAAACAACAGACATTTGAGATTGTGTAAAGAAGTCACCAGTCAGAAGGTCTGGGCAAAAATAAGTTACAAAATTTTCTCCCTTTACTTGGAAAAAAACACAATGATCAAGATGTAGGAGGCTAAAGGCACAGCTACATTTAGTAACCCCTAGTCTCCATACTCTATACTATATTTTTTGTTCCTCTGTAAGCTCTCTCTAACATCTGTTTCCTCTTTTATCATCTTGATTTGCTTGTTTAACCAAGCTTTATGGTGTGTGGGTACATAACATGCATAACATGTGAGTGAGTGAGTGAGTGAGAGAGAGAGGGGGGAGGGGAAGAGGGAGGGAGGGAGTGTGTGTGTTAAGTATATGGTGAATGACTCCTCACCAGTTTATAAATGACTATTTGGCAAATAAAAGTATGCAAGATCTGATTCACTGCTGCCTGAGATGAACCAGCTCACTGTGCTATATAGCACAGGATGCTGTCAAAATTGCATTGGCAACAAGTCAGACAAACAGAAGAAAAGACAAAGACAAAACATTCAGATGAAAGATATTATAGATTTACTGACTATGTTCATCTATATACCAGAGATGGAGAACCTTAGTTTCTACAGCTGCTGGATGATCAAGCCAACATGCCCAGTGCTGGAAATTGTAATTCAGCAATACCTGGAGAACCATGGATATTCCACCCCCACCCCCCAGTATATGTCAGCCTATCAGTCTATACCACTAAGGAATCACTCATATTAAAGCTAATCTTTCAAATAATGCAGCATAATAAATTGCTACAAAAAGATTGCAATTAGTCAATTGCAATTAATTCCACTATGCAATCTTCCATAAGAATCTATTTATTGATAAACTATTGTATCTATACTCCCATCATCAGTTTTCTTCTATAGAAAATTAACTCATACGCTCAACAATACTCCTATTTAATAGAGAGTACTGAGTTTGAACCTGTAATCAGCACTTGTCACAATAAAATTTCATTTAAAATTTAGAATTCTGACCTCACCTCTGAAAATTGGTTCATTGTATATATTATAATACCCCGTTTCTCCCAAAATAAGACATCCCCTGATAATAAGCCCAATCAGGCTTTTGAGCGCATGGCAATAAGGCCAAGCACTTATTTGAGGGTTCAAAAAAATATAAGACAGGATCTTATTTTTGGGGAAACATGGTACATATTATGCAGTCAAACACACATTCTCCCCCTCTCCCCCTTTCTGTCTTGAAATCAGGAGGATAAAGTATGTATTGCTCATTTTGTACACTTTTCTCTAATTGTGCACTTTAATTTATGTAATGCCACAAATCTGCAGGTACTTGTACATTTATTCCAGCATAAACAAATTAGAAGAGAATATGATTTGAAAAAATAAAATATATGTCTATGAAATCCGTTTATTTTCTATTGAGAAAATTTCTGATACAATTTTAGCCATATCAATTATCTAGTTATCTAATTCCTCTCCCATGCAAATATCCATTATGTTATATGCTATATAACATAAATCTAATTTATCACTGAGCTTATGTCAAGCTACCTTTACCTATAGTCCTGCATGTATATCCATGATCCCATTATGATCATTACCAATGTGTTTATTTCTTTAACAGTCTTTTTATGATTTGTTGTTATTGTTCAATATTTTGTTTGATTTTTAAAAAAATGAAATACAGTTTTATGGAACTTAAAGAGGTAGGGCACATATCATTATGGAGCTAAAGCATACCTAAATATAACGCTAAATTGAGAAGAAACTAATTGGGAAATAAAACCAATAATTATGACTATTTCTCTGAACTATCAGGGCAAGTACACAATATTTACTACTAATTCTCATCAGCTTTATGCAGTTGATGAATTACTTATAGCTATAGCATGGAGCACATACATATACTACTACCACCAAAACAGAAGCATTTTATTCTTAGTAGAGCCATTCTGCTTTCATGATATCTGACTCAACCAACTTCTGCATCTCCAGAAGCTCACATTTCCTATCCCAATTAAAATTCCAATAAAACAATTGATATTGAACAGAATGAAGACTAATCAGATTGCTATTTAACTGAAAGTAAAATCACTCAATCACTAATATGTGTTTTAAAATTTCTTGTATAAAAGCACTGAATAAAGAAACAACTGAGAGAAAAGAATAATTGAAGCTCAGGGCTGAACTGTGAGGTCCTCAGTGCTCTTTGAGTCTGTTTTCTGGCAGACATTTCATTACCAAACAAGGTAACATCATCAGTGTATAAAGAGATTTTTACACAGAGGAAAAGAAAACAAAAACAGACTCCTTTATCGAAATGTTTTTAAGTAATAGCAAAATTGAGATCAACATTCCACAGGTAAATTTCTTGTGGAAACATTAAGGACTTGATCACTGTATAGTAAAAGTAAGATTTCAGAACAAGCAACCATTATTTGCCATTCTATTTATTTAAGACTTGAAGAATTAATGCAAAGATATTTCATGGAAAAACATATAAGGAGAAATATCAGTAGCCGACCATTTAATTATAGCAACAGAGGAATGAGAATGAGAAGAACTAAACACATTATATTCAGATTTCATGTATTAATTCTGTTAATATCACGAAGAATAAAGCTTCCTGAAATCACTAACTTGGGAAGAGGAGGAGGAGAAGAGATTATTACAGGATACAAGAAATGCACAACCAAGAACTAAGGGCATAGATTACAGTAATGTGCTCTCCTCAAGTCCTGGAGATGGTGGAAAAATATGCCAGTGTAAATTGCACTCACCCAGAAATTATAGCAGTGTGTAGTGGTTTCTTGCAATTTTGATGAGTTAAGTTAAGTGGTGGTATTCTTGCAATTTTGATAAGTAAATTTAAGAAAAGTAAGATTGATGGATTTCCCTGGTTTTGTTTCCCATTGCACTGAGCATTACCCTCTGGTAGGAAAAACTGCTATTAAAAGTTTGATGGAGTAGGGTGGGGTGCAGAACTGCTCAGAACCTTTAATCTGCAGTCAGGAAATTTCTAAATATGAGTCTATCACTCTTTTGAAGCAGCACTAAACCTGTGCTCCAAAGTAGATCAGTTGATAGGTCACAGGTGCAGAGGAGAAGTAGAAGATGAAGTGGAAGGACCCTCTCTTAACACATTGGGAAATGGAGGCTTAGAGAAATTAAATGAAAATGGCACAATGAGCTTTAACATAATTTAGTGCAAAATTACGGCTGTAATTTAGGAAACAAAATCAAATGCACAGAGATAGCCTATAGCTTGGTAATAGTAGATTTGAAGAAAAGTTTGAATAGAATCTTGTTTTGATATTTATATATTTCAGTATTAGAGATTGGACAACCATTTGTTTGAAATGGTGTAGAGTTTCCTGCTTGAGTAGGGGATAGGATTAGAAGACCTCCAAGTGCCTTCCAACTCTCTGTTATTCAATATTACTTTGATATCAAGCTTGATGCAGAGGTTAAAGGTAATGAGCTAAAAGCTAGGAGACTGAGTTCTAGTCCTGCCATAAATGTGATATGTTGACTTTGACAGTTACTGTCTCAACCCTAAGGAAAAGGCAACAATGGCAAAGCACTTCTTGAAAATGTCCAGAAAATATCATGAACTTACCCATGTGGACACCAGCCATTTAGACTAACTCAAAGTTGGATAGATACAGTAGATGATAGATAGATAGATAGATAGATAGATAGATAGATAGATAGATAGATATAAATGATAGCACATACTGTACATAAGAAGACATAGACAAAGATAGATGATAGAAGATAAAGAGGAACAATAATATGATACCAATGCAAGAATACATTCAATTACAGTACAAAACCCCATCATTCTAAAACACCATATCATTCATCTTTCACAAAGAGCCATAGTTGACCAGTCTCTAAAATAGGCATGTTTTAACAGGCTTTGGGAAAGCCATAATAATGGAAGTGAATGCTCACTTAGGCAAGGAGTGGAAAAGGAGAACTTTTCAGAAGAACACAATCCACCCAGAGAATGCTTTTTCATCTCTGATAGATGGAGAGCTTCAGCAGTCATATGGAATTTATCTCAATTTCATGGATACCAAGGTGCTTAGTTGTATAGGTGATAATCGTAATTTGAATTACAATAGTAGAAAATGCAATAAGGAAGCTCTCCCATAAACAGAAAGACCAGCACTTGTTGATCTAGTTGAAGTTTATGTGTCTTTTTTATGAGCAGTTCCAAGCAAAGTATATTAGATTGATCCAAATGACAGATGACAAGCGCATGAATAAACCTCTTCAGGGCCTTCTGTTCAGTTGGGCAAAGGCCTTCTTGGCCATGGTCAAGAATCTACATGGGGCCAACTCCTTTCACAGTTAAATTTGATACTGTCCCCAAATTACCAGACTTCTAAATTAAGTCATTCTATCTTGCTTGGATTGAGCTTGTTTCATGCCATCCAAACACTGCCAGATTCTAAACACCAATTCTGAATTTCCATTATGTTCTACAGTAAATTAACAAGTGAATACTATATTCAAATTGACAGTATGATATGGGTGCAAAAGAAAAAAAAGGGGGGGCATATAGTTTTAGACTGTGTTAATAAAAACATGATTTCCAACTCATGGGAAATCATTTTGACATCTTTAGTCAGATCTTTAAGAAAGATTTAGAGAAACTGGAGGAAGTTCAGAGAAGTGTAGTGAGAATAATAATGGAATAAGAAAAGTAAGTCCTAGGAAGTTAAACTGAGAGAAATGAATGTGCTAAGAGAAAAGAATAGGCTAAGAGGGTGGAATATGATTGTATCTGAACAAATAACACACAAAAGAGAGTCAAACGTGTTTTCTATTGTCTCTGGGTATAAGATCCAGAATAATGGACCTAAATTTGCAGAAAGCATATTACACGTACAAGCCCATTCCAATTCCTACTGATAAAAAGAGATGATTAGCTCTCCTTTGTTGGACATGTTCAAGCAGAGACCAGCAAACAACCTGTTGGGATTGTTATAATTTGATTTCCTGTTCTTATCAGCAAATTGGATTGAAGACCATGTATGAATTCTTTGTCTTTGTAATTCTATATTCTATATATGACAATAATAAAAAGATCTAAGAATAAAATACTTTCACTAGTGGAAAGAATTTATGATAAGATAAAAATTAAACAAAATTAAACAAAATTTTCAGATAGAAGCCTACAAATAGTAATAATTGACATTTTAAGAAAGTACTAACATTAATAGGTAGTAGCAACAATTTCACTCCACTTTTGTAATGTGTGTACGTAGACATATCATGAGGGAAATGGAACTAAATCAGTTCTATTGAAGTCAGTGGGATTTATTCCTGAGTGAACATAATTAAGGTTGTTCTGTGAAATTTGGAGTGAGAAAATGTACTTATAGTAGTGGCCAAAATTGTGGAAACCTTTTGGGAAAAGTGTATTTTTGAGGTTTGATGGCTAATAACACCACTTTTTTTTTTTTTTTTTTTTTTTTTGTGGAGTTTCAAGATAATCATATTCCACTGCTGGAATGGTGTGGGAATAGCCCAGACCTTAACCCAATTGAAAATCTATGGAGCCGACTAAAGAAACTTGTTAGTCAGAAGTGACCCAGCAATAAAACCCAGTTAATAGAAGCAATCTTTCAATCTTGGTTTTACATTATAACAGTTGCAGAACTAAAAGACTTGGTTCACTCCATGGGAAAACTTTGTAAGGCCCAGTGGTGTGTTCCTCCCGACTCCGCCCGGTTCTGCCAAGCCGGTAGCAGTGACGATATGACACTTTTCCCAAAAGGTTTCCACAATTTTGGCCACTACTGTAGTAACCTATACTCAAACTTTTTCAGGAGGAAAGTAAAGTCAGAGGAACGCTGTGCTATAAACCACAGAGGTTACTAGTTCCATACATAATGTAGCTAGAAACTACTTTGGTGGAATGGAGAAGAGGGGAAAAGAGGAGGGAGCAATTAATGAAAGAGGGAAGGAGCTGATGCTACTTTTGTCATTCTGAGGACAGCATTAAGCTCCTCTAGATGAACATGTCCTACTTGTTTCTATTTTTTCTTAAAATAAATTTAATCACATGTTCCACTTTGGTCCATGTTACCATTAAATAAAAGCAATGCACTTTTATTTTTATGTAAACATATGCAGGATTTAAAAGTACTAGGAGAACATAATTCTGCTTCCTGACCCTTTGTTTTTAAAAGACATTTTATTAGGCAATTATGTATTGCTCCATGGCTTCAGCTCTTAAAGTAAGAGGATTTCTGAGCAGTTTTGATTGTTTCTTGCTGTTTCTTGCTTTATGTTGTTGTGCATTATGGGAAAAATATCTTAAAATTGTTTTGTACTTTACAGATTGGGTTACTGGAAAATCATTATCTACTTAGACATAAGAACCACCCTAGAAGATCTCGACGAAGTGCTTTTCATATCACTAGACAACTGACAGATGATGATCGTGTAAGTAGTACATGTATGCTTTATAGTCTTTCTTAGATGGTAATTCTAAAGCCAATTCTAAGTGAGTAAATGTTTCTCAATATAGAAACTTTCACCTCCAAATAACTATATGTGAAATTGCCTGCCAGTTTGCTATTGTCACCAATTCTGTGGAAATGATGTGATATAATCCTTCAATAATTGAAGGATTTCTGATAATTATTATATGTAGATTTCATATTTTTTTATCCAAAGATCTTAAAATATGTGTATATAGTTTCCTGTTTTGACCCTGAGACTGATCACATCTTAGTCTAGACCACATTGGAACATTATATATGAAAAGTGACACTTTAAAATGAAGAAATTGTAATTGTTGGCTTTAAGAGCAGTGCAACCACATGAAATTCCAAAAGGCACAATCATGTAGAAAGAGGGCATTCTTTATTTACAAATTTGCTCGTATTTACTTCTGGATCTCTTGTTTTACATGAATATCTCTGGAAACTGACATCAAAAGCATATCTTGTGTTTACTATTCAAATCCTTGTAATTTAGGAATTAGGAAGTTTGAAAACATGTCACAAATGTTTCACAGATGAACAATGACCCCTATTTTCAAAGTTGCTGTTGATATAAGTCCAGCAAACTTCAAAAGGGTTCAATTAAAGATTAAGAAGGAATTTTAAAAAGTGTCTCCTTAATAGCTTCATGCTGCAAACGAAACAAACAAAATGTTTAAAAGTTATGATATTTATTGTTAAATATGGAAATGAGGAGGGAAACCTGAAGCTAAGGTTTCCCTCTGGTCCATCCGAATAGTGGGAGAACCAGAAGTTTAAATTGATTGGCTCCCGCATTTTGGAGGGAAATTTAAGGGAGCTGAGTAGCTGAGTTGTCAGACAGCTCCCCTTTAAAGGGAGCTTCCCAATGGCTCAGTCTTTGTCTGTTACTGAAGAAGCCTGAAATAAACAAGTTGTTATCGAGCTGGGAGTCCTGCCTCATTCTTGACCCATGCTTAACATTTATGTAGTTACTTACCAAGCACATTTAAATTATATTACAGTAACCAAAATATCTTTACAATCCCCAAGGCATGTCATAACTTTTGAGCATCCCAAATGTTTGGAAATTGAAAGTTGACAAATTTGACACACCCTAATTGTTGTATTTCTATTCATCTAACAATAAATTTGTTTCTACAGTACATGATATTCAGTAATTAACTGGAAAAACATCAATTGAAAATACATGTTTCAGAATGAATACCTTCAAAAAAGAAGCCATAAAACCTGGTTTACAGGTTTTTCACATATCTGGAGTAGGGAGTATTTGCATTACAGTGAGTCAGAAGGCAATGTTATTGAATGCCCACTATGGTTTCTTGCTCTAAGGGGTATTGCCATCTGTATTCATTCAAAAGGTGTCCAAAATCTAGAAAATTAGTTTCACAGTGCTAAATTCAAAAGCGAAGAGTTACCAAACAAGGACCGTTTTTTCTAAGTGTAAAGCCTTCTTTAAGTCAAGCTTGACTCTTGACTCTTAAATGCCATGCTCTTATGGAAATAATTGCTTTAGAATCTGAGAATTTGCCACAGTAATTTCTGCTTTGACTGGGCTGAAAAACTATACAAAATGAGTGCCAATCAAAAATGTCAAGCCACCATTGATATGTACTGTAAGTATGTCAGTGAAATCATTAAGATGCATTATGTCTTATTCTTGCCCCTAAATTTTCTTTGCTGTATCTCTAACCACTGGGTTCCTAATGATTTGTATCATTTATTTTGTAGAAAACACATTTTCAATCATGTGAAGCATTTTTGTACTGCACGAGATGTCTTAGATCATCGGTGTTTAAATTCCTCACTGTCCTTGAGATTTCTTGATGATTCTGCTGCATTTAATTCATAATTGGAAACATCACGTGAATGATAGTCCTATTCTAGAAAAATAATCATGTGCCAAGCCAAGCCCATTTGAAGCCATGTTATGTCCTCATGAAAATAGTTTAGCTAATGCAATTATTCTTGTTCTTTAATGCAATTAGAGATATGGCTCTGTGCTTTTCTACTTCATCTCATTTTTTTTTTAAAAAAATATCTTTCATCTTTGTCTTGCTTGGGATTTAAAACTAAGGCTTCAAATTTCAGGCAAGAGTTGTGCTGAGGTATATATCTTATTTGGCCTTGCTAAAACTTGAAATGCTGCCTAAGCAACATTTCAGGCGGAGGAGTGAGTGGGGTTTGATTCCTACCATCACAGCAGCAACAGCTAAAGGCCTGAATGAGAAAATCTTTCCTAGATAAAAGTGTTAAGACTGATCCTAGAAAGAGACAGAGTGAGGTACTGACAGTTGCTTTGCATGTCAGTAGCTGCAGGATAGGTGAGGAAAAAGTAATTGCTAGGAATTAGGGGATATTGCTAGATAGTCAAAACTGCACTGTATCCTTAAGCCAGCTTGCTGCCTTTAGGAAATATGATCTGATGAACAATATGATCATTTTCTGCACATGGACTGAAGAGATACTATCTTATCCTTCATCTTGATAAACTTGAACACTGGGCCCTATCTAACAAAATGAAATTCAATGTAGAGAAAAGTAAAGTCTTACACTTAGGTAAGAAAATCCAAAAGCACACATATAAACTGGGGGAAACCAGACTTAATAGCAGTGACTGTGAGAGGGATCTTGGAGTTTTAGTGGACAATCAGTTAAATATGAGCCAGCAGTGTGCAGCGGCAGCTAAAAAAGTCAATGCAATCCAAAATTGCATTAACAGGGATACAATCAGATCAAGTGAGGTACTAATACCAATCTATAAAGCCCTAGTAAGACCACACCTAGAGTATTGCATCCAGTTTTGGTCACCACATTATAAAAAAGATGCTGAGATTCTAGAAAAAGTGCAGAGGAGAGCAACCAGGATGATTAGGGGAATGGAGACTAAAACATATGAAGAACGGTTGCAGGAACTGGGCATGGCTAGTCTAGTGAAGAGAAGGACCAGGGGAGACATGTTAGCCATCTTCCAATATTTGAGAGGCTGCCACAGAGAGGAGGGGGTCAAGCCGTTTTCCAAAGCACCAGAAGGGCAGAGAAGGAATAATGGATGGAAACTGACCAAGGAGAGATTCAACCTAGAAATGAGGAGGAACTTTCTGACAGTTTGAACAATCAACCAATGGAACAGTTCAGAAGTTGTGGGAACTTCATCAGTTGAGACTTTCAAGAAAAGACTGGACTGCCATTTGTCAGAAATGGTGTACGGTCTCCTGCTTGAGCGGGGGGTTGGACTAGATGACCTATAAGGTCCCTTCCAAGTCTTTTAATCTGTTAAAATCTTGGGTAGCAAAAGCCATGGGAGAGAGGCAGAGAGTCCAGATTAGATTTCTGGTCCATGTTGTAAGCATACCAAATTTGTATTCCAAACAATGTTATTACAAAAAGCATACTTCCCATGACAAAATTCTTGACAAAGGGAAATCCCATGGATTGTACATACATAATACATACATTTTATAATAAAAACAAGGCATATTAAAAATAAAACAGTATCATTCATTTTTATTCTTGTATTATGGATCATCATTGTTGGATCAAAGATACTGCCTTCTTGTCAGGCTTTTATTATCCTTTTAAAATTAAAGATCAAGGGCTGGATTATAAAAATGGAATTTGATTTCCCAAAATAATAAAGGAAGACCGATAATAAATTAGCAGTATAATTTTAAAAATCTGTCAGTAAATAGTATAGAGACATGTTCCACTTTTGGACTGTAGTATCTTTCTCATTTATGTACTTATTCTATTTTAGTTATGACCTCATAGTAAGAATTTACTAAATGTGACTTGTTTGCAATCACCATGCAGTCACAGTGTCATGCTGATAACATGTCAACTGCAAAGAACAACTCTGCTTCTAGTATCTGTCTTAAAACTGCAGTCGTTTCCTCACTCATAGGGCAGAAGCCAAACACAGTGAGAAAAAACAACCAATGTTCAACTGCCTAGGCAAATTTCATGACACGCTCCTAAGTATAAGGAAGATATGTTCTGCAAACCCCAGCAATTGGTTAGATACTCAGGGATCAGACATTTTTGTTGGTCCAGATTGAAGGAGCATGAAGGAGATTTATGCCTCAAAATTATGGAACACAGAATATTTATAGTTGAGGGGGTAATCAATTTAAAAAACAAAAACTTGAGAAATACATTTCCTCAACCAACCCTTCTATCCCTGGCAAAGAGCATCCAATACTATTTAATAAATGCAGTAATCATTAACTATTTGTTGTTTTTTCACGATATCAAAAATCTGCTATCTAGGCAGCTTCTTTTCTTAATGTTGTGGTCTCGAAATCATCCATCATGGTTAAATTCATAGAACATCCTGAATAAGGCCACACGTGCTCTTAGGACATGAGTGGAGAAGATCTCACAAAGTAACAACTAAAAGAGGAATTAGCATTTGTCACTCAAATGGAAACAGATGAAATACCAGCCTGTATTATGCAAAAAGTCTTATAAAAACATACCGTAGGTATGTTTTTATAAGACTTCTAACAAATACTGTTATTGTAATTTGTTAACATTGCTAACAAATACAAACTACTACAAAAAGAGAGAAATGTCTTAACTGTTTTATCAGACATGTATGCAAGACAGGCTTAGACTTAGAAGACTTAGATTTAGAATAACTTCATTGTCACTTTAAATGTACACTAATTGGCATACATTAAAACGAAATTTCATTGCATACAGCTCTCAAAGGGTCACCACCGCCAATATACACTACATAAACATGACAAATAAATAAATAAATAACTATGCATATACCCACATATATTATATGACACAGAGAAATAACACAGTCTAGTTCAGATGTATATTTTGATTACATACATTAGCTTAAGAAAGCAATAATAAGCCATTGACATAGTCAAGAAAACACTACAGGCATCTATGGTGGGGAGGGGAGCAGGAGAATGCAAGTCATTACAAATCCTGTGACTTATGTACTTGCATATGATGCTAAGATATAAGTAAAAAGATTTACATGTTTTTGTTGCGATGTGACTGTATGTGTGTTGAGATTTTTTTTATCAGTGAAACTAGTAGTGGACACCTACAGTATGTGAAACATGCTTCTTTTGAGCTGAGTTTCTAGAAGATTTCCAGAGCATTTTTGACATTCTGTAGTATTTGAACTCATTTACTATGGACCAGAGGTTCATAGACTTGATTTCATATGTCTGTACATGAACTTAAAGAAATACTTTTGAGAAAGGCTCAGTAGAAACCTCTCACAGAGCTGACATTGCATCGTTTGTTACTTCCAATTTTCCCTTTTTGACATATATGGGTATTGTAGTGATTTATATTTTTGGTCACAATAAATACTTATGGTATGGCAAATATAGGTTTTCACTCTTGGGTATAGAGTGAATATTTTTCACTCTAGGGTGAAGATGAAAGATGATCCATGGAATGGAACTAGTGTCATACTTTGACACAGAAGTATGGCCAGCAGTACTCTATGAGATGTTCAGCCATCATTCACATCAATATATGAATATGCAGGTGCATTCACATGAAGACAAAAATTAGGACAAAGGCTTGTTTACCCATCCCATAGCATAGGGGTGTGCAACCTATGGCTCATGAGCCACATCCTTCCAGCATTACATGAGTGGACATAAAATTTTGAGAGTCATATTTTTCCAGTGAGGGAGGTAGGGATTCTAAGAATTGGCTATTTTGTCCCTTAAACACCCCAAATTTTAAGACTCTCCAAAAGGGTCTTAAAATTTAGACTCACCCATTTTGTAATATCAATGGTCTTGCTCCATATGGTGATTAGAAAGAGGATCTATCTGCATCTTTATTCTGCCATTCTTCCATGATACTATCTTCATCTTGTCCATAGCTAAGAGATCAGACAATCTTAAGCTGTTCTTAGTAGTAACAATAATAAAATTAGCATCTGCTCTTTTAAGGAAAGACTGTCATTCTAGAAATGGTGCTCTGAGTTCCTTAGAAAACCTGTGGGTTATACATGGAATAAACAAGACTTCAGTGTGCATTTATAGACACAAGGACGTCCAGTATTTTCTTATCTAGCTATTTCTTTATCTATCTGATGCTATTTTAGGTGACTTGGGCAGAACAACAGTATGAAAAAAAGCGAATTAAGCGTTTTGAATTTGGAGACTCAGCAGAAAATCTATTCAATGACCCAATGTGGAGCCAACAATGGTACCTGGTAAGAATTTGAATCTACATGTAGAACATATATGTCTGAAGAATCTTTTACTATTGCTTCATTAGTGTACTAAACCATTTGGGAAAGCATTCAAAGTATGATAATAGAAGTTGGCTTTTAGGTTATAAACTATGATATATACAATCATCTGCAGCATGTTTTATGATTTTGAGATGAAAACTGTACGGTCACAAAACTATTCTCTAGTGGACAAATTCTCTTACTGAATTTGCCCAAATATAATATATTAATGTTTGAGAGGATTAGCACTTGTGAAAAAGAGCACAAGCTTTATAAAATTCAGTGGGGATGATAAGTACCTCAAATGAAAAGAAACGAAGGGCATGATGAAGTGATGTCATTTTTTAATCCGTCAGTCACAATGTGACTCAGCCCCTTTTTACTAACAAATAATAATTATAAGAGAAGATGATTCTAAGAGATTGAAATTGGTAATAAAATATAGCCGCTCTCTCCCATCTTGATTTAAGATTTCATTTCTTATAATCTTCGATACTAGACAAAAGAATTTGGGTAAAGCTAGTGTGTACAGTGCTACTATGCAATTGTATAAATGTTTACACTGAACTCAAATCAAATATAATATAATACATTTTATAAACCATAATTTTTTCAATGTGCCATGCAATTCATATGAACTGACACAAAATTTCAGTAAAGGAGAGGCTGTTTTTTCAGCAATACTAACTAGATAAACAGTGGCAAATTTAATAAATAAAATAAAATAGTTTATCTCTGCAAGCAATATTTAAAAATAGCTTTTCTTGATGTAATATTAAATAAACAAAAGCTATGCAGGAGCAAGTGTGCATTCATTCATTCATTCATTCATTCAAAGAGACTTGATTGCAGCATACGTAAGAAAACTAATCAATGTTTTCAATGTGTTAGCGGCAAAACAACTTAATAACATTTGCACAATGCATAAATAAATTGTCTTTTGTTTCTCCTAGCAAGATACAAGAATCAATCGATCTTTGCGCAAATTGGATCTCCATGTCCTTCCAGTCTGGCAAAAGGGCATCACAGGCAAAGGAGTTGTCATAACAGTACTTGATGATGGCTTGGAGTGGAATCACACAGACATTTACTTTAACTATGTGAGTTTAATATTTCAGTAGTAATCATTATTTTTTCATTTCCAATTTCATGATTAGATTCTTGGAGTTTAAAAATATTCCTTTTCAATAATAAACATGATTGGGTGCCTTCAAGTGAATTCTTTGTTAGCTTAATCTGTAGATTCTGGGGAAAATTCAAGAGTTAAAAATCACATGCTGTATGATGATTGGGTAGAGAAATTCAAATATGACAACTCAATAAAACATGAGCTATTATTGACTTTAAAAAATGAGAGAACACTGCTATCGCGAGGATGAAATTCAAAATTATTCCCTACCGGTTCTGTGGGCGTGGCTTAGTGGCCGTGATGTGGCTTGGTGGGCATGGCTTGGTGGGCGTGACAGAGGAAGGATACTGCAAAATCCCCATTCCCTCCCCACTCCTGGGGAAAGGATATTGCAAAATCTCCATTCCCACCCCCCTTTGGGGCCAGCCAGAGGTGGTATTTGCCGGTACTCCAAACTACTTTCCGTTACCGGTTCTCCAGAACCTGTCAGAACCTGCTGAATTTCACCCCTGTGCTATTGATACCAGTTAATGGGGAAACAAGGGTGTTATGTGCAATTGTTGGCATCCCAGACAGACATTGTGTTGACCACTGAAAAAACAAAAAAAAGGACTAGATAAGTTTCCATTCTGGATTGCTATGATTCTTCTTATATTCCTATCTCTGTTGCTTCACCTATTGGTTTATAGTTGTTACAGTTATATTCTTGATTAACATTTAGGATCCTGATGCAAGTTATGATTTCAATGACAATGATCACGATCCATTTCCCAGATATGATCCTACAAATGAAAATAAGTGAGTAACTACCTACTTTAATATGCTCTTTCATATATATTGCTAGTTGTTTCTGGAATTACTGGGTGATTTTCAATGATATTCACTATCACTTTATATTATCTGCCTGCACTAAATTTGAAGAACTGTAGCAGACAAAACTAATTAAAGACCACAAAGTTGTTATTGTCATCCTTAGCTGCAAAGCCTAGACAACATCGCATTTATATACTGATGGGACATGAATTCTTTCTTTCTTTTTATGATTTCCCCTTGCTCAGGATTGCACTCTAACATATTTCTGTTTGCTAGATGAACGGAGATAGGTACAGTATCTATATTCATTTTCCATACTCTCACTACAGTGGGACTCTCTTGCTTTATCTAGTTTTGTCTTGATATAGATGAGATTTGTGAAAATATCCATTACTGCTAGTAGTCCTAATGTTGAATAGGTAGTTTCATGAATACCAAATTAATTTTCAAATGTCATTTATGCAGTCAAGCCTACATTTTGAGATTCTATTATTAAAGTGCATGGCACTTCATTATACAGATGACTAATTTGAACCAGTCAGGTTTTTTTTTTCAAAAGTTGGTATGATTTAAATGAAACAATATGATAAATCAACTGTACACACACACACATTCCCATTTCCAACTGATAACACAATCCCAACAACTCCCTAAATTAATTGCATATGGTAAAAATGGATAGGCTTCAATTGTGTGATCAGTTTGTCTTACTGTCTTTTTTGATCACCATCATGGACACTCCTGTATTTGTGAGACAAATACAGATTTAGCTGGGAGTAAGCAACCTGAATAGAATGAGGATTTAGTTATGGTCTGTGTTGGTTTGAGAAGCAGAGGATCAGGCCACCCGGTTCACTTTAAGTGAATATCATAAATATGTAATACTTCCCAAGACAATTAGGAGAGGATGTCATTTTTGTTATGATGCATTATGGTTCACCAACATCTATTTAAGGCAAATAATATTGAATTCCTTATGGAGATTCTATGGTAACAGAAAAAAATATTGTGACAGTGAAAGGTTTTCAGAAGTTGAATATTTCCAGGTTTGGTAAAATGTATCACTTTGCTTAGCTGGAGCAGTTATTGGCAATAATTAACCATTATCCACTGATTTAAATTATCTCTAATCTGCCATCTCTGCATAACAACTACTCTTTCTGATATATGTAAATGGAATTCAAACTGGCAGCATTCAACAGCTTCAGTGCATACCAAGCTGTGCTATTAAATAAGGCAGCTTTTCACAAGTGGACTATCATTTGATGCAGTGAAGGTGAAGAGTTTCTGGATGGTGGAATAGAAAATATTGTACGGTTTATTAAAAGGACATACTTAAATCTAATCATCCCCTTAATAGATAACTTGATATCTGATATTCATTAAGGCTATAAATTTTCCTTGGTCTCTTGAACATTGCATTTATTCTTGAAATTAATTCATGAAATCATCAAAATGTGTTGGGAAAACAATAGGCATGCTCACTGAAGAATTCTTATAGATCCAACACATCAGAATGATATCAGCTTGACTAATGTTGTTCTGTGTTCTATAACCACTCATGATTATTTCATAATGAGGGTAGATTACTTGCTTATCCCCAACTTGCCAACTTTGTGTGATAGTAGAACAGTAGACAATAGATCCAAGATGACTGGGTTGGTTGTGCATTGACCATTTTTTCAGTCAATGCAACAAACTGAACTCTGACAAATGCTGATTCTTCAGTCAGTGCAACCTCTGAGCCAGAGGGTATCATTGGTATTAGTGATAATGTTTAGGGGGAAAAAATCAAAGAAAAATTCACAGTGATACAGAACAGACAGAATCAGGGTAGCCTCATCTCACCAACCTTCTTTGTTCTTTTTTTAACCACCAACATTGCAGTTGCAGCAGGTGAGTAAAAAGAAAACAGAGAAAGTTTTCCTAGAGAAATCTCATTGTTTTGGAATCACTCCAGAATTTTGTTTTTTTCAAAACTGGTTAATTCTTCAATAAAATTACAAGGTTGAATAGGGGAAACGGTGCCTAGTTTAGTCTCAAACAAACTTATATCTATTTTGTGATAAAAGTATTCCCTCCCACACATAAGGATACATATTTCTCAGGAAGGTTAATTAAGTAGAGATGGGCATATTAACTTAATAAACTACATTGTGGTATTCATGTAACCCTCTAATCTTCTCCTATGACTTTGTTAATCATGATGTGCAAACAGGGCTATGTAATCTAGTTGCTTTTGGCTCCATCCGAATTTCATATATTCAAATGAATAATAATTACATAATAAGATTTGAAGATGACCCATCTAAAGCTGATTTTGTTGCAGACATGGTACACGGTGTGCAGGAGAGATTGCCATGCAAGCAAACAATCTAAAATGTGGAGTTGGAGTAGCATACAATTCCAAAGTTGGAGGTAAGAAATATTAACAATAATTCTATTTTAGCAGTCTATTTCTTTGCTGGAGTACCCAGAGATCTGTTTGAAATGTTACTGGAGAGGTACTGAACAAAGGAATATTAAATTGAATAGCTGGGACAGAAGAGATGATGGTACGCTTTCTGTTTCTATTATGCATTCTGATCATACAAAAGAGTGAAGGGGTTATTCATTGCTGCAGTCTAATGAATTTCAACAGAACATTGAAAATAATACTTTCATTAAGTACCATAATCCCTGAGCATCAGTGGCTGATTAGATTGCTACTATATACTTATTCATGTGGCCTACAAATATGGGCTGAAATTCAGTTATTTAATATTTTTGTCATGTTGATGTAAACATGTCATGGCCTCAACTATGCATTCAAACTGCTATTATCACATTCAAATCTAACAACTTTCAAGACATAGATTTAGTTTTCCTTTAACTCTGATAAAAAAAAAAAGCTTCTAGTTTTCTAAATTCTAAGTGGGAGTTACTAATATACTATTAGTTTGGAGAGGAAGAGAGTTTCTTAAGAAATTAGAGGAAAGTCAACAAAATAACTAACTCAACAAGAGTATTTATGTATGCTTGTATGTATGTATCCATTAGTTAATTTATGCTAGTGTAAATTTTTAAAAGCTCTATAAGTAATCCCCTCATTGTACTATTTTTATTTTGCTTTTCAAATAAATATATGATATATATACTGTACCTCATCACAAAAAAATAAAACCTCTAAAGCAGTGTTTCTCAATCTTAAAAATCTTATGTATGGACCAATATGCAGAATTTCTCAGCTAGCATGCTGGGAGTTGAAGTTCACATGTCTTAACTTTGCCAAAATCCATTGCTCTAAAGTGAAGACCATTTTCTCATCAGTCAAATTTTCAAATAGTTCCATCATTAAATAGTCTTTTGGCAAAGATAAGGTCTTTCATATTAATATATTTCATATTAAAGTTGTACATATACCTTTTAGTGATTAATAGAAGCAGGGATGCAGTTTAGCCTTGTGGGGTGGAAATGAGGGGAGGCACCTAATCTTTGTAAGAATGACCAGAAAATGGAAACCAACCATAGGATACTATAGAAAAATATGCTGGGTGCCACACTGACTTTTCCTCTACTACCTGCTACCATCCGTCCTGTTTCTTTGCTGGTATAAAGTGATCAAATAGCATATTTTCAAATCTGATTTTGTTTTCCTAACTCAGCTTTTTTGAAACAACTGGATCTAAAACCAGAGTCAAAAAGAATCTGCTACGGTGGATGTAAAAAGCCTGTAGATCTCTTCTAAATTTTTTTACATCTCAAAAACCTGGCATTTTAAAAGGCATGTGTAGGCTTTTAATATCCACTGTACATATTGAATGACCCATATCCAATCCAGTCCTCTGTACTTAGGTCCTTGCAGTTTAGAAAAAATTCCATTTTGACATGGTCACAAGCACTGTTTTGTACTGGCCATTCAAAGAGAACACAAAATAATGGCTGATTAGGATTATCTCTTTCTTTCTCTCTCTCTCTCTCTCTCTCTCTCCCTCTCCCTCTCCCCCCCCCCCTCTCTCATAAAAGGGATCAGAATGCTGGATGGCATAGTCACAGATGCCATTGAAGCTAGTTCAATTGGGTTCAATCCTGATCATGTGGATATTTACAGTGCCAGTTGGGGTCCAAATGACGATGGGAAAACTGTTGAGGGACCTGGCAGACTAGCCCAAAAGGCTTTTGAATATGGAATTAAAAAGGTAAGACTTCTTAACACAGAGCAAAAAAGCAGTTAGTACGTGCCAGAAAATGGGTTGTTTTCTATCATCACTCTCTCACACCTTGTTTTTCTTTTTTTTCTTTGCTGACTTTTTTCTACTTGTTTTCCTTTGAATATTAATGAGATTTTATACAAAGAGCTCCTATAAAATATTAATAGAAATTGCCTACTTCCTGAATATTGCATTATTATCTAGTACAGCATCAAAATTTGGTGCATTATTTTATAACAGAGTGCATAGCTCAATTAGTTATAATTAAGACGATGTGAATACTTGAGAAAAATAGCCTTCTTGTTGGTAGTTTAGATCCAGTTAAGGATGTAGGTTCATGAGCAATTTTTTAATGCTTTTTAATTCTAAAAACTAAGATAACGTTTAAAGCCACTTACTAAACCTCTTGTATTTGCCTTGTTTTTTTCTGCAATTTGGCTTACCCAATTTTTCAAGATATTCTTTCATTAACTGTCCTTTCACCATTTAGACAGAGCAATGTTTGGGGTTGATAATCTGATAGGAAGTGGATTTGCTGACAGATGCATCCAACACTTGACTCAGCTCAAGTTCAATTTCACTGAAAGTGAAGGTATAAATCAACAGTTAATTGTTTTTAATAATTATCTAATTATTAAAACAACTTGCACAACTGGGACATATTATTTCTAACCTTCTCATCCTTGAGAGTTGTTAGTACAACACAATGGGAGCAACATGGCGCTCCCGTGTGACACCTCTCCTGCACGAGCTGCACTGGCTCCCGGTGGTCTTCCGGGTGCGCTTCAAGGTTTTGGTTACCACCTTTAGAGCCTCATGCCCTTGTCACCTCCCGCCTGGACTATTGTAATGCTCTCTACATGGGGCTCCCCTTGAGGAGCACCCGGAGGCTCCAACTGGCGCAAAGTGCGGCCGCGCGGGTGGTTATGGAAGCAACATGGCGCGAACTGTACTGGCTCCCGGTGGTCTTCCGGGTGCGCTTCAAGGTTTTGGTTACCACCTTTAGAGCACTCCATGGCTTAGGACCTGGTTATTTACGGGACCGCCTACTACCACAAACAGCCTCCCACCGGCCGGTATGCTCTCATAGAGAGGGGCTCCTCCGGGTGCCGTCAGCCAAGCAGTGTCGACTGGCGGCCCCTAGCGGGGGGGGCTTCTCTGTGGGGGCACCCACTATCTGGAACGAGCTCCCCCCGGAGATACAGAGGATCCCGGATCTGCGCACTTTCCGCCATGCTCTTAAGATACTCCTATTCCAGCAGGCCGGCCTGGCCTAATTTTTTCCCCTTCTTTTAAATTTTTAAACTCAAATTTTAATTCATTTTAAATTATTAGGAGTTTTAAATTGTCTCTGGCAAAAATTATTTAATTGGGTTTTAATCATGTCTTAACTTTTGTATTTATGTGTTTTATTTCGTGCCTGTTCACTGCCCTGAGTCCTTCGGGAGTAGGGCGGTATACAAATTTAATAAAATGAAAAATGAAAAAATAAAATGAACAATGGAAGAAAACCAAATTGGGGACAACTGAATTCTAACAATTGCATCACTAACTTGGAATTTTATATTGGAAGGAGAAAAGAGTTTTCCTCCACTGAGAATGAAGTTAAGAGATGATTGACCTGGAAATAAAATGAGTTTATCAAGTTTAAGGTCAATACTGGGGAATATTTACAATCCCACTTAAAAAAAATTAAATTAAGATTTAAAAAAAATTAAATTAAGATTAAAAAAATAATTTTAGTGCAAAGAACAAATAGCACTTGCCAACTGCCACCATAATAATGCTTCCATGAAGAAGTCACTGGCCACTTGCTGCTTCTCCAAAATAGTATTTTATTTATTTGGGGGGTGGCGTTAGCTTGAGAAATGAGACAGGCAAGATAGAGTCGTTTGAGGTAGATTGTGGATTTTACTTTAAAATCAATGCTTTTCAAGAGGTGAAGTACCCAGTCCAAACTGAGGATTGTCTAATTGTGCATTTTTGTAACACAAAATTATTGGATAAAGGCTGTGTGGGTTCAGATAATCTGCTATACTAGGTTATTATAATTTGGTGTGGTTGTGGTTCAGTTTTGCTATTACAGGGAATCCTGATATAGTTTAGCAAGCGCATGAACCAAACTATCATGGCCATCAAATTAACCCTATGTTTTTATTTTATTTAAGCATTAAAATGAGGGAGCGGTGGCTTAGCAGTTAAAGATCTTTATCTTGTCAGCCAGAAAGCTGACAGTCTGGATTCAAGACCCAAGAATTGCGTTATGGGGTGAGCTCCCATTACTTGCCCCAGCTCCTGCCCACTTAGCTGTTTGAAAACATACGAATGCGAATAGATGCCATATTTTTCGGAGTATAAGATGTACCTTTCCCCACTCCCTAAAAGAAGGTAAACATTTGGGTGCATCTTATACACCGAATGTAGCCCTTCCCAGCCTCTCAAATGGAAGCTTCAGAGGCTGGGGAAAAAAAGCCTCTCAAATGGAGGTTTCAGAGGCTGAAAAAAGCATCTCAAATGGAGGCTTCAGAGGCTAAAAAAAGCCTCTGAAATGGAGGCTTCAGAGGCTGAAAACAGGCTCTGAAATGGAGGTTTCAGAGGCTGGAAAAAAAGCCTCTCAAACGAAGGTTTCAGAGGCTGAAAAAGCAAGGTGCAGAGCTTACCTGTTGCTAAAGTTCACCTCTGGGAACAGCTGATTGGGGTATTCTGGAAGGCCGATCCACCCACAAATCAGCTTTTTTCTTACCCAACCGCTAAGCTATGCAAACTTAGCCTATCTTCTTGCATCACCCTTTTTTCTTTCTACTGCCTTTTATTTCTCTTTTGCTGTCATTCTCTTCTTTCTCTCCTTCGCTGTTTTCCCTGCTCTCTTTTTTATTTCCTTTTTAGTATTTGGAGAAAATCATTCTCTTACTTTCTCTTTTTCTCAGCCTGTTCATCTGTAATTTTTGAAGATTCATTCAGTACACAGACGCTTTAAATCCTTTACTGTATACACATGAGGAATACCATGGGACATCAAAATGACACACCAGCATGCCATAAACTCTACCCTTTTTATGCTCCCTGGTAACATCATGACACACATGTGAAATAGAAGGTCTTGCACTGTGACAACACAATGGGTTCTTCATCATTTTGAGCCTCTTACTCCATCAGTACAGACACAGCTGTCCTGATTCATTTCTGAATTTTGAATTTTCCCTATGAAGTCAAGAGAGGGATACACAGACTATAAAAGCACAATTCTTCATCCTTGCTTTTCTCCCAGCATAGCTACATTTGACAGAAATTATACATTGTTCAAAGTAAAGCAAATAAGGAGTCATATTTTCCTAATGAGAATTATTAACATTTTCTACATGAACAATTCAAGAAAAGGGTTCTTTTATTACCACTGCTATACTTGTTATAGTCTATGAATTATCTCTTTAAAAATTCAGCCAAGCATTTTAATAAATAAGACACACTTATAGTGAATATACTTTCATTTATCTTTTTCTTTAAAATAGAAATTTCCTACTGAAATGTTAATAGTCTCCTAGCTCCAGCTTCACAGTATTTTTTATTTTTAAATGGCCTTTTCTTTTTGCATATTCTCGTGTGGTGTGATTTTGTTTATAGCTCATCATTCAGAAAGGCAGCTAGTGATGAGCAGGAACAATTAATTTCTGATGTTAACAGAATAACACAGTTGGAAGGGACCTTGGAGGTCTTCTAGTCTAACCCTCTACTCATGCAGGAAACCTATTATCATATTACACAAATGGTTGTCCAATCTCTTCTTTAAAACCTTCAGTGCTGAAGCACCAAAAACTTCTGCAGGCAAGTTGTTCTACTGATTAATTGTTCTAAATGTCAGGAAATTTCTCCTTTTAGGTTCTAGGTTGGTTCTCTCCTTCATTAGTTTCCATCTATTGCTTCTTGTCCTGCCTTCAGGTGCTTTGGAGAATAGGTTGACCCCCTCTTCTTTGTGGTAGCCCCTTAGATATAGGAACATTATTATTATGTCATCCTTAGTTCTTCTTTTCACTAGACTAGACATATCCAATTCCTGCAATCGTTCTTCATGTTTTAGCCTTCAGTCCCCTAATAATCTTTGTTGCTCTTCATATGTTTTAGCTTTCAGTCCCCTAATCATTTTTCTAAAGTGTCTTTTACACTGTGGTGATGCAATATTCTAAGTGTGGTCTTACCAAGGCATTATAAAGTGGTACTAACACTTTACATGATCTTTTTTTTTATTGAAAAAGTTTTTCAAATACAATTTTTCCCCCACTTTTCCCCCCTCCCCCCTCCCCCCTAACCCCCCCTCCCCCTCCCCTCCCCCCATGGCTTCTTCAAAACAAAATCAAGTTAAATAATATTTTACTGTCCTTTTGCCCCACCCCCACATGCTGACCATTTCTTTCTAACATTGTTATTATATCCCCCTTATACTATACATTTCAAAGCAATCTTTAGCTATAAAATTTTATAATAATTCCTAATTTGGCATTTATTCAACTCATAATCTACCCGTTTCCTCCACCCCCATACATATATCTCTTAATTCAAATCTTTTACATATATTTATATCTAAACATAACATCCCTTTTACTAAGCTAAACAATCAGTAACCTAACCTATCTCCACCCAGTTTGCTACAGGTCTACCATACATGATATTTTAATATCTTCATTCTTCTGCCCACACCACACCACTAAAAAATATTTCCATATATAAACAGAATCCTCAAATGACTTTAAGTTTGTAATCCATATAATATCTTCTGTAATGTCTTTCAGCTAGATTGTTAATTCCATCGCCCATATTAGGGTAACATCAAGTTCTGTTTCCAACAGTATATTCAGTATCTTCGATTACCATCTGCCCCCATCAGTAATAAATGTTGTCATATATAAAAAACCACCCGAGTGACTTTATATTTATATTTATATTCCATATAATATCTTCTGTAATGTCTTTTATCTAGATTATTAATTCCAACCACCGTGTTAGGGTAACAACCAGATCTTCTGCATGCCCCACCATAATTCTCGTGCCTTATAACTCAACATTTACATAATCCATTTTACAAAGAGTACAAAATAGAAAGTTCCAATCCACTCAGTTAAAGGCCTTCTTCCACATCCCTAGGGAACAGCACTGCAGAGATCTGTCATTCTTCTCAAAATAGTACAAGTCAATAATTTACCTCAGCTATATTTTCATTTTAATCGTCTCTTAAGTAACTGGCAATAGACTGTTGTTTAGTCTAAGATTTTTTAGTTTTGTAGGACCTGCTTCTTCTTTTCTTAACTTTTTGTGGTTTAGATCTCCATCCTGGATGCCTTTCTAGAACTTGTATATCAGCTGATTGATTTCCATCCTGGTCTGTAACTTGGTGAAACATCACATTAAAATCCAAAGCCGCCTCTCTTGTATTTGTAAGTAATCCAGCTATAATCTTTAAAGGAGAATCCAAAAGCGGCTCGTCCAAAGAAGCCTCTGTAACTTGTTGTTTTTCCATTATCTCCATCTCCATCTGTTTAGCCTGGGTTTCCGTCTCTTGTTCATTTTGCATTTCTTTATTCCCCTCCTGTGTTCCTAACACTGATGGCATACATGGAGATGTTAAATCCATTTTAAGAACCTTGTAGTAAAATTCTTCCACTTTTTCAACAGTATTTGATTGATATCTTTCTCCTTGGTATCTCAATATTAAACCAACTGGAGCATCCCACCTAAATGGTGTTTCTTTAGCTCAGTTACCAAAAATCCAAATTGCTTTCTATCTTTTAACATCTTGGACGGCAGCTCTTTATATATCCAAATCTTTCTTCCATTCAGTTCTAAAGTAGAGTTAAAAGATTTTTGCACAATATCATTTCTTGTTTCTTTATCTGTAAAGTAAATCACCACATCTCTAGGCAACTGCCTTTGCTTTGCAATCCAAGAATTTACTCTGTAGGCCTTATCAATCTTACAGGATACCTCTTCAGGATGAACCTTTAAAATTCCAGCCAGAACTTCAGCAGACATCTTTCTCAAATCATCTCTATTATTTTCCTGTAATCCCCTCATTCTGACCGCAAATTCCATGGACCTGTATTGCATCATTGTAACTTCTTTTTCAATCCTTTGTTTTATATTATCTGCATTGTAAGTCTTGTGATCAGCTTCCTTTTTAGACTTTACTTCTGAGCTATTGTCTTGAATATTTATCAAATCATTTTCAATTCTTTGTATTTTATTGTCCAAATTATAAATCTTATGAACAACTTCCTCCATTTTAGACTCTAGTTCTAAATTAGTATCTTTATCCATCTTAATAACTATTTCTGAAAAAGTTTTCAAAGCTGTTACAAACTGTTGTTTCAAATTGGCATATTTTTGTTGTACCAACTCTTTAATTTCCTGCCTGAATTTTTAAAGATTCTGGTTCACAATCTCATCATGTCTTGCCATCTCCTCCAAGACAAATTCTTTTAAGTTAAAACCATTCTTCTGAGTCTGCAAATTCAAAACTTATTCATATGGTTTGTAAATGGGGGACACCCCCCCCCGCTGCTTGTTTGTCTGGCTTTGTTAGTTTTAACGCCATCCTGCCACACAGACAGACTCTTTTTAAAGAAAAAGACTTCTCTCCAAACAGTATCAATATCAAATCTCCAAGAAGAAAGAAACATAAAGTAGAAATTTTTCTTTTCAATTCTAGCCAGCGCTATTATTTCTGCTACTTTGTAGCTTGTTAAACTATTCAGGTGGAAGGACTTTCGGTTTCAGCTTTCTTCTTCTCAAGCCTCAGCCAGTCGCCATTTTAAAGTTTTTTTTTCCTTCGCTTTTAAGATCGCTTATAAAATTGTTAAAAATACTTGTGATTTAGGGGTCAAAGTCCGGATCTCATCCTATTTGTTTAAACAATCTGTTGATTTTTATTGAATGGCTTGGTCCCGTTGCCTGGCTCTGCAAAAAGCAGAGTTCTCCCGAAGCCCGGAGCAGTGGCGAGGAGAATAGGGAGCCTCATCCTGCTTCGTCCCCAAGAGTAAAACAAAAACTCTGGGGACTTCGCAGAGGGCTCTACCTGCCCTCGCCGGTTCTATCTCACATTTCCTTAAGGAAATGGAGTTTTTCGAGCCGCCTTTCAGCTGTGAAGGCGGCTCTCTACGGGCGACAGGGATGGCGGTCTTGAAGGACCATCTGACGGCGACCACATGATCTTTATTTTATCCCTCTGTTAATGAAGCCTAGGACTGCATTGGCTTTTTTAGCAGCTATAGCACACTTCTGGCTCATATTTAAGTGGATTGTCCACTAGGACTCCAAGATCCCTCTCACAGTTAATACTATTGAGCCAGGTACCACTTACTTTTTTCACCATTGAATTTCATTTTATTAGATAGGGCCCAGTGTTCAAGTCTGTCAAGATCCTTCTGTATCTTGAGTCTATCTTCTGGAGTGTTGGCTATTCCTGCCAGCTTGGTGTCATCTGCAAATTTGATGAGTTCCCCTTCTATCCCCTCATCTAAATCATTGATGAAGATATTGAATAGTACTGTGCCTAAGGCAGAGCCTTGGGATACCCCACTGTGTATTTCCCTCTGTGTAGATGCAGTTCCATTAAGTACTACATGTTAATTACTGTTAATTACTGGAGAACCAAGAATTATGAAACAACAGGAAAATACAGAGTTAAAGGCTTTACTACTTTGTTCTATGAAATGAACATGCACTAAAGCTTTAAAATGCTAGTGCACATGTATTGACTCTTGCTAGTCACATAGATCATCAGTCCCCAAGCTTTGCGGTTTGGCAGCCCAAGTGATGGGGAGGAGAACTTGTACAAGTTGAACTGTGCATGCATGTGTATGCCTGTTGACCTGCTGTTCTCACAAGTCAAGCTGCACATGTGCATGTGTGCACTGGCTGGCAGCTCATGTGGCCCAGTAGTGGGCTGTGACCTGGGGATTGGGGACCCTGACATAGATAATGCATTATCACCATTTCTGTTGCAATACAAAGATGTGCTAGAATCATTTGTCTTTTCTCTGAGCAATATTGCTTTCTTTTCTTTTCTTTTCTTTTTTTGGGTTGGCAGATCATTGGTTAATATATTTTATATTCAAAGCAGCAAATGGCCATGAATTAAATAAGTACTGTAGTCAAAGCTTGAGCAGGATTTGGGTAGAGTTGTGAATATCTGAGGCCTATACATTAAGACTAGGAATAATCCTTTTAAAAGAAATTATCAACAAATAGTGAACACTCCATTTAATTATTCAGAGCTTTATTAAATGATTGTATTGTGATGGAATAGATGCACCGTATGAAATATATATTAGTATTTCCCAGAATATTAATTTGTAATGCAGCAAATGTGCAGCTATTGTTTATTAGTTCCGTAATTCCTTCGATTCCTTAGGGAATATAGTTAAGTTTCAAAGATTGTCAAGATATCAGCACGTTGTTGCTAGGAAAATAACAGCACTTTAACTTCTCAAGTATTGCATTTTAAAGAGTGAAAAATGATTGGCTTATTTCAAACAATATATGACTTCATGGATCATGAATTATTCTTCTCATAATAATATTTGCATGCCAAGTACTAGAAAGGGGGAATCTCAAACAAAAACAAACTTTTATCAATGCAGTGAGTATTACCCCAAGCAGTGAACTGTGAATCTTCACTTAGAAAAAAGTATTTGGACATCTGAAGTAGATCATCCCTAATTTTTTGGCGGGTATGAATTAGCCTGAACCTCACAACAAGTTTCTGAAAATAGTTCCTTCTACATTTTGGAGTGTGCAATCTCTATTTTTATCTTTACCAGCTTAGAGACTGGCCAACATTTTACTGAAATGAGAGCTCTTGTGGACTTTTGCACCATTAGATTATAATGCTCCTGCTTTGCCTATTAAAATGTATTGTCCAGCAACAACTCTCTGAGACTGAACCATGAGGACAGCCAAAGACTGAGAAAGGCTAATTTTGTTGTTTTCTGTCCACTGATGATGCCATATTCTGTGTGAGCTCCTTATTGTGTCCTTGTTCCCTTTATACCCTCAGCTTTCTGACTGAGATGTTAGCCCTTCAAACATTCCAGTCCATTATCTTATTTTTATCATTAGATCTTATCTTAGGATCTCTTTGGATAAATTAAGCTTTATTCATGCAGAGAAAAGGTCCTTGCTTACATTGTTCTATGGCTGACCATTCCCTTTAGATCATTCAAAAACATTCTATGATATGTAGATCTACTGCTTACCTTTAAACCAATTAAATATATGGATCTGTCAAAATAACATGTTAATTGTTATTTTGTTCCAACAAAATAAGGGAGCATCCTTACTCTGATTCTCATATTTAGGCTTACACACAAAATGAGCATAAAAATTACATCTGGGATAACGTGCACACATTTTTACTCACAATAATAAGAATAGAATAGAATAGAATAGAATAGAATAGAATAGAATAGAATAGAATAGAATAGAATAGAATAGAATTTTTTATTGGCCAAGTGTGATTGGATACACAAGGAATTTTTCTTGGTGCATATGCTCTCAGTGTACATAAAAGAAAAGATACATTTGTCAAGAATCATAATAACCTCTTTTCTTTCATTTCCTTTAGGGAAGAAAAGGGAAAGGTTCCCTTTTTGTCTGGGCTTCAGGGAACGGTGGCCGCCAAGGAGATAATTGTGACTGTGATGGTTACACAGACAGCATCTACACAATCTCAATCAGCAGTGCTTCACAGCAAGGCCATTCTCCTTGGTATGCAGAGAAGTGCTCCTCAACACTGGCCACAGCATACAGCAGTGGGGACTATTCCGACCAGAAAATTGTAGGTTGTTTTTACCAGATTTAACCATTATTGGGGGAGGGGAGACAGCCACAAAGCAATTTGTAGAACAGGGATGGTAAAATCATGGAAACTAGCCTTAATGCTCTAGCAATCATAATTCAGGTATAGTGGCACTTTTATTCAGGATTAAACTTCATTTTTAAAGTAAGCTCCTGGAAAAAAATGTGGCTGATGATTGGTGACATTGAGAGATATTTTGGGAGGAGAGCTGCAGGAATTTTAAAAGATAAATTCCGTTTGTAAAGATTTGCAAGAAAAAGCCATCAAAAGCACACCATAATCATATTGCTGAAATAACTCATAATCACCTTTTGTTCAAATGGGACTCCCTATTTCTTGCCTGCAAAAATAAGGCAAGTATAAAGGCAAAGATAATATGCAAAGGACTGTCTCTTTCTGGAGAAAACATAAATTGGGTTGAATTTACTTTCAGTGCCAAGAATGAAAATTAGGAAGTTTGGGATGCCAGGTACCTTTGGGAAATGCAAAACAATTTCCTGGATTCATGAAAGGGCAGGGGAGATAATGATACTATCATTATCCATACTATTGATCTCTTGGTTGTCTCCCTTCCATCTAATCTCTTGGGTTGTCACTGAATCAAGATATGTGGAAAATAAAGTGGATGTAACTTCTTTCCAATAAATTCTAGTGTTTTATTGGGAAAGTGAGATGAAAGGATAAAAATAACCAGTACAATTGATCAAAAATTCCAAAATGTTTCATCTAATGTCTATAGACCCTGATACTTACTATTGTACATTCACATTTTCAAATTTCAATGATATACTTCCACATATTGGAATTTTGCAGGCAGTAATGTGAGGCACTTTTTCCAAGCAAAGCACTTCATTTTCTAATAAACCATCTGTTTCATTTTCCAAATTACAAGCGCTGTGCATTGTTAGACTGAGAAGAAGGGAAATAAAAGCATCTGCTATTAACTTATATGTGGTTTTTAATCTGGCAATCATTTTACAGTGATCCATTGTATGATTCAACAGTAATTCTGAAACACTTATTTTTATCTTAGTAAGATTTCATAATAAGATGAGTGCCTTTCATATAGCATTATGTTCATTCAAAATGAGCTATTTCAATTAAAAAATTGTAGGCAAAATGGACGGAGAGGGTTTTCAACATCTGGAAGAGAACAACATGTTCCAAAGCAATCATGGAGAAGTATGCTTTTGTGCATGGCAACAATTAACCTTTATATGATGTTTATTTCCTTCAGATAAGTGCAGATCTACACAATGAATGCACAGCCACTCATACGGGGACCTCTGCATCTGCTCCTTTAGCCGCAGGGATTTTTGCTCTAGCCCTAGAAGCAAAGTAAGCCTTCTTAAACTTCTTCCTACTTAAGAATGCGTGAAACTTTGAGTTAATTTACATTTCAAGCAACTGGCCTGTACCATATTGCCAGGATAAACATCTGCAGCAGAATAACAAAATATATTCAAACAGACCTGGAAATTTGAAGCAAAATTTTCTTCTTGGATATGTAGACCAGAAGGACCACAGATAAAATTGATATGGATTGTAAAGATAATGATTAGTCTAATCCTATATTGTGATTATTGTGATTTTTTTCTTAATGTCCTTATGGAACTATTGCAGTTTCATTCTTTAAAACTTTTAAAAAATTCCCTTCAAAGAGGGTTTGAAAACAAGAATCAGAAAAACCACTAAAAAGTAGATAGTAGAGAACAGGAATGAAATCCAGCAGGTTCTGACAGGTTCTGGAGAACTGGCAGCAGAAAATTTGAGTAGTTCAGAGAACCAGCAAATATCACCTCTAGCTGGCCTCAGAGTGGGGTGGGAATGGAGATTTTGCAGTATCCTTCCCCTGCCACGCCCACCAAAGCACGCCCACAGAACCGATAGTAAAAAAAATTGGATTTCACCAATGGTAGAGAACAAATATAACACAATGATAAATAGAATAGAACCAATAAATGAGAATATTTGTAACTCAGGTTTGAAATTAGATGTCCTTACTATTCTCTGAGTGTGTTTGTTTTCTTGCAGATGTTTCATTACCCAAATTGGTAACATCAGCAGTGCTAGTGATGATGTTACTAGCACTGATGATGTTATCTACTTGGGTAATAAAATGTCTGCAAGCAAACAACCGAGCTCAGAAATCACCAAGGTCCACTCAAATAGAATAGAATAATAAATATTGTATAATAAGGTAACCCAATTAGCTCATCTATTTTCCCAGGAAAGAACAGAGTTCCTTTATCTCTAAGTAGTTTTCTACATTTTAGTATGAATCTTTCATGACGTTAAAAACAAAATACTGTTGGAAATTCAATAGAGATGCTGATTATTGGGGCTTCTTAACTGAGCACTTATGCTCTAACTGACTCACCGGGGTGTGCTGGTTTATGGGCAAAGACGCCAATCCAATCTAGATCAAAGATGCCAATCTAGATCAAAATTGACTAGAATTTTGTTTGTAACAGTCCTAATCTAACTTGGAGGGATATGCAACATTTGGTAGTATGGACATCTGAATTTGATCCACTGGCCAACAATCCAGGATGGAAGAAGAACGGAGCTGGGCTGATGGTGAACAGCCGATTTGGATTTGGATTACTCAATGCTAAGGCACTGGTAGATTTGGCTGATCCCAAAAGCTGGAAAGGAGTGCCAGAGAAGAAAGAATGCATAGTTAAGGACAGTGACTTTCAGCCGAGGTAAGAACTGAGACTTTGGTATTTTGGCTTAGTTTTTAGATGAACTCTGATCCAGAAACATAAGGAAACCTGTAGCCTTCCCATAGGACATTTTTTTCAACTGTCCCCAGTCAATTGCTTCCATCTGGCAAGTGCTTCTGCTATATAGTTCTGCAGTAAAAAGCCTTATAGACCTTTATTAAACCATCCTGAAACAGCAACAGTTATGAAAAGTGGAAAAAAGCAAAGGAGTGAAATAGAGGAAATGTTCTAATAAAGTTAAATAAGTTAAGAAGAGGACTGTTATAGTATTAGGTATGGTTATATATTAATATTAGAATTAAGTTAAGAATAGATAAAATAACAAACATGACTGTAAATTGTATTTGTTATTGTATAAAATATTTGCATAAAATATTTTTACCCAGACGACACACTGTTTAATGGAAGATAATGTTTGAATCAATTTTTTTTAAAAAAAAAAAAAAACAGCAACAGTTGCATGGAAAAAGCAAGAAGAATAGGAAAGAGAATGAATGGGGATTATACATTTTGCATTCAAAAGGAACCAGATTCAATCTACCGAAACAAAGGTGGCATGTAAAATATGACAGCCCAATTAGTCTTCAGCTGGGGCCCACTACCATCTATATTTGTTTTGAGCAGTGTTTCTCTGGAACAGTAAATTATCTTGGTATTTTTCCTCAATAAACCTGAATAGCACTCCAGAGCTTTATGGGAATTTAAAATTGCTTTGAAGGACTTCTGTTTTAGTAAAAGCAACTTCGTAAAAAAAATTTTTTAAAGCAAAACTTTGTACTAAACCTGTTTTTTTATGCTTTTAATGTGTCATTGTCCACCGCCCGGAATCCCTCTGTGAGGGAGATGGGCAGTTCTTATATATGAGAAATAAGTAAATAAATAATGTTTGCGGATTTTTAAAACTGCTGGTTTTCATTAACTTCATGAAGTAAATTAAGTTTCTAATCATATTGCCAGGTTATTAAAATCTAGTGGTGAAGTTACCATTGAAATTCCTACCACAGCTTGTGAAGGCCAAGAAAATGCCATTAAATCCTTGGAACATGTACAGTTTGAAGCAACAATTGAATATTCCCGCAGGGGTGACCTTCACGTGACCCTGACTTCCCCATCAGGTAAGAGCATAACATTGTCTATTTCTATACTAGCTAGTAATTGATAATATTTTTTTTTAAAATTCAACAGATACAAAAATAAAGAATACCTTGAGAAATGGAATACCTGCTAATAAGTTAGAATGGAAATAAAGAAAAAAAATATCCTGAAATTTCAAATAAAAAATATATATTCATGAGAACATTTTGGATAGCATGAATCAGTTTAAACCATGCACTTCATTTGCATTATCTAGCCAAATCACCTTTGCCTTATTAAAGTGAAAGCAACCCTGCAGTATTTCAGAAGGCTTCAGCTATTTCTACAGGTTCTCTAAAATTTCAGATTACCAATTCAGCATTAATGAATATATTTTGCCCAGCCCAATGCACTTCATAAATCAGACATGAAGCTGATAGTTCTCATACTCTGTAGTTCATTAGGACTGATATTTCTTTTTATTCTGGAGGTAATGTACTACAGTGAAGATTATTGACTGTTGATATCCCTCTTCCCTGGGATTTGTTTCATCTTTTTATAAGCGTAATCAGATGGTCTTATTTTATCTGGTGACAGCAAATTCCATAATTTGACTGGTTTTTATTGATCCTATTCAATTGGTCTCTGTGCAGTTTGATTCACTACACTCTGAAAGTACCAATGCCAATACTGTTAGTGTAAAGTAGTTCTAACAAAACTATACATGTCTCTTATGAATGGCACACCGAACGCAGACTTACATGTCCAGCCATTGTTGTTTAGTTTATTAGAATAAGACAGCATTCTTAATTTCATATTTTGCAAGTCATATATTATGGCATTTTTGCTTTGTTCTCTCTTAAAATTAGAATGGCGCATGGTCAACAGAGCAATTTTCCTTCTCTGCTCAAGCTTCACAGCTTTCTGACATTCTATTCGGGTTTCAACTGGATTTGTGTCAGAAGAAAAAGAGGATGGATTTTTGGTGACGCCATCTTCCTTCTTGTATTCATTTAAGTTGACATCTTCCACTTACAGTTTTGAACAGAAGTGCTTTTAAGAAAATAGGTTGCTAACTGCAGATAAATTGAGGAAGCAAAATTAAGAAGGCTGATGATTAGAGAGGAATGTATATTTTGCATGCAGAAAGAAGTTTCTGTTAGTGATGTCTCCAAGTAGGTGAAAAGTGGGAAAGTCCCCTGCCTGAAAATTTTGGCAGTTTAGTATGTTCCCTGACATTCATCTTTTCTAAATATGAAACAAGTATTTTACCCTATGGCACTACCTATTTCCCAGACACATATTCTGAATAACTTCTTAAAAGTTGGTTCAAATGTTAAGATCCAACATTCACATATATTGTGCTCTTGGCAATCTCTTCTTTTTCCTCTCTGTCTGGGCATACAGTGAACATCCTGGCAGCTTGATATGGCACGTCCCACATCTACGAATACTAGCTCATTTTATATCTTTTATGAACTTCAAATCAGTGATGGATTCAGCCAGTTCAGGCCAGTTCAGGCAAACCGGTAACTAAATCCCCATGTGCCCCATTTTGGCTCCAAGATAAGTTCAGGATAGCCTCCTAGGCCCAAAGCAGGGTGCGGGGGGCGCGTCCCCACCCCGTGGCCCATTTGCTCCCAGGGAGGGTGCAAAGGCCGAGTGCTGCCTGTCACCCCATGGCCACACCCACCATGGCCACGCCCACATAGCTGGTCATTAGGGCAGAGTACCGGTTGTTAAATTATTTGAATCCCACCACTGCTTCAATTCATATGTTGAAAGAAGCAATGAGATCAAGCCAACTTCTCTGCCCTTTCGAAATCTATGTATTAAGCATAGATATCTGAAGAAGAATCCTCTATGTTCATAGACTTCCAAAGATATAATATATTTTTATAATACAACTTCCATGCAAACCTACATGTATACAATCCTATACACATAGGCTCACTACTCAAGTTTTGATACTCCTATTAATGTGAAACTGATCTCATAATTTCTTTAATATAAAGGGATATAAATTTCCTTGTTTCTAAGTACACAAGATTATCTATCTGAGATTTATCTATGGCCCTTTTCAGCCCGTTTCACATTGATCTGGATTCAATCCCATGCTGCTGTGTGCCTATATTTTTAGTAGTTTTTTTTTGCAGCTAAGTTGATTGACTTCTGGCTCATCTCAAGCTCAAGAATCAATCAATACCTTGCCACCTTTTTCTCAAGCTTCCTAAACTGAACAGAGAGGTAGCTGTTGTTGGACAGCACTGTATTATTGGTCAGCTAGAGAGATTTCTGTCTGGTTCATGGTGAGTGCTGAGCATTGTGAAGATTGTAACAATGATGACACAAAGATGATTCTGAGGATACAGAGGATGAAATTCTGGTCGTGTGTCTTTTGCCTGAAGTTGAATTTTATATTATCCCATACTAGAATGTCACTTTTTTCTTTGATACAGGGACAAAAACAGTCTTACTGGCTGAACGGCAAAGAGATAAATCACCCTATGGTTTTAAGGATTGGGATTTTATGTCAGTTCACACCTGGGGTGAAGATCCAACAGGAACATGGATTTTAAAAATAATTGATACGGTGAGTAGGAAAAATTGTATGTATGGATGCAAAATAAGATATAGCAAAACAATACTACTAATCATGATTTGTTTAACTAAATATAGCTAGGAAATAGGTAATGAAAACTATTTCTTTTGCAACTTCAGTAGATAGGTGCATCTGTGTTCAACTACTGAAAGTTAAATGTATCAATTTCCAACTTTTGCATTTTCTTTTCAAATAATATTGGTGCTTCTGTTGGAAAACCAACCTTCCTTCCTTCCTTCCTTCCTTCCTTCCTTCCTTCCTTCCTTCCTTCCTTTTATTCTGAAATATGGCCTTTAATTTCAAGGTGAAAAGTTTTTACTGACTTCAAAATGGAACTATTTCTCCTACTCCATTGGCATTAAATTGTAAGACTAGTTTCCCACAAGAAGAAAAAAAAACCATATAAGATGAAATATCCATAAAATAAGATTAACAATGAATAAATGATCAAATGTTTCACAATTAAAGCTAGACACTGAAATCATGTGACATCTCCCTCTTCTGGTTAAACAGAAGTCTTTTTTATCTTTTCCTTTTTACCTCATAAGGGACCAGAGACTTAGCTTTGAAAAATTCCAACTAAATATTTTAATATTGCCTGAGATCTTCAAGAGGGCAGAACTGTAGTTGTGGATAAGTATTCTATTAGTTAGAATAAGGCAAACTGTATATATATATATCAGCAATTATCTGGTATATTAGGAGCAAAAAAGTGAGGTTTTTTTGAATGGTAATTTATACTGAATAGCTCAGTATACATAGCAAATATATTTCTTGTGGCTAATGATTTTAGATAAGTTTAAATATTTTGTTGAGAAATTAAATACAGAATCAAAATGTTTTCCTCATGATGTTAGCTTTGTTCTTTTTTTGAACATGTGTTTAACTCTAATTTGATTTTAAACATTAGAACTGATTATTTTAAAAGGGTCCTAATGAATGTATTGATAACAAAGGTCAACAATGAAAAATATCTAATTAGTTGATCATTGGTGAATGGGAGTATTTGTATTAGTGATTATATAGAATAATGGAGATATATATATATATATATATATATATATATATATATATATATATATATATATATATACATATACATATACATATATATATATATATATATATATATATATATATATATATGAAAAATTATTTATTCACTTATTTAAAAACAGAATATCTGATAACTTAAAAGACAAAAAGAAATAGATTTCAATGCAAACTGCCAAATAGAAAAAGCAACATTTCTGAATGCATGGCATCTTGTTGCTCTAAAAAGTAATTCCTGCTCCAATTAGCCTTAACTTTAATCACTGCTATCGATGGGATTTTTACTAAGACTCACTGCTTATAATGAATAGAATTTATGCTTAATTTTTTAGAACAGTTTTTAGGTGTACTGGTACTTTTGGGGCCTATTTAAGAAATATAATGGCTATGATTTTTATTATTATTATTATTATTTTAATCACATCTCCTGAAATGCCAAGTGGGAAATTGTGAACTTCAGATAGAGAGTTGCATAACAATTAAAATATTTTAGAAATGTTACTCAATGGCTCATCACCTATAACTCAATTTAGATGGAAATCAATAGAGATTCTTCCAAAATAGAAATGAGATGATTTATTCATTTCATTTTCCTCAATATTTTTCAAAAAAACTAACCTATGGTCAATTCATTTGTGCATAAATATTTATATGGTTCTCAAAATGTACATTATATCCAATTTTTAATATATTATCTGAAAATAATCCATTTTGAACATACTTTACCCTAGAATATATAATAGGTGTTTTTTAAATATATGCATTTTTGAGCTGTAAGCTATATTGTACATTTGGTAATATAGTATGTTTGGAGACATTAATGTGTTCTGATTTACATATATATTCAGAAAGTGAATGGATAGTACAAAATGAATAAGTTTCCCACTCATCCTTTATTACAAATGGTTTTTACTCTTTTAATTAAAATAGTTATGCTTGATCTCTGTACATTCAACAGAAGTAACTATATATGTAGCTTTTTAAAGAAACATTTACATATTCTATTAATTTTGGAGAGATGAATGTAAAGAAGCAGTCAATATGAATATATAGACATCATCCAATTTAAATAGTTTAAGGTTAAATAAGCATTTTTAATACTCTTGTATTTTTATCTTTAAACTTATGGACTACAAAAAGATTGACAATTACACTTTTCCTCAGACTAAAAGAATACAAAATGAAGGCAGGATTGTGAACTGGAAATTGATTCTGCATGGCACTTCTACGCGACCTGAACATATGAAGCAACCTCGCATCTATACATCATACAACACTGTCCAAAATGACAGGAGAGGGGTGGAAAAGATGATAGACTCTGTGGAGGTACCCATCTAGCCTTTTCCTATCTATAATTCTTTATAAGATGTGAAATAAGTGAGAATAAGTTTTATTCTAAATTAATATAGACTAGTCTTTCATGAATTTGTCTTTAAAATCCATCTAAATCAATATTGCTTTTCCCTCCTGGGAGTTTGGAATTTTGCAACATTAGATGTGATCATGACTACTTGATTATATGGATTTTAAAGACAAATTCATGAAAGACTAGCATAAAAACAATAGCTACAGTAGTGGCCAAAATTGTGGAAACCTTCTGGGAAAAGTGCATTTTCTAAAACTAGCTAATAACACCACTATTTTTTGGAGTAGTGCCATAAAATTATATATCAATGGAAAGATAATTTAATCAAGAATGTAATGCAGTAACTTTTATGAAGGATTTTTTATTAGAATATCAGTTACAGTATAAATTTTTATTTATTTAACACAAATTTATATGCCGCCCTTCTCCCAAAGGACTCAGGGCGGCGAACACAAGTTAGAAACATACAAGGATAAAAGAAGAGTCTAATTAAAACCAATTAAAATCAAAATAATAAATAATAAAACCCCAGAATCAGAACTCAGCCCATTTGTTGACCTAGCCAAGTCTTTAGGCCCCGACGGAAGGAGCGGAGATCAGGCACCGTCGGGAGCTCGGTGGGTAACTCTGCGCCCACAGAAAACGCCCTACCTCGGACGTTGCCAGCCGACATTGCCTGGCCGTCGGTACCCTGAGGAGGGCAGCCCTATGTGAGCGAACAGGACGGTGGGAGGCAGGCAGGAGATGGTCCTGCAAGTACCCTGGACCTAAGCCATGTAGGGCTTTATAGGTGAGTACCAGCACCTTGAAGCGGATCCGGAGGACCACTGGTAACCAGTGCAGATCGTGCAGGAGAGGTGTTACATGGGAGTAATGGGGAGCTCCCGTAACAACCCGCACGGCCGCATTCTGGACCAGCTGAAGCCTCCAGGTGTACCTCAAGGGCAGCCCCATGTAGAGAGAGTTGCAGTAATCCAAACGAGAAGTAACCAGGGTATGAGTGACCATGTGAAGGGCATCTCGGTCCAGGAAAGGGTGCAACTGGCGCACCAGGCGAACCTGTGCAAAAGCCCCCCTGGTCACGGCCGTCAAATGATCTTCCAGAGGCAGCCGAGAATCCAGGAGGACACCCAAGTTGCGAGCCCTTTCAACGGGAGCAAGAACCTCACCCCCCCCCTCATCAAAAGAGATGGGAACTCTAGAACACGAGGTGCCGGCATCCACAGCCACTCAGTCTTGGAGGGGTTGAGTCTGAGCCTGTTTCTACCCATCCAGGCCCACACCGCTTCCAGGCATCAGGATATCACGGAAAGGGCATCCCCGGTGTGGTCCGGGGCGGAGATAAAGAAGAAAAATGAAACACGTAGAAAAAATGAGATATACAAAAATTATCAGGTCAGTTAATACTTAGTTGGGGAACCTTTAACATGAATTATGGCCTTACAACATCTTCCCATGGAGTGAATGAAGTCTTTTAGTTCTCTAGCTGTTATAACGTGAAACCAAGATTGAATGATTGCTTCTATTAACTGGGTTTTATTTCTAAGTCACTTCTGACTAACAAGTTTCTTTAATCAGCTCCATAGATTTTCAATTGGGTTAAGGTCTGAGCTATTCCCAGGCTGTTCCAGCAGTGAAATATGATTATCTTGAAAGTCAAAAAAAAAGTGGTGTTATTAGCAATCAAACTTTAAAAATACACTTTTCCCCAAAAGGTTTCCACAATTTTGGCCACTACTGTAGGTGTCATAGTTCAAGAAATTCCTTGTGTGGTACCAATATACTGTACATAAGCACTAGTTGGGAAAAAATTGGAAAAGCAACACTGGAAAATTTGTTATTACCGTAGTCCCCTGATTATTAGCTGTTTGTCTGGTCACTAGTTAGTAATGCATATGGTTCAAAATAACTCCTTATGTTCTAATTCATGTAGAATTAATACATAAACTTCCTAAGTATGCTAATTCCCCAAGCCATTACAAAATTTCTCCACAGGTCTCTAGAGCATCTTAAGTGAGCTGAGTCTCAAACATGAATAACTAGCTACACATGTCTACCACCACAGAAATAGAATTCTGTAATTTTGTTCCCAGGACATCCAGCTCAAACAGCATTTGCAGAAAAATTATGATCTACTTTTGGTAATAATCAATAGCTCCTGATGTTTGGTACCCTCATATCTATCTTTCAGGACCACACCAGCCAAGACAACCTGAGTGACAAACACAAAGTGAGAGGAAGCAAACAGCAGAACCAAGATGTGGTTCCTTCTGATGCAATGCTCCGTCTACTCCAAAATGCATTCCATAGTCAGCTGGTTGGCAATCATTTACCAAAGAAGATGCTAAATGAAAACACAGATATTCCATATGAACATTTCTATCAAGCTCTCGAGAAACTAAACCAAGGCCCCCAGCTGAGAGACTCAGAGGAGTCTCTATATAGTGACTATGTTGACCTTTTTTACAATTCAAAATCATATAAACACAGGGATGACAGACTACTTCAAGCTTTAATTAATATTCTAAATGAGGAAAATTAAAAAAAAAAGTCCTTGGCAGAAACACTAGGTTGGAAATATTCACATCTGTAATGCACTCCAAATTTCAGACTAAGTGTCATTCCATGAATACAATTGGTATTATTTTATATTTAACAATCATGTAAAGAATGAGGAAAACAAACAGTTTGTTAGATATGAAATGACAACCTATTTATTCAAAGCAACCAATAATCCTTTCAGATAGGGCCTCCTTCAGGAACGAGTAAAACCAATATCTCTAGGAAATAGCATAAATTCAGTGCAACAGTTGTGTTTATCATTCCTCTGTACAAACTACAAATATTTTAGATTTTATTTCCACTGGCCTATCTCAAAATGTAACATTGTTTGGAGATACTAGGAGACTTGTCTGTCTTTCTATTATGGTCCCCGGGCACAAAAAGGCATAGTGTTAGAAAGCCACATCCATGCTTTAGGTATATAATACATTTAAAAGGTAGCTCAGATGAGATTGAAAGGGGTCCAGCTAAATGTGCAATCAATGATATTTCAGGCAGAAGGAAACTTGGAAAATATGTCTTCCCACTGATTTAGTGAGCACTATCCTGTACATGCTTGCTACTTGATAAATTCCATTGATTCCAGTGGGTCTTACTCTCAGATAAATATGCATAGGATTATAACTCTATTGAATTCATGGGGAAGACTTGCAGAAGAAACAAGACAGTGTCCTCATAATACCCTGCCAATTTCTTTCAGCCCAAATATTGAAATGTATTTACTTTAGATCCAGTTTTTAGTTCCTTTTCCCTTACAGCTTCCTAAAAAAAAACAAAAAGGTTTCTCCCTTTGTTTGGTAAATCTAAACAAACATGGTACCTCTTCATTCTGTTATTTTCATCAGGAGAACTCCTTATTACATTAGACAAGCCAGGCACAGATTTTGGAAAAATCAAAGTTTCTATCCTGTTTATTTCAGAGGAGAGTTTGTCCTTGTTTATCTCACAAGAAGAGTTTGCTAGGAAAAGCAGTCTGTGGTAATTGGAGTTGAGTCCTAATGGAAAATCATTAGATTTTCTTCTTCACTTGTATGAATGTCAGCCTTTGCTAGGCTCTCAGGTTCATACAGTTCAAGGGATAGAATTCTCAGAAGAGAGAGATTATTTTTTTTAAAAGAAAAAAAATTCTAAATATAAATGTCAAAACACTGAATAGCATTATAATTGGTATTCTATTTTTTTCACCCAATGATGTTACTTTTTCCAGCACCCAGTTGAGAGACTGATATCTGTTCAAAACTGATATGATAAGCCGATAACCAAAAAACAGAGAGGGTTTTTAAAGTAATAAAATATTCCTTTTTTAAAAAAAATGGTTTGGCTGTTACATTACACATGGCAACATTTATAGAGAATAAGGATTAGGGTGAAGTCTGTCAGAGACTAAAATAGATAAAAATATGGAAAAGAAATCATGAAGAAAAAAATAGACATAAAAAGGCTGCAAGATCAGAAAGAAAGAAAAAAGAAGGGGTGGAAAGCATTACAGGCTGAAAGCTATGCCTGAAAAATTACTTTCTCATTTAACAAAAGGTATGAGAAAAATCAATAAGATTCAAAACAACATATAAATCATACAGGGTTTTACCTTTTTCCCAAAGTCCATCTTTTTAGTACATGTAGCCAGTTATTACAATAAAAACTATCATATTACCAAAATGCTCTATTTTTGCCTCAGAATTACATTTAGGGCCACAAACATTAGACTAAGAACAGAGGTTGCTATCATGCCTTATATTAATCAAGCCTTCTTGAATTTTAGCAAGTTGGTCTTATTGGTTCTGGATGCTCCAAAAATGGAGGAGCTGGAGCTGGAGGATTCATGCAGTCCATAGTTTGCCAGCACATGGTTTAAGATTTCAGAACAAAAGCTTATCTTATTTGGAAAAAGCTTATTTTCCATTTATTTTACTAGTCATGTGCTTCCAACTACAAAAATGGAGCAACAGGGACATTATCTCTCCACCAGTTGCATGGAAAGATATCAGTATCCATTCTAATCATGATCAGCATGGAAAGGACAGCAGCCAAGAGCAGCATGAAATCAGACACACTTCCTACCTGCTGCTAGTGATTCCTTGCAGGGAAGGCAAAAATCTTGGTGGTTTTTTTTTTTAACATTTTAATATTTTGGGAAGAGGTTTTTGTGGATTTTATAAATTCTATTAAAGGAACAGAATTATAATAAGAACTGTAATTATCCCTTTTCCCTTTAATTTAAACATGGTATTATTTATACGCTGAATACATTTCATTAGTATTTTTCACCAATATTCTGTATTTACGATAAGAGCAGCAGAAAGTTCAGACAGAGAATAATCTAAATAGAAAGCACGAATAGAATTCAAGATGTTTCTCATACAAGGCTATCAGAAGGAAGAGGATGTGGTTTTATTCCCCACAGTGACAAAGGGTAGGACAAGAAGCAATGAATGGAAGTTTTATAGAAAAAGATATTTAAACTTAAAATTAGGAGGAATGTCCTGACTGTGAGAATAGTTAACTTGCCTCTAATCCTGGAAGTCTTCAAACAAGGTCAAACAATCATTTGTCTGGTGTAATCTAAGATTTCCTCCCATAACCAGAGGTTGAACTAGAAGACTTGCAAGGAAATCTATGCTTATGAGAAGCACACAACAAATTATAGGGCATTTCCTTTATTAAATAGTCAAAAGGGAAAGATATATCGCACATATCACTTTGGCTGGATTCATACATATGTCTTTTCTTTGGTTTTACGTTATGTGGTTCCAAACATTGTTAAAATACTCCATAGCTTAATGCAAAATCCGGACCCAGTCAGGATTTGAATTATTATTTCTAACTTAACCTGTGAAGTTTACAAATTTCTGCCCAGAGGGAACAGCAGTAGCATTAGTATAGTGTAAATTGTCATTCAATAACAGCAGTTGTTAGTATAGTATATTATTGTTATGCTCCTTTATAGACATAAATTATACTTTATTCTTCTGTTTACAGTCAGTATCCATATTGTGGCCAAAATTAAATGAAATCTAAATTAATCTTGTGCAAATTCTAATAATGTGAATGTTTCCAACCTAGACTGAATCCTAAGAATGCTAAGTTATTTTGGTTAAGTCTTTTCTTGGTGCCAGTATGTGTTTGTGAAAATATAAAATGTAAAATGAAAGACAAAAATGTTTTATGTCAAAGAAAATGAATTATATTTTCTTTACAGGTATTTATAAAGTATTAAAGCTTTTATCAGATATAATTTAATTTAAGAAGAATAAATTATGAGAAACTTTAAAAATAAATAACAATTTTTTATTTGAGTAAAACTGTTTTGTCCAATAAAGATTTTTGGATGGCATGTTGTAATTACAACAGCCACATGTATGTGATGTAATGTTAAAATTTACATATGTCTAATCGTACATTATACATAATACAACATAATGTGTTAGCAGAGCCCAGACTGTGTGGTCTTACCATTTGTAAAGCAACACAACACCAAAGCAACTCCCAAGACAAATTAGATGAGAGATATTAGATGCATTAGTCTAATTACTGAACAAGTAATGGAATGGAGAAACTATTATAATAGAGACAGCATTTATAGCAACTTTGGTGGCTGTTTTCAGTACATGAATTTGCAATTAATAAGATAGGTCACCTTGCTCTCTACTATAATGCAAGAAATCAATAATTGGTACATTTATATGTGGGTGTGAGATTTGTTAATGCAGTGCTTGGAGTCAACCTTTCCCAACTGGACTCTCTTCAAAGGTGTTCATAATAAATGTCCAGAATTCCTTAGGAAACATGAAGGATAGTGTCTTTCTACTACATATTTAGATTAATCCACCTTCATCATAGTGAAGAAATCAAGTTGTCCATATGCAGGCACCAATACTTACAAGCTAAACAAGACTTATGAAAATACAATAATCTTATTTTCTTCAGCATCAGAGGCACATGTAGAACAATGGTTTTCAGGTGAGTAAACTGAGTTAATGAACAGAATCAGGAGAGTGAAAAAAATGTTTGGTATTACAATACCAGAGGTGAGATAATTAATATTTACTTTTCTTATAAATAAAAAAGAATATGCCAGGTATTGTTACAAGAATCAGCTCCCAAATTTTGTGATATATTTGTTGAATTTCTAGGCCAGCCAGCTCCAGAGTGACTTTGAATGGCTTCACAAGTTAAAAGAAATAACATTATATAAAAAACAAACTATGTCCAAAGAACAAGATAATCTCAAAGGGGAACAGGCCAACATACCAATTTAAGGCCTGGGATAGTAGGGGAGTTTTTAAAGGTCACCTAAAGGCAAATGAGATGAAGACCATATTGCAATGCTGTTACAGAAAAGGTCCACTTCTTCAGTCATACTAAATGGTATTGCTTAATTGGCAGGATCAGAAGCAGGTCAGCAGAGTATGAAACTACAAAACAGATAGTCCTTTAATTAGCCACGCCCAATGCTATTTATAGGTAATAACCATCACCTTGAATTGTACCCAGATGCCAACTGATAAGTTCATGTAGCAAGGGGGCTACATCATCAGCTTATCCTTTGCTGCTCATGCTGCTGCATTCTAGACTAGCTGTGATTTCTGAGTGGTCTACAAGGACAGCCCAGGTGAAGCATCTACGAGCAACTGTGAAGTGATCAGAACACCAGTTATGGTATGGATGCCCTCTTGATTCAGGAACAAGCATGAATGGCACACCAGTTGAACCTTTGCAAAGACCTTCCTGGCCACAGTTGCCACCTACTACTCAAACAGCAGTATAATAAAATAACAGAGTTGTAGGCACCTTAGAGATCTTCTAATCCTAACCTTTGCAGAAGCAAGAAACCCTATACCATTTCAGACAAATGGTTGTCCAATCTCTTCTTAAAAACTTCCAGTGTTGGAGCATTCACAACTTCTGGGGGCAAGTCATTCCACTGATTAATTGTTCTAACTGTCAGGAAGTTTCTCCTTAGTTCTAGGTTGCTTCTCTCCTTGATTAGTTTCCATCCATTGCCTTTTGTTCTGCCTTCAGATGCTTTGGAGAATAGGCTGATCCCTCTTCTTTGTGGCAGCTGTTTAGATATTGGAACACTGCTATCATGTTATCCTTTAGTCCTTCTTTTCATTAAACTAGACATACCCAATTCCTGCAACTGTTCTTCATATTTTAGCTTACAGTACCAAATTCTCCAGATTTTGTACCCGTCCTAAGTGAAATATGCAACCACAGGGCAAACATGCAATATCTCCAACTCTCAAAGAACCAAATACCCATAGCCACTTGATCTAGCTGCACTTAGCCTGACCTTATTCCTCCCCATCCAGACCTCATCAGCCTCCAAGCACTGGGATAAGACCCCAGTCAGGGGTCAAGATGTACAATTAAGTAACATCAACACACTGATGATACCTGAGTCCACACTGCCAGATGATCTCCCCCAATAATCTCATGCACATGTTAAGCAGGAAAGCAGGTGACTGCATCAAGTTCTGAGGCACCTCACATAGCTGCCCAATAGAGGGTCTAAGTCTCAATCCTGTCCAACAGAGAGTGATCACCCAAAAAAGGGCCACATTTAATTAGTGGTTGTGATAAAACTGGAGAAATAATATTTTCCCACCTTATCACCATGATGCAATCCCTAATGTGGGTGTTATGTGTGCTCTCCAACTGCATTCTAGGTATCTTTTCTGACATTTCAAACATACATACTGTACATACACCCCAGACTGATGGAGAGTGAGGGAACTGATCCTATCTAAAGACCTCAAAGGCACAAAAGTCTGATGTTTTGATGTGACATTCCAATTAGGTGGATAAGAAAGAAAAATAGAAGAGAAAGAGGAACAAGGGGAATTTTGGAGATTACATTTACTAGCTTTTGAGTTGTCCCTGTCAGTGTCTGAAATAGCTGTATTGGGCAAGTTAAAAATAATTAACCCTGAAAAACTGATGTTGTTATAGAAATGTATATCAGTCAAAAAACTACAATCATATTAAAAATGGAGACATAGAATCACATATTTCATTGAGCATGTCATAGAAAGATTGAATTTAACCCATAGCTAGCTAAAACTATCAGCACAAATAACACAAATCCATCATAGACATTTTCTTGGATTTCAAAATAATATTTTTGAACATATAATCATTATAAAAGTTTGTACTGGATAAGCTAAGTTTCTATATTGTCATTCTGCCAAAGAATTTGAGTCATTAAAAAAAATAGCACATGCTTCCCCCCCCCCCCCCATGAAAAAAAGGGATTCAAAACCTCAAGATGGTAGTTACAACTGTGAGGTAAAAGTCTTGACCTTTTTTTTTAATCTGTTTCTTGAGTACAATCATGTGATCATGGTCACTAGTTTGATTTTTTTTATTCCCCCTGCAGATGCCTCTGCCTACAATATCTTCAATCCTGAGCCTCCCAAATATGTTAGGACTACAATTCCAACAGTTCCCAGACAGCATGACCTTTATTTATTGAAGAATTATGGGAGGTGCCAAGTTCAACAGATCTAGAGATTCAAGGATCCTTCCTGTCTCCTCCCTCAGTCACTTAGAGAAAGCCAGGCAACTTATCTTTACTTAAGATATCAGAAAAAGCAGATTATGTGGAAAATTGTTTTAATATTGATGTTATTTAACTGTTTATGTAACTTGGAATATACAGCTGGTAAGGAAGCGTGCTCTCCCTCCCCTTTCCCCCCACAACTCCAGTCCAGTCTGATTAATATTGGTAGTCAGATATAAATGGATTTGTTTTTACATTATCTTTTAATGCTTTTCTTTAATAATGCTTTCTTTCAATAAAATGCTCTGAATGCTAAATAAACAGTAATGCAGGCTTCTGCAACCTGATAAGAAAATGCACTTAGAACAAAATAGCTGCAGGTTTATTAATGAGCTCTGTGTTTCTTCATGGAATAAAGCAATAAAAACTCAACTCTAATAAAGTCTATGCCATATGCCAGTCCCATTAAAAGTGGTAAACCAGTATAACATCCTTTCATTTGGAGACGAAGATATCTACAACTCACGACCTAGCAAATGTTCTTGTTGATAAGAAAGGAATGTTTCATAATCTATAATTCAAATGGCAAATCAAATAGCAAGTGGCTCAGTGATAAGGATAAAAAAAAAAAGAGGTTAGATAATAGCTGGAAATGTAAGGGATACTGAACCTATCCCTGTCTTACAACACCTTTGTACTGGTTCTTCATCTCAGGACAAACACTATTTCTATTTTGTACTCCAGGTTTAGACTGAGTATCCTTCAGTCCAACCTTCTAAAAATGAATCTTCCCAGCAATTTTCTCCATGGCTATTTTCTCCCCCATATCTGCACTCATGTTTCACACTAACCAGAATCCCTTTGCCACTAAAATTCATAATTGCCTATGAGAAAGCCTAGTCCAGAATTAAGTTCTCTACATGCATGTCCTTTAATTATGGTGTAACTTCTTCTTAAAGTAAGAAATGCTACAGGGAAAAAGAGAAATGCTGGAAAAAAGAAACAAAGATCAAAACTATGGTTTCCAATGGGCCTTTCCATATAAGTACTGGATTCACCAGAACATTTAAGTCTAACGTGGCTGATTTGTAAGTTAATATGCTGTGTCAAACCAGACAATTACAGTTTATCCAGTAAACTATACCATGTCTCTCCAAAAATAAGACGCTGTCTTATATTTTTTTGAACCCTGAAATAAGTGCTTGGCCTTATTTTGGGGGATGTCTTATTACTTTGGGGCATGTGGAGGAAGATGGGGCTCCCCTTGCCATCTTTCCAGCTCTGTCTCCCTAACCCTAAACAGAGGAAATGGCAGGGACCGGCTGCACATGTGTTTAAATATTTTTGGGGAGGGCTTATTTTTGGGGAGGGCTTATTTGGGGGGATTTATTTTAGCGCATGTGCTCAAAAGCCCAATTGGGCTTATTATCAGGGGATGTCTTATTTTAGGGGAAACGGGGTATTAAATAAATAAGGGTTTTGTGTGTTAACACAACCAAAATACATTACAAATTGGAGACGGGATTTTTTAGTATTCTCCTTCCTTGCTTCCTCAGTCAATTCTTCATGGCTGAAAGGTTCAAATAGAAAAATCATGCCTGTGTAATCAATCTGAGCATCATTTCAGGTCCATGGAGTCACCCTAGAAATCCATGCTCAAATTTTTGAGCAATTTATAGCCAGAATAAGTTAACAATTTTGCCCATAGCAGCACTGAAAATATTCCAGCCCAGGAGCAAATCTATCAACTTCTGTAATGTGTAGAAGGTGTGAGCTTCAGGCCTAGAGAAAGATATTTAATTACTGCATTACAAATAGAATACAAAGAGGCTCTTATCATGTCTGTTCCATTTCCCTTTGCTGCATACGATTTTCTAGTTCACTCAAGGATTTGGTCCAGTATTCATAATTGCTTTTCGCATTGCCAGTGCTTTGTCAGCGAAACTATGGAAAGAAACGAATTGTGGTAAAAGGTTACCAGCATCTTTAGCTACTAAAATTAGAAGTTGACCCCATAAGAACCCCATTTGTTCCCATAAGAATATTTCTAACTCTGAAAAGGTACAAAAAGTACCTATTAAAAGGGGTTTCCTGTTCAAAAAGAAAACATTGAAGGATCTTCTATTGTCATACTGCTTTGAAATAAAGAGATTGACCATTCTGACTTCTAACTCATACATATTTGTGTTCAGCCATAGTACCAATCTCATTAGGCTTCTTTCTCCTAAAATCTAGGAAAACAAACTAAGGCTGTCCTCTACATTTACTGGGATCCCTTAAAACACAATTTTACTTGTGGAGAACTTGCAGTTTGTACTCTCATGTTCCACTATAAGTAGTTAACCAGTAGAAGGAGCTATTACACCACCTCTATGCAGGTTCAAGGAATACTATTACAACTACTGTATAGCAGGAGATTATGTGAATTGGGGAGCAAATAGGATATTCATGTAAAATGTTAATTCTGTCTTGGCTTCATAAAGTCTGATAAAGTCAACAAGCTATAAATGCTTTCATGGTATATAGGACTTCTCTTAATGCCCTACAAAATCTGAATGACCAGACAATAAGAAAGAGAATTTTCCATGTCTCTTTGCTTCTATCTAATATTTATCTAGATTTTTCCAATCCAGATACACTAGCTGTAATTGTGTGGATTACAACATGGTCCTACATGCATACTCATCAAGCAGTGCCTTTCAGGCAAAGCAAAGTTTGCAAAGTTTAGAAAAATAGTAAGAAATTGCAAGCCAGAGTACTTTGAAGACATAAGATAAGGAAAGGAAAGGAAAGGAAATAAACATAAATCTGCTCTGTATCACAATTTCCCGCAGTACTCTTCTAAATCTTCGTAAACTATCTTTGCTTCCATTATGTTCATAAACTGCTCTACGTAGTATACAGCCTGTTATAATATTCGCATCGCTTCAGTTTTTTCACTGTGAGGATTGTATCACTCCAAGCATTTCAGTCTTTCCCTTCCTCTCAATCTTATTTCGTAAAGAAAATTTTTAATCCCTCCCATTTACATGAAAAAAAAATCCCTTTTTGATAACTGATCTATGCCCATTCACCTGATCTAATAAGAATGGTGTAATAACTTACTTAATAGTAAGTAATAGAAGAGCTTTCTTTGAATGTATGGCTTCTTAGTGTAAAGCTAATCAGAATGATATGGTAGCATGCAAGAGCTTATTATCACACCAATTGCTTAAACAGTTGTATCCATAGAAATTGCCACAGAGCAATGTTCCATCTTTCCGAAGTACTCTGAACTGAGTATCTCAGAAAGATGGGGCATAAATCAAATAAATATAATTTGTCATCTCCAGGTATATTGGAGAAGCTTCACAGAAATGAACAGCAGACTCCATAAATGTTCCTGTAGTTTCATAAAGTAAAAAACCTTCTGCTTTGTCATAAAGTAAAGAAGCTTTTGTCTGCCACATATGGACTCAGGGCATTGATTGGATTATAGTAGGGTACCATATAACATTATGGCACATTCACAAACATAGAGCCTGATCATGTCTATTCTGTAAATATTACAGAGAGCTGAAACGGTAGATTGTTTAAGGAAACAGCCAGGGGAGGTGCGGAATCCTGCAAATTAATCAAACCTTTGCATGATTAATCATTTCAAACGTATCTACATTAAAATGAATTGCATTTTTAAAAAATTAAAATCATTTTTAAAAAGAATGTAAAAGTGCCTGTATTTTAAACAAATTGAATGTTTTATTTATTTTTCAGATTTCTGAACCACCTATCTCCTTCAAAGAGGGGCTTTGACTATATTGTACTATAAAATATCAAAATATTTAAAAATATATAAAAATTAAAATGTTAGAATTAAATTTTTGAAATTAATTTTTTATAGAGGTAAGAATAATTAAACCCTATTAAAAATGAATTTAAAAGATGAAAGGAGGGCTCCCAGAGCACCAACTAGACCCTTAGCTGCTTGCTTTTTATTTACTGTGCTGAATATTTTTAACTTTTTAATTGTGTTTTTAAATAATACTGTAATCTACGCAGAGAAATTTGGTTATTGGGCACTATTGGTATATAGCTATATAATTGAAGCAGCTTATATAGCTGAAAATCATGTTATAAATTCAATATTTCTTTGAAAAATGGAACTGTTCTGAAACATGACATTCATTTTCCTATATAAAGAGATACAGTGGGACATCAGTCACATAATATGCTTATGCCAGCATTCACTATGACAATGAAATAAATATTCCTTAATATTCCAAAACATTCATGTTGAAACGGCAGTATTGTCTTATGAACAATAGTTATACCAAACACAAAAGATTTGATAGAATCTAAATATTCAAATTGTCGCTAAATTAATAGTCCGCTAGATGGCATCAATTCATTTCTGTGATTTCTCAAAGAAAAGTTCAAGAAATCCACAAGATTCCTTTGAAATCATTCAGAATATATATATATATATATATATATATATATATATATATATATATATATATATATATATATATATTCTGTAGAATACTAAAAAAGTATTCTGGAGAATACTAAAAAATCCCATCTCCAATTTGTAATGTATTTTGGTTGTGTTAACACACAAGTAAAGTTCCAACAAAAAAGAATACAGAATATTTTAATATTATTTTTTTATATCCGAGACATCTGAAAATAGTATATAGAGTTCAGTTAAATATATTTTACAAATTCAAATAACACTCTCTGAAGCTTTAACCACATACCCATTCTTCAATCTTGCAAAAACATGAAGATTACCGGTTGCCAGATACAGCAAACAATTATTTCTGGATTCTGCCCTGGGACATCATGTACCTCTAGCCAAAATAAGCTGATTTAAAGAAAAGTTTATTTGTTAGAGCACAAAGTCACCAAGAAACACACTGGAACAGGCATGCAGGTTCTGGCTATTTAAAGATTCCAAATTGGTCAAAAACAGGCCATCTGAACTGCACTCAGAAACAAACATGCAACTGGGGCAGTATTACCAAAATGTTCTATATTCTGCTGCCAACTCCTGTTTAGACTTGGAGGCTGTTTTAACTTCCTTATGGGCCAGACGCCATCATTGAGAAATAGACAATCTTCAAATATATTGTGCCCTCCCATAGCATGCGGACTGGGAATGGAAGTTCTATTTATTTGGTAGTCACTAGGTGAGTTTGACACTTAGTGTGAGTTTGACACACATTAATCCAACATTACGAACATTCGATAGATCAGCATAGGACAGGTATAACAAAAAGCCTGCCTAATGTGGGTGTAAGAGCAAATATTGAAGTTGGAGACTTAACTCTTTGATGAATGAAAGGATCAAACTCTGCCCTTGAGTTCTAGATAGACATCTTAAAGACATATGTAGTTAGTTAAATACTGTCTTTAATTACAGGATCATGACCAGTAAATGTGGAACATTTTCCCAAATGCTATGTTTCTCCAGAAGTTTCATCTCATTCACCACTGTGAGTGCTGTCGATTCTCAGCAGGCAAGGTCATATTCTTTGTACACTGTAATTTTATGTAAGTATAATGGTTGTTTGGTTCTAATTTCAGTGATCTGACTCAACTCTGGAAATGTTAAAATTTGATTCAGTAACCCCAAAATACTACTAATATGAAATGCTTGGGTGGTAATTTACTTTGTTACATTGTGCTTATTTCCAATATTCTACTCTATAACGTAATTTATAATTATTTCTTATAAGCCCTAATTATTCAGACTATAGAATCTAGGTGCAAGTTCACTTCTTTGGAAATAAAACAAAATGAAACTTACCTTCACCTATGTGAGTAGAAGCATGCATTTTTTTTAAAAAATTGGCATCATCTATTTAAAAGTTGGGGGACGCAGTGGCTCAGTGGCTAAGACACTAAGCTTGTCAATCAGAAAGGTCGGCAGTTCTGCGGTTCAAATCCTAGCGCCGCAAAACGGAATGAGCACCCGTTACTTGCCCCAGATTCTGCCAACCTAGCAGTTCGAAAGCATGTAAAAATGCAAGTAGAAAAATAGGTGGGAATAGCCAAACTAGACACAACATGTATAGTGAGGAATAATTCTAACTGACAATTTTTTCGGGGAGCGGGGCTTCAAGTCAGCCTTAATTCTGGCAACTGCCTAGATAGGTCCCTGCATTTTTCTTGGCAAGATTTCAGAAGTGGTTTTCCATTGCCTTCTTTCCAGGGCTGAGAGAGAATGATTGGCCCAAGGTCACCTAGTTGGCTTTCTGCCTAAGGAGGGACTAAAACTCATAATCATTCAGTTTCTAGGCTGGTTCCTTAACCACTACACCAAACTGGTTCTCCAACTGATGAAGAAAGTGCACTCATAATATGTTGTAATTTCCTTTTCTTTCCACAATTCCTATTGTTGCTTTTGGTTAAGTAAACACACTACTATAGTCAACCCAAATTATTGTTCCTTGTAGGTCATTAGTCAACATCAGGCACCAAGAACAAGAAATAAACCAAAAGTAGGATAGATAAATGATGTGAGCCATGGTAAAGCCTGCTCTGCTCTAAAAGCATACATTGAAAAAATAATAATAAATGATCCTCTGAATATTTATCTTGTTCTCTCTTGCCTTAAAACAGAAAAAGGGAAAAGGAAGCGTAGGATGACAGTTACAGAAGCAAATCCCACACATAAATCCATTCTTGGAAGAGGTTGTTGTGGATTATGTGCCAAATTAATGTTTCAAGGTCAAACTCTCAGTATTATCATGACGTTTATCATCTCAATATTTACTGCTGTGTTCTTTTGAATATGCTTTCATAGACCACTTTCGAAGGAGGAGACTATCATGCTCCTTGCTAATGTGTATTAGAGCAGTGATGGCTAACTTTTTCCGTGCCAAGTGCACACCCATAATGCAATGCGTGCATGACCCCCCTCCATGTGCCCCACCCCTGCGCATGCACACATGACCCCCCCATCTGTGCCCCACCCCATGCATGCTCTCATGAAACCCCCACGTACACCCCACCCCACGCATGCGCGGATGACCTGAGCCCCACCCCACACACTTGCACATGCATCTCCCGCATGCACCCAGCCGCCTGTGCATGCAGGGCAGAGACCTAAAAACTAACTGGCCGGCAGGTGCGCATGCATGCACAGCAGAGCTGAGCTGGGGCGACAGCTCACGTGCCCGCAGAGAGGGCTCTGCATGCCACCTGTGGCATATGTGCCATAGGTTCACCATCACAGTATTAGAGGGTCTGCAGATGTTACTCAGAAATTCCAAGAAAAAAATGTGAAAGTACTTGTGCCCCATGAAAAGAAATTTCATGATTTTTTACACATGCAAACCTATAATCAGAAACTTCTCAGTAGCTATACTGTATTGCTTTCCTCTTGAAACCCAATTATATTTTGAAGTCAAAATGTAAACTTTTTCTATTTAATTGGGTTTTGGTACATATGAGAAGTGAAAAATTAACTATGCGTTACAGCATTTGATTTTATTCAATTTCCGTGGCTATTGTTAATAAATTCTTGTTACTATCCTCTGATGATAACTAACAAGATGTAATATAGTAACCCTCCATTACTTCCTTCAATAGAAGTAAATTAATTACAATGCTGGACATGTTTTGCTATATAAATCACAATGATGTGACCACAGGACTCTGCAACTGGTTACAAATATAAGTCAGTTGCCAAGATCCAAAATATGAATGCATAAACTATCATAACTTCAACTATGGGTATATGGTTTTTGGGGTTCTGTCATGAGTTTGAATGGTTATTAAACAACCGATCATTAAGTGAAGACCATCTATAGTGAGGGAAAGATCTTTTTAAAAATTCTGTTAGAAATTGTTGTTCTTGTTTTCACACAAAAGATAGCAGCGGCTACATTTCACTTTCTGCATTGTTTCCTTACCCAGATTCAAATAGCAAAACATGTCCAACAATATTATAGAAGCATTGTAATTAATTTACCTCCATTAAAAGAAGTAATGGAGGGAGTCATGTGACTCTCAGAAGAATGGTGGAAATTGTATAACTATCTTTTGTTCTGTATAATGCAAATTAAATTCGGCATGTTGTTTAACAACAATTTATTATCCAACATAATCCTTCATATGATTTACGTTTTGTGTACATTAGTAATTGGTTAACATAGCTATTCAACTTATATTGTAGGTTTGAAAGAAGCATAGTACCAAAAAAAAGCATTACCCATGTTCATCTCAGTAAACATGAGATCCAGAAAAAATGAAGTACTAGATGATTGGAGGAGGGCAGATGCTGACTATTTTTTAAAACAAACAAACAAAAAGGACAATGAGAAGATTCTAAAGCATTTCATAAAGCAATTAAACTTTAAATTTTTGTGGTATACAGAACTCTGCAAGGATTTTTCAAGAGTTAGGCTAATCACATTTTTTCTAGCTAACTTTTTAGTAGATTATAACAATGTATGTACAAAATAATTTGATGTTGGCAAAGTAATTGAAATGGTATTTCATGAATTTTGATTAGCAAGCTGGACTTCAGTTGAAAACTACTCACCAATCTTTCCTTATCAAATGGGAATGAGTTATCAAATGAATGTCAAAATGTTAAGTCTTAGCTCATCACCCTTCAACACCGTCATTAATTACTTGTATAAAGAGGTAGGAAGAATGCTTCCTGAATTTGCTCATCACACAGTATTGAGTAGGACAGCTAGGGCAGAAGCAAAATACAAAATACAAGTAGTCCTCAACTTACAACAATTCATTTAGTGACCGTTCAAAGTTACAACAGCACTGAAAAAAGTGACTTATGACCGTTTTTCACAGTTACAACCTTTGCAGCATCCCCATGGTCATGTGATCAAAATTCAGATGCTTGGCAACTGTTTCATACTTATGATGGATGAAGTGGGTCTGGCCTAATTTTCTCCCTCTTTTTAAACAATTTTAATATTTTTAATATTTTTACTCCTCAAAGTTTAAATTTGTTTTAAATTGATTGGGGTTTTAATCTGTCTGGGCCAAACTATTTAATTCGATTTTATTTCTGTTTTTTAAATTTTGTATGTATGTATTTTATTGTTGGCTGTTCACCGCCCTGAGTCCTTAGGGAGTAGGGCCGTATACAAATCAAATAAAAGTAAAGTAAAAATAAAGTGTCTTGGGGTCATGTGATCCCTTTTTGCAACCTTCTGACAAGCAAAGTCAATGGGGAAGCCAGATTCGCTTAACAACCGCTTAACGATTCACTTAACAACTGTGGCAAGAAAAGTCGCAAAATGGAGGCAAAACTCATTTAATAAATTTCTCACTTAGCAACATAAATTTTGGGCTCAATTGTGGCCATACATCGAGAACTACCTCTGAGTGGATGAGCTGAACACATGAGCTGAAATAACAGGATTAAATCATAGAGAAATGAATGCTGTGTTCTTGAACATTAAATCAAATAGACAGTTATAGAATGGAGAGATATCTAACTTGGAAACAGTAAGCATAAACAAGAAATGACATTGCAATTGCTCACAAACTGAATGCAAGTCAGCAGTATGATGTTGTTAGTAGACTGTTGAAGATTGCATCAAGAAAACTATAGTTTCCAAGTCATGGATAGTAGTAATTTCACTACATATTCTAAAGCTCAGTGGTGGGTTCCTCCCGGTTCTGCCTGGTTCCGCCGAGCCAGTAGCGGTGACGATATGATGTCACCGAACCGGTTCTGCCCGCCCACCCCCACCCTCTTCACCTCCACCCCCCCCTGCGTTATTCTTACCTTTTATTTGGCCCCACCCCCAATCCATTGCTGCCTCCTGAGTCTCACCTGATCGGCTAGAAAGAAAAAACTATTTAAACTCTTGCCGAGGGGCTTCAAAGGGCCACCCTACAGCTAATCAGTGGTAAAAGGCAGTTTGGTGGTAGACCGGTGCCTCCAAAAACAAATGAGTAGATCGGTGCCTGCAAAAATAAATGGGTAGACCAGTGCCTCCAAAAACAAATGGGTAGACTGGTACAACTCTGCAAGCAGTTAAAAGTCTGATAGACCAGGACCTCTGCTAAATCCTAAAGAATTGTCACATGACCATCAAGCCATGACCACAAAATAAGCCACACCCACAGAACCGGTTGTAAAAAAATTTAGAACCCACCCCTGCTAAAGCTGGGCTGTGCAAAATCTTTGAAAAAGATGCTTCATAAAGCATGAGTGCACATGAAGTGCCTTTTTCAGCTCATTAAAGGAGCCATCTCATTCATGCTACTGAGCAACTACCCCCAAATGATCACAAGTGTAAATAACACACGATTTAGATCCTGGGTGTCAAATAGAACAAATTCTGTCCACACCAAACACGGATGGAATACTTCATAGCAATATATATTGTGTATAGTATATAGTGTACTACGGTAACTAATAATGCTACTGTGGTATAAAGTGACAAGTAAATGACCAAAATCAATCATTTCTAAAGCCAAGAAATGGAGCCAACTCAGTTCTGAACAATAGAGAAATTACAATAGTCTAGAATTTTTTAACAATCAGGGATTTCTAAACCTTTTGAGAATGTTGTGGAGCATTCTCACAAAATCTCCTCCGTGGGAACATAACCACTTATGACACATTCTTTTGCAATGTATCTGCCATCCATCCACATTACACTGTCCTGTAAGACATTGTTTATAGCCTTTGCCCTTGGAAAATGGGTCTAGTTCCCCTAAAAAGAATTGGTCATTTTATTTTCTTAAATAGATTCGTCCCTTGATTGTGTTAGCAGTGTGGAGTGTGATACTTTCTCGGCTGCCATATTTTTTAATTTTTGCACTTGTTAAATTTGTTTTTGTTTTTCTTTTATTATTGTCCACCACCGACAGATACTTGCTGAGATGGATAACTATACAAATTGATTAAATGAATGAAAAGTGGAAAAAATCAGTATAGAATTTACACTCAAATATAGCATTTACTGAATATCTACATAATTGCAGATCTCTTGTATTTTTCTGTTCTTTCTTTCTTTCTTTCTTTCTTTCTTTCTTTCTTTCTTTCTGTCTGTTCCCAGGACTCATTCCAAGCAGGCTTTTAAAGTTTGTTAGTATTAATTAGAAAACCAAGTTTCTAATTGTTTGTGGTGGTTAAGGCATCAGGCTAGAAACTGGGAGAAACTAGGATTGTGAATCCTAGTCCTCTCTTATGTGTGAAGCCAACTGGATCACTTTGGCCAGTCACTTTCTCAGCTCTAGGAAAGAGGCAATGGCAAGCTCCTTCTGAAGTGTTTGTCCAGCAAATCACCAGGAGTTACACTGTCTGAAAGGCACACACACACACACACAAAATAAAATAATAATTAGATGCTAGAAGAATGAAGTCTCTCCATTAGTGATCATTTTCCTAATTGTTGTACAGATGATCTATTTATAGTCAGAATATCTAGTTGTACATTAATCCAAGTGTGACTAATATTTGATCTTTAGCAATACATCTCCTCTTAATGAAACTTCAGAAACTCTTAATGACTCCATGTGTCAAGAAACCGGTGTTACACATCTGAAAAGGACTAAACCTTTGCCTATGATGCTGTAAATGAAAGGGCTTAATTATCTCAGCACTGTCATCGGTTACTTCCATTATCCTGTGAAGTATCTCATGCCAAATTTTCTGCATGCTGAATTACTCAGTTTCAGTAAAAATGGAAGTGCAGGACATTTGGAGAACAGCAACAACATCTGTTCCAGCAATCAGTTGTTTGTTGACAGATTTGAGTAGCTTGTCGTCATCTCGTCCTCGTAGCACACAATGCAACATTATGTTCTTGCTAAAGATTTGTATTACCAATCCAGCCAAAATATAGCATACCATCATCATGATGCCTTTTTTTAAAAAAAAAATATTACTATTTGTTTTTATCCCCAAAGAAATTTCCCAGTTCAAAAGACATGGCACAAAATGAAAGAAGAGCAATTATGCATAACATGTTAAACAGAACATGTTAAAATGTGCAAAGTAACGAACAAATGAGAGAAGAATAATTCTCATAATAATGCACACATTCTCAACTGCATTATAGATTGTAGAAAATGTAAAACACCAAGGATGTTTCATTCTTAATTGCCTAATAATAGTAACATTTAGAAATTTCCCACTCATATCACTGAAAACTATACAGGAACGGGTGTAGTATTTTGTCCATGAAATTGGCCCTTCTACTGATTGTAATTTTGGGGGCTAAATATTGTTTCAGAAGCATTAATAGTGAGCATAACTTTTCCCAACCTCCATTTGTGGGATGGCATCTCTGAAAGCAACTAATGGTAAGATAATTGGCTGAAGAGGTCTGGTGTTGAAGTCCACACATCCAGAGGGATCAAAACCCTGGAGGGATTGAATCATTATTTTGAACCTGACTCTGGTGGGTAGATCTTAGTGCTCTGGTCAACCATAAAGCAGAATCCACAATCTGAAGTTCAGACAATTACACATTTTAGAGGATCCTATCTCTAAAGCTAAGGGGAAGAAGATCACCTCCTGCTTTATTTTTGCATTTAGTTCAGAGGTGGGTTTCAGCAGGTTCTGACCAGTTCTGGAGAACCAGTAGTGAAAATTTGGAGTAGTTTGGAGAACCGGTAAATACCACCTCTGACTGGCCCCACCCCCATCTATTCTCTGCCTCGCGAGTCCCAGCTGATCGGGAGGAAATGGGGATTTTGCAGTAACCATCTCCTGGAGTGGGGTGGGAATGGAGATTTTACAGTATCCTTCCCTTACCACGCCTACCATGCTATGCCCACCAAGCCATGCCACGCCAATCATGCCATGCCCATCAAGCCATGCCATGCCCATCAAGCCATGCCACGCCCACCAAGCCACACCCACAGAACCAGTAGTAAAAAAATTTGAAACCCACCACTGATTTAGTTACTCTAGCAAGAGTATGTTGTTGTCATACTCTTGTCATACAGTATGTTGTCAATTAATTGTTGACAAGGATCATAATTTGAAGAGAAATATAGTATGATTGAGGCATTCTTCTGAAAGTAATTGAGCCTAACAACAACAAAATAAACCTTTCCAAAACAACTGAACCAGGACATTCAAGGATAGTGCAGAATGAGAAAGGCAGAGGTTAAGAAAAATAACTGAAGCAATTGTTTCTCCTATCAGTTTTAATTATTCTTCTTCCAACAGTTTCTTCTATCTTAATTGTCATCCAAACCACTATAAAAGTTCATTCCTATAACCATATTCTTTCCATCAAATTTTTATACATAGTTATAAAATTAATCATTTATATCTCTTTTCCAACCAACAATAAAAATAATTCCATATTCTAAAGAAGAATAAAAAGAACTGAAGAAGTCAACACCGAGTTGTCACAGGGAGGAATGACTGATGTATTAAATGTTTGTTTGTCTTAAAAAATAAAAAACTTTTTAAAAAAGTTTTAATTATAATTTATTCCTCTTTTAGTCAGTATCTCCGGTGACACATTCTGCATAAAAGTTAAATAAATAAGGTGACAGTATACAACCTGGCATTGGCTTTCCCCAATTTTAGCTGTTCCATATTCTGTTTGAGCTGTTACTTCTTGATCATCATATAAATTCTTCTATAGGAAGCTGAAGTTAAGTGTTCTCCACAATTAGTTGTAATCTACAATCAAAAGCCTTTGTATAATCAATAAAGGAAAAATAGGCATTTTAACCATTTTCCACTGTGCGAACGTTAATGATGCTTAATATTTCAACACTGAACAAAATTATAAAAATATCATTTAGGAAAACATTTTAATATAAGTAAGAGATGTTTATCAATCTAGAATAAAAAGTGTCCTGGACCATGGGTCACCATGTGCAAATATTTTAGTCAATGCTAAAATTCATAATTTTAAAATCACAGATCCAAAGACTATTTCTCTTCTATAAAGATAACTTTTGCTTTTTCAAAAAAATACATTTTGTTATAAGGAATTGCATTGATCTAGATTCATAAACAAATAAAATTATTGATAGGATAATACCGGTACTTCATTATCATGAGCTAGGACCAACTAACTTGTTTATTTTTGAACAAAAACATGGGGGAAAGGTGAAGAAATGTTGTAAAATGTCTTATATACACTGTGGTCTTCTTTCAGGCATGTAGAAAATGTTTTTTTCCAATATCAAAATAGCAATACTCAATTGTATCCATAGCATGACACTGTAGTATGAGAGATGGCTCATATTATGGGAGAGGCAGGGGTAAGAAATGCTATACATGGGATGATATTATGCAATGATGCATATTAGGTAATTTGCATTTTCATCATTTGCATGATGTCATGGTATTGATGATGTTGTCATGGCTTCTACAAAAATGTCTGAGACCTATATTATAGCTCTGTACTAAATAATCCTCAAAATATTAACTATATATGAATTTATGTGACATACTGAATCATAAACTACCCACTATTTTTCTAGTACGTTCTGCAACAACTCTGGTTACTTTATGGCTCAGTATGACATTGCATGCCAATTTATCAAATAAATATGCTTGAAGTAATCCAGGATAGCCCTAAACTTGGATTCTGTCTTAGTTTACCAGGTTTAAAGAGTGTCTGAAATTCAGCAGGAGCCAGGAGGAAGAATGCAATTGGGGAGGACGAAGGTAAATGGACTTCTAGAGACAAGCAGGAAAAGGGTTGAGCTTTGTTTCCCTATTGACACTTTAATCCAGGGGTCTCCAAACTTGGCAACTTTAAGATTTGTGGACTTCAACTCCCAGAATTCTTCACCAGCAAGTTTTAAAGTTGCCAAGTTCAGAAACCCCTGCTTTAGTCCAAATGCAGACAGTATTTGTTCAATAAAACTTTTTTGGCTGCCATTCCAAGAGTCAAAATGGTTATGCAGGAGAGAAGCATAGATTTTGCTTAAACAATAAAAAAGGCTTTTCTTTCTTTTTTGATCTAGACAGAGTGTCATTGTTGCTTCTGGGCTTGTCACAAGAAGTTTTTGCTATCAGATTTTGGGCTGGATGTCTTTGCCTAGTCCCACCCTTCAAGTTTATAATTAAAGAGGTTGGGCATTTCAGACAACAGTCATAAAAGCAAGATTGCAAGGTAAACGAAAGTCTAGCACCAACCACAAACTTTTATGCTCCAAAATACTCCCTGTCTTCAATGCATCAAGCTTGGCATTTAAGATTAGATTAAATGGCACATTGGGTTAAAACAGGGGAGTAGAACTGGTATCTAAATATATCTTTCACATTTTTATGCTATACTTTGAAGACAGCCAAACTATTGCTGAGTCATGGGTACTTTAAGGATAAAATTAAAGAAAAGGCTTGGACCATTTCTCACTATGATGAGCTGGCAAACTGGAGTTTGGGCTATAACCCTTCATATTTTGTAAATGGGCTCATCTGATTGAATATTTCACTTTTTAACATTCTCTATAAAATACACATCAGAAAAAATTTATTCACTGAAATCAAGTTTTTTTTCAACAGGATTTTTTTTTCTCATTATGAGAAGGCAAGCTACCACATTATTCAAATGGTCTTTCTGGCATGAAATGCTTGCCATATTTTTAAAGCTCCACTTCATTTAACATGAATTATTGAATTAATCTGCATTTTTTTGTAGGGCTAACTATCATTATCTACAAAACTGTAGAATAATTGTTTTTGGAATCTCTTGGCTGATATCTACTGGTCATTCAGATTTCTGCAGCCAAGCAATGGTAGCCAGAATATATATTCTGTATCCTATAAATAAATCCCTCCCAAAATAACAGATGGGCATTGAAATTACCAACAAGAATCAAACCTCTGCTGGGGAAGTGGTCAAAACAAAACCCCTCTGATTCCACATCTGGAGATTGTGAGTTGGCAAATTTGTTGGAAGCTTGGACTCTGTTCCAGATCCGCCCATTCTCATGACGCCAGCAGAATTCAAAAGCTGATTTATTGCTAGCTCCACTGTTGTATTGATGAAACCACAGCCAAGCTGGTCTTTTTCTTTTATGTATATAACATATATCTTTAGTAATGTTTATAAAGAAAGAAAAACTAACAGAAACTCCTATATAGAAGAAAGAAGGAGGAAAAGAAACTAGAAGAAAAAAGGGTGAAGAAAGCCAAAAGTACACAAAAAAATATAAAGAAGTAGCTTGCAATATTCTTTACAGCAATTACAAGTATAAATATAAATTTCTTCTTATTCTTTGATTATATCATGATTTCCATTTTGTCTATTTTTTTTAAATTATGCAAAACGTAAGTCATAACTTCATCTTTTTCTGTTTTATACAAAAAGTCTATGAAGAGTTTCCAGTCAACCATAAACTTAGTATCTTTTCTCTAATGAAAGATGTAAATTTGACCACCTCTGAAGTTTCATCATCTTCACCATCCATTCCTCCACTGTGGGTAATGTCAGATCTTTCCACCTTTGTGCATACTGTATAATAATCTCACTGCAGCTCTAAATTGGTTTTTTTCTTGAAATGCTGCAACTTTTATTTCAACTTGACTCTGATTTCCTTTTTACAGGAACTTTCCTTTCTTTCCCAGTTATCTTTTAACTTCAGTGTTTCATACTCCATGGTCATGGGGATGATTGCATGTTGACTGCTTTCTGATGATTGAGGAATAGAAATAGTGATGGCCTGCAAATGCCCTGGATTTGTTCTATCTCATTAGCAGCCAGTTCTTCCTGCCATTTCCTGACGTTATTCGTAAGTTAATAAAAAAGCCTCTCAAATGGGACAGAAGACAGGAAAAACTCAACAAATAGAAGCAGAGTTTAGCTGGGCTTGTCATAAATAGAAATATTAATTCAGGAAGGAATAGTAGCTCACTACTTCAATAAAAGAAAAAGGTAGAGATCTTCCTCAGAGCCAGGAAAAAGCATGGCAGAACATCCTTTGTGTAGAAACCTCTCACATTTCAGGCCTGCTAGTCCAGGAAAAACCTATCCAATTAGTCAGTTTCCTAAAACCTATCTTATCAGTCAGTTTCCTTGTTCTGGACAAATGTCGGGGAAAAGGATTTGACCTTTGCTGATTTGTTGGTTTATTTGTTTTGTCTGCTAATCTGAGAGAAAAACCATAGATCTCAGTTTTTTACAAACTTCCCAAGAGAAAAGGATACCACTCAGTGTGCCCAAAAACACCATCTCACCCAATTAAAGAGAAGCTAGGAAGAATGATCCTTTTCCTAGAAACTTCTCTTCTCTTGTCCTGCATTTCTAAAGGAAGGGAAGTCTACAGTTGCTTAGATTAATACTGTGCACAAAAGTCATGAGAATAAAAGTTAGTCCATTTGAGATACTTTGTTTGAAAATGTTTTAGCTTATGATACACCATTTTCATGCACACACACATGCATACACACACCCCACACACACATACATATATGAGAGAGATTTAATTATTGGTGATATTATCATTGTTTTTATTTTTGTAATTAGTGACTGTTTACAATGCTGAGAATTCATAACAAGTACCTTGGTAGAAAAACCTTAATACAGCCACCCCATCCCTCAAATCCCAAAATTACTTGAGGTAACTATTCCCTTGTGGAATAATGCTCCCTCTTTCCTCATTCTGAAATATCCCCATGCAGTGATCATATTTCAGCAGTTCTTTTATGTTTACTTTCAACTAAAAGAAATCACAGTCTGTAGACAATTTGCCCCCCCCCCAATAAAAACGTGTGTGTGAGTAAGCGAGACCCCAAAGTTGCCAGGAGCTCTCCATTCCTTACCTTACACCCATTCTATTTACCTTCTCATTTATTGTGCTTTAGGGTGTTTCTTTCTGCCTTTAAGTTCAATCATGCAAAACAGTGCTTGCACACCAAGACAAGTTGACATTGTAATGACACCAATCAATAGTGACCTTCTGGATTTTGTTAGCTTAGTCCAAATGCTTTAACAGCTGAGGAGTGGTTAGCACTACAATAATATTTCTATACATCTTGTGATATTGTGCCGAAGTTGGAGCAAAGCAAAATATATTTTTGCTTTCCTCCAACTTTGACTTTGTGGGGAGTGCCTATCAGATCCTTGCAGCTGGGTGAGGAGCAAGTGACTGATCAAGGCCCTACTCTACCACTTGTCTGAGAGCAACCACTGAGATAACATAAACACATGCAAGGACACTGACCAACAGACCCACACAGTGTTGCAATCAAACTGGGGACAGGGGCAAGATGGGAGGCAGGAGTTAGGGGGCAAGAAAGATATTTGGAGGGCTGATTGTCTATAACATTGCCAGAAACCTTTTAAAGAGGCAAAAGAGGTATTGTCATTCATTCCAAGGCCAGTTCATCTAGATTCTAGAAACAAGTCCTGCTCTATTCAGAAGAGTTAGGTCACTGTATAGAGGACAGCACCCTAAGAGAAAATAAACTTTACCTCATGTTGCTGACAAGAAAGTTTGTATCTTGCCTTTTAATGGAACAGTAGTAGTTCCTTTTCTACAAAAAAACAAAAACAAAAACAAAAAAAACAGCCTGGATGTGACCAGGCAAGTAGCAGTGTTTATTTATGTTTCTAACTCAATAAAATCAGATTCAGAAGGCATGCAAGCAAAGAATCAATCTATAGGCCTGGTTCGCACAATATGCAAGGATGTGATGTGAAGACATGTGCCACATACACCCAGAAGGTCTGAAATGAGATTGGTTGAGGTTTTTTTTTCAATTGAACTGGTAATGCAAGTAAGTCACTTAACCAGAAGGTGAAGATAGATACAAACACATCTACACATACGACAACACATACGCACATGCACAATAACACAAATACACACTAAACACATCTGTATATATGGCTTGATAAAGCAAACATAAATCTTGGTCAGAATTTTAGTTGTATTACAAATGCCTAATAAAGATATCTTCTCTTTTACATGAACAACACAAGTTTGTATACATAAAGCTTCAAGTGATACAAATTTTATGTGTTCGTATTAGACTGTGGTAACCCTCACACAGTTTCAGTCACCCTGGTTTAGGCGTTTGCTTTCTTCTTATGGTCTGCTTAAACATAAAACAAATCACTTTTAAAAAGAAATAAAAAATGTAAACTATAGAAATCCTGTTCTATAACAGGAACAGTTCAACGTGTGGCTTTTAAAACTCAATATTTCTTTTTTATAGCAATGCTTAGTCTCCACTTTTGCCATTTCCTTTCTTTAACTGAAATAATGTAGACCTTCTGTTTTGCTAGCCTTTCCCCCCCTAAATTATGGTCCTGATAGCATTTTCAGCAATGTATTTTGGGGAGTGGGGTGGTGATTATCTATGCACCAAGCTGACTGTGTCTCCGCATTGCACAGTGATGTGGAGTGCTGAGTCACTTTTTCCAGTATGCTGAGTCATGACATGTGCACTACTTCATTTCAGATACTCTGGATTGCTGCTTTTTTAAAAAAAACCAAGAAGTCAGTTAAAACTTCATGGTAGTTTCTGTTCCCAACCCTAATTGCAGATTGTTAAATTAGAGTACATTTGGTAAGGATATAGTTCTACATTTGGTTTATATGCAAGCTTTCTTAATTCTTGCTCAAATGTTTCTTCTATTTAGAAGACAACAATGACTAAAAAGTCTAATCTTTTATGATTTCTTTCTCATTCGTTGTATCAATCAACTGTACTAGATTGTTATCAGTCAAATGTACCTGATTAATTACAATGCTTTTTCCCAAGTTTGATGGACATCTTTCCTTATGTTTTCAACCAATGTTAACTGCTTGTCAACAGAATCAGTATGAGAAACTTTAGTGTTCAACATCATTCTTACAAGTTCAGTGATTCACCTTGGTTTCACATCCCTCTAGATTGAAAATGGGATCTTAAGCAATGTGGTTACAGGACCTTGTGACACCAGGAATAAAAAGGCAGACTAAAGTGGCCATCTTACCTATGTTTGTGGTTTGCAGATTAGTATGCCATGCAAAGCACACACACACACACAGGGGGGTGTTAATTTGGTTGGAGCTCCAAATAAAGTATAGAATAAACTACTGTTTTATATCAAGGTCTGCTACTTAGCCACTTGAGTAACTGATCAGATCAGTGGACAAGCATGTTGTGAGTGGCAGGAGTGGAATAAAATAGTCAAAAGGGTAGCTATGACTATGTAATGGAAACCTCACCCCTATCTTGCATGCAGACATGGCACATATAAAAAAGGAATGGATCTTAAGATTTAATTATTGTGACCATCATTTTGATTCATTGCCCCACCCACCCACCTATCAATCTCCCTCCCAGAGCAAAACTCCCTGATTTAGTTTGGAAAAATTAGTACATTCCTCAAGACTGAAACATGACCATCCTTGCCTTTCTCTGTTCTTCTAATACTATCACTTGAAAATCTTTGTTTTAAAAAGTAATAGGGTCGGTTGATGAAGCCTTTTTGCATCTGTACTATGAAGTAATGTCACTACAAATGTAAACCAATAGAATTCACAAAAACACATTCTGCTGTTTAAGTAAAATGTTCAGGAACTTCAGCAGCCCAGTGTTAAAGACAAATGAAGGTCCTATAAGCAGAATGATGAGGTATGCTATTTTATCCTCTTTCTAAGGAAGCTAAATGTCTTGAGCTGGACCTGAACATTAGTTATACAGATAATTTAGCAAGCCTGCACAATTATCTTTCTTGAACAGATGGAAATAACCAAATTAATGAACTAGACGTGGGTCTTTCAGATTCTGAAGGAGAGAGGGGAATATAATATTTCTCAGAAAAAAAATAATAGTATAGGGAATTCTTCTGGCTTAGAAAAGAGCAGTATAAAAAGATATTCTTGACAAATTAACATAACTGTTCCTGAGAGGATAATGGTTGTCAGCATAATAGGTGCTCTAAATGTAATAAGAATCTTGCATTCAAACAACATGTAGGATCCAACACTCAGAGAAAGGTGATGGTTTATCTTACTGGTCTCTGAAGATGAAGACTAAAAATCAAAGTAGGGAATTGTGACTTTTTAGATGTTGCTGAATTGAAACAGCATTCTGCAACAAGGGCCCAACCTGGCTGGGTCTGCTCAGAGTTCTACTTCAGCAATATCTAAAGAGCTGCAGGTTTCCATCCCTGAAGTCAGGCTATAGATAACGCAACCCAGATAATTGGAGAAGACTTTAATCTCTCTTGAAGCTAACAACATATGAAGCTTTGTATGATAAGATTGGAGGGAGCCAGTATAATTTCTAACTTCATCCCAGATCTGAATGTAGCTCATTAGGAAGTATTTGCTGGAGCTGTAGTCAAAGTGATGATGAGGAAGGCCTAGCATATGTTCTTCTGCAACAGCATCCACAATGGAGGGAGGGAATAAAAACACTGAGATGATAATCAGGCTCAGTCCCCTTTTTTATATGTGTATATGTTACATGCATAAACAAAGCTGTAGGCCAGAGCTGTCAAATTCCAGGCCCACAGGCCAGATGTGGCACACTCTGGCCATGCCCATGCCCGGTATAATAATAATAATAATAATAATAATAATAATAATAATAATAATAATAATAATAATAATAATAATAATAATAATAATAATAATAATTCTATACCGCCCTTCTCCTGAAGGACTCAGGGCGATGTACAGTCAATTTAAAAACACAAGACACAACAATGATTAAAAATTAAAATAATTAAATAGATTTGGCCGATTTAAAACCCCAAAATTTAAAATGCCCCAATTTAAAATTATTATGTTGATAGCCCGGCCTGGCGGAACAGGGTCTTCAATGCGCAGCGAAACACCCGGAGGTCGGAGATCTTACGTATTTCCGGGGGCAGTTCATTCCACAGGGCTGGGGCTCCCACAGACAAGGCCCTCCCCCTGGGTGTAGCCAGCCGACATATCTTGGCTGATGGCACCCTGAGGAGACCCTCTCTGTGGGAGCGGACTGGTCGGTGGGAGGCTATTGGTGGCAGAAGACGATCTCGAAGGTACCCGGGTCCTATGCCATGGAGCACTTTAAAGGTGGTAACCAATACCTTGGTGGTATAGTGAAGGGGGGAAAGTCCCGATACATCACATGACACTGCTGTGACAACGTGAGATTGATACCCCTGCTGTAGGGCTTTGACTGTCCTATTGAGACTGCCATCTTGACTTTTTTGATATTCTTTCCCCTTGAATCCCACCATTTCCTTGGCCAAGGAAACCCTCCTGGTTGTTTAACTTCTTTACCAGCATTCTCACTTTTTACTTTCTCGGTTGAACAATCTGGTCAGCAATTGATTGCTCACATCACAATAGATCGGGCTGCCTGGGGAATTCTGGGAGTTGAATTTCACAAGACTTAAAGTTGCCAAGTTCCTTGCACAACCATAGAATCTACATTGTGAAAGACAAAAGAATCACAGAAAATTCCTTTGCTGACCTTCACATTCTATGTAGAAATAGCACTTGGAAAAGAAATGGAATTATTCCTGTCATCTGTGGCAGATTAATTTTCTTCATTAGAGAACATGTAAATACTTTGAAAAGGAATCAGTTTTACAACAGGAGATATTGTTCCTGGGAATTCAGGTGCAAGTAATCTGTAAAAATAAAAACTGTTATACAATATGTGGTATACAAGTCCATTCTGGCCAAGATAGAATTTTGAGCATCAAGTACAGAAGTGGGAATGTTAGAGAGCCAGGTAAGCACGATATCATATTGTACATAGTCAGTGGGGCCAAGCCAGTCTTCTTCCATTGATCACAGCTTCCAAATGGGAAACCTTCTCAGAGGAGGTTCAGTAACAAAGTCCTCCAAAATTGCTGGTGTCTTTGTTGGCCGGATGATGTGTAAACATACTGGTGTCTGTTGTGTGGCATCATGCATGTGGCATCATGAGGCTCATAGTTTGCTAAAACAAAATTGCTGCTCAATATGAATATGCTTAAGAGGGCAGTATAATATACTCTGTGTTTAGTATATAAGCATGAAGATTGCATTCTATAATTGTGGAAGAAGCAGGAGGTACTAGAAAAAACACATGCTTTTTGGTGCCATTGAAACATTATTTCTGAATTCTGGTTCCTCATATGTACGTTCATATTTTTAGTCCATTTTTTCCTCTCTAAACATGCAAATGTGTCCATTCATCCTCTATTGATATGCATTTGCTTTCCTTCTATTGTTATTTGTGTGTATCTTATCCATTCCTGACTAAGACATTTTGAAACAGCAGATATTTTCTCCATCAGTCATCCCCTTATAAGATGCCAACTCAATTTCACAATCCTAGTTTCCCAATAAATCCAATCCTAATCCTGGTTGGCTTGATTTTCACTGCTAATGTTTGTGCATTTTCTCTTAGTACTATTTTATTTTATTTTATTTATGTATTTGTTTGTCAAACATGTACAAGATAACAAGTATAGGTATGAACATAAACACAAAGGAAGTAAATACAAATAAATGGGGACGGTAAGACAGGGACAGTAGGCACGCTGGTGCGCTTATGCACGCCCCCTTTACAGACCTCTTAAGAAGGGAGTGAGGTACACAGTAAACAGTTTGAAGTTGAAACTGTGAGGGTTTGAGGCTGAGTCAGGTAGAGCATTCCAGGCATTGACTACTCTGTTGCTGAAATCAAATTTCCTGCAATCGAGTTTGAAATCGTTTACCTTGAGTTTGTATCGATTATTTGCCCTTGTATTATTGTGGTTAAAACTGAAGAAGTCATTGACAGGCAAGACGGTGTAGCAGACAATTTTGTGTACTATGCTTAAATCGGACCACAGGCGGCACAATTCCAGATTGTCCAAGCCCAAAAGTTTAAGCCTGGTGGCATAGGGAATTCTATTGTGAGTAGAGAAGTGGAGTACTCTCCTCATGAAATACCTCTGAACCCGCTCAATCATGTTAATGTCCAAAATACAGTGTGGGTTCCAGGTGGACAAGCTGTATTCAAGAATTGGTCTGGCAAAGGTTTTGTATGCCTTAGTTAGCAATACAATATTACCGGAGAAGAAACTTAGGTTAACAAGTCTTAGTGCCTTTTTGGCAATGCTGTTACAGTGAACTCTGGAGCTTAGATCGTTTGAGATTAGTACTCCTAAATCCGTGAGGGTTGTCTACGAGATTGTTTCTGCCCAACTTGTATTTGGTGTTCTGATTTTTATTGCCAATGTGTAGGACAGAACATTTATTAATTGAAATTTGGAGTTGTCAATTATGCGACCATACTGACATAGTCAAGTTCGCTTTGTAGGGCAGCAGCACTGTCAGTGGTGTTAAATAATTTTACGTCATCGGTGAAAAGGACGCAGCTGCTTATAATATGATTGCATAGGTTGTTGATGTAAAGCAGTACTATACTGAAGCTCAGAGGATCACTGTTCTGAATCACATTGTACTTGGAGCACAGAAAAACTTATGAACAAAACCTAAACCTGTCCAAAAGAATTATGATAAAAATAGACAATTGGGAATGGGGGAAAAGTTTTAAAAGGAAAAAATAACATCAGGAAGAAAGGGTAAAATGTCATGCACTACATGAGTGAGCAGTTGACACACAAATGGCATATAATTTTATGTTGCAATCTTTTATATTGGCTTATAATTTGTAATTTATATTTTATTATTTATTGTCATTAATTATTACATAATTCATTTTGATATTGTTAAACTTCTGAATTGTTGCAGATATTCAAATATGTGAACAATGCAATACATAATTCAAATTTGACATACATTGAATGGATTTATGGAACACTAGCCCTTTAGTGAAAGCTGAGAATTTTTAAAAAAGTTTTATCTCCCAACTGTGAATACACAGGAATTTAAGAAAGCATAAATAATTGTAGTTCCAATAGCTGATCTACTTGGTTATTAGAAGAACTGCAGTTAATAAATTCCCTCTTCTGTTTTTATTTTCCAGTTTCATATAAATGCAAGTGACAGGCTTGGAAAAGATGATTGCCCAGCTGTTCCAGCCATAACATTCCTATGTTTTACCATTAGTTCCCACTACATTCCAGGCTTTGAAGCAGAAACTGTTCTTCGATGCTGGTTGGAGATATGCTATAAACCATGGCTGAAGAATTCCCAGTTATTGTATGCCATTTTATTAGCTCAACTCAAAATATCCTTTCCATAAAAAAATTATTCACAGATGTTTACAAATGGCTGGCAAAGAAAACTACTGGTTTTCCAGGTTTCAGCTAGCACACATATTACTCCTTGTTGAGATTAGGCAGGCATTTATGATACAATTGGAGGAAGCAGCTCAGAATCTTCAGGATTTGCTAGGATACCATCCCCCCACACTGGATTCTGCTGGTTGGGAGGATGGGAATTATGATTCCCACATCTGGAAAACCCAAGGTAGAAAAGGTTTTGGTTACCACCTTTAGAGCGCTCCATGGCTTAGGGCCTGGTTATTTATGGGACCGCCTGCTGCCGCAAATGGCCTCCCACCAGCCGGTATGCTCTCACAGAGAGGGACTCCTCCAGGTAGCATCGGCCAAACAATGTCGGCTGGCGGCCCCCAGGGGGAGAGCCTTCTCTGTGAGGGCACCTACTATCTGGAATGAGCTCCCCCCGGAGATACGGAGGATCCCAGATCTATGCACCTTCCTCTTCCGCTCTCAAGACCTTTTTATTTCACCAGGCTGGTCTGGCCTAACCTCTCCCATTCTCTTTTTAAAGTAAATTTTAATGTAAATTTTAATTTGTTCTTAACCTGGGGTTTTAAATTTGTCTTGGGCTAAATTGATTTAATTCAATTTTACTTCTGCTCTTAAATTTTTGTATTCTATGTGTTTTATCCTGTGCCTGTTCACCGCCCTAAGTCCTTCGGGAGTAGGGCGGTATACAAATTAAATAAAATGAAAATGAAATGAAAATGGGAGTGTAACACTGTACTTTAGTCATGAAATTCACTGGTTGACTCTTGCCCAATTCTTCTCAAATTATATGTCTTTGAGCATGTACTGTGATACTAGTAGGGCTGAGCAACTATGTATGGCAATCCAAGCTCCTGGGAGGAGGGACAGAAATAATAATAATAATAATAATAATAATAATAATAATAATAATAATAATAATAATAATAATGGACAGCACTTGAAAAACATTGAAGGAAAATGTGATGACAACTTTACATGGGCATGGCTTAATATGGGAACCATCAAGGAAGAAACGGAAGGTTTAATACTCCCTGCTCAAGAACAAGCACTACAAACTAGTGCCATGAAAGCAAAGATACAAAAATCCACCGACAGTCCAAACTGCCGATTTTGCAACAACAAAGTCAAAACTGTTTCACATTTAATATGTGAATGCAGCAAAATCGTACAAACTGATTACAAAGCTAGACATGACCGAGTTGCTAAATTAATCCACTGGTCATTATGTAAAAAATACGATTTACCTGTATCCAAAAAGTCAAGGGAACATAAAGTGGAAAAAGTTATAGAAAATGAGAAGGTGAAGATTTTGTGGGACTTTCGAATACAGACAGACCGTCACTTGGAACACAACACGCCAGATATCACAGTTGTTGAAAATTGAAACATACAATTTATTGACATCGTGGTTCCAGGAGATGCCAGAGTCGAAGAAAAAGAACTGGAAAAAAATCATGAAATATCACGACCTGGCCATCGAGACTACATGGCTATGGGTGAAACATGTAACAGTGATACCCATTGTCATCAGGGCACTTGGTACCATGTCCAAGAACTTTATAAGATACATTAACAAATTGAAGCTTCCTGCAATAACACTAGTGGAACTGCAAAAAACTGCGCTACTTGGAACATCGTACCTCTTAAGAAAGTACTTGGTTGATACCTAGGATGCTGGCAGCAACCCGTATCAACCATTAGCACTAGCCAATGGTATTTGTGATGCATTTTTGAATGTTCAGTTGACTGAGTTTCATATTTAATGAATAAAGTTAATAATAATAATAATAATAATAATAATAATAATAATAATAAGTGTTCAAATTTAGCATGATTTGAAGAATCTAAACTTTTTTTATATAAGTCCCAGAACACAAGCCTTCTAATGCCACTACCTCTATCTAAAACAAGTGACAGCTAGTACATGACAGTATTACTAGTTTGATAATATCAATGTCAACAGCTTATGAAATCAAGCTAGATATACCGGTATGTAAAGTGTATCAGTGTTTCCAATATTTCAGGTGTTTTCCTTTGATTTATTCTGTCAAATAAGTATATAAAAAAGGCATGACATATTATGAATGTGAAACATGCATTAGGATTAATATTCAAGTATTTGTAATACATGTCATATGTATAGTAATAAAATAAGTCAGCCTGTTCTATAGCTGGGCAAAAATAATTTGTATGGATTAGAGAAAAATTAATTTGCAAGGCAAGATGTTCATTATAATGGCATTATTTGAATATAATCCTTTCTTGGTTAGTCTTCAAATAGTAGAAATAATACACAGATCAAAGCTTTGATTTCTTATTTTCTATATTTGTCAAACTGATCCTGGCAAAATGGATTTGCAGTTGCTTTTCTAAATATTAGCGTTTAAAATTATTTGCATTTATACCTAAGCCTCCCTTAATGGTTTTGGAGAGAACTACCATATTTTCCGGTGTATAAGAAGACTTTTTAACACATGAAAATCTTCTCAAAAGTCAGGGGTCGTCTTATACGCCGGGTGTCGTTCTCTTGTAACCAGGCAGACCAGCCCGAAAGGCTCTGACAAGCCTTAAATGGCTTTGGCAATCCAAGCTCTGACAATCTGCTAATCAGGCAACTCAGCTGGGATCGCTAGATCCATGTAAAAGGAAAAAAGTTTTCCCCCTCCAGCTTGCTTACCTTAGCTGCTAGTCGCAACGCTTGCCTTGCTTCACTTGCCTGAATCCATTCCATCAGCAAGCCACTCCCTGCCTGCAATCAAGCAGGCAGGGAGTTGTGGACTTCAACTCCCAGAATTCCTCAACCAGCAAAACAATGCTGGCTGAGGAATTCTGGGAGTTGAAGTCTACAAGTCTTAAAGTTGCCAAGGTTGGAGACCCCTGTTCTATTGGGTAAGTTTTTTCCCCCTTTGGGAGCTTTAAAAAAAATAGTTACTTGGGGTTTTTTTTAGTTGTTCTTTTTTAGACCTAGCCATTTAAAGTTTAGGAAGGTTTAAATTTAGCTTTCATATAAACATAAAAATAAAATAAAATAATATTTGTGCAGCTTTCTGAGATTTAGTGTGTTTCTGTAGTGTTTCACCCTAACTACACAAACACACAAAATCTCACAAAGCTGTATGTGGAATTTTGTGTGTGTAAAGTGTGAAAGTTGGATTTTTGGGCTTTTTGTGGCTGTGTGAGGTTCCTGCTTGTTGCAGGGGCCACTTTGGGTCTAGCGCAGCTGCTTTTACATTGTGGGTGAGCCAGTTGATGTTTTTTTAATTTTTATTTGGTGTGCATTGGAAGAGGGGTAGTCTTATACGGCAAATATAGCCCAAACCCTATATTTTAACAGGAAAATTTGGGGGTCATCTTATATGCCCAGTCATCTTATATGCCGGAAAATACGGTACTATATCTACAGAGCATTTGAGATGAAGGGAATAGGAGAAGGGAGACCCAAGGATAATTATTTAGCGTATGTCATCTACAGAGTTCATGCAATCACTGATATACAAATGTAGTTTAAATAAAGCATCAGCAAGAGGCTGTGTATACACACACACATACATATATGGCAACAATTGTTCCTTTTCATTAAAAAAACCATTTGAAACCAAATGCCTAAAAATTGCAATATGGTTTTGATTATGAAAAATTTTGTTTATAAAAAAACTTTTCTGAAAATAGCTTCTCTGTTCTTATTCTAATCTCAAAAACAGTTTGTTGATAGATATAGAAACACATGTAAAGCTCCCTGAATCAAGCTCTTAGGAATACGCAACCATTTAGGTTTTTTTGACAACAACATAGGACCAGTTTGTCATTGCCTTTTTTTCAGCATGTTGTTTTAACTTCCTGGGCTCATCTACAGTTCTGTGATTTCTTGGTAGCTTCCCATCACAAACCAGTTCTGACCCTATTTGGATTTATTTCATAACTAGCACAGTCCCTTGTCATTACAAGATACTAAATGCCAAAATATATTATGCTTCTATGTTTCTTCATTAAGAGTTATTATGTTAAGTGAAGGTCATTCCCAATAACATCCCTAATCTTGCCACTTTAGAAAGAAAACATACATTTCAGAAGTAAGCCACCCAAACTTCATGTGAATGTACTCTTACCAGATCTGAGAGAGGAAGGGAAGGGAGTGGAAGGTGGGAAGGAAAGTGGGAGGGAGGGAGAGAGGGAGGGAGGAAGGAAGGAAGGGAGAAAGGCAGGAAGGAAGCCCTGTGGATTTTCCAGTCCATGCTGCACACTCTCTCCAACTTGTGCCATCTTCCTGCATGCCTTCCTTGACCCATGTGGCATCCCTTGCACACCTACACATACCCATACCAATTTGCACCCTTATCTTCTCCACTTATGTGGCATCTCTTACATCCTTCCTAACCTGCACTACCCCTCATACACCATTCTTAATCTGCACAGCATCTCTTACTCCCTAACATCCCAAAGCACCCTTCCTAATCTGCACAATCTTCCCAACTCACACAACTGTCACATATCCCCATGACCCACCTGTGCTCCCTTCCCAACATGTGACATTTCTTGATCAGACCCACACATTGTTCCCAAATGTACAGCATCTCTTGTTCATCCCTGCATACTGTTCCAGAACCACACACACACACACACACATACACACACACACATACACACACAAACACAACCCCTGAGAGGGAGGTTTCCAATGCTCACTTCCAGCTTCCCTGAAAGAAATGTAATGGGGAAACCAACAGGAAATTGCTCTCACTCCTACTGATTTCTTCCATGGTCCTTCTGTTTCTTTGCTCAGGTAAGAGCGTTTTTCTGAAATGATGATCCAATGAGGCAGAGGTAACTTCTAAAATGAAATAAGCATATGGAATAAGCAAGAAACATTGCACATTCTTTGACCTTGTTAAAACATAATCTAAACATTAATACTATGGATAGGTTCAGTTATCAATCTTAACTAAAACTCGATTATATTTAATTTGATTATGCAAAATTATAGCTTATTTAAGAAAGCAAATCATAATTAATCATGAGATGGACTGATCCAGACTATCCTAACAATATATCCAAAAAAAAAAAAAAAAAGATAAAGTGTTAGAAAGCTGCAAAAAGCTAAAGTACATGGTTCTGCTACTGTAATGGACCACTACGTATAACTGCAATTTTAAAATGCCTCTTAACGTCTTCCCAGATGTTATTCTCTCCTCTTATTGTTGGCCAGGAATTATTAGGCTTGTAATCCATTGGACAACAGGAAGGCTGATTTAAGCTATGCCCAAAAGATCTTTAGTACCATCAGACACAACTATAGAATTCAATTGAATTAATATACTAAACTTTTGCTAGAAAAAAAAAGCCGTCCAAAATATAGGATTATCCTCTGTCAAGGAAGCCCCATTGCTGTATGTTAAATTTAATGTGCAGGTTTTAGGCTGAAGTTCAGTAGTGACATTTGTTTTCCCCATTATCTAATTTCATATTTGTCTGCTGGAAGCTTGGATCTGAATGTGTCCTAAAACTTTTAAAATACAAGGGCAGTCCTCTTGTTTTTATCATCTGTAGTTAAATCTTGAAAATCAATACTTCATTCATGAATACCTGCAGTTTGTTGGATAGAAAAAAAATCAATAGCATTAAGAGTATCTTTTTTATAGAGAAATTATTAGGAACTACTTTCTGCTTTGTTGTTATGGCTCATCTTCATGTAGTATTTCACTTTTAAATAGATCTTCCATGACACAATACGGACCAAATAAAGTAAGAAACAAACATTTCTGCATGATATGCCTTGCAGAAAGCTGTGCAATTCTGCTGGCCCAAAATATTGTGTTTAGGCATCACAATAAACAAGGGTGTTAAGCAATATGAGACATTGGGTTTCCAGGGTTTAGTTAATTGCTGAGGAAACCTCTAAACATTTAAATGTTTGGAGCAGAACACATAATATTAAATCTATTAAATCTCTTGGTCTGCCATTTGATTCTATCTCATAGTGAAATGGCAAGCAGAGCAGAGGCAATTTGGATTCACAATACATGCTAACTTGTGGTTTGCTTAACTGTGGCTTATTGTACAAGTCACAATGGCTGAGTTCCCACAATGCATTAACCGAAAGCAAACACACCACATTATGGCTTCAATTGACAACAGGCAATGTGAGGCCTCAGACCATGTAGCCTTGGTTAGCCTCTCAGCCTAACTGCAAGAGAGTCATAACTGGCTGCAATTGCTCAAAGACAATAGTATTGCTTCTCAAAATGTGGAGACAAAGTACACAAGACCTGCATAAATTAGATTTAACACATTTGAAAAACAGAAATATCTGCTTATTCCTTCCAAAAACAATATTCACTTTCTGTTCCATACAGGTAGACTTTGAGCCACAATAGTAACTGGAATTTCCATTGCTAAACAATGTGGTTGTAAAGAACAATATTGTTGTGGTCCGCCAGCAGTCTGCGGAGCTGGCAGCGGAGTTGAACAGTGAGGAGGCTGAGGAGAAACATGGGCCAGTCCTGGAGTCTGGGAAGGTCCGGACGAGGGCTTTGCATCGGAGGCAGAGATGGGGCCAGGGCCATCTGGGATGATGCGCAGACTCCGGAGCCTCCAGAGTCAGACAGCAGAGAGGCAGAGGAATAGGAGGATCCTGTTCCTAGTGTGCGCATGCACAGAGCTGCCAGAAGGCACAAACAGTTAAAACAAAAGGGACGACTTGGGAGTAATGCCTGGAGATGATTGGCCCCTCCCAAAAGGCTTAAAAGAGGAGCAAAGGCATGTGGGCACTTTGCAGGAAAACAACATTATTAATTCTGTTCCCAGTCGGCATCTCTGTTTTATTATGAAATCCGTGTGGCTTCGTCAAGTAGGTCTTTGGCAGAGTGTCAAGGGAGATAAAGGTTGGTGATTATCCCGAAGGACTTCTCCCGAAGGACTTTTGGCAACTAATTGGGACTCAGCTGTGAATGAAGGTAATTCACAGCTGTTGCAATAAAAGAGGTTTTTGGGACTATTCTTGTGTTTTAATGACTCTGGAAGCCTAGTTCACAACAAATACCTGTAACCACATAGCTGACTGACAGCAGTCCCTGCAGTCCAAGTTGCCATCGTTAAACAAGGATGGTACAGTTGTTAAGCATGGACCCTACAGGTTTCCCCATTAACTTTGCTTGTGGGAAGCTAGCAGGCAACACTGGAAATCACAATCACATGACCGCAGCTCACTATGAAGTTGTAACTGCGAGCCAAGTGCCAAGTGCCTATATCAGTGATGGCTAACCTTTTTGCCATTGCCTGCCAAAAATGGGGGGAGTGCGGAAGAGTCGCGCACATGTGCCCACACCCATAATTCAATGCCCCCTGACCCCCTGCGCATATGTGTGCGACCCCCCTGCGCTCCCCTGCTTTTGGCACGTGATGGCCCGGTAGACCCGGTAGGCCTGTTTTTTGCTCTCCCCAGGATCCAGAGGCTTTCTAGGAGCCTGGGGAGGGCGAAAACAGCCTTCCCCATCCCCAGGGAGACAGGAAACAGCCCATTTCCTGACTTCTGGTGGGCCCGGAAGGCCCAAAAATCAGCTGGCTGGTGTGCGCATGCCCGCTGGAGCTTAGCTAGGGCAATGCTTGTGTGCCCACCTGTGGCATGCGTGCCATAGGTTCGCCATCATGGGCCTATATCATAGTCCAAGACTACAAGAACGTTGTAACAGTCAGACTGCAAGGACCCATAATAAGTACCATTCATTGTCAGCACTGTCATAATTTTGAATGGTTATTCAACGAATGGTTATAATTTAAGGCTACCTGTAGTGAAACCCAGCACTACTCATTTTGATCTGTGCCCTACCCACGGTAGCTTTCAGCACTCACCCCAAAAATGGTGTGGTCTCTGGTCATCAACACATCGAATGCCCCCCCCCCCAACTTAGATAGATATTGGGACCAAGTCATAGTTTGGATCATTCTGTTATTATAATACAGGTCATTTACCCCTTTCATAATTTGTGCATATCTCTGTCATTGAATATTATCAGATCTTCCTGAGGAAAGTAATAAATAGAGTCTGAGTAAAGTAAAAACACTAAAGTTTGGTACTTGTTATGTTTTTTATAAACAAAGGATGTGGCAGTGTGAAAAAGTAATCACCTCCTTAGATTCAAAAACTGGTTGCAACACCTTTAGCTACATGTCTGTGATTTCCTGTCATTGGTGTTCAGTACACAACATTCTGCAGGAATTTCAGTCCATTTCTCCACAGCAAGCTTCTTGACTACAGTAATATTTGAGGAGTTTCTAGCATGAGCTACTCTTTCAGGTCCTTCCATAACACTTTAGAGATAGCTAAATGGGATTTAGCTCTGGAATTTGACTTGGCCGTTCCAAAACGTGTAATTTGTTCTTTTTCATCCATTCTCTGTAGACTTGCTTGTATGTTTGGGATCATTGTCTTGCCTTCTAGATAGGCCATCATTTCTCCTAAAACAAGGAGATAAACATATTTAGTACAAAATTAAGGAAGAGGCAATACACTCTGGGATGACCACTGCAATGAACTGCACTTTGTTTTAATGATGGCTTGTTTGAGTCACAGTATCTCCAGGTTATAAATCACCTCTTAGAACCACAGAAGTTGAATGCACACAATGTATTAACCAAGCATGCCTGACAGTTTACTAAAAAAGTGTCTTTGGGTGTGGGTGCTCTATCTGTTTCAGTATTATTATTATTTTTTAGAACAGCTATTTCCATGACCCAGATGTGCCCTAGCTACATGGAAAGGTGAGGCCATTGCTTTTTCAGCTTTAGAAGCAAGGACGATTAAGGGAAAGAGCTCTCGGCTTCATGTGGTCTGATCTGCTGTCTTCCAGACATTAGAGCAGGGGTCTCCAACCTTGGCAACTTTAAGCCTGAAGGACTTCAACTCCCAGAATTCCCCAGCCAGCAAAGCAAAGCTGGCTGGGGAATTCTGGAGTTGAAGTCCTTCAGGGTTAAAGTTGCCAAGGTTGGAGACCCTTTCACTAGAGGACAATGTCTTATGGCCAGCTGTTCAATTAAACTGGCTTTTGGGACACAAGGTGGTGATAGGGAGATTTTGCTTCAGCCAGCAACACATCTTCTCCTGGTCCTGAAAGTGGTTTCTCCCCTCCCTCTCTTCAGATAAAATTGTTCCCATTCTCATCAACACCATTAACAAAACAAAAGACAAACCTTTCGCCCTTTACACAATGTCCCAATCTTAGGTACGTGCCATTGTCCCAATCTTATGCATGTGATTATATTCATAAAGATAAGTATCTATTTAGTTTCCCAGTGTACTTTCTAGATGTTCACAAACAACTCAAGAATTTTTTGTCCTAATAGGCCCACCTTGACCTCACGCATGGACAGTTTCTTAGCTTGAGTTAATTTCAGTGCTAGAGAAATAAGCAAGGATTAAAACACTTTTAATCTAAGCCATCAGAACTGCATTGCAAAAAGGAAATCTCCAAATTAATTGGCAGCTTCATATCGGTTTTGTCCCATATAAAACAAGTTTGTTTTTTTCTTTTATATCATTAAAGTCTTCAGAGTTGTTAGTATATTCAGAAACAAATTTATTCAATATTACTCCAAAAAGATGCACATAAACTCTTGTGCAACTAAAACTGGTATATTTATTTATTTGTCCATAGTATTTAAATCTATGTATTTATTTGAGGCAAATCATCAGAGCAATTGACAAGCAAACAAACACATAATTGTAAAATATCCACTGTAAGGTTAAAAAACAAATTAAGTAAATCCTAGAGCCAAATTCACTTTGCATTGTGACATGCTCTCCAGAAGAGTTCCATTTTACTATATCAGAAGAGTAGAACTGTAAGGATAACCTAGCCAGGTTTCTAATAGGACCCTCTTCCAGAGTATAAGTGCTGCTGTAGAAAAGCAGTGATTACAGTCTTCATGTTAAGTACCTCATGGAAATGGGGATATCACCATGAGATTACTTCCAACTGGAGAAGGTTGTCCTGTAGCTGTAAGGGACTGTTCCTTAGAGCAGGGGTCCCCAACCTTCAGGCCGCAGCCGAGTACTGGGCCATGGCCTATTTGGAACCCACACACTTGTGCATACAGCGCCATTTGTGTGAGTGGTGGGCCCACTGCTTGCACAAATGGAGCTTCAAATGCACGTGAGTGCCTGCCATTTGCACAAATGGAGTTGTGTACACAAATGTGCATGCCTGCCGCTCACACAGAACCATTTCCTCTCCTTCTCCCTCTCCCTGCCAGTCTGCAAAGCCAGAAAGGTTGGTGTTGTGGCCCGCCAGCAGCCTGCACAGATCGTGGCTGATCCTGACGAGGAGGCTGGTGTGGGGTCGCGGCAGTAGCCTGCGCAGCCGGCGCTCGTGTCAGACAGCAAGGAGGCTGAAGACAATGTGGTGCCAGAGGCAGAGACTCAGCCAGGGCCTTCAGAACCTCCAGAGGTTCCTTCAAGTGGAGAGAGCGAAGTGGAGGAGCCTCTTCTCAATGCTCGAGCACGCAGGGCTGCCAAAAGGCAGGAGTGGCTACTCAGGAGGAGGAGGTCTCCTTGAGAGTAAGGCTTGAGGATAATTGGCCACTCCCTTAGCCTATTTAAGTCACATGCCTTTAGTAAGTTTCTTGCTGGAAATAACTTGTAATTATCATCAGAGCATTTTTGGAAAAGTCTTATCGTATCTTGTTTTCTGGGCTGGTTGCCAACCTTTGCCGGACTTTGGTTTATTCTTGCTACTTAATAAATGTGATAAGGACCGTTGGTATGTGTCAATATCCTCAGGAATCTGGAGCTGGGGCAGAACAGTTGGGGACCACTGTCTTAGACATTTCAAATACCTCTCAATCAGTGCTGGGATTCAAGTAATTTAACAACCGGTTCTCTGCCCTAATTTATTCCAGCAACCAGTTTGCCAAACTGCTCAGAAAGTTAACAACCAGTTCTCCTGAAGTGGTGCAAACTGGCTGAATCCCACCACTGCTCTCAATCCTCTACACTGAAGTTTACTGAGGGAAGTTAAAAAGAACTAAAAACAATAATAAAAATAGAGTATATAATTCAGTTCCTGTAATAAGACAAATCGCTTTTTACAAACTCATGTAAATCATTATCTAGTCCTCCTTCAAACCTAATGTTTTTTTTTCCAGACTATTCAGTGCCTACCCCACAAAAGATATTTTTCCTATAAATCATGTCTCATTGCCAAGGCAAGCTTTCCTTTGTTCCAGTCACGAAATTCTTTCTAAGTCTCAAATTCAGGTTCCATTTGAATTGGAAAAAAAGTTATACTCATAATTATACTCACTCAACAGCTGTTCCTTGAGGAGTAATGGTCCTCTTTGTCTTATATAGACATTGTCAAGTATAAATTATACAGGCATTAGAAATAAAAGAAGACCTGGATATGCTCACACCAGCCCCATCCATCAATTCCTAGTATGCACATTCTGAACAGAAATCCTATTCTGCTAAATGAAGTTATACTGATTCACAAGATCAGGATACAATCACAATGAATTTCTGTTCATCAAGGAGGTCTACTGCAGCAGACCTCCTCTTTGGAGATACCTTTCCTGGTTCTCATTATGGCTCTGATTTAAACAAATGTCAACCTAAAAAGTCATATATGGCTTTTGATACTGTCTTTAAACAGAATATTTGTGTATTTATCCCAGAAAGGAAAGCTTCAGATAGTTCTATTTATGAAGTGAAGAATTTGGCAACATGGAGTTAAACCTTGGTGGCTGCTCCATCATTGGGAAACAGTTGCTCCTGCAGGTATGGACTGTCTCCCCATTGTTGAACTTTGGAAAGGTGTAGAAAAGAGTTTTATTTGGGATATGGTTTTTGTCTGGGTTAATAATCTGATTTTCAATCCTGTGGGTGTGTGAAGTTGAAGTCCAGTTGGGATGTTTGTGATTCAAAGATTTAATGAAATCGTTTCTATAAAATATTAACTATGAATGATTTGAAGTATTGCAGCAGGACAGTATAAAAATGAATGTAATAAATAACAGTCACAATGAAGTTGCAGTTTAGGATCAATGTGTGTAATCTCCTCTGCACTTTTAATTTTGTAATTCTTTCCTACCTTCAGGTTAAGTGGAAGAAATCCGGGTTTTGGGTTTTTTTTTTGAAAACTTATAGTTTAAGAGGTTGGTTTGTTTGCAACAAAGGTTCTCTTGGCATTTTTCTGTGACACTGATACCAACTACCAGTTGCTTATTCTGGATTAAGTCATAATTCTTTCATCTATCTTGGTGTGATTGGTCCTCAAAGCTCTTCAAATTGTTACTAGTTTTGCACACGTTTTTCAGCTGTTTTCCAGTGCAATCTGACATATCTAGGTCAAATCTAAATCAAATACAGGAATCTGCAAACTTTGGGTCCAACAAGCACATTTTAATTTCAGAGAGCCTGCACGCATGTAGAATGGCTGCCATAGAGAGGGACTACTTATTTACAACATGGGTGCAAAGGTGAGCTCAGCCAGCCACAATATAGTTAATAAAAAGGAAAATATAAAGATACTGGATCATTTTCCTAGCCTACGGAATCTTGTCTACCAACACACAGCTTATTTTCCCATTTCACTAGGCAGGTATTCATACTTCCAAGCAAAACTCCCAGAATTCTACTGGATTACTAGCAAGAGCAAGTTCTTGTGTTTTAAGATATTGCAGACGAAGTCTTTTCTGTTCTCTTCTGATTTGCTCCCTAGTCCAGTCCAGCTAATGAAATGGAACTGACTTGTCCCCCTTTGAAACCTTAACTTCCATTACAAATAATGCATTGATTCCCCCAGAGTTCATACAAGGTTATTGTCACATTTTAGAACTGTAATAAAGTGACATGGCTTAACATAATTAAGAGCCAATGCAAACATCAGAAAAACTGGAAGCATTCAAAGCCAAAGCATACATAAACATGGTTTGCATTTCCTCCTTAGATAATGCTGCCAAAATCTGGTTTCTTGAGCAATGTGAATTTGATCCATGCAGCCTATTTGGAGGCATGTATCTCCATTTCATATGATGAAGGGTTGGGGTGGATTCGGAGCACAGTATGTTAAGTAGTGCTTTAAGGCTCATCCTATATATTTAGCCATTTTTATCTCCCTGTACCAAGTTTCAACAAATGAAAGTTATCTTGGAAAGCAGAGATGTCATAAATTAAAAAGCAAGCCTTCTATAACTTACCATTCAGCATTTCTGCAATTATTTCTTCCAAAGGCTCAAAGTAAAGAAGTTTTTATATTCTGGAAGGATTTCAAGGCACATTTTGAAGAGGACAAAAAGTTGGCTTCCAAAGCATGGTGGCTCTTTGCTGTATTTCTGCTTTTATTTCATATCAAAAGAACTGCACATAATTTTTGTTACTAAAAGCCCAGATGTTCCAAGAAATCTTTAAACTGATATATTCTATTGGTAATATTTTCAGGCTAAACGTAAGCTCAAGAGAAGTACCCTGCTCCTTCACAAATATGTTCTTGATTATTGGAAGGCAAATTTATTGGAAAGGCAAGGAATGAATGACTCACAGACTTCTTTTTGCACACAGAACTTGGAAACAGCGATTTAAGCTCAAATCAAAAGACTTTTTAAAAAAATCATTCTTTTCCAATCCCTCCATTTTCAAAAGTTAGCAATGTCAACGTACAATAAGGGCATAAATTAAATTATTATATACTATAATTCTGTGAGGCCTGGGTGCACATGACTTTTGGGGGGGAGTCTTGTGGTGTGTATAATTTACATTATATAATTCTGAATTCCTGCTCAGGTATTGTTAGACTACATTCCTATTAGCCCTAATCACCATGTCTATTGTGCAAGTATAAGTATTATGGAGAGCAACAGGTTTCCCACTTCCGTTGTAAACACCTAAATGGTCTGGAATTCTACCTAGGCAGTCTCCGATTGTCCAAATGGCATTTTATCCAGCATGATCCCTTGCAAGTATATGCCAAATGGCTGAAAATGTTTTTCACAAATTATTATTCAGTGATACTTATTTACTTTGTTTATATCCTTTTATTATTTTTATAAACAACTCAAGGCGGCTTCTTCCTCCTCCTATTTTCCCCACAACAACAACACTGTGAGAAGAGTTGGATTGAGAGAGAGTGACTAGCCCAAAGTTAGCTAGTTTTCATGCAAAGGCGGGACTAGAACTCACAGTTGCTCAGTTTCTAGCCTGGTAGCCCAACCTCTAATCCCACTTTGGTAACCAGACCAATCCCAAATTTTTTAAAATATAAACTTTTAAAAATGAAAGATTATTTTTGTGATGCCTCTATAATGTATACTTCAATCACAATATTTAATTATGTGCAAGAAAGTTAAAAAGTGCATATTCACTACTGTTATCCTTTTTTAAAATAAGTCTCATGTTGCTTGTTGTCTTAATTATCATCAGTGATCTCTGATTTAGGAGATGCCTGCATCAATTCCAGCACACTGATCCCAAGTTAATGTGTAGTTACATTTGATTCATTTTTACAGAGATAGTGTAAAGGACAAAAATATCACGGTAAATTAATAATTGAAGTGGTTTCTATTCTATCAATTTTCCCCTTCTGACAATTTAACTACCAGAGTTGGGAAAGAATTTGGCTTGAGACTTTAAGGAGCTTCTATTGCTGGAGTAGCTACAACTGAATTAGATAGGTGATTAATCTGAATATTTTGGCAATTCCAAACTTCTCATTCCTATCCTAATTAAATAGGACAGGAATTAGAAGAAATTATACCAATTAAATTTGTTACACCTAGCCAATTCTTTTTTATATTTTCTACCTTACTGTTTCTATTGTTTACAGTTTCTATTTGATATGTGATCAATTATCTTGAAGTAATTGATCAGTATATGGTTGGATATGGGCAAATCAGTCTTTCAGACACAGAGTTTGTCTTACATGTGGCACCAGAAAAGTAGACACACTAGAAAAAAGGCTAAATGTAATTGGAATGCCATACCACAGATATCTCTAAGTCAGAAGCTTTGCCTTCTATAAGACACACAGTAATTATAGAGTAAACGTTAGCAATGATATAATCAATCTCTGGCCAGCCAAAGCTTTACAGTCAAACTGTGGCTCACTTGGAAAGTTGCCCACAATGCTTCAAATAAAAATGTATGAATAGATGCCATCTGGGAATTCTTAGACAATTTTGGTAACTGTGTTATTTAGGTTTCCAAAACTGTAATGTAGATCATACATATGGATACTGCAATTTCAGCAGTTGAATTACACATGAACAAAAATTCCCTTCCAACTTTCAAACAGATAGTAGTAAGTATTTGGAATATTAATGGTTAATATCATCCTCTAAATATCACTTAATTGGGAATGCTGCATAATTCTAATTACTTCTTCTGATAATGTAAGTTTTATACAATGGATATTTTTCAGATTCAAAGTCTGTCCAGAAAAAATAAGCTAAAATTAAATCTCTGTCTTTGTTTCAACTGCAAGAATAGTTACTTGAGACTTCTTTCTCAACAAAAAAACTTAGCTTAGTCATGCACATGTAGGATTTAGTGAATGGGTTGCAAGCACACTCACTAAATTTTATGCAATCATTTCATAGCATCAGTAATGTGGCTGGAGAATTAAGAATTCACCCACAAATTAATGCAGTTAGGTTACAAATGTAGTTCCCTTGCCAGCCCACAAATGGCAGCCACAATGCCCAATCCCTTCCTGAAAACTGCAGACTGAAGACACAAAGAAGAAAAGATGCACTGAGTCATATAGAGCAGCGTCCCCCAACCTTTTGGGCACCAGGGACCGGTTCCATGGAGAAAGGTTTTCGTGGACTGGAGGGGGCATGGTTTTGCATGCTGCCTGCACACAGCAGATGGGGCTTCACTTGTTTGCACGGCCTGGTGGCTGGCTTGCTAGGGACTGGTGCCGGTCCATGGACTGGGGGTTGGGGGACCCCTGATATAGAGAGACTACTTCAGTCATAGTCCATATTCATTTTATTTTCACCAAACCTTAGTTCCAAATATGTTTTTAGTTCCATACTTATTTCTCTAATTCGTTACCTCCTCTCCAAAGACTGAAGCTAGGAACAGAACATTCAAAAAGTGAAACCAAACCGCAGTGCAGACTGTTAATTCAAGTGTCATAAAAATCCATGCAGTCAGCTAAAATCAAAATAATCAAATCTTATTCCAGCTCAGCCTGAAACATTAGATAGTGTTTCAGAAATATTGTTAACATTACTTGTTCTTCTTAACTTATAGTGTCAGTCTCCTTGCAGCAGTTTACAATCCAGAAAAAAGGATTCTCACAGATCTATGGACAGATTTACTGAGCAACAAGATAGGTTGCTTGGTTCTCATTTAACTGTGAATATATGAATATTTGAAGGAGTCTTGGCTTAATGGGGAATATGGTGATCACTTGATCCCACAGAAATGACCACCATTTCTTGTTCTGCAGTTTTGGAAATACCAATTTTTATCATCAGAGCAAGAGAATTTAATCACAAAAGGACTTTCCCCAACTTGACATTCTCCACATTCTGTGATTGTAATTACAGGGTACTGTCAAATATTTTCTTCATGGATAACATGTCAGAATCTAAGATACTTTAACTTAAAAACTTTCAATTAGGCCTTGAATTGCATTATTGTCAGAACAGTCTGTTCTGCTTTAGGTATTTCATTCAGTTGGTTAGAGCTAGTTTTAAGAAAGAAATGGATTGAGATATAGTGTTCCCTTATAATTTTCCCCTTTGTGTTTTGTATTTAGTGAAGCCCAGGTATTTTCCTGTCATGACAGAAGTGGTCAGTCAACTTGGTGGATGAAAGATTATAAACAGTGAAATAATATGAACATATAGCTCTGTGACTTTAAGAATATAGGGTTGAATTATGTTTTGATAACTATAGGCAGAATAATGGTTAGATATTCAAAACAATGTTAATGGTTAACAATAAACAAATAAATAACAATAAATATTGTTATTTCAAAACAATATTGACTCTGTTTTTAAGTAAGTTTATTAAGATTACTTTGAATTAGTTTTCTGATACCCGATCACATGATTAAATATACTTGCTTTTGCTTGCATGTTAGGAAAAGGTAATCAATCAAGTGATTTTTAAAAATTGTCTATTTATTGTAGGTGATAGACATCACATTGGATTAATTAATTTAAAAAATTATATAGCTGCCTACTTCCTCACAGCAACTCAAGGTGGCTAACAAGCAATAAAACACAGTATAGAAAAAAATAAAAATAAAAAACAATACCCCCGCCAGCATCAAATAAGCCATTTGATCAGTTCAATCCCACTCTGGGTTCCCATTCTGGATTAAACTTCCCAGCAGAATATTGATAACCCATAAATTTACACAGAGAAAAAGCTTGGAATATGGATTTATCACTTTCCAATCTAGCATTCAGTGAATTAGAATTAAAGAAATGTTCCGAGGTTAGAAAAAGATGAGAGATTTTCCTGACAATTCTGGCTGAGTGAATTGAGCTGGGCAATTCCAGCCTGTCTTTATTGTTTTGATCACTTCCGAATTTATTTCAATCTACTATGACATTTGGTTGGGGCACTGAAACAATCTTGGATTTTTATACCAAGAGAGATGCAACCCAAATAATTCCCTTGAGCATCGCAATGGCTTTGATACTTTTCATTAAGATTATACCTAAGGTTCATTTCCAGATATCTCTGTATTCAAGAGTTAGGAGAGTGTAATAACAACATCTTTTTCTGCCAGCTGCATTCCATTTTTCAGGACACCCTTTTCAGAAATGCCTACTTTATGCCACACACAACATTAGCCACTCCCAACATTATAGCCACTCCCAACATTAGATAGTTTTATTTTATTATACCTTTTCAAGTATTATCTTCAATCTCCCAGACTATGCTACCACATTTGTTTGGGTGCATTTTATTTGCTTAAAGTTATTAAATTCCAAATAGAAAAAAGTGTGGGATCATAAAAGCTAAGTTGTAAGTATAAAAATTGTAGATCTAAGGAGCGTGTGTGTTAATTTTGCTTTGAGGGGGGGGATGATGTATGAATGAATTTGTCAGCGCTTAACTGCATGTGAAAACTTAGCCTTGGTGCCAGGTTTTTAATGTTTGTGGCTTTAAATAGATACCGTATTTTCCGGCGTATAAGACGACTTTTTAACCTAGGAAAATCATCTCAAAAGTCGGGGGTCGTCTTATACGCCGGGTACCCGAATCTGAGTTGCTGGGGCTGACCGATGACACTTTGGGAGCGCCGGCAACATTGAGGGGAAGCTGTACTCCAAATTAGTTCCAACCTACAAGAGATGCCAGGCAGTGTGCGGCCCACGAGAAAGGAACGCGTCCCCACTCTACCCCAGAATTCGGGTCACCTTCCTTTCTTTCCCAGCAGTCCACGGTGAAAGCGGCGCCGCGGTTGACCTGGGCCAGCGCCTTGCACGCCTGGCTCTGCGTCTCCATTATGAGAAGCTCCATGAGACTTCGCATGTCTCCGCCCCAGTCGCGCAGCTCTCGCAATCCGCTCACCGGAGGAGCCATGAAGTGCTCGCACCGCCTTGCCAGATCTTCCTCATCCTCCTTTCCCCATGGCTTTTCCGGTTGTAATTGTTGCTGCTGCCGCCGCCGAGGCTCCTCCTTCATCTCCACCCGCCGCACCAGACCCAGCCCGGCTAGCACCGCCATGGCTCCCGCAGTCCAAGCGGATCGGCACCCGGGCTCGCAGGCAAAGGGTGGGAATGCGCAGCGCACTTTCCTGGCTTGGCGCCGATCCGGATGGCTGCAGAAGGAACTGGGCACTGGCTGTCATGTCTTTACTGCTGTGCGGGATTCGGCACCTGGGCTCCCGGGGTTTAAGCCTCCGGGCCGGCCCGCGCTGCTCCAGGATGTTCGCTTCGGGCTCCTTGGAATCGCTGCCGGGCGGTTCTTCCCGTTGGGGCGATGGTGGGTGGCAGCGATCGGCGTCGCTTGGACTGCGGGAGCCACGGCGAACTCCTTCCCCACGAGGTATGGCTCTGCATTTCACCACCTCTTCCAGGCTCGCAGCCACCCACCATCGCCCCAATGGGAAGAACCGCCCGGCAGCGATTCCAAGGAGCTCATTCATCCCGGTGATGGGAGAAGCGGCTTGAGGGGCGCCCGAGCTTTTAAGATTTTAACCTGGGCTAATCAGGCGGGGGAAAGAAGTGCTCTAGTCTGCTTGTTCCAATGCCTTCGCTGGCAGAATCAAAACTCTTTTTTTCCCCCCCCCCTCTCTCTCTCTATCTCTCTCTGCGGCTTTGAACCTGTGGAATTGGGTGGGGGAGAGGGGGAATGTTATCAGCAACAAACAACAACAAAAAGTGTGTGTTTGTGGAGAGGGGAGGTAGTGGTAAAGGCGGCAGACCGGTTTATTTTTCCCCAAGCCGATCTCTTTCGCGGCGTATCCAGCCCGACCCCATTCAGAAGAAAGGCTGCAGCCGCAAAGAAACGGGGGGGGGAGAGATCTGCACTTTTTGTTACATACACACACACACACGAAACCCACAGTTTTCTGGCCTCTCGCGCAGATCTGTTGTGGGTTGGGGTGGGTGGGAGCCACATAATTCCGGGAGGCGAAAAGGGGCGCAGGGATATTTCCAGAAATGAGCGAAATAATGCAATCCACGCAGCGACGCCCATATTCTCTCGTTCAGATTCTACCTCTGGCTGAGAGAAAACTGCCTTGAAAGTTTCTCTACCCCCCCCCCACCCTTTAAACCCAAGACCCTGCCTCGTTTGCAGACTAGAGCACTTCTTTCCCCCGCCCGATTAGCCCAGGTTAAAATCTTAAAAGCTCGGGCGCCCCTCAAGCCGCTTCTCCCGACACAGGGATGAACGAGAAAGCCGTTTTAGCTTCACCTATTCTTCCACACACACACCCCTCCACCCCGGAAGGTAACTTAGCGCTGCTCCAGGAAGTTCGCTTCGGGCTCCTTGGAATCGCTGCCGGGAGGTTCTTCCCGTTGGGGCGATGGTGGGTGGCTGCGAGCCTGGAAGAGGTGGTGAAATGCAGAGCCATACCTCGTGGGGAAGGAGTTCGCCGTGGCTCCCGCAGTCCAAGCGACGCCGATCGCTGCCACCCACCATCGCCCCAACAGGAAGAACCGCCCGGTAGCAATTCCAAGGAGCCCGAAGCGAACATCCTGGAGCAGCGCGGGCCAGCCCGGAGGCTTAAACCCCGGGAGCCCAGGTGCCGAATCCCGCACAGCAGAAAAGACATGACAGCCGGTGCCCAGTTCCTTCTGCAGCCATCCGGATTGGCGCCAAGCCAGGAAAGTGCGCTGCGCACTCCCACCCTTCACCTGCGAGCCCGGGTGCCGATCCACTTGGACTGCGGGAGCCACGGCGGCGCTGGCCGGGCTGGGTCTGGTGCGGCGGGCGGAGGTGAAGGAGCTGCCTCGGCGGCGGCGGCAGCAGCAATTACAACTGGAAAAGCCATGGGGAAAGGAGGATGAGGAAGATCTGGCAAGGCGGTGCGAGCACTTCATGGCTCCTCCGGTGAGCGGATTGCGAGAGCTGCGCGTCTGGGGCGGAGACATGTGAAGTCGCATGGAGCTTCTCATAATGGAGACGCAGAGCCAGGTGTGCAAGGTGCTGGCCCAGGTCGACCGCGGCGCCGCTTTCACCGTGGACCTCCTTGGAATCGCCTTGGAATGCTGGAACCAGCTGGTTGCTGCGCGGAGCTTCCCCCAGGCATCCAGGGAGAGATTACCGACGCTCTGACTTCCCCAGACCGGTGGAGCTCGCCATCAGTGGGGGTCAGCTGGGGAAGTCGGAGCGTCGGTAATACCCCTCTAGATGCCTGGGAGAAGCTCTGCTCAGCAGCCAGCTGGTTCCAGCATTCAGCAGCATGCAGCCTTGACTAGATTGGCACAGCTTTCTGTCAATGTTGTCGGCGCTCCCCTAGCGTCATCAGTCAGTGCCAGCAACTCAGATTCATGAAGCTGTGCGGATCTCGACAAGGCTGCATGGGTGAAGGAAAAAAACCTGGTACAAAATAGCCCTCTTGCCACGTAGCGTAGCCCATTACCTTTCTCTACAGTACAGCAACAGTACATACAGTATAGTATACAAATATAACAGTCAAGACCCCATCATGGTTCCACCAGCAAGAAGAAAGAAATATGAAGCCAGTTTTAAACTTAAAAGTTGTAAACTTTGCCATGGAACATAATAACTGTGCTGCTGCAAGACAATATGGAGTAACAGAAAAGATGGTTCGGGACTGGAAAGCAAATGTAAAAGCGTTAAAGAGTATGCCAAGGGGTAAGTGTGCATTAAGAAGAGGCACCCCACATTGGCCAGAACTCGAAAAACATGTAGCAGACATGGTGAATGAGCATCGCCAAAACGGTTATGTAGTGACACGAAATAAAATACGTTTGTTTGCACTTCAGTGGGCCAAATCTAACCCAGATCACAGCAACAAATTTAAGGCCACTGTATCCTGGTGTACTAGATTCTTGGAAAGGCATAAGCATTTGAATTAAAATTAACATATTGAAATCAAATCTGATGTTTTTAAATTTTTATTTGGTGTGCGTTGGAAGAGGGGTAGTCTTATACGGCGAGTATAGCCCAAACCATATATTTTAACAGGAAAAGTAGGGGTCGTGTTATACCCCCAGTCGTCTTATACGCCGGAAAATACGGTATATGTATTATATTGTTTTATGATTGATCTTACCTTAATTATTGGTTGGCAGATGTCCAGAGTTCAATATAAGATGGGGGGCTATATACATTTTTAAATAAATAAACTGTTTTTGTATTCTATAATCCCACTTTATTTTTTATCATTTTCTTAAAATGTGATAATTGAAACTGAACGGCATATTCAAAATGCCTTTTCAGGATTTATCCTTTAATTTAACACACTGTATGTCTCTTGACCCTTGTTGGTTTAACCTTTGCCATAGATGTCAAAATAATGTAATCAACTGTGACCACCGAAATTGCTTTAACATAAAAGCTTAATAGTGTATTGGAGGATGAGGCAGGGAGCTACTAATGCATGATAGATACCACTGGTACAAAATGCAGTGGCCTGGGTAGTTATGAGTGCATCTTTCAGTACATGTGACACCTTTGCTCTGCAAGCTGCATTTCTACCAACAGCTTTCAGGTATCACTCAAGGTGCTGGTGCTGGTGCTGGTGCTGGTGGTTACTTCGTGGCTCAGTGGCAGATTACTATGGGACAGTAGTGGGTTTCAAAATTTTTTACTACCGGTTCTGTGGGTGTGGCTTGGTGAGCATGGCATGGCTTGGTGGGAGTGGCATGGTGGGCATGGCAGGGGAAGGATACTGTAAAATCTCCATTCCCACCCCACTCCAGGGGAAGGATACTATAAAATCTCCATTCCTTCCCCACTCCAGGGGAAGGATACTGCAAAATCCCCATAGGAGCCTGGTTCAGCTCAACAGACAGAAGCACTGTAATGTAACACCAGCTGTCTGCAATTAAAGTAAGATCGAATCTCGCCAGGCTCAAGGTTGACTCAGCCTTCCATCCTTTCTAAGGTAGGTAAATTGAGGACCCAGTTTGTGGGGGCAATAAGCTGACTTTGTATAAATATACAAAAGTATGAAGGCTATTGCTTAGCGCATTGTAAGCCACCCTGAGTCTCCGGAGAAGGGCGGCATATAAATCAAATAAATAAAAATAAATAAATAAATAATAAATAATAATAAATTCCCTCCCCACTCCTGGGGGAAGGATATTGCAAAATCTCCATTCCCACCCCACTCTGGGGCCAACCAGAGGTGGTATTTGCTGGTTTTCCGAACTACTCAAAATTTCCTTTGCCAGTTCTCCAGAACTGGTCATAACCTGCTGAAACCCACCTCTGCTATGGGACTGTCTCTTCCCAATAGTAACTATGTTACTATGTTAAAGAAAAGCTACTACTTGACAGCAAAATTGTTGTTTTTTCAAGATGGATGGTCTGGATAGACAAAGGAATATTATGGTTAACTTACCCACTTACCAAGCTGAAATCAAGACTGCCCCAAACTGTGAACTGCAGCAATTAGCTTCAATTCTTCTTCATCCAGGAGTTTATTGGTTATATTTTAAACAACATTGTACAGCCTCAGCCCTATACATGAAACAGAATCAAATGCACTTTCTTTACTCGGTGTCTATACTGGGCATCAATGTCCTTCTTCACTATCACTTCTCTGCATCCTTTCAAATGTCTGGATCTTTTTAATCTGAAAAATGAATGTGAAATTTTAGTCTGCTTTATCATAAAATGGACACCAAAATTGCTAGGACAAAATTATTAGAATAAAATGAAATATGAAAGCAGTCATCCCTAACATGGTCCAGCAAGATTCTCCTTTTATTCTTAAATTCATTCATTTTCTCTGTGATGATTGTATCCCCATCATCTCTAGTTCAATAAAGGTGAGAAAGCAATTGTCAAGTGTTACTTCCTCTAAATAAATTTATGTTTTACTAAAACTGTCTTTATAATCTGGCAAACCCTTTTTTTGTAATCAAGCAGCAGCTGAATTATTGAAAAATAATTTCTCATTTTCCAGCTGTTGGACATTGTTTATCTTTTTATGGGCCAACCACACCTCTAATAGAATTGTGGATATATTTGCAATATCTTCTGTAGAAATGGAACTGTCTTCCTCTTCTATGAGCTGCAATCTAGGTAAAAGTCAAGTTCACATACCAAAGAAGAGCAGATATTTTCTAAGAACTTTCTTTTATCATATTGTTCAGAGTTTGTTTATTTGCCCTTTAAAACTTGTCCTCTTTAGATATGATTACAATGGCAAATAGGAAAGTGAGCTTTCCATATCTTTTAAAACAGCATTAACCTAATTTCTGAGTTATCATGAATAAACATTGTGTGGACAACTGTTGCTATTTCTGACACAAATGGGGGACATTAAGGGAAGTAGCGATAGAATGAATACATAGTAGGCTATGCATAATTATACATACAAAAAATCTTAGATTTGCAAACTCTAAATTTAATAGAGGTTGAGTCTAGCCAAATTGTATCTGGCCTCATAAGCTATTGCCATAGTTGTGTCTTTTCAATTGACACACCCAATATGCTACAGGCAGTGTCGATGCTATTACAGCACCCACAATGCTTGGGCCTCCCTTTTGGGGCCTGATATTCCAGGCAGTAATAAATGGTTGCTTCTAGCTACTATTTTTCATGCCCGCAATGTTTGCAATAAAGTGTCACTCAAATCTGGGCAACCTACACCCTCAAGCCATATGTAGCTCTCAGCCTAATTTCAGAAAGCCATCATGTGGTCAATTCAAACTTCTGGAAAAAAAAGCTATTTCTCCTTTTCTTGATGGTCTGTTGTTTGAAGAGTAAGAAAAGAAAGTAAGAAAGAGAACTGTTAATGCAAAATAGGGTATGATAGGAAAAAGAAACAGGACCTCAAAAAACTACTCCAGTTCATTCTTTGTTTCCACTTCACTTTCATGATAGGCCTGAAGACCCCTAGTTGTAATTCTTGATAGATAACCAAAGGCAAAATAAAACTGTTCCACTGCCAAAGTGAAGTTGCAACATCCAGATTTCCAAAACATTTCAAGTATGAGAAAACATATTTATTTATCAGATATCTATGCTGCCCAACTTTCAATGGCTCTAGCACAGAGGGACAATCTATGGCTCACAATTCTCCAGTTTAATTTTAAAAGTGCCCTGAAGTTTAGATTTTTATTGACATTTATCTCTTCTTTCTCTGCAGCCCTCCCCTTTGTTGAGAGAACAAGGTTATCCACCCAAAGGTAAAAAGAAGAATTTATCTCCATCCAGAGGCATTTAAAAGACGAGAAGGGTGCTAAAAGTCGAGATGGTAGCCATTACCATACTGTGTTTTACACCTATTACATGTGGAGTCCATGTAAAAAAGGGGATGGAACTTGCATGGACACAAATATCATGACTATGTTTATCTCTTTCACACACACACCCCATACACACATCCTATTTGAACTCGGGCTTCACCTATTGTTTATTTCTGCTTCATCCAAAGTGGACACTCATCTTTGATAGAATATGGACTTTACCAGTGGTGGGATTCAAATAATTTAACAACCGGTTCTCTGTCTTAATGATTTCTTCCAACAACCAGTTCACCAAACTGCTCAGAAAGTCAACAACCAGTTCTCCCGAAGTGGTGCGGACTGGCTGAATCCCACCACTGGACTTTACTAGAAAAAGTACTGTTTCAATAAATTTGAACTTACTGAATGAACATTTTATAAGTTAAACCTTACTTATAAAAACACAATTGAATAGCTATACAGGCATGAGGGCATGAGTGACTGTGTGTAGGGAGTCCCGATCCAGAAAAGGACGCAACTGGCGAATCAGGCGAACCTGATGAAAGATCCTCCCGGTCACGGCCGTCAAGTGCTCTTCTAAAGACAGCCATGAATCCAGGAGGACGCCCAAGTTGCGAGCCCTCTCTGTGGGGGCCAGTGATTCGCCCCCAATAGTCAGCGATGGCGTCAACTGACTATATCGGGACATCGGAAACCACAGCCACTCGGTCTTGGATGGGTTGAGCCTGAGCCTGTTCCTCCCCATCCAGATCCACACGGCCTCCAGACACCGAGACATCACTTCAAGGGCATCGTTGGGGTGGTCCGGGGTGGAGATGTACAGCTGGGTGTCATCAGTGTACTGGTGGTACTTCACCCCGAAACCACGGATGATCTCGCCCAGCGGCTTTACATAAATGTTGAACAAAAGGGGTGAGAGGACCGACCCTTGTGGCACCCCACATATGAGGGGCCTCGGGGTTGACCTCTGCCCCCCTGCCAACACAGACTGCAACCGGCCGGAGAGAAAGAAGGAGAACCACCGTAGTACAGTGCCTCCCACCCCTAACTCTTCCAACCGGTGCAGCATGATACCATGGTCGATGGTATCAAAAGCCGCTGAGAGGTCTAACAGGACCAGGACAGAGGAGCAACCCCTGTCCCGAGCCCTCCAGAGATCATCAACCAATGTGACCAATGCCGTTTCCGTGCTGTACCCGGGCCTGAAACCCGACTGGACCGGATCCAGATACGTCATCTCATCCAGGTGCTGGGGAAGCTGTTGCGCAACCACACTCTCGACAACCTTCACCACAAAACGAAGGTTGGAGACCGGACGATAATTAACCAACATTGCCGGGTCCAGGGAAGGCTTCTTGAGGAGAGGCCTCACCACCGCCTCTTTCAAGGCAGTGGGGAAGTCACCCTCACCCAACGAACCATTTATAATCCCCTGGAGCCAGCCTCGCATCACCTCCCGGGAAGCCAGCACTAACCAGGAGGGACACGGGTCCAATAAACAAGTGGTCGCGTTCAGTCTGCCCAGAATCCTGTCCACGTCCTCAGGGTTCACAGGATCAAACTGATCCCAGATAACATTCTCAAGACCTGCCCCAGTTCCTCCCCTTGAGACTACCCAGTCGGAGTCCAGATCTTCCCGGATCTGAGTGATTTTGTCATACAGATACTGAATAAAATCCTCGGCTCTACCCTCCAAGGGGTCCTCCCACGCTTCCTGGTGGAGCAGGGAGTGGGTCACCCTAAACAGGGTGGCCAGGCAGTTATCTGATGATGCAATAAGAGCAGCAAAATAACTATATTTCGCTGCTTTTATCGCCACTAGGTAATTCCTAATATGGGATCTTACCAGTATCCAGTCCGATTCAGAAAGACTGGCCCTCCAGCTATTCTCTAGGTGTCTTTTCTGGCACTTCAACTCCCTCAGCTCCTCAGTGAACCAAGGAGCCAAATGAGATCGGTGCCGAGTCAGAGGCTGCAAAGGCACGACTCGATCCAGAGCTTCAGCGGCCGCCCTATCCCAGGCAGCCACTAGGTCTCCAGTTGAGGCGTGTGCCAGAGCCTCGGGAAATGGCCCAAGCTCCATCTGGAACCTATCAGGTTCCATCAGGTGCCTGGGGCAGAACCATCTTACCGGCTCCGCCTCCCTGCGGCGGGGTGCAGCGGTTTGAAGGTCGAGACGAAGGAAAGAGTGATCTGACCATGACAAGGGCTCAGTAACTATATCCCCTATCTCAAGATCACTCAGCTGCTGTCCAGAGACAAAAACCAGATCCAGCGTGTTTCCTCCCATGTGGGTAGGGCCATGAATTAACTGGGTCAGGTCCATGGCTGTCATGGAAGCCATGAACTCCTGAGCCACCTCAGACGCCTCACCCATGGACGGCAGGTTGAAATCCCTCATGACCATAAGCCTGGGGGTATCAACCGCCACCACGGCGATGACGTTGAGTAGCTCGGGCAGGGCTGTTGCCACGTGGCAGGGAGCCAGGTACGTGATCAGCAAACCCATCTGAACCCCATGACCCACTTCACGAGGAGGGACTCACAGCCGGCCGTCTGAGGAACAGTGGCCTCCCTCGGTCTCAGACCTTCTTTAATAATAACCGCTACTCCCCCGCCCCTGCCCTGTAACCTCGGCCGATGGAATGCGAGGAAACCTGGTGGGCACATTTCAACGAGGGGGACCCTGCCCTCCTGGCCCAACCAGGTCTCCGTAATACCCGCCAGGTCCGCTCCCCCCTCACAAATAAGATCACAAATGAGGGGGGCTTTATTTACTACGGACCTGGCATTGCACAGCATCAGCCGAAGGGTCGGATCCTGAGGGTCTGTGCAACCTGGGGAACGGGTGGAGCCTTGGGGGCCGGAACATGTCACCGCTTGTATACAGCGGGTATGTGCTCCCTTGACTCGATATGGCCCCCTGCTCCCGCCATACCTACCCCTCCCACTCACGGTAATGATATTCAGAGCACTATCTGGAAGTCAGTGAATGCATTTCCATGACGATGGCTGTATGTCCATTAGCTAGGACAATCTTTTAAGAATCAATTGTTTTCCTATCTGACTTTCTTCATATGAACATTGGCTCATGTAGTCAGACTGAGTTGGCCCAGACAATCAACAAATGATATCCACTCACATGAATAGATAGATGAAAAGAGGAATAAATTTTCTGAATGATAACAATATTTTTTTTTAAAGAATTGAACTTAGGAATCGGAGAATTTGGACTCAATTTCCAAGAACACAAAGTCTGATTTTAGCAATGATTCTATCAATACAGCCCCAGGAAAGAAAAAGCTACAAGATGAAATGAATAGGTCCATAGAATATTATTCTTGGGTTTGTTCCTAAAGATTTGCCAAAATTCCAGCAATATCCACAAAGATGACAAGGAGGGGCCAACTGATGAAAGCAGCATTGCAACATCACAGTGCAAATCCTGCCCCCTTTCTATGTGTGCCACGTTGTATGCCCATTCCATATTGCCAAGGCTAACAGATCTCCCAATTTGTGTTCTCTGGCTTAATTATCCCCTCTACAGCAACACTGAGGCAGAAAATGTGTCCTGCGCTGTTGAGGCTACTACCAACCACTATGATGAGCCATACATACTGTGTTTGACAATAACACCAACACAGTGCGAAGTGGGAAATCAGAGAGCACTTCCCAGTTGCTTTAAATACTGTGTCACTGAAATGTAGGTAGTGTACTTCATTTGTATTCACTAACAATATGTGATTTGTTGTCAGTTTTGAGGCATCTTATTAAAGGAAGAGGAGCGTGGGTCTAAGTGAATCTCAACGAGGAACAAAAAGATATGAAAAAAGATACGCTGGACTTTTTTCTCCCTTAATATTTTGCAAGAAAATGGAGTGTAGAAATTGAGTCCCAGAACTGTACAATTCAAACTTTAAGGAGATTTGTCAACTCAGGAACTAATTGTTATTTGGAAGTACACCAATTGTTTGTTTTAGATGGCTGTGGTTATTCTGGCTCAAAGAGTGATAAAGAATAGTTTTGTTGTTTTAATTTTACTCAAATTCCACTGTTTCTCTTTAACATTATTTTTTACAGTTTATTTTTATTCCTTGGTTTAAAGAACTATGCAATAAACTATATAAGTTTTCAGGAATGAGTCAAAAATAGTGGCTTGCAAACATTTATTTAACTGCCACGCTATGCTGATTAACCAGCAGAAGAAAAACACAGAGCTAAATATTATCACTATCTAAAAATGTAACAGCATTCAGCCTTCTTTTTTTCTCAAACACCCCTGTTTTTTACAGTCCTGATTTTATACTATAAAGGAATACTCAAACATGCTAAACAGAAAATCACTTATCAGTTTAAAATTAAATACCAGCCTTCAATATATCATTGAACATATAACCAAGATGTATAATCATCTTGTATAACAGCTTAAAGTTGACCAAAATTCTGAGATGAGAAAATGGAATAAACTTTTATTTGTGTGACACGTCAGTCAAATAACTAAGCCAGATACAATAGAATTCCAAATGAAGGTGCATAAAAATAAGAGTTTTCTCTTTCTTTTTTTAGAGTCCTATTTGATTAAGTTGAGTGGCATAGCAAGTCACATAATTAATATGGAAAGTGGTAGATTCATATAGCCAGATATTAGAATTATACATCTTCTTGGATGCCTCTGAAGCTTGGATGCTTTGCAGACAGTAATGACTGATATAATGGCTTCATCTCTTCATATAATTACAATAATACTTTCACAGTGCTTTTAATCTTCAAAGCATTTCATATTCTTAATTGAAAAGGAGCAATCCAGTGTCTAGCCCGATAAGAACTAAAATGTTTGCCAATTACAGCTGTCAAGTAAAAATGTGCTTTTTAACTAATAGAACACCAACATAAATTTCACTTCAATCGCATTTTCCCGCATTTCTACTTTCAAAAGCTTAAGATCACTATATCTACAACATCTGCCACTTAAAACCACAGACTCCTGAGCATTTTTTCCATGTCCAATACCCAAAGAATTCAGCAGCCAGAAATTAACATGCATTTACATCAACCCCAGGATTCAAACATCTGGATGTGTTCAGTTCCAGACCAGTATTGCAAATAAGTTCAAAATGTCTCCTTGTTGCTGAGATGAATTCTTCCCATATTCAGTCTTATTATTGGAAAAATCAAGAAGTAAAGCAATTGTAAACATTTTTTAAAAAACAATTCCACCCCCTTTACTGGGGTATATTGATTGCTGAGTTCAAGCTCTCTGCAATGATTGCATGAAATAATTTAATATTGATCCATTAAATCACTTTGTTGAATAGAAAATTATTTCATGTTGATGGACACTTTGCAAGAAAATAATCACGTTCCCTCTTTCACTTATATAATCTTATATATTTTGTGAAAGAATGTAGATCTAGCCTTGGAAATGGGAAAGAAAAGGGTAAACTGTTAAGGGGAGGATTTCAGAAAAGATTATTTAGTCCTGAAAAAGTGTGAAAAAGAAACACAAAATGATTTTGTATGGAATAACATGGAGAGGTTAAAAACTCTGACACACTGTCAAGATTTTATATTTTACAATAATAAAGAGCATTCTGGAATCTCTGCCATGCCTGTTCCTTGACTTTGCCTACATTGAAATGCTGATTATTATAGATATAGCTACAGAGGATATATTTAAAATAAATGAATATAAACTTCTGTATTAAAATTTGAACACAAATAGTCATTCAACATTCTCCCCAAATAAATAATAGATGATTTCTCCAAATTTCTCCAGGGAAGGAGAAATTCTCCAGCCCAGGATGATGATAGCAGCACAGTTACTGAAAAAAAAAAAAACAAGGAAAGGATTTGCTCATATTTACAGTACTTCCCTTAGAATTTAATTGAAATGCCAGAAGGAGAAGAGGAGAAGCTGAAGAATCTGGAGAGGTACTGCACAGGCATTTGCTGAATCTGGAGGTTCTGCCAAAATGCCAAAATGTGTATTACAAATGTGTATTAGTTTAGGATGAAGTATTCTGGCCTAAGCAGGGGCGAGTTTCAAAACCTGTTGCTACTGGTTCGCTTGTGGGCACAAGTATGCAAGCACACACACAATGTTTCTGCGCATGTGTGAGCATCCGGGCAGGAGGGTGGCAATTCCCGCCGCTACTGGTTCGCCAATCTGGGACGAACCGGTAGCAACCCACCACTGGGCCTAAGTAATAAACTTCACCTTGACTAGGGTTTAAATCAGGGGTGAAATCTAAAATTTGTTTCTACTGGTTCTGTGGGCATGGCTTGCGGGGGGGACATAATGTGACTGGGTGGGCGTGGCCAACTTTTTTTTCTTTTTACTTTTAAAAGCATTTTTTTCTTCAACCTCTTCAGCTGAAGAAGTTGCAGAAAAAAATGCTTTTAAAAGCCTCTGATGATCAGGCAACTCAGCAGGGATCGCCAGAGGCTTTTAAAGGCTTTTTTTCCCCCTACAACCTCTTCAGCCGAAGAGGTTGCAGAAAAAAATGCTTTTAGAAGCCTCTGACAATCCCAGCTGAGCCGCACGATTATCAGAGTCTTTTTTTTTTTTTTACTTTTAAAAGCATTTTTTTGGCCAAAGAGGTTCTAGAAGAAATGCTTTTAAAAGTAAAAAAAATAGCCTCTGATGATCTCGTGGCTCAGCTGGGCATGGGGAGGGGGGGGCGCAGGGATTTTTGCTACCGGTTCTCCGAACCACCCGCCACCATCGCTACAGGATCGGGCAATCTGGTCCAAACCGGGAGCATTTCATCCCTGGTTTAAATGCAGGACTATAAATTCCCTCCTATGTGGATCAAATAGTATTCTCCAATATTGGTAGCCAGGATTTCTGATTAATCTGCCTGGGCATTACCATGCAAATTAGTCAATTCCTGTCTGATTGAAGAAGAAAGATAGAGAGTCGATGCTTTTGAAATTTGGTGCTAAGACCACTATGGATAGCCAAGAATTCAAAGTATTATCAAGCAATCCAGATTTCTCACTCAAGGCACAAAGACCAGGATCAAATTATCCTACTTGAAATTATATGAAGACCTGATCTGTGCAGAAAGCTCTGGGCTGGAAAAGGTAGAAAGAAGACAACCAGCACCAAAGTGGATAAGGTCAGTTCACTAGTGATGAATACACTGTTGGAAGATCTGAAAGATTGTCATGGACAAGGAACAGATTGCCTGGGAGAAAACCTGTTTATGTGAGTAGACACCAACCTAATGCACAAAATCTATCAATCAAGTTTTTATTATTCTAGTCCCATTCTAGTCCCATTCAAATCAGATGGGATGTATAGATTTTTTTTCTTCTTAATTTCCAGTTTCAGTATATTCTTTAACTCAGTCTCAGTCTGCCTCCCATTCCTGCTGTTTCTTATAGATTGAGAGTTTATGGCCTGGGATAGAGATGAATTTACTTTAAAAATGTACTACAGGAAGAGCCTGTAGTACAGTGGACTAAAGCACTGTTATTAACATCTGCTGCTTGCAATTACTGCAAGTTCATATCTCACCAGGCTCAAGGTTGACTCAGCCTTCCATCCTTTCAAAGGTAGGTGAAATGAGGACCCAGATTGTGGGGGCAATAAACTGACTTTGTATAAATATACAAAAGTATGAAGGTTATTGCTTAACTCATTGTAAACCGCCCTGAGTCTCCAGAACAGGGCGGCATATAAATTAAAGCAAAAAAAAAAAAAAAAGATTTATGGCCTTGTTCCTATAAATTCTACTCTAACTGAATGTTATCTATTAATTTGTCATCTACATTTGCAATGTACATCTCCACCCCAGGCCACCCCAACGATGCCCTTGAAGTGTTGTCCCAGTGCCTGGAGGCTGTGCGGATCTGGATGGGGAGGAACAGGCTCAAGCTCAACCCTTCCAAGACTGAGTGGCTGTGGCTCCCGGCATCCCGATATAGTCAGTTGACTCCATCACTGACTATTGGGGGCGAGTCGTTGGCCCCCACAGAGAGGGCTCGCAATCTGGGAGTCCTCCTGGATATGCAGCTGTCCTTGGAGGAAAATCTGACGGCTGTAACCAGGGGGACCTTTTGTCAGGTTCGCCTGATTCGCCAGTTGTGGCCCTTTCTTGATCGGGATTCCCTGTGCACAGTCACTCATGCCCTCGTCACCTCTCGCCTTGACTACTGCAATGCTCTCTACATGGGGCTCCCCTTGAAGAGCACCCAGACGCTCCAACTGGTCCAGAACGCAGCAGGGCGGGTAGTGACGGGAGCAGCATGGCGCTCCCATGTAACACCGCTCCTGCGCGAACTGCACTGGCTCCCGGTGGTCTTCCGGGTGAGCTTCAAGGTGTTGGTTATCACCTTTAAAGCACTCCATGGCATAGGGCTTAGCTATCTTCGAGACCGCCTGCTGCTACCGACGACATCCCATTGACCCGTGTGCTCCCACAGAGAGGGCCTCCTTGGGGTGCCATCAGCCAAACAGTGCAGGCTGGTGACCCCCAGGGGGAGGGCCTTCTCTGTGGGGGCACCTACCCTCTGGAATCAGTTGCCCCCAGAAATAAGGAGAATCCAAGACCTCAGTGCCTTCCGCCGTGCCCTTAAAACCCATTTTTTCCAGCAAGCCGGGCTGGTTTAAGAAGAAATTTTTAAATGTTTTAATTGGTAATGATTTTTAATTGGGCCAAATTTATATATCTTTTAATTGTTTTTAATATTTGTATTGCATGTTTTTAATTCTGGCTGTATACCGCCCTGAGTCCTTAGGGAGAAGGGCGGTATAGAAATTGGAAATAAATAAATAAATAAATAAATAAATCTTAAATTTCTCTTTAGTCTTCTGATTAAATATGAACTAAATTAAATAATAAGGAAATAGGCTTGTGTCCTATTAAAATTATTCACGAAAGGCTTTAGGAAAGATATTAATGAATAGCTTGGCCGTTTTGATTAGTGATTTGGAAGCTGAAGTCCAACATACCAGAGAGAACCAGGCTAGGAAAGGTTGATATATGCGCCATGCCTAATACAAAAGCAGGAGCTGTTTTTGCCACAATGATTCCATATGTGAAACTGCTTTACCTTCTTAGGAAAAGTATGCAAAGGGATATTACTCTATGTAACTTTGCTAGCACTGCCATGTAGCAGCATAATCTAAGAAGTCTTGGAGCTATAAAAGTGTTGTACTTCAGTTAATCGTCAGTTCTAGATGAGAGACATCTGTTGTTCCAACCTTATTATTCCCCCTTTTTGCTATGTTATTTTCCTTTGGGGAAAATTATTAGACTGCATAATAATTAGCTTATGTATGAAAAAAGAAAGTAAAAAGTTAAGTACGTATGAAAAAAAAGTGAAAGTTTTCTGGTACTCAACAGTTTGAGCCAGATTAAATTGACCCTCTTCCATCCACAGTGCATTTGCATCCAGATTCAGTTTAAGGGCTTCATTAAGTTATCTATGAAACGAAATGGCTTGTGTCCAGGGTATCTGTAGTTGAGGGTAACCTTCCCTTAGGAACTTGCTTCTGGGTGTTACTTGAAAAAAAAGGGGGGGGATGAGAGCAAGGAGAACAGTAAAATAGGAAGAAAACAATAGGCCAATATCCCCACTTTTACAACTGTTACAAAGCAGAATGAATTCTCTTTTATAGGGAGGAAAGATGCCAGACATATGGAAAGAGGTTAATATAATATCAATATCTAAAAAGGAATGAGATTTTATTGCAGTAAGAATTACAGACCAATTACCATTATTAAACTATACTATAAACTATTTACAATACCAATAGCAATAGCACTTAGACTTATATACCGCTTCATAGTGCTTTCTAGCTAGTGGTGGGTTGCACCGGTTCTATAGAACCTGTAGTAAAACTGGCGGGAGACTCTGCCCACCAACCCTGATGTCATCAAAATGCTTCTGCGCTTGCGCAGAAGAGCGCATGCGCGCATGTGAGCGAAGAGAGTGCCTGCACAAGGCCCTGCTGCGAACCGGTAGTAAAGGTAAGTAGAACCCACCCATTTCCAGCCCTCTCTAAGCGGTCTACAGAGTCAGCATATTGCCCCCAACAATCTGGGTCCTCATTTTACTCACCTTGGAAGGATGGAAGGCTGAGTCAACCTTGAGCCTAGTGAGATTCAAGCTGCCAAACTGCTGGCAGCCAGTGATCAGCAGAAGTAGCCTGTAGTACTGCACTCTAATCTTGTATTTTGTATCTAATCTTGTATCTAAAGATACAAAAGCGAACAGCACTGATGACCACCCAGTCATCATCATGTCCTGTTTTTGACCTTCTGCGCATACACGGAAGCCTCATGTGCGCTCACATTTGCGAACTGGTAGCGAAGGTAAGTGAATACCACCCCTGCTAAGAATGTTATTTTTATTTCAGACAATATTTGAAACTAGCGTACCATTTAAACAACGGTAGAAAGACATATCTAAATTTGTATTGCAGGGGGGAATTAAAAAAATAGTTTTAATCAAAAGCATTTCTAAGTAGAGTGTAATCCAAATCAATTCAATTGACATTACAATAAACCTTAAAAATTCTACAGCTGATCATTCATGTTGTTCACATCTGCCAGACTTAGGGTGAGGTAAGTACATCAAACTACAATGAATTTCATAAATTATTCCAATCCTTTGTTCTTCACCCTGTCAGAAACATGTATTTTTTTTTTCCTGGTTGAATAATGAAACTCCTTAAAAGTGCCATTGTATTCAGAATCTCAAATATTCCTGTTATCAGCAACAACTATTTATAGTATCACTTCGCCATCAGTGCAGCAATATATAACTTATGTATAGTAAGAATTTATTTCCACAGTGATGTGTGGTAACACTGTAAGTTAGTAAAGTGAGCATCTTCTTAAATTTATTTCATAGAAGTGCTGATATCTACTCAGAATTGAATTAAACTGGGTTGTGTTTCAATGCACAATTGTAGTCAGTGGTGGAATGCTGCCGGTTTAACAACCGGTTCGGTGAGCATGTGCTAAAAGGCGTTTACGCGCAGCGCTGAAAATGGAGCATTTAAAAGCTCAGCTGCTTACCTTCCAAGTCAGCAATGGTAAGTAGAACAGCAAGGGGGGGGGGGAAATCAGCTGTGCCGTGTGATTGAGATGAGCTACAAAGCAGGAAATAAAGGACAGGATAGAGCGGGGGCAGGTGGGTGGGGCCAACTGATTATCGGCGCTACCAGTTCGCCCGAACTAATCAGAACCAACTGAATACCACCTCTGATTGTACTAAATTACAAACTATCAGTAAACTTGAAAATACCTTAAAGGCAGGAGGCATATACCTCTAAAATGTAGATGGCACCAAATTTTTTTTTTTTAGTTCAGAATCAGACCTGTTCTCCTTTTTCAAGGTCTTCCAAATCTCATCAGCCAATAGAAGTTATTAGTCCAAATAATGTTTAGTAGATCTGGAAAACCCTGGATTAAATCTCAGCTCAACTATAAATTTGAAAGTAGATTACTAAACCAAGCTTTTCTCTCAGATCCAGCCTTGATGAATAATGTGCGGTTAAATATACTGGCCAAGATTGATAGTGTTATCATGCAGATTACAGAGTTATAACAAACAAAGTACAATACAAAGAGGAAAATGCTGTGCAAATGCTCAGTGCAATTATCTGTCCTCTTCAGTTATCTACTGATACTTACTAATGTCAGATTTATGTAACACTGTTCTTCCTAATTAGTTATGTGGTAAAAATATTAATAGAAAGAGTCATAACAGCAGTAATCTGCCTTCACTGAGTTTGGAAACCTCATTCTTTTATGTTATGCTTTCTTTAAATGTAATATCAAATTATTTTCAGTATTCAGATACATTTCACTTTTGATCAAGGGTGTCTAAACTTGGCAACTTTAAGACTTGTGGACTTCCAACTTTTCAGCCAGCTGGGATTTACTGTTATTTTCCCTAACAGTAAAAGCATGTCTATGTTTTACAGAGGTTCTCCCATTGCATTTTTAGCAAGTTCTCACTTGAGAATTAATTGAGAATTACCCAAATATTTATTGTAACTTGGGAAATGTTGGGGGTTTTTTTAACCAAAAGAACCACTACAGGTATGGTTGTTTATATTCAGAATTACTAGACAGTATGCAAAGAGGATTAAACATAAATTACAAAACTCAACTGGGAAAATACATACACTGGAAAAGAAATGCATCCTGGAAGAGAACAATGGAGAGCAATATAACAATTGTCACGCTTTATTATTGTTCCAAAATACCAAGAGTTTTGTGCTATGCATTCCCAATGAAGAAGTTGCCTTTTTTGTGTCAGACGTAATAAGCAATCCAGAATAAACAGATTTGCCCATTTGTGTCAGAAGTGTTCACAGAAAGTTTGTCTTTCAGATTAAATAGCCACTTTGCATAAGAGCTCAATATTTAAAGTACTGAAGTTATTATTTGCATTTCCTTGAAGTAAATTCCCTCCTCTTGTAAGAGGAAGAAATGGTGGCTACATAGGAATAGTAATAACTTTTAGTACTTTTCAAAGTGAATTAATGTTCTTCTAAAGAAAGTAGAAAAAGTCATCCTAGAGCCTATTCTGTAAAGGACCTACAATGGAATTGCTCCAACTTTCCAATTTCACATCAATTTTTCATTATACAGTGATGAATATCTATGTAAATCAGACCCATCAGAAGTCAAGCAGACTCTGTTTTATGTGTGCTTTATAAGGTCCAATTCTACATAGAGTGCATCCAGATGCGAGCAGGTGAACTAACAGGAGCATGAAGTAAGTAAACCTATAGGAAGCAAAAAAAAAATAAAAATACAGTACTGTAATCTTTGTTTTCTTTAAATTAAATTGTATATAATGTCAAATGCCAGAGCTGAGTATAATCAGGAACATATCAGTATATAGAAAAGCATCACAGTACGTTTTACTAGAACCTTCTATAACTTGTTCTCCTCTACACATTCCATAACCACTTATGCGTTCTGTTTGCATAACTGAACCATTTTTCATAGTAAGAAAAGATTCAGCCATATGGACTTCTGTCCTCTTTTTGAACTGTTCTGCTTTTCCTGCCTTCCCTGCTTTTCCCCCCTTTTGATCATGTTTCACCTGATTCACAATTCTGTGCTCTATTCTTAAGAATTGTGGATTTTATCCCTATAAATCTGTAGCCCTTATTTCCTGCAGTGCCTAACTTACAAAACTAAATTAGTGATAAAGTTGAAGCAAAAATTCTCACTAGGTCACCGCCTAGAGACCTAGGCAGTGTTTTAAAACATACTGGGCAAAATTACACCTCACAAGCACAACATAAAATGTGCTTATTGACCATGATTCTGACTTACACAAGGACAGTATTTAAAGCAGGTTAAACAAGCTTCTTCCTTCCCTGAGCATCGTTGAAGCTATACATGCTTTTCTGCTGACAGATACAAACTGTACATCATGTGAGAGGAAAAAGGCAGTGGAGAATAACTTGCTCTGGGATTCTTTTGTTACAAATCAGTTGAATCCAATGACATAATCATTTATTATTTTCTCTGTTTGGCTTTGACTCATGAGTTTCCCTGAGGTAGGACAATTAGATTATAATCAGATTATAAATAAATGGTTTCCATTATCTGTTACAGTGAGTGGTCTTTTCCTGCTTTTTCTTGTTGGAGGAAGGGGGCACTTCTTTGAAAAAGAGAAGAAAATATTGTCAGAAAAGCAAATGTTTTTCAGCTGTTATACTGTATTCTGCCTTCAGGAAACTTAATTTGCCTCCATATAGCAGGATAATAACAAATGCCATTTGTTGACTGTAGGTACATAAACAATCTGGTATACTATTATTAATTAAAACTCAGTGATGACTGAACGATCTTAACATCAGATTAATGGTGACTATGTATCCAGGAATGGACAACCCATGACTAAAAGTCTTCTTTTCACAATAACAGGCTTACCCAAAATTAACAACATTGTTTCACACCAATTTGTGGATATGGAAAGTATATTGTAAGTTTTAAAACAGGAAAAAATGAAAAGCCCAATCCAAATACAGATCCACTTAGAAAAAGAAACAGAATCAAATCCAGCTTTTTATCCAACTCAACCTGCTACTTCTTAGAGTTGCCCTTGGTATGCTACTCAAAGACCAATGTTATGCTTTACACTCAAAAGGGTGATTATATCTGGCACCCTGGATTTAATCTCCAATGGCAAACTTGTTGTTCTGCAGTTGTTGTTAAACTATGATTCCAAATAGGTGCAGTCAAAATAGTTAGCACTGAGGGATGATAGGAACTGTAGTTCAAATCCCTGGGAGGGGCCCCCAAGTTTTCCTTTTGAATATAATCGTGAAAAAGAAGAGCTCTGTCTTTAGTTCTCTAATGGACTTTTCTTTCTTTCAGAGAGGAGGGGAAATAATGAAAATGACAGATAGAATACTAGTTCCGTAATACAGAATGGTTCTCGACTTATAGACATTTATTTAACAATCGTTTGAAGTTACAATGGACCAAGAAATACTGCTTTACAACCTGTATTTGCACTTATGATTGTCATACCATCCCTATAGTCATGTGATCGCAATTCAAGCACTTGCAGGATTGTGCAGTCATGTGATCACATTTTTTGCTGGTTTCTGGCAAAAAGCATCCAATGTCATGGCTGCATCTCACCTGTCCAAGCTTCATGAGCTGACAGCCTGACATTAGTATGGGGGTGGTGGTGGAGTTTTGAATGTAAGGAAAAGGCGGGGGGGATGGAAGCCCAGCTGAGGCATGTGACAAGCTCCAGTCAGCCAAGGTCAAGTAACAATATGCAGAGATGGGAACCAAGCACCTGTTTCCTGATGGGAATACAAGCCCCTGATTGGACATTTGCAGATAACTCAGAGATGGCTGGGGAGAAGAGGGAAATTTCCTTTGCGTTGTTTGCATGGTAAAACCTCCGATTCAGCTTACGCTACTTCTGCAACCATTTAAGGTTCAGTAAAATATACTCATGGCAAAACAAATGGCCAGGAGTCTTTCTTTGCTACAGTGGGATGCTTGACACAATGGGGAAGCAGGATTCGCTTCGCAACTGTGTGATTTTCTTAACAATTGTGGAGATTTGCTTAATAACTACCATAAAAATGATCATAAATTTGTGTCCAGTTGCATGGTGACTCAATTTATGACCACACCAACTTAACAACCAAAATTCCCGTCCCAATTGTAGTTATAAATTGAAGACTACTTGTCCTCAACTAGCAGCCTGCTCAAATCTGCTGCTTCTAAACCTGCACCTCCTATCATTCTCAAAGGGTAGTGGTAATGCTGGCTAGCAATGATAAGAACTGAAGTTCAATATATCTTAGACATGCCAGGTTGAAGAAGGCTAATGTGTGATAGAGAATATGACTTGTTAGCCGTATCATAGTTTGGTCCCTGGGTAAAAGATATTTTGTGACAATTTAATGAAAACTCGTGGGTGGTATTTGTACTGGGGATTTAATATTCTGGGTGTGGATGTTTCAAATATTATTTCCTGAGATAATGCTTCAGGCAAATCAGGTAAGACATTGCACAAAACAGCACAGCAGTTAAATATTCTGTTATTGTTCTCTTTATTTAAGTCTGAGATATCTGATGCCAAAAAAGATAGATGAAATAGGTGGCTGATACTGAAATACTTTAATAAAACGCCCCTGATTTTCAACTGAGTTCATAGTAAAATTTAAAGGAAGCACAGATCTGAAACTGCTTTGAGTTTTTGCTTTCTACTTTCAGACAATGTGGTTTAATCCATCTTTAGATTCTTCATCTTGTCTTCTTCAGAAATGCCGCTAGTCTATATTATTTAAGAAGTCTTCTTGAAGTCTTTTAAACCCAAGGGCTTCAAATATAACAACATATTCAAAGAAAATGGACGTTGGTCTTACCTGATACATCCTTTCTCAGCAGGAGGAAACGGCAGTCAGGATAGGGAATCGCCCCGTCTATGTGTATGACCGAGTCTGTCAAACTAAGGCTCCGCCCTCCTGGACCGCCCCAGTTCTTTGGCGAGGGCGAAGGTGCAGACTCATGAGACGTGTCTTCTTGAAATGATAAAGAATGAGAATACCACCCACCCAGCCCACCACCAGACCGGAATCGTAGGGCGGGGCTGACTGCCGTTTCCTCCTGCTGAGAAAGGACGTATCAGATAAGACCAAGTCCATTCTCCAGCTTGGAGGGAAATGGCAGTCAGGATGGGGACATACCAGAGCTCGATGTCCACCAGGGCTGGTGAACTCCAAGTCTGGTGCTCTTCAAGCGTGATGGACTGACTGGAGGACCCTTCTGCTGAACGACGCGTCGGACGAGGTGAAGGAGTCCACTCTGTAATGTCTGACGAAGGGACTTATGCTAGTCCATGTGGCGGCCCTGCAGACTTCCTCGAGTGACGCCTGAGTCGACCATGCTGCTGAGGTGGAGGTGCTCCTGGTTGAATGCGCCATGATGTGGCATGGAATAGGTGTGTCCGAGTGACAGTAGGCCAGTGCGATTGTGGCTTTGATCCAGAGACCCAACGTGAAACCAGACACCCGAGAACCAATGGGACCAATACGATGGAAAGCTACGAAAAGCGCTTCTGTCTTGCGAAGGTCAGCTGTGCGGGCGATGTAAATCTTCAGAGCCCGACAGACGTCCAAGGTGTGCCAGGAGCGCTCTAACTGATGAGATGGCCAAGGGCAGAAGTTCGGGAGGATGAGCTCCTGGGCCCGATGGAAGGCAGAGTTAACCTTGGTCAGAAACGCCGGGTCAAGGCGGAGGACCACTCTGTCATTGTGAAAAATACAGAGGTCCACCCGAATGGACAGCGCTGCCAGTTCGGAGATGCGACGGGCGGACGTAATCGCCACTAGAAAGGATACTTTCAAGGATAGAAACTGAAGAGAGACCTGGCGGAGAGGCTCGAATAGAGGAGACATGAGGGCAGAAAGGACCTTATTGAGGCTCCAAGTAGGGAACCGATGGACGACCGGAGGGCGCAGATTAGCTGCCCCCCGCAAGAAGTTCCGTATGATGGGATGTCTCGAGAGTCCGTCGATCCGCAGGCCAGAACTGAAGCAATGGCGGCAATTTGGCAGTGCAACGTATTGGGCGCAAGACCTTTGTCGAGGCCCTCTTGAAGGAACGTTAACACCTGAATAACGGAGGCCGATGTTGGAGAAACTTGGACTGAGGAGCACCAGGAGGAGAAGGCCCGCTAAGTGGCCTCGTAAATATGGGCCATGGAAGGGTGGCGAGCAGCCTGAATGGTGGAGATGACCCTTGGTGGTAACTTGGCCTCGGTGAGGATGAGCCGCTCAACTACCAAACGGTCAAGCGAAGCCAGCCCGGGTCCGGATGAAGAAGCGCTCCCTGCGACAGGTGTACCTTGGAAGCTGGGATCTGCCAAGGAGGTGAGACGGACAGGGACACCAAGTCCACGAACCACGGCCTCATGGGCCAATGTGGAGCGATTAATAGAAACTCCGCCCTCTCCTCAAGCAATTTCTGGATCACCCTGGGGATCACAGGGAGGGGAGGGAAGGTGTAAAGGAGGCCGGGTGGCCACCGGCTGTGGAGGGTGTCCGTGGTTTCTGCTCGGAGATCCAGGAATCTGGAGAAGTAGCGAGGTACCTGATGGTTTGTCCAGGATGCAAACAGGTCCAGAACTGGAGTCCCGAACCTGGCCACAATCTCTTGGAAAAGAGAGGGTGAGATCGACCACTCCCCCTGGTCGACGAGATTCTGGCTGAGGGAGTCCGCCTGGACATTTGAGGACCCCGAAATGTGGTCCGCCCTGATGGAGGACAGGTGTGTCTCTGTCCAGAGGCCTAGCAGTCGAGTTTCATCCATCGGAGAGCAGAGTTATGCCCCCTAACTTGTTTATATGGGCCTTGGCAGTGGTATTGTCTGTAAGGACTAAAAGGTCCTTCCCCTCCACTAGTTCCTGGAACTGAAGAAGGGCGAGACGGATCACCCACAACTCCAACAAGTTGATGTTTAGAAGGGCTTCTTGTGCAGACCACTGACCTTGGGCCATGTGATGGAGGAGGTGGGGTCCCCATCCTGTGAGGCTGGTGTCCGTAGTGAGTTGTATTCACAGAGATTCCCTGAAGTAGGAGCCGCGGGATAAGGCGTCTGAGGTCCACCAAAGAAGGGAGCGGAGTACCGGGGCCAGAAGTTGAATGCGTAGCAGTGAAGTGTCCTGTCGGGCCCTTTGGAATGGCAGCAGGAGCCACTGCAGTTCCCTGCTATGCAATCGAGACCAATGCGTGATCCCAAAGGTAGACAACATCTTGCCCAAAAGGCAGGAGAGGGAAAGAATGGTGGCTGAACCTGAATTAAGGCATTTGAAAGCCAATGAGCACAGGCTAACTTGATGATCAGGGGACAGGGACACCATAGATGAAACTGTGTCAATGATGGCCCCCAAATGGAAGATGCGGGTGGAAGGGGAAAGGTGGCTTTTAGACCAATTAATAGGAAATCCATGAGCCTACAGGGAAGTCAGGACAGTGGAAAGCTCATTCCGAGCTTCTGGGAGGGAAGAAGAGAGGACTAAGATGTCATCTAAATAGAATTGGAGGTGAATATGACGGGAATGAATGTGGCCTATGAGGGCAGCCATAATCTTCATAAATACCCGAGGGGCTGAAGACAGCCCGAAGGGTAGAACTCTATATTGGTAATGAAAACCTCTGAAGGCGAAGCGAAGAAATTGGCGATGGTCGGGTAATATGGGCACATGGAGGTATGCCTCCATTAAATCAATGGAGGAAAGAAAATCTGTTGGGCGTACTGACTCAAGAATTGAAGAAAGGGATTGCATCTTGAACCAGCGATATTTTATATGCCGGTTCAATGATTTTAAATCTAAGATGGCCCTCCAACCCCCTGATGATTTTTTGACAACAAAGAGACGGGAATAGAACCCTTGACCCTGTTGGGACAGGGGAACTCGCTCAATAGCTGCAATTTGGAGGAGATGGAGATGGAGGAGATGGGGCAGGAGAGAAAGTGAGAAGGGGGGAGGGAAGTAAATTCCAAGGAGAGTCCCGATTAAATGGTATTAAGAACCCAGGAGTCAGAAATGGAAGCCTCCCATTGAGAATAGAAAAGAGAGAGGTGGCCACCTATGGGGGGAGGGGGAAAGGTTATCTGGGCCTATTGGAGAAGCGCCCCCTCCCTCCGCAAGGGGAACGATGGGGAGGGAATCGGGAACCCTGTCTGACCTGGGAGTCCTGCTGAGGCCTGGAAGAGAAGGATCGCTAAAAACGAGGCTGGAATGAGGTCGAACTGGAGGCACGAAAGGACTGGTACCTAGATGATGTGGAATAACGAGAATCCCCTCGGTGGGAAGCCAGGGAAAGAATCTTTCGTCTATCCGTAGTCTCGACCAGGAGAGGATCCAAGGCTGAACCAAAGAGATTGCCGGCCGAATATGGGGACGAAGCGAGCTGCCACTTACTGCGCATGTCCGCCTGCCAATTGCGGAGCCACAACAGGCAACGAGAAGTTACGATGGAGCCTAAGGCCCTGGCCGAGAATCTGCTGGTGTTTAATGTTGCATCGGCTGAGTATTCGAGGGCGGCTGCAATTTTATTCAGGTCCTGGTGAGACAGGGGCAGATGAGCTTGGAGTTGTTTAAGCCAGAGCAAGGTGGCCCTGTTGAAAAATGAAGCCGAAGTTGACGCTCGGATGGACCAAGCGGTGGTGAGGTGGCCCTTGAGAAGAGTCTTTTCCACTCGCTTGTCTTCCGGGCGAAGTGAGTCTTCAACTGGCCCAGTTGGATGAGAGGTGTCAGTCAGTGCGACGATAGGAGGGTCCACCTTGGGCAGCTGTAGGAGGTCAGCCAGAGGGGCAGCTGAGTTGTAGAGCCTCTGTTGTGGCTAGGGCCAGCCCCCGGAAGGGCCCATTGGCGTTGAAGGATGTCTGTGAACAACTTTGGAGCCGGAATGGTCTCAGGATCGATTGTGGGTTTTGAAACATAGCCGTTACAGGTTTGGTGTGAGAAGAAGACCCAGCTGATGAAGAAAGAGTTCCCAAACGCGTAGTAGCAATCGCTTTGTACAGGAGGGAATGGAAGACCTGTGGTTTGAAGAGGCCAATGAAGGTAGGTTGGTCCGGTCCTAGCCCTTCATCATCAGACCAGGCCTGATCCAGGTAGTCATCCGCTTCAGATGCAGCTTGGTCAGCAGAAGAATGAGATTCCACGCAGTCCTGGTCAGAGTGCGAATCCTCCAGGTCCCGCGAGCGGGGTTGTGAGATGCCAGAAGAAGCCGCAGGAGCCGGGGTCTGATGTAGGCACTCAGCCAGGCTTTGGCGAATAGCCCTGGAAATGAGCGCCTCTAGACTATCCGCCATTCGGAAGGAGGAGATGTTTCTGAGCAGCAGAAACCGAGGCTTGTTGTGACCTGTCAGGCTCCGGGAGGGACTGGAAAAGCCGCTGGGAGTTGGAAGGCGAGGCCCCAGGGGACACGTTAGAGACATCAGGAGAGAGGTCCCTCACTGACCAAGGAGATCTGGCCATGGCACTCGAAGAAGCGGCAGGTCCCTCTGTGTCCTTGGCTGAGCCCTGAGAAAGGCCTTTTCCATTGCCTTGTGCCTCCGCTGTTCCTCCCGAGATGAAAGGGAGGTGGAGGAAGATGCGGTGGTCTTTTTCGCCCTGGATTTCTTGGGCGGAGGAGGCAAGGAGGAGGAAGATCCCTCTAAGGGATCACTGTGATGGCAGCGCTGTCGCGATGAGCCAACGGGTGCTCCCACGCCTGAGAGCATGGTGGCCGCCATTTTGAATTCCCCTCAGGCGCGCTCGATCACCACAAAAAAACAAAAATTTTACTGTCCTCCGAAGCAAGCACCAGACAGCTGATCTCCAAGGGTGCTGAGGCAGAAGTCACTAGCTCTCAGGCTATTAGCGCGACTGGATCGCTCCACGAGCAGCCGCTCTAGCCAAGGTAGGCTGCTGGGCAAAGGCCTTTTAAGTGCAGCAGGGTCGCCCGAGAACGGGGAGCACTCAAGCAGTGAGGCATTGAAAAGCCTGCCGCGAGAATCTACCAGCCGGCAGATACTGAGGAATCCTAGTTGAATTAGGTGTGTAGAAAGGCAGAATTTCACTAATAAATGCTCGGCAGCTGGAAGACACGTCCTGTCAGCGTAGACCGAGTCGAAGAACTGGGGCGGTCCAGGAGGGCGGAGCCTTAGTTTGACAGACTCGGTCATACGCATAGACAGGGCGATTCCCCATCCTGACTGCCATTTTCCTCCAAGCTGGAGAAATGAAAAGATTACTCATCATTTCACGTGCTAATGGTTAGGAACAAATATGGTTGAGAACTTCACCGCTATATAAGTATTTCCTAGAGACGTGAAAATATTCAGTCCATATAAGATAAATAAAAAAATAAATATAAAATATAAAAAAATAAGAAAAAGGGAATAAAAAGGAAAAAAGGGAAGGGGAAGGTACAAAGAAATTCTTTTTTGCTTCCTACTCCAAACAATTCCTCTTTACTTTTCAATGTATCTTGCAAAAATGCTTTTTCCACCTATTCCCATACTTTGAGGACTATCTATTATGCTCTTATAGTTTCCCAATTAAGTTCCTGAATTTCACTCTACATGGGCTATCCTTGAAGACCCACCAGAAACATCTACTGGTCCAGAAGCAATAGGCCACTTCAGTGGTGGGTTTCAAAAAAATTTACTACCGGTTCTGTGGGCATGGCTTGGTGGGCGTGGCAGGGGAAGAATACTATAAAATCTCCATTCCCACCCCACTCCAGGGGAAGGGTACTGTAAAATCTCCATTCCCTCCCCAATCCAGGGAAAGGATATTGCAAAATCTCCACTCCCACCCCACTGGGGCCAACCAGGTTTGTTATCTTTCTGCATAGAGAAAATAACAGACTGTATCTAAATATTAATAGATCTATTTCTAAAACATGCAGCTGTAGTTCAGGATAGTGGAATTCTCTGAATAGAAAACATTACATTGGTAAAATAATATTAATTAATGATATTAATGTTAAAGTTTATTTCTATGAAGCTGTAAAAAGTCATATGCTAGTTCAATATGTAGTCTAAGACTTACAATCACAATTGAACCCAAAATTTCCATTGCTAAGCATGACAATTGTTAAGTGAGTTGCACCTCATTTCACAACCTTTTTCCCAAGTTGTTGTTAAGTGAATCACTGAAAGTGTTAAGTAAATCATGCAGTCATTAAGCAAATCTTGCTTCCCCCATTGACTTTTTTTTCAGAAACCGGCTGGGAAGATCACAAATAGTGATCACATGATCCTGGGGCATTGCAATTGTCATAAATACATGTCAATTGTCAAGTGCATGAATTTTGATCACGTGAAAAGAGGAATGCTGCAATGGTCCTATGTGAAAAACTTGGTCACAAATCACTTTTTTCAGTCCTCTTGTAACTTCACTAAACAATCACTAAACAAATAGTTGTAAGCTAACATAGCAGAGAGAGAAGAGAAAAAGATACCAAGCCTACACTAATCTTTTTTAAAAACTGGGAAACGTTTTCCAGCAAATCAATGACTATGGATAAAAACATTTGTCCCCTCAACAAAAGCAATGTATATGGCTCTTCACAAATGTGGAAATTCAAATTCATTCCCTTTAAAGGCACAACATACAGGTGCGGGAAAAAATTATCATATTTTTATCTTTGCTAATTTAAAATGTTTGATCATTCCAAAGATGACAACAATGCAGAATGCATACTTTCCCCAAACTTTCCATCCATCCATCCATCTATCTATCTATTAACAAAGACTAAAATTAGGGTCATGGTCAGTTATTTGCATCTATGTCTATTTTAGTACATCGGCAAACTGACCCTGAAAAAAAGTCCATATGCATGAGAAGAACTGTTATCAGCCTGGTACCCTGCACAGATGATGGGACTGCCCTCCCAGAATGTTCAGCAATTAGCATATAATATTTCACACAAATTTCTACACAAAATGATTTTTGTTTAAAAAGATCATCCTGTTTCATGTCAAACAAACATTCTATCTATTGAGAATTTCAGATCTTGTCTGGCCTAGAGTTTGCTGCAAATTCAATCTAACTATTTTCTTGCCGTGTGATATGAAGCCTGGATAAAATTTCTCTCTCTTTTAACAAACTCTTCTCAGGCATGTGTCAATATCCTTAAATAAGCTATAATAAACCTGTTTGATTTTTTTAAAAAAAGTATACCACTCTAGGGAATAACTATAGTTTTAAAACATTTGAAATAAAAATGTCAGTACAAGTCTCATAGTAAAAATTATTGATTTGATATGTGCCATCAAGTCTTTGATGATTCTTAGTGACCATACAGATATATCTTCTCCAAGAGAATCTGTCCCCAACCTGGTCATTCAGATGTACTTGGGAAATCTGAAGGACCAGATTGGGAATGGTTCATCATGGAGAATTTCTATTTTATGTGGTCACTAAAAGCTGACAATAATTTGACGGCAAATATAAATTACCAGGCTCCCTAAATTTTTCAGGTTAGTTGGCAGATTTTACTCCATGATATAGAAAGGCTAATTCAGAAAATGTCTAACAGAAACTCAATAAATTGGGATGGGGGGGGGGTGGGGGGAAACTGCCAGTAAACTAGAAAGATTCTACCAAATTAAAATGAAGACACTTGGCAATTCACAAAACCCCAACAGGAGAATATGGACATTCATCTTCCCTCAAAGACTTTCACTGAATGATGTACAAATGAATAAATAATTGTGGAGAAATGTCACCCAAACTCCAATTATCCACTTCCTGGAATAAACAGACACCATAGTATGGAAAATTGAGCAACTTCACTTCACTAGCTTCAGCTTAATGACTGAGGTGGGCCACCATGCCTTGTTTGGTTATTGCTACAGTTTTAAAAGCAGGACACTTTTTTCAAAAACTCATCAAAGCAAAATATTCCTTCAGACAGCTCTATAAGTATTAGCTTTTAATTTAGATTTCAGTAATGGTAGGAACTGCAAAACAGGATTCCACTATATTATCATTGCCTCATTAATGGGCTAATTTTATTAGCTGTGAATAACTTCTCCTTGTTCACAGGTTCAGTTGTAAAATATCTTAAGCGACAATGTAAATGAAAGCAGATTTTTTTTAAGTTCCTTCAGCATGACTTAATCTTTAATTCTTAGAATCCTGTCACTGGAATAATTTTTTAGACAATCTAATCCAATCCATAGTTCGATGCAGAAAATCAGATTTACAGCAATCCAGCATGGCTGCCCATGGCTGTCCAGCCAGTCATTTCCAGTGAGGGATAGTTTGCCACAATATTTCACTATTGGTTCCACTGCCAAGGTATTCTTACTATTTCCCTGTTTCTTCTAAAGTTCAGTGGAAATCTATCAACCTGTATCTTAAATCTTACACCTAGCCCTGCCTCCCAGATAACAAGTCTTTGTCTTCTGCTTTGTGACTGCTCTTCAAATATTTGAAGAGTACTCTGTGAATCCTTGGTCAACCTAGGCTAATTATAGGGAATTTCTTAGTCATTAACAAACAAGCACACAATAGAAGCCCTAGTCAAGGAGACTGGGGGAAAAAACAACTGGCAAATGCTAGTGTGAATCCACAGAAGTTTACATGCCTTGAAAAACTTTTGAAGATGAGGCATAGTCATCAAATGAAATTGCTAGGCGTTTTATAGTCTGACAGATCAGCAGAAGCAGTGCTAATAGTAATGGTTAAACCCTTTTTATGCTTTGGATGCATGTTATACCAGAAAAACTCCTCTAGTTCCTGAGAATGAACACATTTGGGTGGATCCATTCAACAGATCCACCTAGGCTTTATTTTGAAGTGCTGAACTGATAAATGTTCCTCTGGTTATGCTGCTGAAACACAAGGATGTTTCACCTAATATTATATTCCCATAACCTTCAATGACCTTATAATATAACTCTGAAAGAAGCAATATCTTACACTTCAGAAAAACCATCCACAATAATGGAATGTGTATAATAAGGTTCCAGAATAGCTCTGTTGTTCTCACTTTTCCCACTGTATTTTAATCCAGCCTTCTCCAGTTTGGCATCATTTAGTTGTATTGAGACTAAACTCCAAGAATTGTGGCTGCCCATTTTCAGCAAAGAGTAACAGGCCTAAGAAATCTGTTTTTAATACTTACAGAACAATACATGTAGCGCATTGGAAGAGAGATTTTATATTGAACAGAAGCCTAAAAGAGAAAAAGAACAGTTTGAACCTTTAATCTTCACTTCCATGGGGGAAATAGTTTGCATAATAGTTGCCTCACCTAAAATACTGAATGGTGACATCATGGCAAGTAACAAAATGCATTTGAATCTAGATTAAAACTCCAGCAGGAGATTTCCAGATTAGAGTACATTTAAAAAGCAGGAATGGACAATAGCAATAGCACTTAGACTTATATACTGCTTTACAGTGCTTTACAGCCCTCTCTAAGCAGTTTTAGAGTCAGCATATTGCCCCCAAACAATTTGGGTTCTCATTTTACCCACCTCAAAAGGATGGAAGGCTGAGTAAACTTTGAGCTGGTGAGTTTTGAGCTGCCAAATTGCAGGCATCCGGCAGTCAGCATAAGTAGCCTGCAGTACTGCACTCTAACCACTGCGCCACCGCGGCTCATCATTTGATGGGGAGGCACTGCTCTGAATAACTTGGAGGTAATGAGTGGATAGCTTGATGATATATCAACAGAACTAAGTCCATCTTTTATCTTGTTTAAAAAAAAAAGGATTGTTATAGTAAATCTAATTTTAGAGTTTATGCTAGAATTTTTGAGGGTTTCCATCTCAAAATGTCAGATCATCATATCATTTCAAAATAATGAAGCAGTTCTGGCTTATATACAATTCTGAGGTAATATACTTCTAGGTTTCCAGATTAATTTTTCTGCAGCTGCTTTTCTGATGTTTGGCACTTTCTCTTTATCCACCACTTAAAAACTAGCTTCTTCCAGGACACTCCAAACAATTTCTTCATTAAGATTCAATTTTAGTTGTGTCTAGAACCAGCCATACAAAATACTTTCACAAATATCCGCCTGCAAAAGCTTCTTTAACTGCTTGAGTTATGGGATGCTTGAATTAATTATTAAGCATGGTAAATAAGTCTACTAGGGTGGATCACATATTAACCCTTTAAGAGAAATCTACAGAATGTTTGCAGCTGCATGGAACAAATCCAATAATAAAGCAAAATGGGAGCTGTAAATATTATTTGAATATTGGCACCCAAACCATATCCTTCAGCAGTAGGACACTGGGATGGAAATATCCCAGAGAGATAATGAAAGTCATTCTTCAAGCCACTATCTCTTAAGCTACCACTTCTCAAAATATTTGTAAAATAATCGAACATAAATCTCACTTCCTTGATGAATAACTAGAACATAAATACTGTAAATAGGCAAGTAAATTATGAGAGAAGGAGGAACTTCGTGGAATTTAATCCCAACTGCAGAATTTCATTTTCTTAATATAATTTTGTCATGGGGAAACTTATTTGGATACAATTTAAAAACAGCCATTACTCTGTGATTGTACAAGTTGAACCCAAAAGTATTTTTGTATTTTTAAAAACCCAAATGCAGAAGTCCTCCCTACTCTTAATTTTTGTTGTTCTAAACATGCTCCTCCATCTGACCACAGATACCAAGGAAAGGGGAGGGAAGATGGTTCACTGGATCCCTGGGCACAGGAGGTTGTGCCAAACTCTCAAGGACAAATGAAACTGGCATATGATGAAGTAACCTGAGCAACTGGGACAATTAAAAAGAGAAATTTTATTTCTCCTTCTCTATCCCTTCATCTGACCAAAATCTCTTTGAAATACTATTTAGATTGCAAAGAAAGCCCCCATTTCCAAAAAGCCCTTCCCTCTCATCCATAGATTTATAGCTGGCATTTATTATGTGAATAAATTTTTATACAAACATTACATACATAGACATACAGACAAGAATATATAGATAGATATAAATATATGCAGTATCATTATACCAGAATTAACAAAGGTTTTTGGAAAAATCCTTCTTCTCTTACTAGGCAGAAAATAAGTGTACAGAAAAGCAATATTATTATTGTCTATTACACAACTTTTTCCTTGTATTTCCCTGCAGAAGCCACTGCACACACTTACTGAAAAAAACATAGTGACAGATGTGTTTTTGATGTCCTGTGGCTAATCCAGGAAATGCACAGCATTTTAAAAGACAACATCACCATGGTGAGAGGATATGGCATCACTGTTGGTAAGGAATCTACACTACATGTTGGACATTTCACAACTATATTACTGTATTTCAATGGCATTCCTCTGTCTGATGGGAAGCTGATGTACTCATCCAAAGATAGCCAAAGAAAAAGCTTGGCACCTGCTCCAAGGCAATCAATATGGCTCAAATCCAAAGCCCCAAAGGTGGGTAGCAGTAGAAATTTCCAGTAGCTAAAGATAGCAACTATGATAGCCCACAGCCTTTCATGACAAAATTCTCAAAGTGCTGGAGAAGTGAGAAGCAACAGAAGAAGCCATTTCTGAGTTGACAAGCTAATTTAAATAACTCTTGAATGAAGTCAGCTTTCAGTTTAGCTGACTAATATCTTTGCCAAAAAGAGTTTGAAACTTCTCTGTTACATGGACTGTTCACAGAAATAATACAAGCACAGTCAGCTAAACAGGTTCATATGCAAAATCAGTGACACAAGGACATTTTCAACGAAGTTTTGGGGTTTTTTTACAATCTGGCTGGGTATTTGCACACTGTATGACCTGCAAAAGAAAGAACTATACTAAAAGGCTGGCCAATGACTAACTCAGAATAGTCATTACCCTTTATTTTCCTGGGCAAAATAGGTCAGCCTATTTCAAAACAACATTGAACCATTGCAACACAAACCCAAGAATTTGTGTATATGCCTCGTTATACCACATGCATATCCAAAAGGGACAGGGGCTTGCAGCACAGAGATGTAGTGTTATGTTCATCATTTTCATCAGAGAGTGGGGTGGGGGGAGAGAAGGGGCGTTGGTCTTACCTCATACGCCCTTTCTCATGGTGATCAACGGGAGAGTGTAGGATGGGTTGTTCTAGAATCATAGCTCTATGTACTGAGTTGAATTTCTGAGGACATGTCTCCCTGGTAATGTTCCCCAGTTGACAACAAAGAAGAAGCAAATGGTGAAATCTGTTTGTAAACAAACAAACCAATTGTCCTTCGCCCTGGAATTCGGACAAGGCAGCCAACCGGGTGGGACTGGATTCTCCTGTCGATTACCATGAGAAAGGGCATTATCAGCTAACACCAATGCCCCTTCTCTATAGTATCGATGGGAGAGTCCAGGATAGGACATACCAAAGCTTGGTAGTCCTATGGGCAGGAACTGCTCTGGTCCTGAGTCCCTGCCTCCTCATGCATTCGCTGCAGTACACGTCAGCCAAAGGCCGCCTCAGTAGAGGAATAAGAGTCCAGTTTATAATGATGTATGAAGGGCGACAGGGATGTTCATATCACGGCCCAACAAATCTCTTCTACAGAAGCCTGGGTAGCCCAGGTTGCCATTGTGGCAGCACTCCTAGTGGAATGTGCTGTAATCCCTCAAGGCACCAGGAGAGCCTGAAACTCATAGGCAAGGGCAATACATGCCCTGAGCCAACGACCCACTTGGAAGGTCACCTTGTGGCCTAGAGTTGACGGCTGAAAGAAAACGAACAGGGATTCGGTCTTTCTGATGGAAGCGGTCCTTTTTTAAAAACTATTTTTTTTATTTTTTTTTTCAGACACACAAACATAAAATACATAATTTCTGAACAGAGTATTGACCGAGTCAAAATTCATACATCTTATTTTCTCCATATTTACTATATACTATATATACTCCAATTTCTGCCAATTATGTATAATTGATATATAATCAATATTACTATCCGCCCTCGCCTCCTTGTCTTCACCTATCACAATTTTTTAATCTATCGAAACCCTTTACTTTAAGCACAGTCATTCAAACATTTAATTATTTGCAATTATTTCTTTAGTATCAATTTTTCACCAAGATGAACCAAATTTTATCTTATCTTATTACTTTATCCATTATTTTATATTTATATTAATAAATATTTATATATTTATTTTACATCATCTTTATCATTAATAATTTTACCATTTTACCCAAAATAATACATTCTTCCCATTTACTTTTATAAACCCCTTTTTAAATAAACCTAACTTCAAATTAATTCAATCCCAGTATTATTGCAATTTTCTTTACATTTTCAGGGTTACAAAATATACTTCATCTTCTTCAAATAGTATAATCATCAATATTTCCCCTTCTCAATATTTTAATCCCTTAGATATATCCACCACCAAAAACAATACAATCCTTCATCTTTGTTTTTATGATTCTTTTTGCATAATTCAATTTTTACAATCCCAATAATTTCCCCTTAAATAAATCATTTTATGTAATTTTATTCATTTCCATTTCATTTTCCAAATCTCCTTTTAATCAAACAATATATTTACCAATATTAATCCTAATTCTATTGTTACTACAATTATTACTTTACATATATTTCATATTACCCATCCTCCTGTCCATTAGTTACCTCTAACCATTTTCTCCTGATCCATCTAATATACTGTCTTGAGATGTAAATATGGAGGGCCTTCTGAACATTCAGCGTATGCCATGTCTGCTCCAAGGCGTGCCGAGGCCTTGGCCAGAAATCAGGCAAGATCAACTCTTGTGATCGGTGAAACAAAGAGTTGACCTTTGGAAGAAAGGCAGGGTGTAACCGCAGGACCACCGAAAATGCCACAAACTACGAAATCCATCTGGCAGATGTGACGGCCAAAAGGAAGGCTACCTTACACGAGAGGAGACCTAGGGTGGCCTCTCTTAAGGGTTCAAATGGTGCTTTGGTAAGGGCCTGTAACACCCTGGTCAAGTCCCAGGAGGGGTAGCGGTGCTCTGTCAGAGGCTTTAAATTGGAGGCCCCTCCTAAGGAAGGCCTGTACCCTTGGATGGTGAGCGATGGAGCCCCAGTCCCCAAAGTTCAAAACTGTGGCCAGGGCTGTGGGCTGAAATCGCAATGTGTTCAGGGAGAGCCCCTTCACCAGGCTCTCCTGCAAAAATTCCAGTACCTCCATCACTGAGACCGAGGTAGGGTCCATGTGTCCTTTGGCACACCAGTCCATAAAAGTCTTCCAAGTCGCATTGTAAATGCGCGTGGTAGAAGGCTGCCTGGCCGCCTGGATCATCCGTATGACCCTATTGGAGAACTTCTCCCATTTTAGGAGTCTCCACTCAATTTATCTTTCGGCGGAGTTCCTGCTGTGTCCACCATCCGTAGGCAACCAGGGATCCGCAGTGGGGCCCCCAGCCGAAAAGGCTGGCATCTGATGTCACCATCAGTCTGTCTGGCTCCCTGTAAAAACAGCCCCTCTTGATGGCCCCAGACCCCTACCAGTGGAACAAGCATAGCACCCCCGGTGGTACCCAAACCCTTGTCTGTGAGGAGATATGGCCTGCCCTCTGGTAGGGGAGCAGGAACCATTGGAGTGGCCTGACATGGAACCTTGCCCAAGGCACTATGGCCAGACATGAAATCATCTTCCCCAGGAGCTGGGACAACAGTGCCACTGGAACCGTCCCATCCTGTTGAATGAGGAGGATCAAGGTCTGGATACTTTCCTGGTGCTCCTGAGAAAGAAAGACCTGGCCGGCCCTTGTGTCTACGAGTGCCCTAAGTGCACTAGTCTTGTTGACGGTACCAGGTGGCACTTGTCCAAATTGATGGAAAACCCATGATCCCGAAGGATCCGGATCATTGTGGCCAGATCCCTCCCTGCCATGGCTGGGAGGATGCCTGGATAAGCAAATCGTCCAAGTAACCTTGGATCCTTATAGGGATCGTCCTGAGGTACGCTGCCAGAGCTGCCAATGGCTTGGTGAATGCTCTAGGGGCCGATGCCAGGCCGAACAGCAGGGCCACATATTAGAAATGACGTCTGGCATAACAAAACCTCAGGGACTGCCTATGACTTGGACGGATAGGGACGTGGATGTATGCCTTCGTTAGGTCCACAGAAGCCAAGAAGTCCCCCTCCCTGATCCTTTCTAGAATGGAATGCAGGGAATGCATCTTGACTCTTCTGTACACTAGATACCGGCTAAGTCCCTTGAGTTCAGAATAGCCCTCCACCACCACCACCCCCTGCTTTGTTTGTTTTTGGGATAACAAACAAAACTGAATAGAAGCCCACCCCCTGCTTGTCTGGCGGAGCCAGCTGAATGGCCCAAATATCCATGCTGGATAGCCGCTTCCATGAGTTCCCGTTTTACCGGGTCTATGGAAATGGGACAGCAGAGGAAAAACCTCGGAGGAGGAGTGAGAAATTCCAGGGAGAGTCCTGATCGTATCGTCTCCCTGAACTAGAGATCCGTAGTGATGTTCGCCCAGTGGTCTGCAAAGAGACCAAGATGGCCTCCTATGGGAGGTTGAGGCCCGATGTCACTTGTAGCCTCGGGAACCTCTGCCACTGATGCCATGGAAAGAGCGCCTACTCTGTGGCTAGTGTCTTCTCCTGCCTCCAAAAACAGGTCTATTGGTCTGGTAACCTGACCGGGACAGGAAGGGCTTTTGTTGTCAGGGAAAACTTGCCCCAGCTCCCCCCTGCCAAAAGGAGCACTCAAAGAACCCGTTGTTCTGCCGCGACATTGGCCACGCCCCTCCCAGCCCGTCTGCCTTGTGAAGGGAGAACCTTCCCCTTGGCTCTGGTTTCCACAAGCAATGGGTCCAGAGACTGCTCAAAGAGGCTTTCCCCCTCAAAAGGGACTGAAGCCAACTTCCACTTGTTTTTCGTGTCCATGCCAGTGGGCACCACTGAAGGCCATCACCAAAGACACTGGTCCTCACTGAAGACATGGTCCTCACTGAAAATTTAGTGGATGCTAAAGTCGCATCCGCGGTCTACTCTGCTGTCGCCAGGATCTTGCAGAGATCCTAATACACCCTAATATCATCCGGTGGTATATGAGACTGTAGCTGTCTGAGCCAGCGCACCGATACCCTGGTGAAAAAGTACGCTGCAGTGGAGGCCCTGATTGCCCAGGAGTCTGCCTGATGAGCCCTATGAAAGGCCATCTCCTCCTTCCTTCCCTTCCTTTGGCGGGGCCAGCTCCCTTTCCATCATCCATTCTTCCTGGATCCCTTTCCCATCCCACCAGCCCTCCTGTTAGCGAGGCCGGTGTCAGTTGCGGCCAGGTCAGCCAGTGTCTTGGGACTGAGAGCAGGTTGCACATCTCCCCAAGAGACTGAGGCATGTCCAGCACCAACAAGGGCCGGAAGAAGCACCAGCAATAGACAAGGTGCTGGAGAATCAGCCCCAGCTGCTTCTCCATCCCCTGCCATCACCCTTACCTTCTCAGGCCAGATGAGGAGTGACTGGAAGGTGAGAACGAGTAGTGGAGCCAGCCAGTGGTGGGATCACCCGACAGAGAGCCACAGCAGGGGGATGAAAGAGCGGGTTGCCAACACCCGGTCTAGGATTTATGAAAGTTAAAACACAGGGTTAAATTAGAGGGTTTAATAAGAGATTGTGATTTGGTTATATAATAAGGTATTTTTAGGACTGTTAACTACTGAAGAATTTGTAAATTTTTATTTTATTTATTTATTTTTATCGTACTTATATGCCGCTCTTCTCCCGAAGGACTCGGGGCGGCTCAAAACAATAAAACAACAAGACAATAAAATGAATACTAAAATAATCCAATTAAAATCCCCGAGTGGTTAAAACTAAAACTCCCAGCAGATCAGGAGATTTGTTGAAAAAGCCATATCTTCAGGTCACCGTGGAAAGAGCGGAGGTCGGGGGCCGTCCAGAGCCCAGTGGGTAACTCTTTCCAGAGGGTCGGTGTGGCCACAGAGAACGCCCTCATCCTGGGCACCAACAGGCGACATTGTCTGGCTGATGGCACCCGGAGGAGAGCAGTCCTATGTAAGCGCACTGGGCAGTGGGAGGCCGGTAGGAGGTGGTCCTGCAAGTACCCCAAGCCCATGCCATGAAGGGCTTTATAGGTAAGTACCAGCATCTTGAAGCGGATCCGAAGGACCACCAGCAACCAGTGCAGCTTGCACAGGAGACGTGTAACACGGGAGTAACTGGAAGCTCCCATAACAATCCGCGCGGCTGCATTCTGGACCAGTTTGAGCCTCCGGGTGCACCACAAGGGCAGCCCCATGTAGAGGGCACTGCAATAGTCCAGACAAGAGATAACAAGAGCATGAGTGACTGTACGAAGGGCATCCCTATCTAGGAAAGGTCGCAACTGGCACACCAGGTGAACCTGCGCAAAAGCCCCCCTGGTCACAGCCGCCAGGTGGTCAACTAAGGATAGCTGTGAATCCAGGAGGATGCCAAGATTGCGAGCCCTTTCAGAGGGAGTAAGCAACTCCTCTTCCATCAAGAGTGATGGGGTTGCTAGATCAGGGGATGCCAGCATCCACAGCCACTTCATCTTGGAGGGGTTGAGTTTGAGCCTGTTCCTACCCATCCAGATCTGTACCGCCTCCAGGCACTTAGACATCACAGAAAGGGCATCCCTGGGTTGGTCCGGGGTGGAGATGTAGAGCTGGGTATCATCAGCATATTGCTGATACCTCACCCCGAAACTACGAATGATCTCACCCAGCGGCTTCATATAGATGTTAAAGAGTAAGAGGGAGAGAACCAATCCCTGAGGCACCCCACAAATGAGGGGCCTTGGGGAGGATCTCTGTCCTCCTGCCCAGACAAATTGCGTGCGACCCGAGAGGTAGGAGGAGAACCACTGTAAAACAGTGTCCCCCACTGCCAACCCCCCGTGTCGTCGCAGTAGGATACCATGGTCGATGGTATCAAAAGCTGCTGAAAGGTCAAGTAGGACCGGATAGAGGAATAACCCCTATTCCTGGCCCGCCAGAGATCATTCACCAGGGTGACCAATGCCATTTCCGTGCTGTGTCCGTACCTGAAACCCGATTGGTACGGGTTTAGATAATCCGTTTCCTACAGGAATGGTGGAAGTTGGTATGCCACCACAGACTCAACAACCTTCGCTATAAAGCGAAGGTTAGAGATAGGACGAAAGTTGTTCAAGTAGGCCGGAACCAGGGCAGGCTTCTTGAGAAGGGAAATAAAGTTATCTAAACATTTACTCTGATCCACATTCATTTAGAGTTTTGAAGCAGGAATAAGCAGAATAAGGTTCAATCCAAACTCAGCTATGAAATACATAGCTTCATTTTGGGCAGGGCCACTCCCTTTCTCTCACCTAACTGATTCATAAGGTTGTTTGTACGATATATAGAAGAGAGGGAAGAATCATGAATATTCCTTTAAATTCTTGGAAGACAAGAAAAAAAATAAATGTAAAAAATTGTTACATTTAAATAAATTTAAAGAAGTCTACAAAAAATGCCCCTCTGGATTGTACAAGCTTTGTACAAAAGAATTAATGGACACAAGTCTGACATCAGGATTCAAAACAAGGTCAAAGTAATGCCAAAACATTTCAACCTCCCAGGCCACTGTTTTGCAGATTTCAAAATGATCATTTTGGGGGAAAAAAAAGATTTGAACACTATTGAGCAAGAGACTGCTGAACTTTATCTCAAAATGTCTCAACAAACACAATGAGTTTTTAACACATTACGATTGTTAATTGATAACGTACTTCTAATCTGCACCATATGGAACCTGTATTTGCATAACCAACCTGCCTCCTACCACCACCCCCAATTTAGATCCTATATCAGTCAAGCCATTCTCTACATCTTGTGAAATCAGCTACAGCCCATGGAAGCTTATGCCTTTCAATCAGACTCCTGACGTTGTACCACCATAATTCAACACAGCTCTCCTACATTTTAATGCATTTGGATTTTATTTACCAACTTCTTTACAAGAAAATGCTAAATTATCAGTTAATAAAAGTTATGCCTAGTCAGGCTCAGTATAGCCAAAGGTAATATTTTGAGGGTTCACTGATTTCAGTAGAAAATTAAGCAGATATTTAATATCTCTAATGAAATCAGTAGGACTAAATAGAGGTGTTTTGTCACAAAGGCCATATTTAGCAGTCTTTTTTCCCATTTCTTGTTATAATTAAAGTCAAAGAACCAAAACAGTTTTCCCAGATGTCAACCCTTTTAACCATAATGATTAAAATTAATCATCAAAGATTAATTAACTAAAGATTTAATTGATTCAATGTTATAGTGGCCATTGAAAAAAGACAATAGCCAGATAATGTCCAGATAAATGTATCTGGGTACAAAGATGACTAAATAGGAAAATCACGAGTGCTCTCTCAGTCCTTCCAGCTGTTTTGAATAGATAGTATGCTATACTGTGATTATGGTATTAGGCAGACATTGGAAGACATGAATTCAATCAAGAATTCTTGCTGGAGAAAAACATGGTAGAAAGAGAGAGAAAATTATGTATACTGTGTGTAGCTACAAAAGGTAGAACAAAAATGTCCCTAGGGAGTGGGGCGGCATAGAAATGCGACTAATAAAATGTAACAAAAAATAATAAATTTCAATTTGATTTGTCAGAATCTCTGACAATCCAACAATTACATGTAAATATAATTGCCGGCATTAATAACAATATAGCTATGGATGTTCATTGACTGACTTTGGGCAAACACTAAAATCAATTCCACATTGCCCAGTTCTTCTTATCGGAGAAAAATGGAAGGAGTACTGTGTCTGAACTCTGGAATGCCTGGAGAAATTGTAGGATAGAAACTTTAGAAATAAACTTTAACAAACAGCAATCAATTTAAATGAGCTAAGCAAATTGATGCTATGAGCCAGATAGAATTCAGCTCCACAGACAAGCTGATGCTTGCATGGTTGATAATATTATAATGGTATAATAGAATAATAAAGCTTTTCCTGCCAGATGGCACTCCAGGTGTGTTTTTAACAAACACAGTAAAATAAAATAATTTTAATAATTTGGCAATAGTGACCTATTTAAAGAGAAAGGAAGTCCCAGAAATATTTAAAGAATTCATTAAAAAATTACTAACTGCACTGAAAAGTTCTGGTCACTGTTTAGGACAGAGGTCTTCAAACTTGGCAGCTTTAAGACTTGTGGTCTTCAACTCCCAGAATTCTGGGAGTTGAAGTCCACAAGTCTTAAAGTTGCCAAGTTTGGATATCCATGGTTTAGGGGATTACTCCGTATACTTTCCTTTTTGTTTTAATTTATATTTTTACTCTGTTCTGGGTTGTCTAGAGTTTTAAGAGTTGCAGGCATATGACAAAAATGTAAAATAAATAAAGACTCTACCTTACATGCATTTCTATAAAATACGATGGACTGGTTTCAAGAAACCTTTCATGTAAATAACTTTCTGAAGGTCAGAATATGCACAGATAGAGCAAAAGATAGGTATTATATGACATGGGGAAAGAGGAGGAACCATCATATAACTGTGAATTCTTTGTTTCTGTTTAAATTAATTCTAGAAGCATCACTGATGTGCTATCCGTTTCTTGTTAATACAAACCTTAAGTCACCTTAGAAGGCAAGAGAATCGAGGGAACTCACTTGTGTAGCAAAAATAATAATAACATAATGTTCCTTCAAAGATGTTTCTCCTAAAATTGCACTGTTCCGTATAGCTTTCACAACGCAAAGTTAAGGTCAACATTTACTGTCACTTCCCATGATGTTTTTCTAGTGATTCCAACAAGGCAAACAGAACTGATGGACAGATTTTAGCTATAGACACCGAAGAATTTACAGCAGGATTCTGTATCTCCCACTAGTGATACTAACAAGTGTGCGTATGAGAGATTTAGGCAACAGCCTTTCTCCTCCACTAGTTCTTTTTCCCACATATATGCCAGCATGTCCAGGGAGACAACTTGCCTTTGATCACTGGGTCCTACGTCATGTTTTCTGAGAGAAAGGAGAAGTGAAAACTTTCCAGCTTATTTCCTGCCATCCTAATTGCTTTTTAAAAAGGAACATGGATGTATTTTCTCTGGGGTATTACATTCAGGACTGCCCTAATCCACCTATTCTTACTTAGCAGATGGAGCAGAGCAGCGTATAGAAAAATGAATGTGGTGCTGCTGCTGACATTTAACAGAGGCAAAAGCCTGATAACAATGTTTGTACACAGGGATGATTAAACAGGAAAATCAAGATTGCTCTTTCAGTCTTTCCCAATGCTCAGAGCTGTAATTTCATTTGACTTGTCAGAGTGTCAGGCAAGCACGTCTTCCTTTTAACCTATTTCAAACTAAAACAATTTAACCTCTGTTCATCTAGATCTGTTAATCCCACAGGGGAATTGATACAAAGCCCACAGCAGGCAATCGGTACTGAGCTGGGAATGTTCAGGTCACTTCCCTGCCAGAGGCAAGAGGATCAACAAAGTCCATGGACCAAACTGTAGCAGAGTTAGTCATCAAGGGGTAAATAAGTGATTCAGTGAAGCTTCACGAAAAAACAGGAACATCCATTAAATGATAACCAATGTGCATACCATGAAAAAGAACATAGTGCAATGAATAGCATGTTATCATTTGGAAAGGTATTTGCAAGAGGTCCTAATTTACCTTTAGTCTTATTTATAAAATGTGACATTTTTGTGACAAGCAGTTTACCTTCTATTTTTTGCAGTTTCTAATGATAGTTATATTAACAGTGCAATGTCTCAGGATTCTCTTTCACATTCCTTGCAGCCACCTTCTTTCAAATTGCTGCCCCTTTGAAATGTCTGAATTACAATTCCCATCATCCTGGTCAGTCACTAACATGGCAACTGGGAGTAATAAGAATTGAGGTTCAATCTATCTGGGGAAAAATGTCTTCTCTCTAATTTATAAATTTGATTCCCAAATCCTGAAAACTGTTAACAAAGTTAACTATTAACAAAGATCAGTGACTTTATATTTATAGTACTTGTAATATCTGTTCTTGTTCTCATAAATCTTCAGCAAGCCTTATTTTATTATCTTCTTGTTGTTGTGCCATATCCGTCATCGGACGTTGGCGATCATGTTGGCAATCCTATTTTTGTCAACAGCCGTATGAAAAAGTGCTGCTGAGTTTTGTTCAAACCAATCCCTAAGGTTTTGAAGCCATGATGTTCTTCTTCTGCCTGGACCTCATTTGTCTTCAATCTTTCTTTGGAGGAGTAAGTGAAGGATGCCGTATTTTTCTGGGTGTCACATCACATGTTCAAAATATTCTAACTTTCGCTTTTTAATGGCTTTGATTATTTCCTTTTGCTTTCGCAGGCGATTTACCATCTCCTCATTTGTGATTTTGTTAACCCAGCTTATACGTTTTCCCATATTTTATTATAGGAAGAGAGTTATGTTACTGTAGCCAATAGTCAGAAGTCTGCTACCTCTTTTTCCAATTAATAAATTTTACTAAAAGGCATAAACTTTCATTAATTATTGCTCATTTCATCAGATGTACTTAAAAGACCCAATTCTTCATGGGCTGATAACAAATCGCCAAGGTTTGGCATTGATTGATTGATTATCGATCTCTGCTATTCACCTATTCTTATGTTGGGTGATAGAAAAATATACTGGCATGAATTTGGCTGATCCCCATTTTCCTGCCTTTATAATACTGAGTCAATGTCAAATGCTGCTGTGCTGATTATGCATCTGTTAAAGAAACAGTAGTTGGCAAAATATAATAGATTTTACACACATTATAGATGTTGGGGGTAGGGAGTAGAGACATTAATACCAGTACAATTAGGACTGATTTAACTATCACACTCATGCGTTAAGTATAGAATAAAGGCAAATATTGAAACATAGCCAAAATGCTATTGTCAAGGTCTATTAATATCAATTAAAGCACAAAAGGTATCCAAGATGGTTTGTTCAGTATTTCATTTTGGGGTTTTTTTTTTAATGCTTGTTTAGTACCTATATTTCAGAAGGAAACATTTTTATTCTAACTACTTAATTGCTCTTTTTTAAAAAATGATTATGTGCCATCAAATTGTTGTCAATTCTTAGCAACTGCATAGATACAGTACATTTTTTTTCATGATAAACTGTGCCTAATCTGGTATGTCAAGTCTTCCAATGGAGCACCATTGCTCTTGTAGCTGAGCCTCTTCACCTTGCTACTGGTTCTTTATGACTGCTTTATTCAATTGCAAGTCAGCAAAACTTCACAGAGTGCTTTCAAATAGAGAGGAGAAAGCATGGTGATAAAAAAAGACTACTTTCTCCAAAATAGGGTGGAAGAAGGAAAAGAGCTCACAGGAGCAAAGTTTGTCTGAGTCACAACTCTTAGTACAGTAGTAATTTAATCAGATATCGAAAGATATGATATAAGAAGAGATGATCAAATTCTGTCAGGTGAAGCATTTGTGGCAACTTGTAAAGAGTAGCATAATGTGGGTGCATGATGCATCTGTATGTGAAATGCTATCTGTAGAAATTTTATAACGTTTTTTCCCTACAGGCACTGACTTCCTTTGAAAAATGCTTCAGTATAAAACCACGCTGAATCATGTTGATGAGCAAAAGCATACAGTCACCTCAGAGGGATTGACCCAAGGCCAACCTGAAACAATACTGAACAAGAATGGACCTGCCTCCACTATCAAAAGCTGCAGTCTCCTTATATATATATATATTTCTATCTATCTTACTGGTTTATAAATGTGTAAATAAACTTTCCCCACAAACCTGCCTGGGAACAACAAGACTTCAAAGGTTGTGATGACTAAGATGTTAATGCAGCAATGTAACAAGCAGTGGCTTGGGAAATGTAGCCAAGATGCTAAAGCTGTTTTGTTCTGGATGGGATATGTCAGTCTTGACATGCAAAAAGAAAAATAATACATGGACTTTTGAAAATATAATGCCGTAAGCCATGGAAAATTTGACTTATCTACTGCTTGTGGCCAAAGCCTTACCCAGCATTAAAGACACTAGATGTGTTGAGACTATAGCTCCAACTAGGCAGCATTGCCAATTATTGTGCTTGCTAGATTGAAATGCAGGAATACAAAGGCTTTAGTAATATAGTAATATAGAAACAACTTTAGCAAAGTTCCCTTGTATAAAATCACAGAAGTTACATTTCTTTTAAGCCAGGAAACAACAGGAGCTTGAAAACTAGGAAGAGAATAAATATGGGGACTCAGCTTCCTAAGCAGTTAGACATTGCAGCAACTGCTCAATATAGATTTGTAATGAAGTTTGTCCTTGAGGCACACATGTCCCAGACTAGTGCTGCCAATGTTTCTGGTTTTTTTTTTTTTTCATATAAGCCAATATTAGAGACTGGAGATACGTTGGAACTTGCTACAAGTACACCACATACCCAAAGAGCACTTCAAGGAGAATTCACATAAGCTTAGACATGAAGGACCTCAGGCCCACAACTTATCAATTACTCAAATGAAACATCAATTCCCATTCAGCATTAATACTATTTTTCATTTCCAGGTTTGCTACCAAGCAAAATGTATCAGATACTTATGCACTTTAAGCTCTATCAGCACATGAATCTAGGATACAAAGAGTAATGGTACTTTGGACATCCATCTAGTAAATAGACTAGTAAATCTAGGAAATAGCAAAATTTAAAATAAAACTCTCCCAGTTCCTGGGGTAAATCTTTGTTTAACAGAGCATCCTATTTGGACAGACAAATGATGAAATGCAACTGGAGGTATTAGTCTTCAGTGTATTTTCTTCTGTTATTAGAAATCCAAATTTAATATTGCCACCCAAAGTTATGCTGCTTCATGAAGTTTTGTTATTTAGCCCATATATCAGTGGTGGGTTGCCCCCGGTTCAGACCGGTTCTATAGAACCGGTAGTAAAACCAGTGGAAGGCTCCGCCCACCAACCCCAAAGTCATCAGGAAGCTTCTGCGCATGCCCCGTTGCGAACCGGTAGTAAAGGTAAGTAGAACCCACCCCTGCCATATATGTGTAGCTTTCTTACTAAGAGAGAAGATCCTTTTCTTTAGAATTCCACCTGACATTCAAAGGTTGTTCAATGTAAGTCTTGGCACAGTGGAACTTCCTACAGTACATCTTTCTGTACTATGTATTCCATATATGGTTCTGAGGAAACAGCAAGGTACTTGTGACAAAAATAATGAACTGTCTAATCAAGCCACCAAAAATCAGAATTTCTATTCTATGACTATTCTTGTGTGTATATTGTAAACAGTATCCTTGCTCTAGGTTAAAATGTAATTGGTTGATTTGCTGTTTAACCTGTTGTGTGAATTTAGCAAGTATATTTATTTCGTACCTCAGTGGATTGTGCATAGACTAGCAGTTGGTTTAATTCAGTAAACATTATTCATTTGGCTTTGGATTAGTATGTTGTACAAATAAAACTACAATGATTTCTCATTCTAAAATGAAAAGATGTATTTTTTTAAAAAAACTCTCAGAATTATGGGGGCATTCTATTCACTTCATTATGACCCTTGCTACACAATGTGGAGTGACTTAATGCTGTCACTTTGATCTATTTCTTCAAATAAAAACAAGAGTGTAGAATGTATGTATTTTTCCCATTCATTAGAATTAATTTTGAATCCTTGTAATGGTAGTTTATATGATAATACTCTTAAGTATGTCACAGACTATATTTACATTTTTAAAAAATAACGGGCAAAATGCACATGTTTTTTTGCAAAACTCATTTTTTTATCTTTATTCAGTGGTGGGTTGCTACCGGTTCTACCTGGATCGGTAAATCGGTAGCGGCGGCAGCGGGAGGCTCTGCCCACCCGTACGGATGTTTTTGTGCATGCGCAGAAGCATCGTGCATGCACGCAAGTGCAAGCGCACAAGCGAACCGGTAGCAACGGGTTTTGCAACCCACTACTGTCTTTATTTAAAGAGACATCTACATGTACACATCAACTCTATGTCACTTCCCTAGGAAAAAGTACTACTTTGCTTTGGATCTTTTTTTCCCAGACTAATGCTTTAAACTAGTACATGAACAGGATTAAGATTCGGTATATACAAGTTTTTTTCTGATTAGCATCTCCCCCCTTAGTTAAAAAAATTGCTAATCCCAAATCTCTCATTTTCCTTTTTAAAGCAGAAAAATTAAAAATTAGAATAAAAATGGCATTTAAAAAGTCATATTTCAGAAATGCCATGAACATAAAACATTGAGTCTGCTCTTCTGAGTTAACACCAAGAGTCAGTTTTGTCTCAAAAGATTTAGAAATGCAAAGCAAAAACTGCAACAGCAGAGTACATTTGAGCTTTTAACAAAACTAAGAGACAGCAAGTCAGGAAAAATATTGAAAACTTTACACATTTTATATTAATAGCTAGTTACCCCCAAAATCTTAAGAGCTAAGAAATTCAGCAAGATTACACTAGCCAGGAAAATATTTGATTCCTCAAACCTGTAGCTGTAGTCACAATAACGTATACTATAAATAATGCTAAAACACTAGGCAAAATGAAGGAAATGTACATATTCAGCTAGATGTTATTGGAATATCAGCTGTATTTGAATAAACAAAGTAATTTAGTAAATTTTCTGGCTGAAACAAGTCTGCCAGTCCCTTCTAATTAACATTAATTAAGGGTATCTCTGGGCTACTAAAAGCCTGTATAAAATTGCTTTAGGATCTGCTTACAAACTTAGGAAGAGCCTCATAAACCATATTTCTCCTTTGCATTTTCAAAGGGAATCTCCACAACTCACTACAGAAATATCCAATACAAAACTGTTGCATTCTGCTGTACATGAAAGACTGCAGGTAGATGAGGGTGCAAAATCCCTGTGTGTGTGTGTGTTTGTGTGATAATTATTCAGTACTAGCATTGAGAGTCTGAAGCCAGGTTCAGACATTATGCTAAGGCATAATATGGTTTGCTTATTTATAATTTAGTGTAATGTGTAAATACATTGTTGCATAATCTTGGTTTACGGCTATTGTGTGGATGTTTGGTTGGTTTAGGGCTGGGGAATTTGTGGTAGGTGGGAGTGTGTTTGGGGATTGTTGTGTGAGTTGGACCGGGTCTTTGGGTGTTAAGTGAATTTCATTGTATGGATATACTGTGTATACATGTACAATGACAATGAAGTTGTTGTTGTTGTTGTTGTTGTTGTTGTTGTTGTTGTTGTTGTTGTTATTTTCAAGACTCTAGTCTAAACATCCTCACAATTCTGCTAGTTGTTTATTTGTCTGCTATTAGCTATCTGCAAAGGGATGTGGTAGCTCAATGGCTAAGACACTGTGCTTGTCGATCGAAAGGTTGGCAGTTCAGCGGTTTGAATCCCTAGTGCCACATAACGGGGTAAGCTCCCGTTACTTGTCCCAGCTTCTGCCAACCTAGCAGTTCAAAAGCACGTTAAAAATGCAAGTAGAAAAATAGGGACCACCTTTGGTGGGAAGGTAACAGTATTCCGTGCGCCTTTGCCATTTAGTCATGCTCGCCACATGACCACAGAGATGTCTTCGGACAGCACTGGCTCTTTGGCTTTGAAACGGAGATGAGCACTGCCCCCTAGAGTCGGGAACAACTAGCACATATGTGGAGGGGAATCTTTACTTTTACCTAGCTACCAGCAATGCAATGAGTAAATGTGTTTAGTCACTCTTAAGATTTCCAGTGGCTGAAAATTTTAGAAACCTTAATCAGAATGAAATAATAGGTATATCAATATTTAAGACTCAATTTGATTTAAATTTGGCAACTTAAAACTTAACTTAACTTTAAATTTTGTATTTTCTGTGTTTTTATCTTTTGGCTGTTCACCGCCCTGAGTCCTTCGGGAGAAGGGCGGTATAGAAATCTAATAAAACAAAAACAATAAAACAAACTTCAGAAATGGGATTCCATAAAAGTCAAACAGGCTTTGCAGTATACAAGTTGTGACATACAGAAACTGATTTCTGGCATGCTTGGTTCTATGAAACAGGGCCTTTTCAAAAGGGAGGAATAACAAAAGCATCTCTTTCATGCATGAAGGGGGCCTCAACTAAAATATAATTCAATTTTTGAGAATTCAACATACTTTGTTTTATTTTCCAGGAGTTGTTTTTGTTTTGGTGGTGGTTAGTTGTGGGATAAGAGTTTTGTTTTGTTTTTTATTTTTTTTTGCATAGAGGAAATAAAGTCTAATACATTAAATATAAGAATTATTTCACCATTTCTTGATTACTAGGCTACTGACTTCAATGGCCCCAAAACCCCAATATAATGAATTGTATACAGGTAGTCCTCATTTAACAATTGGTCATTTAATGACTGTTTTAAGTTATAACAGACCCCCCAAAAAGCTATTTATGAGCCAGTTCCAGAGTTCCAATTGCTGTACACAGACACACAGACACACACACACACACACACACACACACACCTGGTCATAAGACTGCATTTAGGGCACTTGGCAACTGGCTCACCTTTACGGTCGCCTTACTGCACCTATAGGAATACATTGATTTATTTAATGACCACAGCATTTAATGATCACTGCACTCAATTAATGACTGTGGCGCTGGCTTAATACCCCTGCAAAAGAAGTAATAAAACTGGATCTGATCATGTGGTGCCTCAACTTAGGACTGTCAAGACTTATGATGGAAATTTCAGGCTCCATTACGGTCATAAATTGAAGAGTACCTATAGGAATAAGAAAGTGGAGAGGAATGATTAAATAAGTATACTGTCCCAGGCTCAAGAGTTATAAAACTGTGCTGCTACAAAGCATAGAAAATAGATCAAGAATGAGTGAACTTGTGCTCACTGAGATGGGCTTACTCCCTAATTAGATTTCCCAAGACTTTAATCTCAACTTTAACTATAATAAAAGATCACACAAAAGAAGGTCTACGCTTTATTTTTAACAACTCCATTTTGTTGGTTCCTTAATACAGTATTTATGAAAGCCACACAAGGACCACTTTACAAGCTTCAATTGCATGAATACCGGCATAGCTGAAGTTTAGATGTCTTAGAAAATATGACAGCAGTTAGACTGTTTTGACAGAATTAATGTAGACATACCTTAAGTGGTGAGTGAATTTTTTTCTAAGTGAAGAAACAAAATGTAAATGTTGTTGCTTCAAGAGCCATAGAGACTTTTAAATACAAAAACAGAAGAACAGGTCCCATTTAAGGAACTATATCTCAACATTTGGTAAAAATATATATTTTTAAATAGAATAGAAAACCAAATGTCTTGTTTCGATCTAAATTACCTAGATGCTACAGGCTGCCTGAAATAAAGCAATTATAGCTGTGGGCTTTTTAATTGCTTTCCCTCTACTGGGTCAATGATTTTCTGTTGAAATGCAGGGTTATAAGGCACATTTTGTACTAAAAAAAGGGAAATACGCATTTATGATGTAGAAGAATACACATTTGTGTAAGACTGCATTCCTTTGCATACTTATCTGGGAGAAAGGCTTCTTGAATATACTGAAGCCGATTTCTGAGCAGACATGTATAAGATTTCGCTGTTTCAGCTTAATCGAGCTGTGTACAATTGCGTTTTTATAACCTAAGAACAAATTCCACACAGTAAGATAAAATTCAATATAAGAAAGATAATTGTACAACAAATAAACTATAGACATAAACTGTTCTCATTCCGCCTGCCAATTTCATCTCATTTTCTTTGTACTCTCAATCTAGCTCACTAATTAAACTTACTTTAATTTGGAATCAGACCCAAGACTGAGTGTTTTGACACTCCTGTTCAACCTGGATATTTCTCTTACCTTTAACAGCACGCAAGACTGTAACAGCTTACTTTATCATAAAAATTAGTTGCTGGATATGATCCAGCAGCAATTTAACATCTTATTATCATCATGTGGAAGTTACTTCATGGAAAGCTTCTTTACCAGCTTTAAGCTTACTTTGTGTGAATCTGGCACCCAAAGATTCAACATAAACAAAAAATTTTTTTTAAAAATCACTGAACCACAGTACTGCACTTTGCTTAGCAGGTGAAAAGCTTACATAAAACATATTTAATCTAGCAAATCTAAGCTTTAGAATTGTCTGCTGCCAATGATGTATGCACACTCTGTGTCACTGACCTTGGGAGAGACCGCTCCCATCCAATTGGTTTCCACTGTAGAAGTTCTTTGTTTTCTTTGTCTGACTTTTTGAAAGTTTTCCCTGATCCCTTTTGTAGTTCTTATCACTGTTCTCTCCGGGCACCAAAATGACTTTAACAATACTCCTTTCCAGATGGGAATTCTCTAAATCAGAAGCTAAAGTACTTTAGGAAATCCCTTTCCCTAGACAAAACACTTTCCAAAACAGGATTCTAAGCCTTTTGTCCTGTCCTGAACAAAGTATTTCTGATTTGTAATGGAAGGGGGGAGGAGGAGTGTTGTGCTGAGGCAAATGTAGCCTGTTTTAGTCCACTAAAGTCAGCAGTCCAGCCACATCCCAAACCAACAAATAAATAAAAGTTGCACAACCAGCCATTACTGCTTGTTCACTAAACTTTTATTCTCTCAAATTCACAGGGAGTTCAAATTTCAGAAAACTGGACTCACTGCCATACAGTATTGATAGGAATTAAGATAACAGCAAGAGACATAAATCATAAAGTAATCCAGCGTGCAACTCTGCACGCTCTGCCTGAAAGATTTAATTTATTCTATTGATTTCAATAGATTTTTAACCATGCATTATTGAGCAGGAGACTGCTTTCATCCTTTAGTTTCACAAAGACTTTTTTGAATTGTTCTAAGTCTGTATATCTATGTCTGTAATCTTAGGATATTTGCTTTGGACTAAGCCTTAGAACTTTCTTTTGAACGAATAAGAATATGAATGTGCTGCAAACATTTTTCTTTTGGCTTCCTCTGAGGGAGTTTAAAAAAATAATTCCTCCAATGAGAAAAGTACTGATTATTAAGAAGTCAAAGTGCTCCCCTGAAAGTAGAAGAAATAAACAGGTCAGTATGCACTCTTCCAAAAAGATGCAATGCTAGGCCAAATGGAGTCAAGAAATCTATTTCAGAGCAATTCATTTAATTCTCTAAGAGATCTCAATTGCTTTATCCTATAGCCACTACGATCCTATAGCTTCAGCACAACAGCAAATTAAATGACCTCTAAGCTCCTCAAAAATCAATGGGCTTCAGTTTACTCAAACGTGTTGGAAGGGGAAAGCTAGATATCTGTTATTTTTGATAGACAGTAAGGACTTTCCTGCTGACCTGCGTCAAGCTTGAGATTACTATCATTGGTGCCATTATAAATATGATATTCTTCCACCATTTTTAACATTCATCACAGAATCAGAAATATTGTTTTTAAAAATGCAACTTTAGCTCAAACCTGTTTTTCCTCCTCTCTCCTTATCTCTTTTTCTTTTGTGTTCTGTCTCTTAAATGGTTCTTGCCCTCAACCTTACAAATTCACTACTGATCATTGTTTGGATTTGGGATAAATATTTAAAATAGAGACTCTCCAAAGAAGACAAGACTTAGTATAAATGGTATACATGAGAGACCTTGAATAGTCATGCAGCATTACACAATGAATATATTTTATTTTCATCTGAAAGGTTAAACTTAAAGGAACACTGAGGAGGGGTTAAAATATATATACTGTAGTTTTACAGCATTAATGGAAAGAAACAATTATGCATTACTATCAGGATTCAAATATTTTGAGTATACTATTTGCAGTTTTCAGTCACCTATTCCACTATTGTTTGCACAGCACAAATGATTTTAATCAAGGGGAAAAATAGAAATATGCATGTAGTTTATGCAGGACTGAGTATATATAAGAATGTCCAAAGTTTTGGTAAATTAAGTCAAGATGGTTGTTTTGCCTGTTTTTATGTGCATTGTGGCTGCCACAGCTTTTTTTTTTACCATAACTCTGCAGACATCACTGTGTTCATCTTTTTTAAATGTATTCATATTTTTGTCAGAAAAAATACACTCTTATCACTCATTTCACTAAAATCCATGCGTACCATGGTTGCTTAATACTGTATCCAATAATTACCTATTTCATAGAATCTAATAAAGTATGCAAATGACCACAATCAGTAAAGTTTAATTCTTGTCCTTGTTTGTTATTCCATCTTTTCTCCAAAGATCCCAATATTTTTTTAATCTTCATTTTCTATTCATGAAAATACTATGAAGTAAGCTATCTATCTATATTCATTTATTATTAATTAATTATATTGCTCAATAGATAACGTTTTCTGAGCAGCTTACAATACAATAAAAATATAAGAATACATTCAGAATTTAAAAACATCAGTAAGAAAAAATAACAGCCATCTCCTCAAACTCAAGCAACACTATTGATATGGTAATATAATATCAAACTTTTAAATAAATATTTTAATTTGATGCTTGGAATTGTACCAAAAATAAATATTATTATTTCCCTATAGCTTCTAGCTAGATCTTAGTGGAAAAATCCAGAGAAAGGACTTGAAACATTATTTCTGGATTTTAGTAGTAATTGTGCAAATGGATTAGGTTAAAAAAACTATAAGGGACATAAAATGATTTATTGAATTTCATAGCAGGCACATCCCCAAACTAATGCTAGCTATTATTATTTTATTTTGACAATATTTGTTCATCTACAACAATGTTTCCCAACCTTAGCAAATTTAAATGTGGAGTTCAAGTCCACACGTCTTAAAGTGGCCAACATTGAGAAACGCTATAATTTATCTCTGGAGCTCACTTGGGAAAAATTCTGTTAGATTTATTTTTGAAGTAGTCATAATTCTTGGTGTGGTTAAGTTCAACTGTTAATTTAATTTTATTTAAATAAAGTGCATATTCCATAGAACACATCTTTATGGAGCCTGTTTCACACTGGCTTATTGTCAAAAAATCTCATATCCTCATAGACCACAGAGTAATGAAGTCTTATGGTAACCTCAACTGTTAATCTGAAATGCTAAAAATGCTCCATAGAGCATAAATATGAAAAATGATTCAATCAAATTGCCTTGGACTGGTACTTGGGGCACTGCAGTCCAAACAGAAGGCATTAAATAAAAACATCTTTATTTCATTTAAAGTAAAAACATCTTTATTTAATTATCTGCAGTTATTATGATTGCACTCCCTATATTCACTAAATCTTGCAGTTGGATGGTTATATATATTGCAAAGTTTTGAGGGACACATTTGCCTTAAACAGAAGTCTCCTTCACGCATAAAAAAAAAATCAACAAAGGATGTAAGGTGCAGCCCAATTCTTCAGGCTATAGGGGGGGGAGGAGGGCAGAAATTGTTACTATCTTCAGACCCATACTGATCATGATAATCGTTTTTAGCCATTACCCATTTTCCATAGCCACGTACAAAACTAAGAAAGGAAGCAAAAATAGCCTGGAGAGCAGGAGAAGGAAGGTTAGCTGTATTGAGTCTAGCTTAAAAGTACAGTATTTACCATAGGAAGTTTTTTCCTTAAAAACAACCCCTATAAAGCGAAGGAAGGGATCTACATTCACCTTGCATTCCCTGATAAGAACAGAAGCTCTTAAAAACAAAGAGCTTGAACGGGCAGAAGTGCAAATGACTGCAGATCCTGAAGTCTGGGTGCCTTTACAGATGAGCCAGAAGATTACCAATTCTTGGGTGGAGCTGTTTTCCTAGTGCATTTTAACCTTTTTCTGGTGGCTACACAGCATTTCTCTCTTTCTCTCTGGCATATACTTCTTCCCCACATCCTATTACTGTACCACCTTATTTTGTCACCCTTTCTGTTTTCTTACCTTCCTTTCAATAGTTAACCCTTAGCCCATTTCCATTCAGATTCTTTTGTGGGGCTGTTTCTCTCCGAGAGAAGAAAAACGTGTGGATGTTTATGTGTGTAAATTTAAGCAGGTATTTGTATATTATGCACACAGGAACACACGTGCACCCATATAAACACATACACTTTTGAGGATATATGTGCAAAAGAAAACTTTTGTATATGCATAAGAAGAATAATTAATGTTATAAATAAAGGACCTTATTTAAGAGGCAATTAATTTTAATCAAAATTTATTAATTTAATTACTATTTTTGTCCTGGTCCAGCAGAATTCATTCAGATGAACTGGCAATCTTAGGTTATTTCACAAGATTTTTGTCTATTTGTTCATTAATTCATTCTGCCTCCTTTTCTTTTTGTGAGCCTTAAATAGAGTCAGGTTTTTATAGAAATATGACACAAATATCTTGCCCTCTATTAAAAGCTGAAAAATATCCATACAGATAAGTATCAGTTAAATATTTATGGACAACCAAGTATACTACTATAACAATCCTTCTCTTACTATGCCATTCAAAAAAAAAAATTTTTAATTCTCTTTTGTGTCTGATAATCCTGTTCAACCACCCTATTGAGTATTCATCACTTACATATTTTAAAAATGGCAAAATTGGCAGCAATTTCACTCTTTTTTTTTCTCTCCCATTTTCAGTTCAGTTCCTGTTCTAATTGTGTTTGTTGTACTAGCAATAGCACTTAGACTTATATACATATATTCACAGTGCTTTCCAGCCCTCTCTAAGCAATTTACAGAGTCAGCATCTTGCCCCCAACAATCTGGATCCTCATTTTACTGACCTTTGAAGGATGGAAGGCTGACTCAACCTTGAGCCGGTGAGACTCGAACTGCATTATTAGCCTGCAATACTGCATTCTAACCACTGTGCCACCAAGGCTTGTAAATTGAATTAGAGGTTGTTGTTTTTTCAAGCTGAATTCCTGAACACATACTATAAAAATGAAGGAAATGAATAATGACCAGGTAATTATTATTCAAAATGGCTACATATAGTGTAAAGCTACTTAAACCTCCTTGAGGTTGGGGTGTGTCACTGACTCACAGGACCCTTCCAATTTTATTACATACAAATATTTTCCACAATTTCTCCTTCCAGCTTTTATCAGGCCACTAGGAAGATATTTCTGCTGCCATTCCATCAGGATAAATAAAATTCTAAAAAAGATCAGAGATATTGTTTGCTAAAGCCATTACTTGCTACCTCTGCTTCTCATGACCCTTCCTACAAGGACCACATGCAGAGGTGGTATTCAGCAGGTTCTGACCAGTTCTGGAGAACCGGTAGCAGAAATTTTGAGTAGTTCGGAGAACTGGTAAAAACTGGCTCCGCCCCCATCTATTCTCTACCTTCCGAGTCCCAGCTGATCAGAAGGAAATGGGGGCTTTGCAGTAACCTTTCCCTGGAGTAGGGAGGGAATGGAGATTTTACAGTATCCTATCCCTGGAGTGGGGTGGGAATGGAGATTTTACAGTATCCTTTCCCTGTCATGCCCAAGCCACGCCCACCAAGTCATGCCACGCCTACCAAGCCACACTCACACAACTGGTAGTAAAAAAATTTGAATCCCACCACTGAGCACATGGCAGGAAGTTTTCCTCCGGGTTTTATCTCTGCAACCATCATCTTAGGCATTTGGAGTGATTGGCTCAGTACCACACAGGGTGCTTCTCAAATTGATACAGATAACGACCATGGTGAACTGGATGCACCGTACTTAATGAAATCAAAATGTATCTCGCTCATGTTAATTAAACAATGGTAATTTTCTAGTATTTTTACTTAGAAAAATGGGTTCAAAAATGCTGAGGTATGGGGGGGGGCCCTAAAAACCACAGGACCAATATCAAGTGACATTGAAGTATGCTTCAAATATTTTTAAAACTGTGCATTTAATGGACTTGATCATAGTCTAAACCTTGGCATATGAAAATACTACATTCATACTGCTTATCATTATGTTTTCATGGTGTAAGTGAAAATGTTTCTCCTCAACTTTATTATCTACTTCCAATAGGAAAGGAATTACTATTTCCACTATTTCCAATGGGAGAGGAATTACTATTTGCACGAGCAAAAGGTTTTGGAAAACTTTAGGTAGAAATAAGCAAATTTAAATTTCACCCATGCTTTTGATCCTAATTGGGTACCCAAGCAGCTTTTTTGTCTTGATAAATTTTCCCCTTTGAAGCTAGAAAGCTAGCATTGAATGGTCTGCAATAATTTCTTGACCCTCCCCAAAACTGGTGGATGCATAATAATACTATACAAAGAATACAATTATATGCAAATGTGTTTATTTTTAATTATCCTTAGATTAATCTTTCCAAAACCTAAATCATCCATAAATTTTTTAACCTTAATAGCCATGCTACCTGGTAATCTGGTGGAGTGCAATCATAATATATTTCTTATCAAACTTCTGGAAAAAAACTTACCCAGTATTAAATCCTAATGCACAGAGAAGCAGTACTTAATCCTGGAAAAACAGGATTATGCAACCAATCTGTTGTAATCAGCCACCAAGCAGATCACCACCACCTCCCTTTCTTGGTATATGTATCAAAAGTTATGATGTTCTCAATATAATAGCCAAACTCACAACTGCAGTACAATTATTTTTGTATCAGATTACATTCTAGTAAGAGTTTCAGTCTTGAAACTAAGTATTGTGTAGAAATATGTCCCATTTAATAGGTATAAATATAAATAATTGAAAATTAAGCTGCCAAAAATACTTTTAAAAGCATATTAGTACTTTTTGTAACGTTTTTTACACCACTGGATCCTTATTCCAAATAAAAGTTTTTAGGACAGAATAAATACATCTCTATCGACATGCAACTGTTAAAGATCTTTAAATAGTCTTGTTATTTTAATTCATTGGTCATATTCAATCATTGCCACAAAAACACAGAGTTTATTGGACATGCTATTGCAGAGTGAGCCAAGAGGAAGAAAATTGTGCAATATACAGGAATTAGAACCATAATCCAATCTGGCTTTAAACTAAGTAGAGGAAGGCACACTTTTTGCTTTTGGTTTTTTGAAGATACCAAGAAATCTATTATTGGTAAGTTAAATATATGAGCTTCTATATGACTTAGCAAGACACATGATATTAAGTCAGAAGATAAAATGGATCAGCATTTTAAAAAATGACACTGAACTGTGATTTAGGGGCTTTAACAATAGAGGCTGGAAAGAATTAATATGGGTAATCTTTTAAACATACTATCTGCTCTATACCACAGAACTCAGATCTATCATTTATTTATTAACTATTAACTGCACCAGAAGGCACAATAAGAAACAATGGCTGGAAACTAATACAGGAGAGAAGCAACCTGGAATTAAGGAGAAACTTCCTAACAGTGAGAACAATTAACCAGTGAACGAGCTTGCCTTCAGAAATCATGGGCACTTCATCACTGGAGGTTTTTAAGAAGAGACTGGACAGCCACTTGTCTGAAATGGTATAGGGCTGTGATGGCAAACCTTTTTGGCACCGAGTGTCCAAACTGGAACAGGTGTGCGGGTGCGCGCACCAGAGTGCTGGAAACCCGAAAACCAGCTGGCCGGTGCAAAGACCAGCTGGCCAGCACGCATGTGCGTGCCGGAAACCAGAAGAGCACCTGGCAATGGTGCGCGTGCCCACAGAGAGGGTTCTGCATGCCACCTCTGGCACATGTGCCATAGGTTCACCATCACGGGTATAGGGTCGCCTGCTTGAGTAGGGGGATGGACTAGAAGACCTCCAAGGTCCCTTCCAGCTCTATTCTATTCTTATTTTCCTCAGATACAAAGACAGAAAATAGCCGAGTCTGTCATATCAGAGAGATTTTCCCATACTGGGCATCATCAGAAGTTCACCAAGAATGAGGTTACTTTAGAATAAACAAGTTTAGTAGTATGAAAGTAATCCAGTAATCCAGAGGGGAGATTGCTCTGTGGTGTCTTAACACTTGCTATAACCCCCCCCAAAAAACACACACATTAAGAAAAGATAAACATACTGTATGCACTGAGGGATAAGGTTGTACAACTGAAAAAAAATCAGCCATGAGAGTACACTCCTAGTTTAGTCATGGTACTACTCCTGCCTTGCCGCCTACCTATTTTCACCCATGTGAACCGTGAGGGAGCCCTTACTTGTTTGCAGCAAAAAAGTTTTATGACACTTTAAGTACACATTATCAATTCACGAAAGTATGCACAATGATACAATTGTTACTTTTCAAAAAGTCACGACGTTTTTGCATTAAGCAAGAATGATTTAGAAAGGGAGGGTTGTGCACACCATCTTGTCTAGTCAGTAGGTCAATCCACATGAAGTTCTACATACTTATGTACAACTACGACAGGCAGGGAATAATGGCACCTGAGCTCCAGAAAGAAAAACACACCACAGAAGGCACTCTTCAGGCATTCAACTTTATATATAGTAACCGCATAAGGTGTGCTGCTGCTGCAATAAAGGAGAATGTTGCTCTGAAGTTCAATCAGAATAGAGCTGGAAGGGGCCTTGGAGGTCTTCTAGTCCAACCCCCTGCTCAAGCAGGAGATCCTATACCATTTGTTTTATTTTTTATTTATTTATTTTATTTTGTCGAGTACATATTAGATAATATATATAAGTATAAGCATGAATTGAATACATAAAATGAGTACAATTAAAGGGAACATTAGGACAGGCGGTAGGTAAGCTGGTGCTCTTATGCACGCCCCTTACAGACTTCTTAGGAATGGGGTGAGGTCAACAGTAGACAGTTTTAGGTTAAAGTTTTGGGGGTTTTGGGATGAGACCACAGAGTCTCGTAGTGCAGTTGACCCATTTATTTTATTTAAAGTTTTACAAATCTGCTGTAGGAGGAAGCTAGGCTGCAAAGGTTTTACAATTGATCCCAGCACCGGAGTCGTGATGCCCACATAACGCAGGGCAACTCAGACCAAGCGTACATAATGAGTCCACAGGTGACTCAATCCCAAGCGTCAATAATGATATAAACGTGATCAAATACCGTATGAACCGACGTCACCAGGTAGCCCCACCCACCCCTCCGCTGACCTCGGGTAAGCTCCTCGGCGCTGAGTCGGAAAGCGCGGTGGGCCTGGCGCCTGCGCGTGGGGCGGGTCTTGCGTGCCGCGGCCAGGCTACGGGCCGGGCGCGTGGGGAAAAGGGGCGGCGCTCCTGGGGTGTCGGGGAAGGGGCGGTGAGGCTGCTGCTGGGCTGAGTGGGCGGGGTGCCGCGGTGGCGGCGGCGGCGGCGGCGGCGGCTGCGCGTTGCCTGGTACGTCAGCGGCAGGATGGCTGTTGCTGCCGAAGTGGCTGTAGCGGCAGCAGCAGCAGCAGCAGCCTCCGGTGGCGGCTTCGCGGCCCCGTCGGTGGCTGTGGGGCGGGAGGTGGCGTAAAATGGCGTCTCTGCGGGAAGGGGGCAGGTATGGCGTGTCCTGCGGTAGAGTCACGCAGGACAATATCACGGTGCTGCATGTCAAGCTGACCGAGACCGCCTTTCGAGCACTGGAGAACTACCAGGGGAGCAAGGTGAGGAGAGCCCCGGTTAACCTGGTCTTAGCCGCCGAACAAGGCGACGCTTCGCCTGGGAAAGGGGGTCGGTGACCTTCGGGGATTCCCCTGGAGTTAGCGTGGAGATTGAGGATCTTTTTAAAAAAGAAATAGAAAAATAGAAAACTAACTGATGGAAAGAGGCAACAACCTTCGTCCAGAGACAGAGGCTGAGTGTCTTGCCTCATCGGATCGGGGCTTGGAGGGAAGAGAAGGTTGAGGGGGAAGCAACTGCCGGAGCCACTTTCGGGTTCTCCTGAAGAGAAGGATCCCCTTCAGTTTCCTTCTATGGCTGCCCGATAAGTCCAGAGTCTTAACTTTTCCGAAAGTCTCTTTCCCTGTTCTTCCATTTTTCCTGACGATCTCTTTTTTTAAAAAAAAGAAAGAAAACTTTTGCGGGATACAAAGTTTCCCGAGCCGCAGCTGCTTTCAGGCAGAAAGATATGAGGGTGACGCTGCCTGGGGTTGATGCCATCTTTTAAAAATGGCATTTACCCAAGAAAGTCGCCTTTCTCGGGGTCGGTGCCAGCTTGTACCTCCGGAGCTGGCCGTGACCAGTGCCGGCCGTTCCCAGATGAAAGCGATTCTGCTGAGCTGTCATTTATTTAAGGGCTTTGCTCTTCTTCTCCTTCTGGCCTGTCGCTGCCATTAAATGTGTGTGGGAGAAAATAGGTGTGGGTACATTTGGGGACTCGGGTTTTTTATTATTATTATTATTTTCTGAAGCGTGTTTGGTAACTGAGTTTTTAAGTGACAATTGTAGCACTGACAGATTTATTGCACATCATTATAATGCTGTCAGAAATATTAAATCTTCCTGCCATCCGGACTCCCTCCCCCCCACCCCCCACCTTGGCTTTTTTCTCCCTCTCCCTCTCTCTCCGGATCCCCATTAGCAACTGTGAAAAATCGAAATGGGGCCAAATTGTGTCACTTATTTGAAGTGGCATTAACAGCTATTCAAATTTGCAGTGCAATATATTTAATTTGAAGAAGAAAAAAAAGACTACGTGTTAAGATGCATTGGCTTCATATATGAGTGTCTGGGGATACTTTAAAAAAAAATCGGAGATCAGATCAACAAAAAGTGACCTGTAGGATCTATGTTAATCTTCTTTTGCAGAAGTAGGAGGCAGGAGAGTTGCTGATCTCTTTTATTATCTTGCTGCAGCTTTCCAGTGGAAACTTGAGCCCTCATTTGTGTTTGTTCAAAGCACATTAGAGTTCCTGTGTGCTACCCTGTGCCCAGCAAGAAGGATTAAGCTCTAATTAACTGGTATTTTAACATGGAATTTCAAATTAAATTTGCTTCCCTTTCTTTTTGCCTAAATTCCTTTTGTTACTGGCTTTCTCTGAGTGTTCAGAGAAATCTTGGGGGAATTGTTGAATTGCAGAGATTCTAGGAAGGTGCTGATCAAACTTTCTTCTTTCTTTTATTTTTAAATACTCCAGTCATTTGGCAGCAGGCTTCTCCCAAAAGGGCTTTCCCTTTAAACCTTCTAAGAGCAATAGATAAGCTGAGAACATAACTAAACCAGACAGAATTTAAATAACAGGTTCTTGACAGATGGCAGACTATTCCCCCATTCTCCGCCCTGTTTTCTCCTAGCTGTTCTTCTTGCAGAAAGATGAGTCAGACATCGTTTTCTGAGAATTGACCTCTAAATTGTGCCTTTTCATATGACTAATGGTTGTTTTTCATAATAATCAGGGTAAATCTAAAATAGTGAACAAAATAAGCTTCCTTCAATGAATCTGACTCTTCTGTAGCTGTGTGACTGGGTCAACTTTCTTTCCCCATTCAGCAAACTATAGCCACTCTGGGATATATATGGAATAATTACTTAATACAGCAAGCTCTTTCCCTTGTTAAGCATGAGTGGAAATTATTACTTCTGCCAAATAATCCTTACAAATCAACTTCAGATTGGAGCTTTAGCTATAGCATATGTTTGTTGAAGAATTGAAACTGCAGTTATTCTTATTTTACCATGAAACGTTTATTCAAGAACAATGCAGAAAATGCTGCTTGTTGTTAATGTAGCCACCACATTTCCTCTCCCTCATTTTTTGGAATTAGGGCAGTTTAGCTAGATTTCTAAATCAAATATTTAAAGAAGAAAATCAGTCCTTAAAGTTTACACCATTACATATATTTTTAGTTTCTTCTATTTCAGCTAAATGAAATGTAACATAAAAGAGTTTTCTTCCTCTGCCTTAGAAAACACAGTTAATATTTGTATCAGGAAAATCTAATCTTACTGTACTGCGTATTTGGTTAGCTTTAAAATTACTATCAGTTCATTTCGGATTGAAAATGATTGTCTTTAAATTTCTTTTAACATTTCTATAATCAAAGGTATTCTGCATTGTCATACACTTGGAGTTATTTTTTTGAAGCAGTTTATTTTATAGAAAAAAAAACATTGAGAAAAACCAAATCTACATAAAAGTAAAAATTAAATTTTAAACAATGTTTTTGAGTCCCCTATACAACTTTGCTCTGTTTATCTGTTAAACAATTAACCCGGTTTTAAATGTTAAAAATATATCCTAAAGCAGGAAAATAATTTATTTTATCTGAAGAAGTGACATAGGTTCCACATTCATGTTTATATAAAATGTGTGCTAATCTCAGCTTTCTCATATGGAAAAATAATTACATTTGCCTTGTAAAATTTAAATGATTAATTTAAAAAATGTAAGGATGACAGCGAACGTGAAGTATTAGAAATTAAACTAAGTATACAATCTTTTCTACATTGGGGAACAACTTTAATAATATTTCAGTCTAGAACGTATTTCTGAGAATGCATATATAAATCTATACTCTAAATACAATGTTTATTTCTAAATATTATAAACAGGTTCCTTAACTAGTGAAAAACATAAAATGACCTATCTAATTTGTCTTATAAAATGGTATTAAAAACTGAATTCTTCAAGATGTAATTTTCAAAGAACTTGTGATATAAAGGAAATTGCACGTTATTTAGACATTATCTACAGAGCTATCAACTAGCTCTTGATAGAGCTATCAACTAGCTATTGATAGTTTAAAAATGATTAATTTCTGAGCAAAAGTTAGATTTAGCTTTGCTTATATTGAAAAGGTAATCTACATTAGCTTTTCCATTGACTGAACTAATTCAGCAGCAAAATATTCTTAAACATATAATAGAATAGGAAGAAATAATTCCTATAATTAAATGCTATATGTAGCAGGAATAAATATAAATTAATTTTATTTATTTGTTGTATTGCATTTATTATGGCCATCCATTCTAAAAGACTCTTAATTGAATACTATTGTAACCAGACATATGTATAGCCAGATTTTACAGTGTAAAAGCTTAATATAAATTCCTTAATTTAGTAGGCCTTCATGCCTGTTATTAATAAGGCATATTGTTCATTATGCTTTATTGTTATTAATAAGCATTATTGTTCCTAAGTCCTTCGGGAGTAGGGCGGTATACAAATATGAAAAATAAATAAGTAAATAAATAAATTAAATAGATTTAGATGTTAACTTAAAGGGTAACATTCAAAATAAATACAACCACTTTTAATATGCTTTATAGCATATTATGCTATAGCATAACCAACATAGAAATTGAAACTTTCACATTATTATTGTCTTACAAATGGGCAGTATTAGCTATGAAATGCATGTCATTTATAGAATCTGTCAAACTTTTAAGCTATGTTTAAATGTCATCTCTAATGATTAATAAAATAAACTAATACTAGTATTAATCCATGAGTCTTATATTTGACTCTGTCTCTCCTTAAATAAAAAACTTTTAATTTCGTTTAAATATAATGATGAGAGTACCACTGTGACCAACTTTTTCTGTTGCTAATCTGTGATCAGTCTTGCTATATTAGTATCTAAGCATACATTAGCACTATTCTAATTAGCACTATTCTAAATGTAATCATTCTCTTGAAGATAAGCTTCAAAAAAAATGCTGTCAGAATTTGATGAATGTCAAGGCTTTTTATCTTATAACTATCTGGTAGTTAATGTCAATACAAAAATACATATACATCTGATTTTCTACCTTTTATCCTGGCACTGATTAAGTTTCTACATGGACTGTTAGGACCAATTTCAGAATTATGTTTTTGAGCTACGATTCCCAAGTAGTTACAGACCAAGCTAGCTAAAGAACCACTTACACATCTAGATCTCTGTACTCAGGTATTCAGAACTGTTTTAAGTGTCATAGGTGTAAATGTCATAGTCTTATTCGGGGAAAGGAGCTACCCCCTCCCACTGAGTATACATGGGATCAATATCCTGCATTTTAAAATAAATAGTGAAATAAATAAAGGCAATGGGCATGTCTTCCAGCATTTTTGATTTTCCAGTGTAGGATTAGCTATTCACTCACCATGCATCCATTATTATATCTGCAACCCTCCATTAATGCTGCTAGCTATGACAGGGATAAATCTGTGTTTACTTTTGATTTCAAGTTTGTGGCTTCTCTTATCACTAGCTAAGGTAACTTCAGTCACACTGCTCGATTTCCACATATGGCCATGATCATTATCCCAGAGCTAGTCAGAACACAAAAGCTTCCAAGGAACAGGGCAGGTGTTCAATTGCTCCTAATCAATCTGGTTGAGCCCGAGAAATTAAGTGAGATTGAAGGGCAACATAAATGCCTACAAAGGGGTGGGGGGGAGAGAAGGAATTATCCCCCCCTATAATACCAGTATTCCCAGTTGTTGTTTAAAATTAATCTCAAGCTCTTCTGGAAGCCATTTTAGCAGACCAAATGTGTAGTCACTATTCAATCACTTTCCAATAGAAAAGCCTGTTCTATTAATGATTGACATATACAGTCAGAAAAAGGAGTTCATAGTTAACTTTAAAAAAAACTTGCCTTGTGAGAATGGTTGGCTGCCTGTGAAATCTGGATTTTGTTTTATTTATTAAATAGATTTATGTAGACTTGTGATTGAGCATTAGATTTTCTATCTAACAACAAAATCTAGGAATAAAGGCAAGAATCTGTATTATTTCTAACATTCTTAAAAACATTATTTTTAAGTTTCTATGGATTTTATAAAAATATCCTACAGATAGATGCAAATAGGGATAGCATGATTTTACAAAAATTGCCAAAAGCTGGATAATGCTTGAGAAACTGAGTTATGGCAGTTCTACACATAATCTACTGCAATCTACTGCAGTGCTGTTGTCCAGTTTCCTAGTGTTTATGTGATGGAATGTAATCCACAGTTGCAGGAGGGAGGGGCTCATTCCCAGTTTGGAATGTCTGGAAAGCAGGAAGAGGGCAAAGATGGCAACCCCTCCCCCAGGACTTCACAGAATGTATCTAATTGTTATTGCAGATAGTTGCTCTAGTCTGACAAGATTCTGTTAATAGCTGAACAACAATAAAGAACTACTCAGAAGTAACTCTACATGTCCTCCTTGGTTCTTTGAGACTGATAGTTTGAGTACATACATCTGTATTTGTATTTTTAGTTAGTTAAGCATGTAGTTAAGCAAAGAGAATTGGAATTGATTGAAGTAACAATGCAGTTTTTCAGTTCTTGAGTTTTGTGGACACGTCCATGTACCTTGGTTGGCAAAAATATGGAATTTGTTTGCTGATGCTTTCTTGCCAAGGGTTTTTTTCAACTTCCCAATCTAACCTGCATCCTTAGTATTTCCTGATAGTCTCCTGTCCAAATATGAGTCAGGCTGCCTGACTGAACAGAATTTGTCAAGAGTAGCCAAGGTCAGCTACTTGTTCCCATCAGCCTAAATTTCTTTTATTTTACAACATTTTTAGAGTGGTTTAAAACAGCACAATCACTTTTAAATGTAACACTAAATAGAGCTGAGCAAAAGTGTGTTTGAAAGCTCTGCTTTGCAAAATATATTATATTCGTTTGATTGAAATATCCCTCCTTAAAGGGTTAAAGAAACTGCTTTGAAATGGTTACTTCAAAAACTGACTCTGATTGTCTGCACATGGGTGTCCATGCACAGACAACACTTTTGTTGATGCACTGTACAAACCTAGTACTAACTGTAAAAAGGCCATTTGTCTTGAGATTGGGGGCAGTATGCTCTAAATACCAGTTCAAGGGGAACAATAACAGGAGCTAGATATTTCTCATCTGGTTGGCTTCTTTTGAGTTTTAAAAAAGCTACATTTTTATGGGCTTTTGCCTGATGTAGCAGGCCAGTTATGTTGTTAAATATGCATAGGACTGAATTGTTAATTTATTAACATTTTTGTATAAGCAGCATTTTTTTTACATTCAAATTAAAGTTGAGTAGAAAGATGTTTTGGAGCTGCAGAAATGTAAGGCTGGGGGCTGCATGGAGGCTGTGTGCAGTCACAAGTTGTCCACCCTTGTTTTGGTATCCCAATTCAATTCTCTCCATTGACAGAGCTTCAGGAAGATGTTGGAAGGATAGAAATATATTTTATGAAGTTTGGTTTCTATAATAAACTAGTTAAAGAGTTTTACTAGCTTGTTGTAATTGAAAACCAAACCTACATTTTCTAGTGTTGCTCTTGAAGCCAAGCCAGATGAGAACACATTTTGGCTCATATACTCAGCACTGAACTATGATTTAGCATTATATATATAAAGCCGATCTTTAAGTAATGAAGCCCCTACTATCCATTGACATTGCTTATGTCTGTCAGCGGTTAAATAAAGTTGCTTAAGTTAAATTCTAGAAATTGGCCTTTTTGTCGGGAGGAGGTAGATAGCGTATAGGTTTGAAGCTAAGGAGAGAGGAGATTACTTTTTAAAGTAAACTTCTTATAATTGATTTTTCCTAAAAATGTAAATTAATTTTAACAATACCAAAATATTAAAAAAATGATTTTACAGCTATTGAGTTATTTATTAATAGATTTTTTTTTGAAATGAATTCATTGAGGTGCTGTGGAGTTCTTTTTTAAAAGAAATAACTAAATTGGTCAATTAGTTTTTGTTATTCTTATTAGGGCTATTTAAATTCATTGAAAGAGGTGTTCAGAATATATAGCTGTTTTAATTGTTAAGGAAGCTATTTTTTCAAAGCTCATACAGCTAACCATTTTGCCTAGCAAAGCAATTACCGATGGGGAGACAGACAGGAATAGCTTCTAAAACTGCTGTAGGAGTCAGGAAAAAGATGTAGCTTTATTAACATTTTGAGAAATGGTGCTTTGTAAATCTACCCAAGTGTTTTAATCATCTCTTTTGAAAGATTTGCATTGCCATAATTGTTATCAAAACCAAATTAAAATATTTTTTCTTCAGTGTATTTCATTAATATGAAAGGCAGCAAAAAAATTATGTATGCCGCCCCAAGTCCATTCTATAGGGTGGCTTTGGAAATCAAAAAGTTCAAAAACAATTTTGAACAGAGATTTGGTATGTAGAAGTCATTTTCTGTTTTATAGTCTGAGCTTTGTGTTAACAAAAATTATGGTTCATGACAGACAAATAGATTGTTTAAAAATTAGATATTACTGTTTTATCATTTTTTGCATTGAGTGAAGAGCATGACTTTTTAGTATTTTCACAATAAAGCCATTCTTTTTATTTTATTATATTCATATAATTTCCAGTGGTTTGATTCACAGTACTGGTTTCCTTTTACCACAATAGATACTGTATATGCAGTTAGGTAATGAGAGAGAGAGAGCTCTATTTCAGTTTAACAAGCCATTTACTATTTCATTTTTAAATGCTATTCATTCTAGCATTCTAAAGCTAATAATATATTATGTGTCTAGCAGCTATTGAAATAGATCCCGAATTAGTTAATATTAATAGCAAATCATGCTTGTATTTTACATTCAAACCAAATGAATTAAATTTTATTTGTTTTGCATCAGTACTGTATTTCTATTTTAACTAGAAACACAAATAATGTTATTTCAGAGATTCCATATCTAAAGTCTATAATATTAGAAATTATTTTAGTATATAATTTCTTATGGTATCTCTTAACATACTTCTGTTAAATATATATTACTTTACATAGTTCTTTATAATGTTTTGCTAAAATACTTTTTACTTTTTAAGTTTTCTAATGATCTTGTTTTTTTTCCTTTAGAATTTAATTCCTTCTCGACCTTCAATACAATTTCAAGGGCTTCAAGGGGTATGTATTTTTATTAAGAAAAACTTATCTACCTACAGTTAAAGCAGTTTATATTAAGTAATGAGCTACATCTGTTTTAAATTATTTTATGCATTGAATAAGCCATGTATAAACATTGCATATTTGAACATGTTCCTCTTTTATAATCTTGTGATAAGTACATCATTTGATTTATTCATTTATTAGATTTATGTCTGAATTTTGTCAGACACTAAACATAATGCTTCCTTCTCTCATTTACTTCCAAGAACCCTCTAAGGTGGATTTGGTTAAGAGTGTGTGACTGACCCAAAGTTAGCCTAAAACTCAGAGACATCTGGCTGACTTTATTTATTCAACTGGTTCATTAACATTATCTTATCATGGCAATTTCTTGTTCTTGTTAGTTTAGCAATTTTTAATTGATTTTGAATGAAAACAGTTTGTAAGTTTGAAAATCGGGAGGCAGAATGGCATTGAAAAATTTAAAATTAATCAAATTTTTTGGAAGTTTTGCTATGTAATTATTTCTGATAATTGTTGGATATATCATTTAATACTGGCTTTTTAATATTTACTATTTGCACCAGCTTATGCTACTACTTTGGATATTTTGTTTATAATATGGTATCAGTTGAAATATTGATCGGTTGGACTGTGAAAAAAACTGTATGTCATGTTTGTATTATCCATATGAAAATTTTTATCAGCCATATTACTTATTTCTTGACAAATGTTTAAATATTTAGGAGAAAGAAGTCAGGCATTAAATTAGAGGCAACATGTATGTATGTGACCAAATTCTTCTTGTATTTATTTTTAATATAATATTGGTAGTTTTCTTTCTCTACACTTCTCCCTCGCTGCCTAATATGAACTGAAGTAATACTTTAAATAGAACATAGACTGTGACCAAAATTATGTGAACACTTGCATGTTATAAAATGTGATAAAATGTGATAAAGTAATAAAAATTGTTATCCATGGGTAAAATACAATAAAATATAGTATGTAAACATATTCATGTTTATGGGTGTCTATAAATATCAGGTGTATGCATATAATGGCTACCTGGTTATTCATTTGTTGTCTGTCTCTTAGCTACCTGAATTTTCTTAATTCTTTTTGGAAATATAGAATAGAAGATGAATAGCTTTTTCTATGAGGTTTGAATGTTATGGTTATGATTCCTAGAAGAAAATTAAATTAAATCAAACGCAAAATAAAAAGCACACACATATACAAAAATCCTATATTCATGAATTTATTTTTAATGATTTCAATAACTACATTTCAATGTATTTTATCCTCAAAACAGATCTAAGTTATTTATTGCTTACATGGAAAACATTCAAACCATTTTGGGAATTTTTATGTACTGGCTTTTATAGCTGTACAGTACTTTATATTAAGTTTCAGAATTGATTTTGAAGGCAGAAAGGTGTGAATGTAACACGTGTCTGCAACTCTTTAAAACAACTGTGTTGTTTCCCAATATTGTGTGGCAATTAAAGAGGACAGTTTTGTGATTTGGGGAGAGGTGCAGCTGTTTTAAAAAGTTGTAGACCACTCTTATGATTATTCTTCTATTAATTTTGAAACATCTAATTATTTTCAAAGAGTTGCACAGCCCTGTTGGCTTAGACTCTATAATTTATAAGGCTCATAGTAATAGTTATAATAATAATTATTATGAATAATAATTCATAATAATTGGATCGGAAGGCTCTCCTCACAGTCACTCATGCCCTTGTCACCTCAAGGTTAGATTATTGCAACACGCTCTACATGGGGCTACCCTTGAAAAGTGTTTCGAGACTACAGTTGGTCCAGAATGCAGCTGCGTGAGCTATTGTGGGTGTACCTAGATACACCCACATTACACCAACTCTCTGCGAGCTGCACTGGCTCCCTATTGGTCTCCGGGCACAATTCAAAGTGTTGGTTATTACCTTTAAAGCCCTACATGGCTCAGGGCCAGGTTATCTTCGAGACCGCCTTCTGCCACATAGCTCCCAGCGACCGGTAAGATCCCACAGAGTTGGTCTCCTCCAGGTCCCGTCAGCTAAACAATACCGGCTGGCGGGCCCGCGGGGGAGAGCCTTCTCTGTGGCTGCCCCAGCTCTCTGGAACCAGTTACCTCCTGAGGTCCGGACCACCCCCATCCTATTGGCCTTCTGAAAAGCGGTGAAGACCTGGCTTTTCTGGCAGGCCTGGGGCCGTTGATCTCGCTGTTGCGATCTTGTGAGATCCGGCCATGAATGGTGTGAATGGGTTTTAATTTTTTAATTTTTAAATGTTTTTATAATGGTTTCTAAATGCATTGTAAGCCGCCCTGAGTCTCTGGAGAAGGGCGGCATATAAATTGAATAAACAAACAAACAAATAATAAGCTTCCCAGTCAATATTCTTATTGGATCTGCTATAGAGTGATTAATTTGTTTCAATGATTGTGTTTAATATTACAGAAGTAACCTTTCAGGCCCCAGATTGGTCAGCTGGTAACCCATTCTAATAGTTCCTAGTTCCAGAGCATGATTTTAGAAAACATTTTCTCATTATGTAACATAATGCCTATCATTTTTTGGCTTGAATTAGGAAAAAAAACATGAAACATAAACTATTATGGGGTGATGAACTATTCCAAATTTCATGGCAATCAGTATAGGCTGTTTGATTGTATATGTGATCCACTTATTTAAAATACAATTTATTAAATTGTTAAAGTACTTTGCACATAATGCAAATGATAACTAGTTATTTATCAGGAAAAGAAATTTGTTATGTTTCATAAAAATAAGTATGAGGAAGAGTTGAGTTACATACCGTTTGGATCATTAAAACTGCTTGCTCAGACTATTTCCTCAATATTTATATGCAGTTCTTGACCTGCGTACCCAGAAGGTTTCAGTCAAGGTGGCCCTTAGCAGGGCCAATTATTGGCTGTTTAATTTTATAGCAGAGTAGATTACGTCTTGTGCATGACAAGAGTCAAACATGCAACATGACAAGCAGAATATAAATAAGTAGGCCAAAAGGAAAACAGGTCACCCCACACTGATATACTAAACTGTATCCATTCAATACTGTAGGATCAAAAATGGGACTACCCCTTATGGAGAGAAATGATATGAAGAAAACCGGCATGTAGAAAGATGCCTTTCATATAGAAAAACTAGTCATTGAAACTCCATTTCAATGGGGTATATTGTTTAAAATATATTGTTTAAAATAAAGTGGAGAATCACACACACACCCCTTACATCATCATTCATCCAAAAGGCTGCAATAGATGTAATCAGTGGTGGATTAATCACAATGTTCATAAAAGCTAAGTACTTTATTTCCCATTTTCCCCTTCTCATCAAGTCCTTTCACAATCAACTTTCAAAACTTTTTTTTTTTAAAAAAAAACCTTTTTATTTCTACCCAAATCAATATATTGGGGTCAGAGTTCTGGAAAATACTTTCAAGTAGAACAAAGTGTTTTTCTGGATCTTTCTGCCCCACATTTTTCATAAATTGCCAAATGTTTGGAATTCGCCCAAAACAGAACATGACCATAATTCTTATTATAAACCAATACTACTATTAAGTGATGGGAAAGAGCAAAATGAAATCAAATATCAGGATAAGGGTGAGAAATATTTAATAGGCAGGCATATTAAAATTGAAGATATTTTAACAAAATGTAAGTTCTAGACGGCAAAGTACCATATCTTTGATTTTTCAGTAACCAGGTGATTTTCTCTAATTTCCAAAGTTGCTACTACAGTAGGAATAATATGGTTGGTAATGTAAGGTCTTTATTAATGTGTTCAAATGTTAGTTATATAACAATACTGAGAAGATGATATAGACTTATAATCCATATTGATAATTTGTTAAAACATGACTTTTTGGTTAGCCACTTGTTAGAGCATTTTGGGGGGAAATCTTTTTTTGATCCTATTTATTTAGCTTAAAGATGAAACTCTGTACTTCTATTCCTATTTGTGAATTCAAGTTATTGTTTAACCAGAGTTGTACATTGATCAGTCATCAAGTGAGCAGATCATATTACTCTTGTCTTTCCTATAACCAGTAGATTCAGCAATAATTTGTTTACAAAAATTTGGCTACAAAGTAATACTTGTAATTTATAGCATCTTATTAGTCTAAAAGACTTTCAGAATGTTACCTATTCAACATGCTAAATATCAGGTTTTTATTTTTATCAATAAGTTCACACTGCAATTTCTCTGCCCTTGCTAAATGGATTGTTGGTGCTGGATTGCTCTGTTGATATTCATGTATCAAATCTGGAACCATATTGTGCTATCAGTCACAATTATATGTGATTATGTTTAGATTTTATTGCCACTTCAACTGCAGCTATTCTTTTTTTGTGTCTAAGAACAGTAAAGGGTATTATCTATAATTGTAAATAATGCTCTTCTGAGAACATTTCTTTATGGAAAACTTTGGAAAATATATTTACAGGAGGCCATTTCTTTCTTTGTGTATGCAACACTCCTACTCCACACATAGATTACTCATGATAGCTACTTATCTTAAGATCAACAGCAGCAGTTTCTCAGGCAGGCTTTTTTCAATATGACCTGACTATGCTAAAGATGGGAATTTTTCTTTTAAGTACATAAAGCTTGTTCTACGTTATTGGGGAGAAGCCCCTCCCTATATAATTATGTATAGAAGCGAACTACATAGACTGGCAGTCATTTCTTACTTGAACTCTAGTAGTTCAACAAAACTTACAGACACTGAATGCAGGAGGCTAGCTTAGGATGCAAATCAAGCTTGTGAAATACACAGGTATTGCTTACCTCAGCCTACTCTTTATCATTTGCCTTCTTTGAGACAACTATTTCATATAGGTTTCATAAACAATGGAATCTTACACCCATTCAATTCTTGTCAAGTAAACCATGAAGTAACTTACAGGCATGTTCTCTTCTGTCTCAGCAATATACTTGACTGATAGCTGCCAACTTATTCTTGGTTGGCTCTTACTTTGACTATGGGAGTGGTTTTAAGTTAGAAAAAAAATTTGGGCTCTCTGCTGAAAGGAAAAGCAATACATTTGGCATTTTAAAAAAATTCAGCATGTTATTTTTCTGGATATATTTTTTGAGATTTTTGTGGGGGGGAGCATTGCTTACTGATAGATATGCACTTATTTAAAAGGATGGGTTATGGAGGGTGATGCAGGAGTAGCAGCTTGACTGGATTCCCTATATTGCTTGATATCTCCACGAATCAAATGGAAGTACTTATCCAGAGATCTGACATAAGATTTCATATGATGTTATCAGCCAACTTAATTTCTTCTATGGGTTTGGGTGTCTGTACTTGGGCATAATAATGTCTGGATGAGAAGTAATAAGAGGTTCTGGCAACAGTGCCTCATATTCTCGTCATCTCTCAAATTTTTGCAATACATTACAAATAGGACTAACTTGTCATGGCCCCATCGGAGCCCAGTTCGAAGGAAGAGGAGGAGGAGTTGAAACCGGAACTGTCTGACAGGGATGGAACAACTCCTTTGGCATGTTTGGAGAGGCCAGAGACTGAGGACATTGCTATCCTCCGCCCCTCAGGCATTGAGGGGAGTGGTTGAGGAGAAAGAGAGCTTCCTGCCTTCACAGACACATGGGAGGATCAGCTACTGACAGGCAGTGGTGCTGATAGGCAGCAAATATCCTCTGATGAGGGACATCTGCCTTCTCCACTTGATCCAAGGCACAGAGAGCAGAGAATAGGCAAGCTCAGAGAAGGTCTGCAGGCTACTCGGGAGAAGATCGCTCCACTCCACGTCACACCTGGAGTGGAGTGATTTAAGGAGAAGCTGTGTTAGTCTTTGCAGGAACAATTGTTAGTTTTGGATTACACTCCCCCCACCCTCCCCACTTTGATTCGTGCCATTTTGCCTTGCTTCAAGAACTGCTTTTTGCCTTTGCTTTGAGGACTGCTATTTGTCTTGCCCATGCCTTGTGGACTGCTTTTGCCCTTAGCTTTGCTGCACTTTACCTTCAGAACTGCCTTTGCCATGTAACTTGTCTTTGCACTGAGGACTGCCATTTGTCTTATGCCTGGATTTTGCCTTGTGGACTTTCCTGGTAATATATGGGCTGTTGTTTGGGGGACTGAGGGTGGCTGCCTTCAGAATAGTGTGGGGTGGACTCTTACTGATTGTTGGAGGGCTATTTGTTGAACCACTTCTTGAGGACAATAAAAGACTCTTTAAAGGTCTGCCTTGCCTTGAGCACCTGGGTCATGACTGAAAGACATGACTGAGGACTACTCAGAAGTCACTGTTGATACAAAATGGAGCAGCCCTCTTTTGGGGGACGAGAGATGCTACTCCTATATAGCACTAATGGAAGTCATTTTCAGTGTTCATTTACCCATTTTTTTAATATTATTTAGCAATCCTAATATCTGAATATAGAGATAATCCATTCTTACCAACCACAATTGAGACTGACTACTCTGTTGTTAAGTGGTGCAGTTGTTAAATAAAATGTTACATGACCTCACTGACTTACACAGTTGCAGCTGTTATTGTTAAGTAAATCACCACAGGTTGTTAAATACAATATTATGTGATTGTGACTTGCAACTTCCTAACAGCTTTCCATTGACTGTACTTGTTGGAAACCTGTGCAGGTTGCAAATGGCATTTGTGGAATACTGTGGTGCTGATACATGCATGCTGGTTACCAAGTGCCTGAATTGTAATCGTGTGACTGTGGGGACACTGTGACAGCCACAACTTCAAGGACCAGACATAGGTCTCCTTTTTCAATGCTGTCATAACATAACCGTTCAGCACTGATGGTTGCTAAACAAGTGTTTGGTACGCAAGGGCTACCTGTCTTCGTTGAGTGACCACAATTAGAACTAGCAACTTAGTCATTAAGCAATCATAAAATGAAATGGCAGCTGTGATTATGATCTAAATCAGTCTTTCTTGGTTTTACAGACCTGGAAGATCATAAATGCAAGGATTGGTCATAAAATTGCTTTTTCATCACTGTCACCAATGACAAACAGCCACTAAATGAGGCATTCACAAAACAAGAGCTAGCTATATTTGTTTTTTTCATTGGACCATGTGACAGAGTTCCAACCCACATCATCCCCTGCCTTCTGTATACATTAGCTATAGTATACAGACAGCAGATACAGTAGTAGAATATAGTATTGGTAGCAAGCAATAGAATTGCATAACTAAGCATTATGTGGAAGTTTTTGTCCAAATGCTGTTCATATAATTTTCTGGATGCTTCATCAGCAAGTTTAAGCTGAAAATAATAGATAAAATATTTAAAATTCTGGAAATCTTGAATTTGGAAACTGGGATAAATGCTAGTATTAGCACTTACAATCTGAAATAATTTTTGTTCAAACTTTTTATCTCTGATAGTACAGAAACAACTATGGTATAAAAATATTCCTTTATATTAAAAGTCCTTACTATTTAGCTTGTCATATACTTATCAGAATACTGCATCAGAGCAAACCTTAAAGATAAATGATGCAAGTTTTCAGAAAGCAAGTAAGAGCAATTGTATTTTCAAGCTTGATTCCATCTGCTGGGATCACTACTGCTATGCTTCATAGCCAATAATCTTGGAATGATATCTGGATGTTGTTGTTTTTTAGTCCATCAAAAGAAGAGAAGGAAATACGCTGCAAACACATCCTTATGAAAAGCAAAATAAGGGCTACTGTAGTATTTAGTATCTTCAGACCAGGGATAAGAGTCAACAAAACTGCTTGAATTATTTTTTGTTTGTTTTAAGTCTTCTTAGTGGAAGAGGCAGCTTGATTGCAATATTTCTAAATGTAAAAATAATATTCTTAAAAGCTTAGTGTCCCAAAAGACAATTTATTGAATTTAAATATTAAAGGTTTGAATTAAATTCCATTTCTTTCTTGGGTTCAGTGAATATGTCAATGGCAGACTAAAGTTTCATTTGTTATATCAGAATCTTACTGGTATATTGTAAATTAGTTGTAAATATGAAAAAATATCTGCTTAGTTTCATAATTATAACATTATAGATAAATATTTGTATTTGTTTGTGTTTCAGCTTGTAAAGATTCCCAAAACAGATGTCCCAAATGAAGTCCATACCTTTGATTTCTACCTGTCAAATGTTGGCAAAGATAATCCTCAGGGAAGTTTTGATTGCGTCCAGCAAACTGTTTCAAGGTAAAGGATTTACTAATGGGAATAAAAGTGAAATTGTTGTTTTTAATTGTTGCTGGTATCTGTAGCCTTGTTGCATTGAACAGTGGAAAAAGAATCAACTCAGGAAATACTAAGTATAAATTCTAGTTCTAAAACTGTTGTGGTCTTCTGAAAAATACAATTAGAGAAATCATCTTGTTTAGATCTCATTATGTTGTCTGTGGAAAATGCCAGTTCTACCTCCGGTCCCCCTTTGTTTTGTACATATGATAAATTATGTTGTCTACTTTGGAATTCCATTCATTTGTAACAGTACACATATGGCTGAGAGATATTCCACAAAATTCACAGTGAGAAAGAACTATTTTATTTCTCAGCTTTCTAGAAATGGAAAACGAATCCAGGATGAAATAATTATATGATCAAACATATGTGTGTATATGTGTGCATATGTATTACATTAATCATATACTTAAAAACATCTGGAAATTAAGAAAAATGCTGCGGTTTTTAATTTTGAGGGTGTCAGACTACCTTTTTTGGAATCTAGGAATTTTTACTAAGATGAACAGAATCTGAACATTGATAATAAAAAGGCGATATCACGTTTCTCCAAAAAGATGACCCGCCTTGAAAAGAAGCCCTATCATGTTTTTAACGGATGCAATCAAATTAAGACCCACCCATAAAATTAGCCTAATTAAGACCCCGGCCACCCCGGGGTGCAGGGGGTGGGGTAAGGCACACAGGTAAAAAATGAGCTAGGATTTTATTTATTTTATTTATGTTTATTTATTTTATTTTCAATTTATATACCGCCCTTCTCCCTGAGGACTCAGGGCGGTGCACAGCCAGAATTAAAAACATGAAATACAAATATTAAAAACAATTAAAATCTATATAAATTTGGCCCAAAAATTTAAAAAAACCACAAACCAATTAAACATTTAAAAAATTTCTTCCTAAGCCAGCCCGGCTTGCTGGAAAAAGTGGGTTTTAAGGGCACGGCGGAAGGCACTGAGGTCTTGGATTCTCCTTATCTCTGGGGGCAGCTGATTCCAGAGGGTAGGTGCCCCCACAGAGAAGGCTCTCCCCCTGGGGGGTCACCAGCCTACATTGTTTGGCTGATGGCACCCCGAGGAGGCCCTCTCTGTGGGAGCGCACAGGTCGGTGGGAGGTCGTCGGTAGCAGCAGGCGGTCTCGAAGATAGCTAGGCCCTATGCCATGGAGCGCTTTAAAGGTGATAACCTACACCTTGAAGCGCACCCGAAAGACCACCGGGAGCCAGTGCAGCTCGCGCAGGAGCGGTGTTACATGGGAACGCCATTCTGCTCCCATCACTACCTGCACTGCTGCGTTCTGGACCAGCTGGAGCCTCCGGGTGCCCCTCAAGGGGAGCCCCATGTAGAGAGCATTGCAGTAGTCAAGGCGAGAGGTGACGAGGGCGTGAGTGACTGTGCACAGGGAATCCCGATCAAGAAAGGGCCGCAACTGGCGAATCAGGCGAACCTGATAAAAGGTCCCCTTGGTTACAGCCGTCAGATGTTCCTCCAAGGACAGCTGCATATCCAGGAGGACTCCCAGATTGCGAGCCCTTTCTGTGGGGGCCAAGGACTCGCCCCCAATAGTCAGTGATGGAGTCAACTGACTATATCGGGATGCCGGGAGCCACAGCCACTCAGTCTTGGAAGGGTTGAGCTTGAGCCTGTTCCTCCCCATCCAGATCCGCACAGCCTCCAGGCACTGAGACATCACTTCAAGGATGGGGATGGGGGGACTGGAGCTGCCCTACTTACAAGGCCTCGCACACCCCGACACCTGCCTCGCCTTCTTCTGTGGCCACTGCTTCTGCGTCCGCTTGCCATCACTCACATGCATTGCCCTGGCCTCCATTTTGCCCTCAGATGCCTGCTAGAAAGCTTTCCGGAAAGCATCTGCAGCCGATAACAAAGTTCCGGATCGATCCAGAGCTCTGTTATCAGCTGCAGATGCCTTCCAGCAGGCATCTGAACACAAAATGGCGGCCAGGGCAATGCATGCTAGTGGCGGCAAGTGGCCACAGAAGAAGTGGGCCAGCAGTGGGCTCCTGCTGGGCGGGGCTGTCGGTGCCACCGCCGCAAGGTGAGTCAATAATTAGAACCGTCCAAAAGGAAGACCTAGTCCTTTTTTCAGGGGTCAAAAGAAAATAAGACCCGGCCTTCTTTTTGGAGAAACACGGTAGAAAGGAAGGAACAAATATAAAAGCAAATATAACAAAATCAAAAGTTAACACAGTAGGTTAGTTGTTTACATAACTTCAGGAAAAATGTAAAAGTTGTAAAATCCATATTCAGTATTTGTTTCTGAAAGATACTTGTATAGATGAAGGCATTATTTCTGTTAGATGAAACCCTTTGTTAAGCACCTAAAATATATTTTTAAATAAAAATTCATTGCATTTTGCTCCTCTAATATTATTCCTATACCTTTCAATACCTTTAATTCAAAGAAAAATGTACTAGACTACTAAACTTGATGCAGGAAGGAAAATAAAAGTACGGTTATTACATGCACACTAGATTCCAAGATCTAAAATTCAAAACTGAGAGATTTAATTTGAATAGGAGATTTAAAGGCAACATATTAAATCTAAACCAACTTGAGACCAGAATCAGAAAAGATTGGAACATAGGGGTAGATTGGGATGAAAGTAGAGAATGGTAGATCTTTATATCCTGCCAGTTCACTTTAGGGATTTCACATTAATAAAATCTTGAAATATTTCTTTTGAAGTTCTTTTAACAGAAAAATAACAAGTTGAGGAAGTATGTCCTGATAGTTCCAAATAGCCCAACAAAACAGAAATGTTGAAACAAATCAGAAAATGACCTATTATTTTTTTCCCCAAATACTGCTTAAAAATAAACTCTTACTAAGGTTAAAGTGTCCGCCATCTTCTGACTACCTTTACTATTCTAAATGTCAGGCTTAAGTAATGCACCCATTACTTGTCTCCTGGCCAGGTGTCTAAGTTGGTACCTTCTGGCCAGAGCTTGTCAGTAGAAATAATATATTATGAGCTAATTAGGAAATTAATCCTGGAAAAAAATGATGTATGTATTACCACTATTGAACAGGTAGTCCTTGACTTACAATCACAATTGGGACCAGAATTTCAGTTGTAAGTCATTATGGTCATAAGCTGAGACACCCATGTGATCAGACCCAATTTTACAACCATTTTTACAGTGATCATTAAGAGAATCACACTGTCATAACTCTGAATTGTGGTCATTAAGTGAATCATGCCATCTTAGTGCAAACACATTTCCCCAAATGGACTTTTTTTTACAATAAATTGCTGCAATCAATCATAAATGTGAGCCTATTAACAAGTGCCTGAATCATGTGACTGGGGGAGCCATGACATTTGACAACAGCTGGAAGTGCTTTAAGGGCCTGGTGGCTCAGGGGCCTGGTGGCTCAGCAGACTGATAGCATTGTGATTAACACCAGCTGTCTGCAATTACTGTAAGTTTGAATCTCACCAGGCTCAAGGTTGACTCAGCCTTCCATCCTTTCTAAGGTAGGTAAATTGAGGACCCAGTTTGTGGGGGCAATAAGCTGACTTTGTATAAATATACAAAAGTATGAAGGCCGTTGCTTAACGCATTGTAAGCCACCCTGAGTCTCCGGAGAAGGGCGGCATATAAATCAAATTTTAAAAAAAGGGCCATAAAGCACCATTTCTGAGACCATTGTAACTCTGAATATCATCAAACCAGTTGTAAGTCAAGAACTACTACCAGTAGTAGATATAATTCAGTATGTGTATGAAGAAATAGTCAATGAAGGAATGACAGTTGAAAATGAAAGAGCCAAAGACCTTCAAAATAGTCAAAAGCCCTAGTGCAGGTCAAATAAAGAGATTTGAGAGTTAATGAAGGATAGATTTAAATAGATTTAAGCAAGTTAGAGAATTGCATAGGAAAGGACAAATGCAATCCGGAAAAGAGCAGATGAATCAAGTTGAGTCACATTTTTCTCTCTCCCCCATCTGCCTAAATGGATTATAGCAGAAGATAATATAGCAATAGCATTTAGACTTATATACCGCTTCACAGGGCTTTATAACCCTGTCTAAACTGTTTACAGAGTCAGCATATTTCCTCCAACAATCTGGGTCTTCATTTTACCAAACTCAGAAGGATGGAAGGCTTAGTCAACCTTGAGCCGGTCAGAATCAAACTCCTGGAGTGAACAGTGAGTTAGCCTGCATTACTGCATTCTAACCACTGCGCCACCACGGCTCTTGATGGCCTACTCTGAATCAAATGCAACTCTTGGTGACCCCATGCATACACCCATGTAGTTTTTTTATTGGCTATGGTATAGAAATTTTTTCAGGGCTTTTGTTTTATCTACCCTGGTATTTCTTGGTGATCTTGCATCCGAGGACCAAACAAGTTTCACCTTCCTTAATTTTTACATGATCAGCAAGTTGCTGTCCTTTTTATGGAACTCCAGCAGAATTTGAGACACAAACAGCAGAGCAGTTCTCCTCTTCATTGATAGGAGAGGTTTTAGAAAAAACAAAACAGCCCGCAAGAGAGCCTCCTGTATTACTGAAGCCTCCTCTTCTGCATTAATGTTTGAGGCTGCAAAAGTAGTAAGCATAAGAGAATCTATCAAATCTCCAAATCACTTTCCAGTCTTTCCAAAGTAATTTCTAGGCTTTTGATTTGCTTTAATGCCTCACTATAATATGAAGAATTTATTAATCAAAAATCTAATTGACTTAATCTCCTTTGAACCTAATCATTGTTTTAAGTTTCACATAGGCATCTTTCAACAGTTATTTTGTACAGAAAATTACTTGACCTTGAAGCAATATAAATGTTACTATTGTATAATAAGAGGATATAAGTCATAAGCATCTTTTAGGGAAATGAGTATTTTTAAGATTGAAATGTAGAATTAGAAATATGAACTCTGTTCTTTAACCCAAAGCCAAAAAAAATCTGAAATGTTATCAGCAGTCTGGTAAAGATCAGTTGAAATAAATATCTGTGACCAGCATTCGTGAAAAAGACATTTATTTATTTAAGCATTATTAATGTACATCTCCTTTCCAAATGGTTGAGATGACATATAGTTGCAAGTAGATTAAGAAATTAAAAAATGAGCCCAGAAGGTAGCAGTGAAAAGAAAATAGCATCAATATGTTCATGTATTTGCCAATAATTGAGTTCAGTTCAGTCTGGTTTATTTTTAAGGACAAACAAAATAAAATACTTTCCAGAGCAAAGTCTTGATTTTTCCTCATAAAATATTGTGATGATTACTTAGTATTATGTCACTAAATAATAAGGCAGTTATTCATAATCAATGTATGGTTCCTCCAGCTTCAGAAAGGAAAAGGAGTTGCTTGAGAATCAACAACAGGAATAACTTTTAAAAAAAGCCTTATCCAAGTGAAATTGATTTCACTAATATGATTTTGCTTTCACAAATCATTTTCTATTTCATTTGATTTAATATGATAGCAAATTACTTCATTTGATTTCATTTTCTAGTTTAAACCATATACACATTTTTAAAGATTGCTGAATTTTACAGATTTTCCTATATTATTGGCAAAAAGCAGAATACTACCTCACAGTTGATAACTACCATTAAATATATAGAAAGATGTTGAATATTATTGGGACAATTCATTTTGCATATTTGTTGCAAATAAAATTGTTTTCTTCCTTTATTGCTTAGTACTGGATCATCACAGCTCAGTTGCCTGGGATTTATACAGGATAAAATTACTGTATGTGCAACAAATGATTCTTACCAAATGACCAGAGAACGTATGACCCAGGCAGAAGAAGAGTCTCGTAATCGAAGTGCAAAAGTCATAAAAACGGGTGGACCATATGTAGGTATGACTGCGTTTTTTTTTCTTTTCTGTAATTGCTTAAATTCTAATTATTGCATTATTTAATACCCAAAATATTGTAATTTCTATAAAGTTGATTTTTTGTCGGTTTCTCTTTGCTCTTTTCAGTAACAGTTTCAGTAGTTTAACATGTTCCTTTTGTAAATCCAAGTTAAGAAAGTTTTCCAAATCATTCTTCCAATTTACTATTTGTATGTCTCCTTTAATTATTTATTTCAATTATTATTATTTTAATAATCATTAATAATTGATACTATTTAATATTAAATAAGTAATAATTATTTAATTATCCAGACAGCAACTGGCTTCATTTGTAAATCCATTGTGCCATTTTTTTTCATGTAGCTTTTATATTCTGGCATTTTAAAAACCATTTTCAGATCCGTAACATCTTTTTCAAAGTCACTTTTGTAATCTGGCATTTTTTTTAAGGCCAAATCCCCATTCAGATCAGCCTTAATCTCTCTTTTATCAAAAAAGAAATCTGTTGTTGTTCTACATTATAGGATCAATTTTGTAAATAATTGAATATACTGTTCCTAAAAGTCTTTAATTTTTTCTATAGTCAAATAGTATTACTTGAACTGTGATTCCAACAAAGACTCTGCCAATTCAAAACCACTTTCAAATCACTGTTTGAAGCCACAGTCATCTGATATTTTCTCTGAAAACTGAGCTTGTGGTGGTTCACCTCTCCCATCACATGATTTTTTCTTTACTGTTCTTCTGTAATAGGATAAAGATAAGGTGACAAATTTCCAGCTCCCTCAGTATGAACTATGCACATGCTCTATTGCTCTTACACTCTTCCCTCTCTTCTGGCATTTAAGCAGAAAAACTCACCAATAGAAAGTAAGAACATGGATTAGGGAAAGGGACACACTTTTTTTCCCTGTCTCCCTGGTAATGGCAAATTTCCTGGTGGAATGGGAATTAAAATGTGGGGTTTTTTAACTTACTATTTCAAGACTTGCAGTAACACTTTCAGGGTATGGTAGTGATTAAATGGCATTCTTTGTTATGATTCTCAGTGTTTTGAGAAATCCAATTGTTGATTGTCTTAAAGAACTTTTGAGAGATTAGGCAGCAGAAATTTGGGTCCTGTTGTTCTTCAGCTAGCCATCTATTAGCTCATGCATTCTTAAATTACCATTTTTGAAGCACTATTGAACTATTAGGAGATCATAGGTTTAGCTAAAAATAGCTTTTGATTGTTCCATTCAATTACATGTTGCTGTCACTGAAGAATATAATTTTATAATTCTGTTTGACCACTGGTTAGACATTATAGTACTTGAAATTATCAGATATGATTATTTGTCTTGAATAATGAGAGTCATGAAGTGAATTTATGATTTATATAAATTAAACATGTAAAATTCATCATTTCTAAATATAGTTAAAACTCTATATTCCTGCATTTGAGTTAGATTTCTTTTTCAGCTTTTGTTGAGAAATAAACTTCAGGTTTGTCTAAGGTGTACAGATATAAAAACAGTTTTTTTTTTCATTATAACCTGTAGGTAAAAGAGTACAAATTCGAAAAGCACCACAAGGTATTCCAGATGCAGTTCCTGAAAGGAAAAGGTCTACCCCCATCAACCCTGCAAATACAATACGGAAGACCCATACAAACAACAGTATTTCACAGCGGCCTTATAAGGATAGAATAATTCACTTATTGGCACTGAAGACCTACAAGAAACCAGAACTTCTTGCCCGCTTATTAAAAGATGGAGTTAGTCAAAAAGATAGGAATTCCCTTGCTGCTATTCTTCAGCAGGTGAAATTTTATTTACACTTCTGCTTTCTCCTTTATTTTATAACCTGTATCAATTATGATGGATTGGTTCTAAAATTCTATTTTGCTGAGATCAAAACGGGTTTATGGTTACACATGCAACTGTTTAATTTAGGCATATTGAAATTCATCCATATAGCACTGAATTAAGACTTGACATTGCAGGCATACTATATAACTTGAAATATCTTGATTTTTTTTTTGCTATTTATCCCCTATTCTTCCTTTTTTTACTCTGCTATTATTTGCACACCCTGAAATAAAGGATAGCGAATGCATGATAATAAGATAAATCGAGTATACAAAATTTCTTTTTCCAATCTTTAACTGTCTAGACTTTCAGTAATGATGTTTCAATTGTAATGCATTGTAATGCATTTAATCTCCATCTAAAACAGGGGTGTCAAATTCATAGCCCGCAGGCCAGGGTTGACACGCTGGCCACCCCCACCCGATTTAGCAAAGGGGGGAAAGTCACAATACGTCATGTGATGACGCGAGTTTGACACCCGTGTTCTAAAAGATGTGGGTTTCTTTCTAATAACCAAATTCACCAGGTTGTGATCAGAAAAAAATCTTTGGTAAAATCCTCACTTTAGAGGCCTGAGTAACAGTTTTTTGGAAATCCATATCATATCAATTCTTGAGAATGATTGGTGTCTTCCTAGAATTATCCTGTTTATGTCTCCATATATCTATTAGTATTGAAATGTTCAACAATCAAAAAGTATTTAGTAATTTTTCTGAGGTGTTTTTAATTTTTAATTTTTTTCCCTGATGTTGGAATGAAAGTATGGATACATAACCATTCCTAACTGTGGAGAAACAGCACTGTTCCAGTTGCCCGTCAAACAACAATTCTCATATGAAAGGTTTATCAATTGTTCCATAAGTTGTTTATAAAGTCCCTAAACAAAGGTTTCACATTCTTGTAAATGAATTTCTCCCCTTACAAATCTACTGTTGATCAGTTATTATTAATTGTGATTTTAATTAGGGCTTAATGTGTAGAACAACTCAGTTGGGATTTTTTGGTGTTGCTGAAACTAATTCATCTCCCAAGTTTTAATAGATCAAGCATTTAACATCTTTGTTTGTAATACGTGTTTCTTGTAAGCAAATTATATCTTGTTTTAATTTCTCCATGCAGTGAAATACATTCTCTAATTTTATGAGTGGAATTTTCCTCGTTTATATGCCAGGTTAAATTCAAGTTCAAAAAAAATAGGCATTTATGTTCCATGGTTACATAAATCTGTGCTTTTAGCACCAGAGTCCAAATTATCTTTTTCATTATCTTGGACATCCTGTGGTTTTGCGGTTGTTGTGGTTTTTTTGGTCATATTACTTATCAAGGTTCTCCGTAGTTTCCTTTTGAATCTCTTGCAATATAAATTCCTCCAAAAATTCTCTGGTCCTTAATCAAAATCTTTCTTGTTGAAAAGTAAAAGTTATATTTCATTGAGAAAAAATAGAAGATTTTTTCCCAAATCCATCTAGTCCATTTTTTTTTCAAACTTTCTTTCAAATGACGAAAACTTAGTATCCTGTTTAAAGTCATGTGAATGAGACAACTTAGCTTCTAGTTCCTCAAACATTTAATTAAGATAGATGTAACTGGCATTTCTCTGTCTCCTTCAGCAGCTACTTAGTGGATCGTGTTCTGATATCTCAGAAACTTTAAATGCTGCCATTCTAAAGTGATCAAGCTAAAAAAATAAAAATAAAATAATGCCAGGAAAAAAGTGAATTGCAACTTTAATGTTATAATTATCAGCAGTTGCCAGCAGATGTCATCCAGCGTATCTAAAACTAAATCAGTCCACAATGCACAGACTGAGCTAATTATAATACTCCTAGTCAAGGCCAATCCAGTCAGGTAGAGTAGGACAAGAGGTACTATGGGAAGGTACAAGGTCCACGTAAAAATATTTATATTTCATATTTCTCCCATTTCTCTCAGATTAATTATGAATTAAATGATAAATGAAATTGAAATGAAATTTAAAACTAGAGATTCACCAACAAAATAAACTTTTCTTTTTATAATTAAAAGGAAGCCTGATTTTTTTCTCATTATTAATTTTCTGATACCATTTTGGTTGCCCTGCTTTTTGAGAAACTTTAACAAAGGTTAATTTAATATATCTCTAAGATTTAATAGTCCAACCCCCCCCCAAAATAAATATTTATCTGCTAATTAAGTATTATCAACTGCCAAAGATTACAAACCCAAAAATGATCTAGAAACATGTGTCAGTGGGTTCAAATGTCCACAAACAAGTTGCACCTCAACCTTGAACAACATGGTATTCCTTATCCCCCAACTATTCCACTCACGACCTGTTTACTAGAACCTCTGTTTTTGCAATTCACGCTCAAGGAGAAGCTGTCCAGTGATCAAGTGGATTAGGTTCCAGTTCCCTCCTTGGTCCAGAGTATGTAAAGAACCGATGACAGTTTGCAGGAACCACTGAAAGCTGAAGGACTGACTCCATGCTGAGACAAGCTGAAGTTGTTTAAGCTGCCATGCCCATGGTGCCAGAAGTCCAGGCTCACTTAATTCATAAGGCAGAGTTAATGTTGAGTTGCCCACTTGTTAAAAATCTAAACCGCTTGTTGTATATACATGTTGGATTGAAAGACTTGCTACTGGCTAACATGGGCAGCATTGCAGAAGAAGCACAAATAATTTGGCTGCGCAGAAGGATATATGTTATTTTTTCAAAGTATTTACTTTTACATCTGTAAATCAATTTCACGGAATATCGGCAGATATTCTTGAGAAAGATTTTAGTAATTCTCCCAAGTTAGGTAGTCTTCCAGAAATGTGATCTTGCAGTAGATCCACCTTTAACAGAGCTTCTTTCTATTATTCTGTTAGTTTTGGTTTTCTATTGAAAAACATACTAAAATTATAGTGATGGATTTTATGGGGTTTTTTTAGAAATCTATCTGTTTCTGATAACATGGTTTTAATAATTTGTCAATTAAATATTTAATTGTGGTCCATAATATCCATAAAAATTAATTTATTAAACTTCAAGATATTAAGTGTGATATTTTCAGATATTTCATCTTGCAGTTAATTTTAAGTGTTTTGTGTTTTTATCTCTAATCTGTAGGTAGCCAATCTGAATCCAAAAGACAACTCTTACACTTTGAAAGAATATGTTTATAAGGAAGTTCAGAAAGATTGGCCTGGATATAATGAAATAGATAGACAGTCACTGGAATTAATACTTTCTCGGTAAGTTCAAGGCCTTTCACATCCTGTGTAGATATCCAGAAAAATTAAATAACTTTACAATCTTGATTTAGTTTAGGGCATTTTGATTTTCTTTGTAATATTGAACGTGAATAATCTTTACAGAAAACTACATTCATCTCAGAATGCCACCAGCACCAGCAACCTGGGATCTCCTTTGAGGACTGTCAAAGAGGCTGCATCTTCTTCCCCTTCTCAGGTATTTTCCTTGTCACTTTAATTCTATATCATGTAATAAGATAATATGTGACAAAAGTTGAGGGGTGGAGGAAACATCAGTAAGAGAAGATCTATATGTGAGTGATGGAGACTTTCTCTGAACTTTGGATCTTTTCTGTACAGTCCTATTGTATACACAGGTTACATTGAAAGACTTGCTGCTAGCTAACATAGACAGCACTGCAGAAGAAGCACAAATAATTTGGCTGCACAGAAGGATATATGTTATGTTTTCAAAGTATTCACTTTTACATCTGTTAAATTAGTTTCATGGAATATCGAAAGATAACAATAGCATTTCTCTTTTTGATATAATGATGAAAAATATTGGTTTTATAGCAATATATGATGAAGGAAACCTACCAAAGCTCATCCAAATCAGCACAACAGAAATGATACTAAGTTCCTTTAAATGTTAATTTTAAAAAGTAAAATGAAATTGCCAATAGCTATATCTTGGGAGAACTAAATAAAATGTGCAAGTATATTTCTCCTGCTGTGGCTATACCAATTAACAAATTAAATAAGATTTCAAGTGTCAAAACAAATGTCATTTGCAAGATTTGGTAATCCCACAAGAATTTAAACACATAGATAAGCATCCGCACCACAATGTTTCTGAAGTATTCTTGCAGATGAGTTTGGGCTATCAATTTATATTCTGATCTTGAGGATTTAAATCCTTCCAAGGTGACATTAATATATTTTTTAAAAAAGAAAAGTAGTTGGGATCCTTTCTAAATGCTGATAATTATGAGAATAAAATAGGGAGAAATGAACCTACTTAAGAAATCTACAATATTTCGGTTGTATATTTCAGTTCAAGTATGGGGTTGTTTATTCCTTGTTCCTTCTCTATGTTGTATACTTTTATTTTTGACTGTTTCTATAAAAATGAAGTGCCTCATAAAAGTATCTCTAAGCAAGACACATGGAAAATTTCTGAAGGATAGATTCAGAGACTTGGGAATTTAGATAATTTAAAAAAATATGATGCTTTTATGTGTATACTATTTTTTTATGCTGAGTACTATTTCAGTTGGAATAGAAATTATATAATTACAGTTACACAAATGAGATTAATTAGAGTAGCAAAGTCCCCAATTTTCATTACTTTCCAAATAGATTTTTGTTTGATTTTTGGAATATTTTATTTGATATAATATTTATTAAATTTATACATTGCCCATCTCACCAAAGGCAACATATAAAACTTTTTTCTTTAAAACTGATTTATTTAGAGATGTAATCCAAAGTTCTTTTCATCCTTTATATGGCGCACTAGGACATATCCTATTTCCTTCAGTGTCAGGAACATGTTTTGCAACTTAGCTATTGCCACATCAGTGTTGCATCAAATGATAGCTGGCTCTCACGGCATTCCATTTTTTGTGTCAACATGAGAGCCACAAAATGAAGTGTGTGTGCATGTATGCATCTGATTTGTCCTCAAATATTACAATTTTTATTTCTTAAGTTTTATTATACTATGATGACCTTTGTACAAAAAATAATTTTAATTTGAAAAGCATAGTTTTACTTTTCTTTCTATTTGAAACCTTTCTTACAAGAAACAAGGTATACTCAATACTTCACATGAGTTTATGAGAGCATCTGGAAGTATGCTGAAAAATTAAATGTAATGTTCCTAAAACTTCAGGAAGTTTCTATATCAGCTGTTTATGAAGGAGCATACTGGCATAAATCAGAAAGGCACATAAGAATGGAGGGATTTGTCTCTTTTTGTATGCTGGTTTCACTGCCTATTGTGCCTCCCTTGAAAAATAGGACTGAATTCTGAAGTATAAAGCTGGTAGAAGCTTCTGCATTATCCTGAAATAATCCCTGTGCCTACTGATCTAAGGCCAACCAGTTTACTTAAGTTGCCATGTGCTTGCCATTAGTTGTTTTTCTTGGTTAGCAATCCCACACCAAAATATCTTGAAGTAGCATCAAGGAGCTTCTGAATTAATAAACAGCACACAGTCTGAGTGTGTATCCTTATCTTCTTGGGCACAGAGTCAATCTTTGTTTTTAAAATAAGATCCGCTCCACAGTCAAGTGTGATGACTTTATACATGGCATGAAGAAGGACTGAGACTAATCAGAGACTGAAAAATCAGCTCTTTGACTCTTAAAAATGTTTTAAAAGGGATGAGATTAAGTAAAAACTAAGCATGTTAAGCTTTGTGGGCTGAACCCATTAGTGTTAAAAGTAATAGAAGATTTTATATATAGTGTTTTACCTCAGAAACTTGATAGTAAAGTCTGGTCCCTAACTCTGTATTACATGGTCTGTTAATTATTCTGGTTCTTTATCCATTGGAAAATTACCATGGCATTATAAATGTAAACCTTTTGTTCCCCTTAAGCCTGAAATAGTGGTCACATTTTAATGCAGAAAACATATTTTTAATATGTTTATTGCTGACCTGCCAGGCATTGTGTATAATAATAGAATAACCAAACTGAGGACTTGTATTTACCTATGACCCTCACTATCAATTAAATATAATCCCATTCTAGCAATATCCCATTCTAGTAATCAGCAATAAATGACCACTCTTTAACTAATATTCTTTCTACTTATGCTTGATTTTTATCATTCTTTTTATTCCTCATCAGGGTAAAACAACCTAGTAATTGCAGTCTCTACAATTTAAATTGAATTTTTAATATAGAGAAAACTAACCATTGTACCTACCATATTTTATTGCAGAAACGGCTTTTGGATTCTGACTTTATTGATCCGTTAATGAATAAAAAGCCAAGGATATCTCATCTTACCAATAGAGTTCAACCAACATTAAGTAATCATTTGCCTACTTCTGGTGAAAAAAGTGCTGAAACTTCTCAACCACCACCACCTCCTGCAGTTGCTGCAGCACCAACTGCTCCACCATTTGTTTCAACTTGTCTCCCTGTTTCAAATCCTCCTCAGACTGCAAGTTCTAACTCCAATTCCCCAAGCACTCCCGAAGGTCGGGGTACCCAAGACCTGCCTGTTGACACCTTAAGCCAGAATGGCAATATTTATGAGGACCAGCATCAAAAATACACTTCCAGGACTCCACTGGAAATCCCAACACCTTCTGAAAGTCTGTCAGTGTGCCCAAAGTCTACAGATGAAAAACATTCATCGCTATACAAAAAGTCCAAAAAGAAATCAAAGAAGCATAAGGAGAAGGACCAAATAAAAGACCATAATACTGGGAATGAAGACAAGAAAATGAGAGACTGTGAAAGCCAAGAAATTACCAAACTGAAGAATTCCAGTCAGAAAATGAGTGAAGGTATTGTTTTTGCATCTCACTTTGAACTGCAAGGGAGCTAGGCCAGATTATTACATTAGCATTGCTATGTGAGATCTCTTTGCAAATATCTATATTGAAGAAAGATTAGGGATAGGTTGTTGATACCACCGATCCAGTGGTGGAATTCAATTTTTTTACTACCGGTTCTGTGGGTGTAGCTTGGTGGGCATGGCAGGGGAAGGATACTGCAAAATCTCTATTCCCACCTCCCTCCAGGGGAAGGATACTGCAAAATCTCCATTCCCACCCCACTCTGGGGCCAGCCAGAGGTGGTATTTGCCTGTTCTCCGAACTACTCAAAATTTCCGCTACCAGTTCCCCAGAACTTGCTGAATAGCACCCTGCTCTGATCCCGCTTGGTTCCAGAATGCAATCATTTCTTTTGTCGAGGTGGTGGTGGTAACAGAACACATGAACACATCATTCATGTTGCAGAAATGTCATAGGAATCTAACATGTATTTAACTGATTCCTGAATTTGAGAGGCTAATCAGAACAAATTCCTGTGCAAATCTACAGGAATGGAAATGTCATATTTGAGCAAAGATTACTTTTTTTGTCAGTTAATTGTATCTTATAAAATGCTGTCTAAAATAATTTAATCTTAATTATTTTAAGTGGTTGCATTAGATTATTTAGCTAGTGAAGTAACCACTCTAAATAATGGTGGGAATGATTTACAACCATCTTTTGAATTTAAACTTTCCATTCCATAAACAAATCATTTTCATTTGCATTATAATGGGAAAGAGTAGGAATAATTTTTAATATAATTTTAATTGAAGACATTTTTAACAAGATAAAAACAATGCAAGTATTAGGGGAAACAAAGAAAATAAAGAATGGTAAATGGAAGAAAAAAAATAGAAAAAGATGGAAAAAATAGAAAATACTATAAAGAATCAGCTTCCAAACCTTTTGACAATGATTATAACTGTATTTATATTTTATCCTCTCTCTCTAAGGTTGCATCATAATTTCTTTTCTTTTCATAATCTACCCTTTCTAATTTTTAAACCCATAAATCAAAATTTTATTTTTTATTTTTTTCTTTTTCAGCAAAAGGTATAAGGGATTCCAGTCACAGATAAATGTAGTTATTGATCTTTCTCTAATGAGTTAATTTTGCCATCTCTACTAGCTCTGTCATCTTCACCAACCATTCTTACATTGTAGATATTTCAGAGTGTTTCAATGGTTTTTTTGCTCATATAATAGTCTCAATGTCAACATCCAGCTCAAGAATCCACCTCCACTCCAAAGATTAATTAAGCAGCAATCATACATAAAAGTAATTTTTCATAGCTCCTTTTCTAATTAACCATCTATTAATTCCTGAAAGAAAATTTATGGTTTAAGTTGAATGTTAACTTTGTAACAATATATGTATTTGAATCCAGAAATTTCTGATTTTTTTACAAGTCCACCAAACATCATAAAATGACCCCTCATGTTGTCCACAGTTTCAGTATAAATTTGAAGTACCTTTATGCATTCTAGACATTTTTCTGAATGATAGATAATTTTATAAATGGTCATATACTTCATTTTATAAAAATTGTCTTTTAAATTTTAATGAAAATTTCATTCCTTTTAACCACATACAGTATATTCCCATTTTTCCATCACTATCCAAAGTTCTTAGTCCATTTTATCATGCAGTCTTTCACGTGTTCTTCTGTTTCAAATTTCAATAAAAATGTATACATTTTAGCAAGTTCATACTGTTCATTTGTACATAATTCAGTTTCAAATTCTGTCTTCTCACTTTTAAACATCTTATTATTTACCTTAACTCTTAACTATGCACACAAAAATCAATAAAAACTAAATCCCTGTACAGTCAGTTGCTCTCTTAATTTCATTTTATATTCTCCGTGTTCCTGTTCTAATAATTATTGATAGGCTAACCATTTTTGTTTACTTACTGTTTCTTTCTTATAAAATGCTTCTTATGTTGAGGCCCATAAAAGTATTTTCAGGGACAGCCTGGATTTAGGTCAATTCCATATTTTCAATATGGCACTGCTAATATAATTATTCTTAAAATTTGCATTAACCTTAACTTTATTGTGCCATATAAATTCATGTTATCCAAACCTCAAATCATGCATTTCTAATTCTAAATTCCTTTTATTTCTCAGCAAAAGAGAGGAGCAATATTAACCAGTAAAAACCATCCCCTATCCAGTAGTTTAGAAGTTTTGTTTAGTTTTGGTGCTTATCTAAAAATAAACATTCACCAAAACTATGCTTCTGCCCAAGAGAATGTGGGAGAAGTTTTGGAATCGGAACACAAAATAAGCTCCTTGTCTTTTACAACTCCTAATCTGAGAAGAGGCCTTGAGACAGGCTTGGTTTGGGTTTTTGAGATATTTCTGTGTAACTTCGCAAAATCCAAATTGTAAAACTGGTTTCTCTGATGTAAACTGGAAACCTGATGCATCTTAAAGGCAAAAGTTTGTCTTCACTAAATTGTATTGCTATGGCATGGCTATGAAAACATTTAAAGCATAGTTTAAAATTGCTTCTAATAATTTCTAATAAACCTTTGGTCAGATAAATGTGTAGTGATACACATGATGATAATAGGGGTGACTATGGGTGATATTCTAGAAATGCACATGCATGCATTTCATGGTGGAAAAAGATCAGTCTGGAGAGACAAGTGTAAGATTCAGCCATGAGTCATTACGGGGTGACTTTGGTCAGTCATTTTCTTCCAGCCTAATTGACATCACAGAATTGTTGTTCTGGGGTGAAATTGGGAGGAAGAATACGATATATGCCCTTCTGACCTCATGAAGGAAAAGTGGGATATAAATTTAACTAATAAAATTAATAAACAGATGATAAATCAATACCTGGAACCAGTCCTGCATTCCATTTGGTTGATTTCTTAGCAAATGGGTCCCTAATCCCTGGGCTGTGGCCCACTACCAGGCCTTGAGCTGTTCGGAACCAAGCCAAGGAAATGGCAGGTGAGTGCACGGACACGCCTCCCCCACTTGTGCAAGGAGTGGGCGTGCATGCCCACCACTCCTGTAAATGGAGCTGTCAGTGTGCTTGCCTGCCATTTGCACAGAACCATCCCCTCTTCACTCCCTGCCTGGCCGCAAACCTGGAAAGATTAAAAAAACATTAAAAACTTTAGAATGCATTCACACCATTCGTGGCCGGATCTCGCCAGATCGCAAAGCGGGATCGATGGCCCCAGGCCTGCCGGAAAAGCAGGTCTTCACAGCTTTTTGGAAGGCCAGTAGGGTGGAGATGGTCCAGACCTCAGGAGGTAACTGGTTCCAGATAGCTGGGGCAGCCACAGAGAAGGCCCTCCCCCGCGGGCCCGCCAGCCAGCATTGTTTAGCTGACGGGACCCGGAGGAGACCAACTCTGTGGGATCTTACCGGTCGCTGGGAGCTATGCTTGTTTTGTGGTAAATTGCATGACAATCTAGCATGTTCGTAATTTTATGTTGCTGGATAAGGGAAAAGAATCCATGAAAAGCAAAACACTAAGCATTCCACTCTTTTTTATTGCAGTTCTGCTGGATGTTTGTGTAAAATTCCAACATATGTCAAATTTTTGAATAGTTGGGGAGATGCTGTAACTTATGAAAAGCTTGTCTAGTAGATTAGGATATTGTATGCAGCCTGACATTATTTCTGCATTTGTTTTTTTTGCCTCTGGCTATTTAAAATTTTCCCATATAACTTGCAGTATAAATAGTTTAGCAGGGAAAGGTGCTCTTAATTCTTATTTAAAGCTAAGCTGTAAAAATTAATAACATAGTAATCAAGTTTGACTTGGAACATTATCAAAGTCTGAAACTTCTATTTTTTATAGGTGTTAAAAAGACATGTACTGCCACTACAGATCCTTTGTCAACAAGTGAACTACCAGACTACTTTGTGTAAGTGACTAATCTTGAAGAAAGGGGTGGGACAGTAAAAAAATATGTTCATGCAGCATTACCTAGATTGATGAACATTTAAAATGAGTTACCAGGGTTTTTATATCAGGGCTGCATTAAAATATTGCACAATTATGCAATTTATATTATATAGAAAAACGTCTTCGTATACATGCCACCTATCTCAAATACTATTCCAAATTGAAGTGCCTGCTTTTGTTACCACTGGACTTTCCAAAATAACTATTCACTAAGGCGTTTGGACAGCTTGCTAAGCAAAAAAAGTTGGTTTCTGATGCTATTACCTTGACGCTAGTACAGAATTCTGTCATTTTTCCTTCCAGACTGTGTCCAGATATTTGTAGTAAATTGCTTTTTCTTATACATAAGGAGCTTTCAAAAAGGAAAATGTAATAAAATTTTTGCAAAAAAAAAATTTTGGAATGTCATTTTCTACTCTTCCCCAGTAATTTATGTTTTTAAGTAGCTTGAGTTGGCATAACTTTGCTAGTAATTTTAATGTGCTCTTGTCCAGCTTAGCAATGGCAATGCTACTCTACAGGACCCTTATCCCTAGAATGATAGTGCTTGTACAGTATATGTCTAGCATATTAGCTATAACTAGCACTGAACCCTGAGCTTTTTTTTTTCTCCCATTTGGAAACATTTATCCTGCATTTATATAACATTTTAAAGCTTGCATAATTCTAATAAAGGTAACATTAATGGCAGCGATGGAAAAGATATATAGAACTAAAAATAACTGGAAAGTTGCTTTTATCCGATACTGACAGACTGTTTCATGTCGCTTTTACATTTCTTACTATCTAGTGTTTCATCCTTGCAACATTATGCAAGGGAAGTATATTTTCCGAAAATAGGTCTAAAACAATGTTTTTGTTTGTTGGCATTTCTAAATGGGTGTGTGTGTGTGTGTGTGTGTGTGTGTGTGTGTGTGAAAGAGAGAGAGAGAGAGAGAGAGAGAGAGAGAGAGAGAGAGAGAGAGAGAGAGAGACCCAATTAAAAAAAACTGCAGGCATTTAAAGACAGCAGAGCAGCAAAGACTGAAAAGTATTGGCAATAAAGTGTTTGTCATAATGAGAGCTCCAAATAAATAAAGTCTTGAGTGTTCTGATACAGTTGGATAATTATTTCCTTTGTTTTAAATAAGTTAGGCTTTTTATTAACTTTATTGATCTAGTGTATTCATGAGAATTGTTTTTCAGAAGTTAAGTGATTCAGTTATATTAATTCTAGAAAGTATAAAATTTGGACATATATTCACAGAGGGATTAAACAATTAACTCTCTCTAAATATTCTTGGAATTGTATTTGTATCATTTCAACTGTTAGCTTTATTAGATGGCTTTGTATAAAGCCATGGAAAGAATGAGATATATCTAAAGTGTAGAAAATAAAATTTAGTTAATAATGATTATACAATGAGTGTTATGGATTAAGGATTATAAGTGTATTAAATAAGGTTTTGAAGAATTACTGCAATATTTAGGACCAGGCAATATTATAAAAACATTGTTTTTTTATTTGCAACAGCAAATACATAGCAATTGTCTCATATGAGCAACGTCAAAGTTACAAGGATGATTTTAATGCAGAATATGACGAGTACAGAACTTTGCATGCAAGGATGGAGAGTGTAACTAGGAGATTTATGAAACTAGATGCACAGCATAAACTACTCTCTCCAGGAACTAAGGAATATCAGGTAAAGGTTGCTTTTTCAACTGTTAAAGCTCTCTTCATGGAAGTCTACCTTGTGGCTAAAATAGTAATACTGGATTATACAAATGTGCTTCTTTTAAAAGAATCCATAAAGTGGATGAATGAACAAAAGAATGAATGAATGATTCCTACAGTGAAACCTTTATAAAAATATTTATTGAAGAATGTTGCATTATTACTGATTCCTACTATGTAGATGTATTTATTTATTGTTTGTTTGTTTATTTGTTCGTTTATTATTTATTATGATGTTGCAATCTTGCTTTTTTTCCTTTCAGGCTGCTGCAAAAGTGTTATAATTAAATTGGATTGTTTATTTATTTCTGACAATACTTTTAGTAGTCAAAACACTGAATTACAGTGCTGAGTGCAGATGATGAAACAGAGAACAGAAGTAATTTAGTGCTTAGGAATAGGTGCAAATCAGTTTTGATTTCCATTCTCTTTAAACTGGAACAGTTTTTATTATGGTTTAATTTAATTATTTATTAACAAAAAAAACTGGATAGCAGAGAAATACAATTAAGAGGAAATTGCGCTATCTAGGTCTGCTTAGCATGATGGTCAGAAAGATACTTGTTTTATCAAACTTTCTGATATAAAAAAAGTTCTTTGTTAGAGAAAGGCAGTATCAGTAGCACATCTCTCACTGCTAGTAAGATTTTTCCTTGCTGTTACATCATGATAGAAAAAGGAACCAATAAGAGATCTTTCATTTGGATTTTCAGACTCTAGATGTAAAACACTCTAACTCTGAGGAAAGAAGTGACAATTTTTGGTAGAAAGAAGGAAAATGTTTTGCATACATCATCCCAGGTCTTCATACTGCACGTGTTTTATATACTGCTTGCTTGCTTAGTTCAAAGAAACTGTTAATAATTAAAAGTTATATAATTGTATTGATTCAATTCCAAAAAATGCTTTGCTGCACATGGGGGTGTGAATACAGCAGTTGAACCTTATAGCCATTGAATTATTCTTGCTTTTAGATCCTTCATGAGGAAGTCTTACAAGAATATCGGAAGATTAAACAGGTTGGTGTAATCGCTATTAAAAATGATACACCATATTTTTAAGTTAGCATTGTTATAGTCTAATTTGTATACCTGTATAAGTTTAATTTTGTTTGATCTTATTTAAATCTACTTTGAAACATATAAAAAAAACACTGAGTAATAGTTAGCTGGTAATATATTTAAAATAGGCAACTAGAAAAGCTGATCCAGATTGAGAAGCAAGTTCAGTGTAACAGGAGCTATTTTATCCTTTCAGTAAAGGTTGTGGCTTCATGTTATATTGTTTCTTAATGTGGGTAAAAATGTTGTATTGTTCATATTTGTGGGAACTACAAAGGCACAGAGATAAAACCATACAGCAGCTTCGAGGTGCGTCATTTCAGCTCTGGTTCTGTAAATTGTTGCTGAGTTTCAGTAGAGATAATTTGGCTAGAGGGTATAAAAACAAAGAGGAGGTTGAACTAGTGAAACTTTCACCTTGCTAGTATACTTTAGGGTTTGTATCTTCTCTGGAAAAAGAGTTGTAGTGCGCTGAATGAATTAATTTTCCATTCTATTTCTTGTATCACTGTTTGAGGCCATCACTTTCCACTATATACATATTTACACTTATTAGGAGTCCATGTTGATTGCAAACTGTCCTTGCCTAATTCCCCAATTTACTTCATTATATGCACATTTATTTTCAGAATGCTTCTTCCAAGCCGAGTATTTTCAGAAGGTCTCTTGCCAAGTATATTTTTAGTAATATAATTTTAGATTTGTATTAATCTAAAATTAAAAATAAATAAGGTGTTTGAAATGGAGCATTTCAGAAATGAGATTTTGATAATATATTTAGCCATATGACCATATGTCCCTTTCTGATAAACGATTTAAACTTAAACGAACCCTTTAAATCTGTACCCTTGATATTGCCATCATTTTCTTATTGCATAGTATTGGTCAGGGCCAAAGAAGGATATAGTTGCCATAGAAACTTTGAAAGAACAAAATTGTGTGAAGCTAACGGGAATCAAACCACAACATTGGAGGCAAAGGGGCTGAGAATGAGACTAATGAAGTTGCATAAATCCAGTTGTCCTAAGTATCAAAAATTTCAGTTGAGGCATGTATATGTATGTTGTAGAAACACATAAAATGAGAAAAATAGGAAAGCCTCCCCAATTTTATGTAAGTGACTATAAGAAGATTTTGACATAAGGAATATAAATTTAGCAAAGTAACTCCTGTTAGGATATATTTCCAAACAAAATTTTGCTTTCTGTGGGAAGACCACAGAAATAGCCATATCTAAATCACATGCAAAGTTAAAGAATGTAATTTAAGCATTTAATTTTGTTAAACCCTTTTTTCTCCAGTGATATTTGGAAACACTCAACATTTTTGTATCATGCTTTATGTTCTTCAAATTTTACATAACATAGCATATTTTTGAATACATTCATATTTATTGAACCTCCTCATTAATGCATATAACAATATGGAAGTAGTAATGTATGACTGTCTTCACTCGTACGTTAACCATTACTTCTGTACCAGTCAGCATTAACACAGTGAATCATTTTTTCAGAAATCCAAGACAAAAATATTTCTGGAAAGATGCAATTCCATTTATAGATACATTAAATCAGATAAATCATGCATATGAAACCATTAAAACTTTCCTGGATGAAATTTGACTAAATATACACTACTTATCCCTTTCTTTAAAATAAATTTCAGAAAATGCTATTTTTTACTATTTTGAAATTAATGAATGAATGAATTAAATTAATTTATCTTATTTCTGAATATCTTGTTTAATGTATGAAATATAATAATGATATTTTAGCTGTTTTGGGAGTGTTTATTAAAAATAAAGCTATGTAATTTGTAAAGCTATGTAATTTATTTAAAAGAATTATGTTCTATCAAAAACGTACTTTATTTTTATTTGCTGTTACAGTCTAGTCCCAACTACCATGAAGAAAAGTACAGATGCGAATATCTTCATAACAAGTTGGCTCATATCAAAAGACTTATAGGTGAATTTGACCAACAACAAGCAGGGTCATGGCACTAGAGCTCTGGACCAGAAGATGTGAATAAACTAAAGATTATTTATTTAAAATTCCATACAGCTTATTCTACGATTTAAAAATAAGTGAACATTCTCTAAGGCAGGCGCATTAGCAGTCTGAATTTGCTGTTTTGTTGATGGTGAGGATGTTGCTTCGCTGCATAGTTGAAGCTGCTTTTTTCTGGTCCCCTTTTCCTTAATTCTTACTTGTTTATCCATGGAAATCATTTTACCATTGGGTAATGGGGATCCAGGCTCTATAGTTCTGAGATTGTACACATTTTTCAAATGAAAAATTGTAGTTTAAAAAAAAAAGCTTTTCAACAACTACAGGTCTATTTTCTGAATTGTTTTCTTCTGAATGCAAAACTATTTGCCTTAAGTGGTACAGAGTTTTAAAATTTGCACAAAATAAGACAAAAATTACACATTGTTCGGGGAGGGTTAAAAGGTGGTATATAACTTTTATATCTCTCTCTCTATATATATATACACACCTATCAACAAGAAACACTTATTCCTGTGATTTCAACCCCCACTACAGTGGTTGCCTTATGGTGTTTTCTTATGTACCTGAAATATACTTAATTAATTTTATCATAAGTACACTGCTTCCCTCTGTGTAAAAATGGGGAGCGTTCTGTGGCCTACTATATGTATGTGTGCGTGTGAGAGAGAGAGAAAGAGCGAGAGAGTGTTGCATGGATACGCAATATGGGGGCAGGAATGGTACATAGGCCAAATGTTCAGGTTGATGTAACTAACAAGTGTTAGTACAGGACAAATTTGTCAGCTTTCTTACCAGAGATGAATTGATACTCTAAAAATAATTCTATAGTTTGGAGCAAAATTATAAAATTAAACATGTAGGTGGCCTATTTATATACTGCTATAGAAGTATTTTTTGAAGAGAAATATGCAATGAAGCTATTGCCTACATGAAATGTATATTTAAAGATTTTTTTCCTGAGGATCAGGAATATAACAAAGATGTATTTAACTACAAAATACTGTGATCATCAAACAGCACAAACTTTCATTTCATGGTGTTAATTGGTTTAATTTAATTAAACCATCATTTTATCATGTGGGAACATAAGTTATTTGGTCAAAACTTAGACTTATATTTGTCTTTTCTTTTTGTCTTAATATATTTCTTTCAAAGTGCTGCCAATTGAAAAGGGAAGCATTATGTTTACAAATCTAATTTTTTTTAATGTTTGCCAAAAATTTTGGTAGTATCTTTAATAAACTTGTCTTCAGCATCAACTCTATTGTCATGTATTGCTTACTAGAATATAACTTACAATAGCAACTGAGTTAGTGTATTACTGAATCTTACAAAAAAATTTAGATAATAGTGAGGCAGCACAATTGTAGCCATTATAGTCTCTCAAGTTTGAAAGGAAGGTTGCAGACTTCATAATATGTCAGCTGAGTGTGTACCAAATCCTGCAGCGTGTTTCTTGGGTATGCAGAAGAACTTAGGAAGTGGCACATCCACACAGCCATCCAAGCACCAGGCTCTGCCCAAGAAACACCACTGCCGGTAGAGATTTAGACAGGTATGTCAGGCCATTTTCAGCACAGAATCGTTCTTCAGGTATCTCTTCACTTGTGCCATTTCTTGAGGCCTCCCTTCTGGGTAAGATGAGGATTGAAAGCTACATCTCTGGTATGTTTCACTGGCAAGAAAGTAACATGAGGGAAAACTTGTAGCCCATTGTTACAAAAAAGAATTGTATTTTTCTCCAGTGAACACATTGTTAAGAAATTGCAATTTTCACATTATTTATTCATAATAGAAAATACAAAATATTTTCTCTTCCTGTTCTGTCAGTACCAGTGCCCAGACAATGTTTGATTTGGGAATATTTTTGATCTAGGTATCCTTCCCTTGATGTACAATATGCCTGTTTTAATATTTTATTTTTGTAAGAAAAACTTTGGTATTTAAACTGCCTAGAATTACCTGGGTGATCCAAATGCCCTACAAATTGATGCACTTGATAACTGCATGTGTGTATAGGATTATGAAAGTACAGGATACCTTAAATTAGTAGGATAGCACTTTCTGATTATCAGATTGACAGTCTTCCTGTATCCATATCAGTATCAGTGTAGTAGTCATACCGAATGGTATAAAAACCTAGATTTGTAATAGCTGACTTGGGAATTTTGGCATGTCCATATAGGCTCTTTGCACTCCTCTCAAATTAGTTCTGCCTTATATTCTTACACCATTCTCACATTTGGATGATAGCAGATTTACTACTGGCTCAGCTTCACAGTATTGGAAAAAGTGGTAATTCCTTTTACAAATATGCTGTCCTTAAAATTTATAGATAATCTGTTTTCTCATTGGTGGGTATATTTTTCTCATCCCAGCTGCTGGCTTTTCCTGTAGTATTGATCCCATTAAAGGAAAAACATAGCTTGACATTTTCACAATCGAGTTGGCTTCACTTGGGAACATGCAGACATGAAACTCCTAATAAATAACTAGATTTCTTTCGAAGCTTGGCTCAAGGCTCATGATTTAATTAGGGAGTTGACAGCAACTCTTATGATTGGTCACACAGTCATCCAGATGTTTATACTGGATTTGGCATTTTTATCCTCTTATTTAGTCCTTTCCAAAGACCTAAAATAGGCAAATATTGTTTGAAAGTGTTAAAGGTATCATCACAAAATGTAAACTGTTACAAGTAAAGCTGCCTTTCTGCAATTAATTGATGGTAATTTTGTCACTTACTATTCTTGTGACCAAGCAAACGTACATCACCTGCATATTCCACTTTAAGAAACACTTGAGCTTAATGTATTTGAATAATTTTGATTATAGAGATCCTTGCAACTGTTCCTGTATGCCCTATAGCCCAGGTGATGGAAATAGGTAACATTCACAAATGGCTGAACTTTCCCTTAGATAAGTGTCACCATCTTATCACATTTTTTTAAATTAATTTGTTATGAATTTTTATAATTTTATCTATTAGTTATTTTTTCCGTTCTTTTTACTATGAATATATGGCTATATTTAGCATGAATCTATTAATTCAGCACTGAGCGAGTGAGTGAATTAATTAATAAATGCATGGATACTGCTACACAATATATATAAAAACTAGGAAAGTAATACAAAGTCAGAAAGCTACAGCAAAAGGACTGCCCAAAGGACTACCCCCAATGTTATAACCCGGGACATACACACACCTCAAGCAGTTCATCGAAGTGATAGGGCCATGACACCCTCTGGAACAGTGCTATATACCTAGAGTCCTAAAATGCCACTCTAGACACTTCCAGAGCAATATTCAAAATACCTTGAGCCACTGGATCCAGAATTGAAAATGGCAATCATGCAGAAATTCATTATACATTTACTTGGAACATGCTATTTTATTTCATTTATGCTTTCATTTGCATAAATGACCAGATCTCAGTGGTATATAATAAGGCTGTACAATGTTTTGATTTAATTTAGCTGAGGTATTTTAAAAGACATGAAAGTACAATGAGAACATACTGTATACGCAGTCATTGAGGCTGTTACATTTGCTTCTAGGTATGCATTGCTTGCTATTGAAACCTCCCTGCCACAGCTGCATTGTTGAGAAAAAAAGCACAGCACTTTCATGACTTGCTGACACAAGCTGTGTTTGTTCACCTGCACTTTGAAAATATATCATCCAAATGAAATCTAAAGCATTGCACAGTCTTAGTATTAATACGGGATGGAGAACGTGATTTATCACTTGTTCTTTACTCATCAGATAATGTTACCTTTATCTCTTGCTATTTCCATCTCAGGTCCCCAAATCCTACATGTTGCACATACAAATTGTGATGCTTCATGTATACTATTATGTTAATCCTATGAAACTATGTCTGTCTGCTTCATAATGAAAATATTACATTCACATCTAAGCACTGTATTTTAGAAAGGATATTGACAAATTGGAGCATCTCCAGAGAAAAGAACCAAGATAATCAGAGGTTTAGAAGAAAAGTATGAATTTAGCCTGAAGAAAAGAAGACCACAGGGAGACATGATAATCTGTCTCCATAAATGCAAAGGATTTTCGTGTTACAGACAGGACAGACTTGCTCTGCATTGTTCCAGGAATTTAGACAAGAAAAAATGGTTTTAAATTATAAGGCAGGAGATTTTGAGGGACATCAGGAAGAGTTTTCAACCATAACAGCTATTTAACAGTGGAGCAGACTGTCTCACGAAGTGGTTGACTGTCTTGTGCTGAAAATACTTAAACTAAGACTGGATAGCCAATGACAGAGAAGCTATAGTGTTGCATTCTTGCCCTGGACAGGAAATTGATCTTCCATAATCTCCTAAAATGCTTTCCAAGCTTTACATTCTAGAATTCTCTGAGCACAAGATATAGTTCCTTCAGAGCAGGGCTGTCAAACTCCCGGCCCGCAGGCCGGATGCATCACATGCTGGCCACGCCCACACCCGGTTTAGCGAAGGGGGGAAAAGTCCAGATACATCACATGACCCTGCCGTGACGACATGAGTTTAACACCCCTGCTTTAGAGAATTGTAATCAAGAGCTATATTTATATCCCCACACAAAATATCCAAAATATTTTAGAAACAAATTCTAAAGTGTTCTATATTATTTACAAAGCATTATCAAAGTTTTAATAGAGTTCAATGAACTTTGCAATTTAAAGCAAGGTTAAGTAGATTTTAGGAACAAACAAAAACTTAAGGTAAAAGTGCCATAGAAATTGCATCAGTATTTGAATGCCTGTTACCCACATACAGCTAATGATGACCAGAACTGACTGCAGAAACAGGGCTATCCAGGAATTATAGTCTTCTCCTGAGGAGACTATTTTATCTGAGCAGAGGACTATTCCCAATGTGCTTTTCCAAGCAATGTATTTATTTATTTATTTATTTGTCAAGCAAGTATTAGATAACAAATATAAGTATAACATGAAATGGATACGAATAAAAGGGGACATTAGGACAGGGATGGAAGGCACGCTGGTGCGCTTATGCATGCCCCTTACAGACCTTAGGAATGGGGTGAGGTCAATAGTAGACAGTCTACAGTTAAAGTTTTGGGGGTTTGGGGAAGAAACCAGAGTCAGGTAGTGCATTCCAGGCATTGACCAATCTGTTGCTGAAGTCATATTTTCTGCCAACGAGTTTAGAGCGGTTTACCTTAAGTTTGTATCTATTGTGTACTCGTGTATTGTTGTGGTTGAAGCTGAAGTAGTCATTGACAGGTAGGACATTGTAGCAGATAATTTATGTACTACACTTAGGTCAGACTGAATGCGGCATAGTTCTAAATTGTCTAAGCCCAAAATTTCAAGTCTGGTGGCAATAAGGTATTCTGTTGCGAGCAGAGGAGTGGAGGACTCTTCTCGTGAAATATCTCTGGACTCTCTCAATTGTATTAATGTCTGATATGCAGTACGGGTTCCAGACAGAGCTGTATTTGAGAATTTATGTTGTTAAGTGAGTTTTGTGCCATTTTATGACTTTTCTTCCACATATGATCCTGGGAGACTGCAACCCTCATAAATATGTGTCAATTGCCAAGCATCTGAATTTTATTCACATGACCATGGGGATGCTGTAGGGTCATAGGTGTGAAAAATAGTCATGTCATTTTTTTCAATGCCGTTGTAACTTCAAACAGTCCCTAAGTGAATTGTTGTAAGTCGAGGATTATCTGTAATACCAACAACAATTAGGATTCATCATGACCATGCATTTTTTTAGGCTGGATTTTGTTCTTTTTTTAGTGATGTAAGTAAGTTTAAATATTTTCCCCCTGTCCAGCCCTCTTCAAAACTAGCATTGCCAGGAGAAAAATAAGAAAGCAGAGTTATTTTTTCCACTTTTACTGGTGATTTTTTTCTTTGAACAATTTCTACAAATTAGATTAAACCAGCACTAGACCTGGTCTATATTTTGAGGTGTGGTGCCCTATTTCCCTTAATTAATCTTCTCAACCATAAGATTTTACAACAAAATCAGGGAAAGGAACACAAGAAATCCTACATATTCAGCGATGTTATGCCAGGAATCATAGATTGCTGTTTAGGCAATGGTGAAATATTGTGACTAAAAGTTATCTATTGCGAGGTGATATTAAAATGTTGCAGCAGTGATGCTGCCTGTAATGAATTGCACACATTTTTAGTCTTAGCGTTTTGAATACTCACAGTACAACGTGGAAAGTGAACATTAGAACATGTGTCTATATTTCATGGAAGTAAGGAAGCAACTGCCTTGTTCAGAGCAAAAGTCAAATTAAGAGATCGGGCCAAATTACAGTATTTGGGAAAGCACAGGACTCTTTTCTTCAGCAGATTAAAAAAAAGTCAATCAATTTAAACTGTGTGTTCAGATTGCTGACCCAATAATCTCTCTGCAGAGGACATGCACACACAAACCCGCAGATACACTTGCAGAATCCTCTGATTAAAAAGGCACTGGTAGAATTTTGCTACGAAGAATTCCAGGCCAAGTTGGAAGATACTTCACTTCAAAAAAAATTTTTTTGAAACATGTTGGAAACTCTAGGTGCATTTTATGTTGTTTGTAGCATTGACTGATTGTCTGATATGATTTTTAGACTGTCACACTCATCAGTTTCTTAGGAATAACACGGTACAAATAACATGCTAATAAATACCATTTTTAAAAATGCCACACTTCTTCAATATAAAAAGAGAATGATACAGTATGTAAAGTTTGCTTCTTTTAGAAAAGTATGCAGATTTTTTTTCTCCTCTAATTGCTGGATTCGTACGTTGCCTGCTTCCAATTCAATCTTATTCACAGTAAATTTTGCATTGATTGTGTTCGTCTACAATATTAGTGTTTTGTACAATAAAGTGGAATCATACAAGATTCCATACAACAGTATTTGTGGAGCATAAATTCCAGAGAGATTTTACCCACTGTAGTAACGGTGCTGTTTCACAATTTGCTCTTTGTTCAGTGAAGTTTTCCAGAACTTTCTTAATGCGTATATATTTGTGTCTAGTCTGCTTTAGGCTATGCAAAGATTTCTTACTGGTGCCTGTTTAACCCTAGCATTGCCATAGAAAAAAAGTGTAGAAGACTTAATTGTCTTTTCATAAAGCCTGACAATCAGGTCTCTAAAAAGCAAAACAACTTGGTGCATACAGTACTGCTTACCGATTAATGAAGAACTGGCCTCATGCAGGCAAGCCCACTGGTCATATATAATCTCTTTTTCCACCTAAAACACCAGGTTGCTCATCTTTAGAAAAGTAGAACTTTGGTACAAGAAATGGTATTCTTCTCCAAAAACAGAATTTTCTTCCATTACTCAGTGCTTTCCTGGAATATATGCCATTTCTCCCCTGAAAGCTACAACAGGATATGAAATAGGGCAGAAGCTCTTGGAGACAGACAGTGTGGCTGGCTTGACTAGAGATCAAGCACAACTTCAGACATCTTTCTGAACTTCCTTAGTTGCATCTCACAGTCACATTAATTGCAATGTGTAATTGCAATAATTGCACTGATGTTTTCTGTCTTTCAAAATGAGCATCCGAGATGGATGTGTTGATAGAAATAAATCAAAGGAAGGAAAATTGCAGTTTCATATATGTTCCCTTTACCTTCATGATGCAAATAATTTCAATGTCTCGAATAATAGCAGCCTCTATAGCAAAGTACTAACCTTGTACTAAGTGCTATATAAACATTAAAATCAAGATACTGTCGACCTACAGGGCCCGTGCATACATACCCACAAATTGATGGAGAAAGAAGAAAAAAAATTAATTGGAACACAAGCTTTTAATTCTGACTTGGCTTAACTTGGTTTAGGTGAAACTTGGCTTAGTGCCACTAACTGTGAAAAGGATTTTAGAGTCCTAGTGGGCAAACAGTGTGCAGTGGCAGCAGCCAAAAAGCCAATGCAATCCTAGACTGCATTAAAAGAGGGATTGAATCACAATCACATTCTAGTACCGTTTTACAAAGCCTTAGTTTTTTGTTTTGTTTTTTAAATTTGATTTATATGCCGCCCTTCTCCGGAGACTCGGGGCGGCTTACAATGCGTTAAGCAATAGCCTTCATACTTTTTGTATATTTATACAAAATCAGCTTATTGCCCCCACAAACTGGGTCCTCAATTTACCTACCTTAGAAAGGATGGAAGGCTGAGTCAACCTTGAGCCTGGTAAGATTCGAACCTGCAGTAATTGCAGGCAGCTGTGTTAATAACAGGGTGCTTTAGACCACTGTACTACCAAGGCCACACTTAGAATACTGCATCCAGTTCTGGTCACCACAATATAAAAAAGATGTTGAGACTCTGCAAAGAGTTCAGAGAAGAGCAACAAAAATGATTAGGCAGCTGGAGGCTAAACCATATAAATAAGTTATAACTAATATGTTTAATCTAATGAAAAGAGGAACTAGGGATGACATAATAGCACTGTTCCAATATTTGAGGAGCTGCTACAAAGACAAAGGGGTGAAACTATTTTACAAAGCACCAAAAGGCAAGACAAGAAACAATGGTTGGAAACTAACCAAGAAGGGAAACAACCTACAATTAAGGAGAAATTTCCTAATGGTGAGAGCAATCAACCAATGGAATAGTTTGCCTTCAGAAGTTGTGAGTGCTCCATTACTGGAGGCTTTCAAAAAGAGATTGGACAACCATTTTTCTGAAATGGTATAGGTTCCCTGCTCAAGCAGGGGGAGGGGACTAGAAGTCCTCCAAGGTCTCTTCCAACTCTATTATTCTATGTTCTATGTTCTAGCTATGGGGAAGCAATTGGGATACTATATCAAACCCTCACCCTCTCCTTCCCTCCCTCCATTCTCCTAACTTCAGCTTGGTTTTCAATACTGAGTAGCTGAAGAGAAAGATTCTATGTACATTCAGCTGAAAATAATTGTAATCCATGTAATTAGGAATGCAGGAAATGCATTCAGTTATATAAATAACCTTTAATAATCAAAAATGCTATAGTCCAAATCAGACTTAATTTTGCTTTCGTAATTCTTCCTAATAACAGCCCCATATAGCTAATAACTGAATAAGTAATGAATGAACATTAGTCTGGTTTCTTCATTTAGGACCAACTGCCCGAAGTAGGGCAGCAACTTGCCAGTCTTGCCAGGCACACAACCCTCAGGCAGAGAAGAAATGGCTCCATGCTGGGCAGCTGAAGGGCAGGTGTGTCCATCGGCCCACACTGTGGTGTCATCAATCCGTGGGCCCAGAGCTGTTTCTTCTCAGTTTAAGGGAGGACATGAAGGGCCTGGCAAGATCAACAAGCTGCTGCCCTACTTTCCTGCTGCTGTGTGTGGAAGTAAGATATTTTCAATTGCTCTGAGCACCAAGTGAGACAGTGCTCTCTTTTCCCTCTCTCCTTTTCTCTTTCATTCTACCTAGTTCTCACTTCACTTCTTACACCCTCTAAAATAGGTAAGAAGCAATGCTCCATTGGGGGAGGGTAGAAGGAAGTCGTCACCATGAGAGAGGCATATGGTTATCAAGTTCTCCAGAGTTTAATTTAGCTCTCTAAAGATGCATGTCTGCACTTCTGTTTCCTCTGGGTCTGCCAGGGGACAAGCTGGTAATTTAAAAAAAAAAAAAAACAGCGTTTAACTTTTCAATTTCTTTCATGTGGCTTCCTTTAAAAAAAAAGTCTCTTTAGCCATCAGGGAATTTACTCAACATATCTCCACTGTGATATATTTGATGAACTAAGGGTGTTTTTGCTCCATTATTCTTCATTTGTAAATAATGCAGGCTTTCATTTCAAACTCATTGCAAACAAATCTTTTTTTATAAAATAAATATGAGGTTAGTCATTAGTGGGATGTGGGCAGGCTCATACTATATATATTTACACGGTAAACACTGTACCATACATTTAATTGGATTTTAGGCCAATAGCTCATTCATCCTACCCAAATGACTTACAGGCAAATAATAAAAACTTCCAACCTAAATATATTTTTTTATGAATTACACTTTCAAATTCTGATAAGATTCAGACGGGGACCAATTTAGAGCCCCAAACTACAGTTTAGGCTCAAGAAATCTGAAACCCTTGAGTTTCCTCATTAAACGTAATTGGACAGCACTGTGGGGAAATTATTCTTTTTCTTATGTGACAGAATGTATTTAGTCAGTTAAATTACATGCTACTAATAGTCTAAGAGAAAACAAAACAGAAGGGGGAACAGCCTTGAAACGCTGCAATGCTGATGAAGCCTAGGAAAAAGACACTGTTGACAATGGAAGAAAATAAAAAGATTGGCACATGAAATGTACAAAGCATGAACCGTATCTAGATGGATGCTGTTGTAGGAAAGATTGGAGGTGCTAGAAAATTGAAAATAAAATTCTAAAACATTGGAAAGAATGGATCGAATTTAACTATAATGTTTCTGAAAGTCAGATGTGACTAATCAGATGAAGAGATAGGAAGAAAATTAATTTTGCAGCCCTTGCCCTAGAGAAGAAGCCTGATTATCCCAGCTCTAAAAGTCATTTAAAAATCAGAATGGCTGGATATTAAACGAAAGCCACAGAGACTACTTTATGGTTTAGTGCAAAGCATGAACCCCATCCCTACATGTAGTTTATTATATAAACTATAATAATCTCATTAAATAATTAAAGACTCCAAGTCCACCCAGTATTGTGGTTGAATTAATAACTGGTAAAGGCATTTAGCTGGTATTTCCACCACCATGTTTTATTGGATAAAATATAGTGCTTTTGCATCTACAGTTAATTGTGCTTTCAGTTCTGTTGGATATGCTTAGGTCTACGACAGTGTCATTGGCATCCACTATTTCCTGGATCCTCTCTGGAGCCCCAGGAGAATAAAAATGCCAGTATTTTGTGAGATATAATATTCCTGCTTGCCTAGGTATTTGTATCACTACACTGCTGTTTACCATGTGTTCTGTTGGCTGTCATGGTAATTCTCCCCCAAATGCTACATCCTAACATGTTTGCCTAACCCTAACCCTAACCCTTTCCCTAAAGGACTGGACACAACAGCTCAAGATGACTTCAATCCTAAAATAATGCTCCCCAGTGTAGTAAAACTGTAAATTGATGTGCTGGCCAGGATTATGAGGGTGCCCCCTCCCCATTAACTTCTTATCAACACCAGTTTGTATTTTTGTATCAGATTTGCATCTTCCAGAAGGAAAAGTCATCTTTCTTGGTTCTCCACCTCTTCTCTTATCTTCATAATAAACCCTAACTGGAGATTAGCTCTAAGTCACTTGGTGAATTCCATGACTGTGTTTGAACCTCTTACAAATAAAATCAAGTTCATTTTTCAACTGTGGATTCTTATGCACTTGAAACTGTCCCTTCCATTCAAAAGGAAATTATTGGCAGGCTTGAAAGAATGTGGAGGTCCAAATAAGTGCAAGGAACTGGGAACCCCTCAAAATAACAAAGTAATCCTAGAGAGAACAAGAATAAACAGTCACAAATAAATTATGTATTTATAGTTTGATGTCCTGTGATTGACAGGACTTTTAAGGGGAGGTGGCCTTTGTAAGGCAACTGTTGGGAGGTTTATTTATTTATTTTATTTATTTATTAGATTTATATTGCCGCCTATTCGCCCATGGCGACTCAGATTAACAGCTGTTCACTCTTTTGCAAAAAACGGGGGGATTCCTTAAGGAATTCATCCTGTTTAAAGCAAGACACCATGCTTAGTAGATAAGCAATGCTTGTTGAAAAGGAATTAAAACTGAGGGGGTCAAAATGGGAGAAGTCTCCAGGAATAAAACAGGACTGATTAAGTAGATAGTACACACCCTGCACTGCAGCAAGTTGTGGCAAGAGCCACATGTTTCGTTGGTTCTCTTTTGCTGCTTTCCTGTGTTCCTGGGTCACCTATATAAAGATGAAAATCAGGTTGGCAGAATGTTTCTACACATAAGAAATTAATCAAGGCAGCACTATCATAACCCCTTTTAATTAGGTAGTTCTTAACCCTGGTCATATAAACCAGCTTTTTTCTTTTTTCTTTTTTTTTTTGGTTCATCTTCTTAAGTGGGAGGGAATCCTGAAGACTGCTGAGTCATGAACTGTTCCAGTAGTCATTTGAGAAGCCCTGGTGCCAAGCAAGTCTGATCATGATGTAGGTAATAGGAAGCGTTTTAGCAATAACCGAGTGTTAGAAGATTAGAAGAGTTAGAAGATTCAGCTGTACATTTTAGGACCATTTAAACATAGTATATTGGAGAATTACAGGCAGTACAAAGAAGCTTCTCTGCTTACTGAACGGGATCAGCATAACTTCAGGGCATCTGTTATTTATCACACACATGGGTTGTCTACTATGATATATGCCCGTGATGGCGAACCTATGGCATGCATGCCACAGGTGGCACGCAGTGCCCTCTCTGTGGGCACGCGAGTCGTCGCCCAAGTTCAGCTCTGCCATGCATGCGCACACGCCTCCCACCAGGTCTTTGCCGCGCATGCGCGGGGGTTGTATGCAGGGGGCATGTGCGCATGCACGGGGGCAGTGTGCATGTGGAGCCACACGCATATGTGGGGGGCAGGGCACATGCAGGGAGGTGCGCGCATTGCATTTTGTGGGTTTGGGCACATGCATGCTTTGGGCATTCGGTCCAGAAAAAGTTAGCCATCACTGATATATGCACTGTTTTCACTGGTCATTTACAGTATGTTATACTGCACTCCACAAACAAATACAAGGAATTTAAAAAATAGGGTCCCAACCAGTGGTGGGTTCCTCCCAGTTCGGCCCGGTTCTCCTGAGCCAATAGCGGTGACGATATGACATCAACGAACCGGTTCTGCCCCCCCCCCGCCCCACCCACCCACCCACCCCCCGCATTATTCTTACCTTTTATTTGGCCCCACTCCCAATCTATTGCTGCCTCCTGAGTCCCAGGTGATGGCTAGAGGGGAAAAAACTGTTTAAACTCTTGCCGCAGGGCTTCAAGCTTTGGTATGGATGGAAATCAAGATACACTGACTTGAGGTCCTTACAGGAAGATAGGTTTTCTGCAGCAACCTTTGATATTGCATGCTATTACCATATGGAATCTGTTTCCCCATAGCTGCCATAACTATCCCCCCAAAATGCCAAAAGAAGTATTAGGACCAGAGAAAATGTGATAGAGGATTGGGAATGTAAGCTTGTGCTGTTTTGTCTATTGGCCAAGACCTACAAAAAGCAGGTCTTTATTCTTTCCATGTTAATTTCTTTTTTTTTTAAAGTAATGTGATGTACACCACAGCTGATTTTGCAAATCATACTAGCCATGATTTATAGGCTAGTACAATGTGTGAAGTTAGCCAACCATTGACTGCTGCTTATGCTGGACACAGGAAGTATAAATGCCATGAAAATAATAAATATAAGCTGCAATGATGTCACAGGCAGATGCAACATGCAAACAGCATAATTTGTAGCATGATTCATGTGATATCACTTGCTGTACTGGTTCCACCCCTCCCCCAAAGATCCCTGTGGAATGCAGTGACTTCAGGTCACATACAGTTTGTTCCATTAGGCTAGTCTTCCTACTCTGGTATCCTCTTAATAGTTAGATTAAAATTCTCATCATTCTCTCAGTCAGCACATTCATTGGCCATTCTATGGGTCAAATTAGAGTTGTAGCATCACACAACTGAAGAGCATCAGTTTAAAGAAACCTACACTAAACATTGGATATTACCTGTTGGCAACCATGCAATCATCACACTTAATTCTTAATTAAGGGGTATTTATCTATCTGTCTGTCTATGTCTATCTGTCTGTCTGTCTGTCAATCTAATCTATCTATATCTAGTCAGTGTTAAGTCCTGCTGACTGATTGCATATTCCCTGTTGTTTTGGCAATATTTTTGGAAGTGCCCCAAAGGTGCTTTTTCAAGAGGCAACTGGACTTTCTGGTTTTTCTCTGAGCTGAAGAAGCTTCTTGGATGAGAAGCAAAACGTCTTCAAAGAAAAACCAGAAAATCCAGTTGCCTCTTGAAAAAGCACCTCTGGGATAACCATGACCTGGATGACTGAAAATCTCCACAGATATTTTGGGAAGTGGTATTGCCTTTACCTTCTTCCTAGGCCGGGCTAGAATGACTTGCCCAGCTGACTTTGTGCCTACAGTGGGATTAGGTCTCATGATCTCCCAGTTTCTAGCCTGGTGCCCTAACCACTACACCAATCTGACTCTTTAAACATAAATAGTTCTCCATAAAATAAATGTTTGTATATGTGTTTTTAAGCCAAATGTCCTATCTGGATTGTGATTGTGATGAATTGTACAAACACGGACTGGAGATGTAGAAATTGTGGCTGTACTAAAATTCCCACCATTCCTCATTATTGCTAGTCCAATTTGCAAGTTTAGCAATTTCCAAAGGTTCAAATATGTCTTTGAAATCCAGAAGAGCATCATTCCTAGTTCAGATGAGTAAATTTCCTTCCTCAGCAAACCCAACCTCATATCTTATTTTCTTCTGCTGCTGCTCACCTCCCGGGGAGGAGACCAGTCATTAGAAGTAAGCGTCGGCTCATTAAAAACAGGGCATTGCTATAAAAGCAAGGAAGCTGATGACAAACAGCACATCATTTATGAAAGCCCAACCTCAGCTTGGTATTCAAACTTGGTAAATCAGGAAATTTCACTGAATGAGTAGGAGGACAGAGGATTGCAAAGCCTGTTTGTAATTAGCTACTGGCTTACATATAGTCTACATCATCCTGGGATATGCACAAGATTGCCACAATTATTATTCGTTTTTAATGGTGTCATAGTCGATGGTGCTTGATCTCAAATATTGTGATACTGCATCTTTTGTTGTTTGTTTCCAGTCCTATGGATTGTAATCTTTGTAAGGTTTGACAAATGCACAGCTTTACTTCACCTTGCTCACTCCATCCCATACAGTAATAGGAGGTAACTTCTCAAGTGAAACATGAGGCAATGGTAGATGAAACCAGGAACCGATGTCCGAGAAGAAAGAAAACCTTTTAAATAGAAAAATATTTAATTTTAAAAAGCACTAATCATAAATCCCCATGCTTTCTGGGAAATTCTGGGAGTTGAAGATCCTCACTCTTAAAGTTGCCCAGCTTGAGAAGCGCTGCTCTAAAGTAAACCCACCATGATGTTACAGTAATATCAATGATCACAGCCATCGCTGAATCCACAGATCTTCAATGCAAATAAATAAACAATGGTAATATTAGCAAGGTTTCTCAGACTTCTACAATTAAATGAAAATGAAACTATTAACTATACTGTAACTGTCTTCTGTTTCTCACTAGCATTGAACTCGTTTCTCAAGAAGTTAATTTAAAAAAACTGTCCCCACTACCACAAAAAATACTTTTGATTCACAATTGCTCTATCGACGCACATCCCATGTATATATATCATATTGTCCCCAATCCTTTCCAACCTGCTTTGCCCTATTTGGCTGGTTCCCTAAAGGCATCCTATTGCATCATCATGAATAAACTCTCTGACAAAATGTTATCTTTCAAAAGCAAATATTGCACACATCATAAAAAGCAAAAGTTCAGTGGATGCAATTAAACATAAAGAGATTTTGCAATTGTTGTTCAAGACTGAAACAGAGGTTGACACTGAAGTGTTTTAGAAATTTTGTTTTTCTTCCTCTCCATGTTCCACACACACCACAAAACTAGAATTTTGAGGGCTGTAAGAGTAGTGGTTTTCGCTTACCTTCACTACCAGTTTGGGACTGTGAGCACACACGTGAGTACACACTTTGCTCACGTGCGGCACTTTTGCGCATGCATAGAACTTTCTGCTCATGCGCAGAACATCCGTGATGACATCCGGGTAGGTGGGCGGAGCCTCCCACCACCGCCACTACTGGTTCACCCGAATCAGGGCGAACCGGTAGAAACCCACCACTGCTGTAAGGCCCAGAGAATCTCTCAGGTCATAATCAGAAAGAACAGGAGTAAAAAATTTTCTACAGTTAAGTTTTGTGATGAGGCTTCTTAAAATCCAAAGCCATAGAAGATTGTGAGTCCACAATATATTATTGTGGAGAAAAATAATGCCTTCCTGTCATTCAGGAAGTGTGTAGGTCTTCAAGGATGAACTAAATTAATTTGAGTTGCATTTTATTTATTATCACCTAGCATTTATTTTGATGTCAAAGAAGCCTAAATTCCTACACTTAACAATTATAGAGAAAGAATTAGATAACATTTAGTGTATATGTTTATGTTTGTTTGTATGTGTGCATTTAAAGAAACAAAAACTCATACATCTTTTAATTTGGTTTTATTTTTCATTCTATTCTTCATCAAATTCAAAGGACATGACTAGCATATCTACCAACTGTTTTTTCTCCCAACTATTCTGAGTAAACTACTCTTAGATATAATGTGTCATTTATTGTCACCAAGTGGCACCTGGGTGATTTGAAGATGAATCAACCTTGTTCCACACTCCATTCCCTTTATTTAAATATAAAATTGAATAACTTGGCTAATTAGGATAAATGTTAGGGTTCTTTTAAAACAAAAAGCCATAGGGAATAAGGAAGAAAGAAAACAGGATATGGAATTTGCAGATCAGGAATTATGATAGTAGAATAGAAGCTACCAAACAGACAAAAAGTTGTATAAAAAAACATTTTTTCTACTACCAGTTTGCCATGTGAATACTAAAATGTTGTTTTATTCTATTTTTTTCTATTTTTCCCCCTTAGACCAGATGACACTTTGTTAATGTGGCACTTCAATTCTGTGTGGAAGATACAGAGAAGCAGACTGGCAAGTAGACAGACAGGCAGACAGACAGACAGACAGATAGACAGACAGACAGACACACACACACACACACACACAGACAGAGAGAGAGAGAGAGAGAGACAGAGACAGAGACAGAGACAGAGACAGAGACAGAGACAGAGACAGACAAACACACACACACACACACACACACACACGAAAGTTTGTGCCTGGTCAAGGTACATACAATACTTCAGAATCAATTATGAAAGCAAGCTTAATGGATGATAGTTTGTTTGAAAGTTTATTTTCAAGTGATGGCATACTAAGATATCAGCGGAGCTCTAAAATGTTTGACCTTGGTATAAAACTCAAAAATAAACATTATTTATTTATAACTTACTGATTGTTACCCTAATGTTCAATGATTTGTGGCTTTTTCCAATGTTTCACTCTGCATTCTGATTCAATTTACTTATAACGTGCAATATATTGCAGATAAACAGAAGAAAATGGTAGGATTTTTCCTTCCTATGTTGATGGCATCTTCATTGTTCATTAGCACTGGAATACTTCATTGTGTATTGATAGTTCTTTTGACGCACAGACCTGTCTCCAGGCTGTTGATAGACTGGCAACAGAATAACAGTGTATGAATCAGAGTTCTGCAAAGACATTTTGAAGTACATAATCATTTCAGCTTCAATATATAAGTATTTAAAGAGAACATATTGAATTGTTTTAATTAAAAATAGTATTGCTCCTGGGGCTGTAGTGTCAATTAGGGGCATGGAATTTCCTCCACGTAATAGCATTTTGTTTCATATCTAACTAGAGGGCGTACCTCAAAGAGCAGCTAATAATCTAGGAAGGTAGATAATCTTGGTTACTGACTGATAAAGAAAACATTATTTTAGCATCACATCCCCCTCTATTTGACATTTATCATTTGATTGATTTATTTCATGAAACAAATAGTCACAGCATTATTTTAAACTTTAGACTTAATGGTTTCAGTGAGGTCTTTGATGGACATATCAGCTACTGGGACATGGGAGAGGGGGGCAGTAGTGGGTTTCAATTTTTTTTACTACTGGTTCTGTGGGTGTGGCTTGGTGGGCACGGCAGGAGAAGGATACTGTAAAATCTCCATTCCCACCCCACTCCAGGGGAAGGATACTGTAAAATCTCCATTCCTTCCCCACTCCAGGAGAAGGTTACTGCAAAATCCCCATTTTCTCCCAATCAGATGGAACTTGGGAGGCAGAGAATAGATGGGGCGGGGCCAGTCAGAATTTTTACTACCGGTTTTCTTAACTACTCAAAATTTCCGCTACCGGTTCTCCAGAACTGGTCAGAACCTGCTGAAACCCACCTCTGGAGGGGGGGGTAGAGCTGTGTTCCATGCAGAAAAACGTAGTCTGAGCTATTTAAAAAACTACATGGACTTTCACTCTTGAAGAAAACTGTAATTTCCTGGTCCAATGGGGAATACAGAAACAAGATAGTTGAAGAATACCTGGCTAAAGTGAGCTATGATGCTGGACTGATGATCTAAGGTAGTGTCTTTGTTTAGAATCTTCTTCTTTATCTATGTTTATCTTTATTTGATTTATATACCGCCATACTCCCGAAGGACTCAGGGCAGTGAACAGCCAAACGATAAAATACATAAATACAAAATTTAAAAGCAGAATAAAACCGAATTAAACAATTTGGCCCAGACAAAAAACACCCCAATCATTTAAAAACAGATTAAAATTTTCATATTAAAAAAGAAAAGGAGAAAAGATTAGACCAGGCCTGCCTGGTGGAATAAAAAGGTCTTGAGAGCGTGGCAGAAGGTGCGCAGATCCGGGATCCTCTGTATCTCCGGGGGAACTCATTCCAGACAGTAGGTGCCCCCACAGAGAAGGCTCACCCCCTAGGGGCCGCCAGTTGACATTGTTTGGCCGACAGCACCCAGAGGAGCCCCTCTCTACGAGAGCGTACCGGCCGGTGGGAGGCTATTGGTAGTAGTAGGCAGTCCTGTAGGTAACCAGGTCCTAAGCCATGGAGCGCTCTAAAGGTGGTAACCAAAACCTTGAAGCACACCCGGAAGACCACCGGGAGCCAGTGCAGCTCACGCAGGAGAGGTGTTACATGGGAACGCCATGTCACTCCCATTACCACCTGCGCGGCCGCACTCTGCGCCAGTTGGAGCCTCCAGGTGCTCCTCAAGGGGAGCCCCATGTAGAGAGCATTGCAATAGTCCAGGCGGGAAGTGACGGCATGAGTGACCGTGCGTAACGAGTCCCGATCCAGAAAGGGACGCAACTGGTGAATCAGGTGAACCTGATGAAAAATCTTCCCAGTCACGGCCATCAAATGCTCTTCTAAAGGCAGCCGTGAATCCAGGAGGATGCCCAAGTTGTGAGCCCTCTCCATGGGGGCCAATAATTCGCCCCCAATAGTCCAGGGTGGCACCAACTGACTATATTGGGACATCGGAAACCACAGCCTTTTGGTTGAACCTGAGCCTATTCCTCTCCATCCAGATCCACATGGCCTCCAGGCATCGGGACATCACTTCAAGGGCATCGTTGGGGTGATCCGGGGTGGAGATGTACAGCTGAGTTTCATCAGTGTACTGATGGTACTTCACCCCGATACCACGGATGATCTCGCCCAGCGGCTTTACATAAATTTTGAACAAGAGGGGCGAGAGGACCGACCCTTGCAGCATCCCACATATGAGGGGCCTCGGGGTCGACCTCTGCCCCCCTGCCAACACAGACTGCAACCAGTCGGAGAGAAAGGAGGAGAACCACCGTAACACAGTGCCTCCCACCCCTAACTCTTCCAACCAGTGCAGCATGATACCATGGTCGATGGTATCAAAAGCCACTGAGAGATCTAATAGGACCAGGACAGAGGAGTAATCCCTGTCCCAAGCCCTCCAGAGATCATCTACCAACGCGACCAATGCCGTTTCCATGCTGTATCCACGCCTGAAGCCCGACTGGAACGGATCCAGATACGTCGTTTCATCCAGGTGCTGGGAGAACTGCTGAGCAACCACGCTCTCAACAACCTTCGCCACGAAGGTTGTTGCGAGTGTTGAGACTAGAATGCTAGTCTGTTCTTGTTTTAGTCAAATATAATTTGTAAATTGATATATCAGTTTGCTGGGTATATATTTCCATGCATGCAGTAATGATTGAAATTACAGATGGATGCTGGTTAATATTAAATTCTTTATCCTGAGGATTTTAACCTTGTATGTGTGGGATAACTTCATGGTTTCTGGGACATATGGAAACTGAAATCTGAGGAAATAGAAGGAGGGGAGGAGAAAGACAATGAAAACGGTATGCAGCAAATGATACTTAAGTATCTCAGTAATTCAACCATGAAGATTATTAAGTGTTGCCTGGGGCCAAACTCTCTCAACATATTGTATTTAATCTGACAGAACTATTGTAAAAAGTAAAACAGGGAGATGTCTATGGACCTTCTCAGTCATGGTTGTCCCAAAGGTGCTTTTTTAGAGGCAACTGGACTTCCTGGTTTTTCTTTGACGTCGTTTCGCTTCTCATCAAAGTACCCAAAAGTACCCAAAGTACCTTTGGATAAAACAGAGAGATAAAATAAGACAGAGAAAGCACTTAAAGCATGACTTCTGACATTTCCTCCAAGTCCTTTATCAGCATTGATCAGACATTTGTGCATATGGGTCCCTGCGAAGCTGAGGGGAAGCTGCACATTCTCCTGCCAGGTGGAAGAGGCTTAGACTGGAGGGAGGTACTTGACCAGGTGGAAGAAGCTTAGACTGGAGGGAGGGATTTGATCAAGTGGAAGGGGCTTAGACTGGAGGAGGCAATAATATTGTAAGTAATATTGTAAGTCTCTTGCCATCTGCCTTTCCCATAGATAAACACTGAAGGAATTTGAAGGGGAAATTACCTCATGGCCCCATCTGACTCAGCCCATTTTGAAAGTTGATCTTTCTTTTACTGTTCTGCCCACCAAGATACAACCATGAAATCTGGTCATATTCTATTCAGTTTTCTTCTGCTCGATGAACAGACATCTCCTCCTCCTTCCAACCTTTGTTGGGTTGGAAAAGAAGAAAAAGAACCAGTTAAATTTGACTAACCTTCCAAGCATGAGCATTGCAAAAGGTTAACCGACTGAACCAGGCTGAAATGTTAGATGAGGGTCTTCTCAGAAGTATAGCAGTACTTTGTTTTCTACGGCCAGGAGCAGACAAATAATCCTAGCCTGTGTGTAGAAAGCCTTGGCATATCACTCAGGGATTCTGCAGTTTGTTCTTAAAAATAAAACAATTAATTTTGGGGAAGGCACATTCATTTTGGAAGGATGACACAAGCTCCAGGGCCTGCAAGCTCTGTGTTGCTAACTTGTGATATACATCCTTTAAATAAATATATTTATTGCAGTGCTTTTAGGAAATGTTCAGATGTTACACAGAAAACAGCTGTGTGACTACCAATTAAATGAAGAGTAGAAGCCCTATGGCTCTCCAATTATGATTCAGCACAATCCATCTTTGTTTTGATCAGTGATCAAACTGGCTTTAGCTCCCAGGTGCTGGTGGCTAACTACAACTCAAAGGCTACACATTGCTCACCCCCAAATTAAATAGATCCCATAGTTTATATATGCCACATAAACTCTTAATCCCTGTTTAATTTGACTGAAATCTACTGGATAATTTTTCTTCTATTATTTCCCCCAAAAAACAATCAATCAGCCTGTGTCTATGATATATATGGTAGTGGAAAATTGGGCAAACATTTCATGTGAATGTGCTTGCAGATGCTTACAATATTCATAAGAGATATCCTGAGATCAGTGGATACTAATAGATGTGAATGTTTCTCCATTAGATAAGGAGCCCAAAGTATTAGATTATATGAAACATGATTGCAACATGGATTACTATTTTCTGAATTATGAAATGTGTTCATTTTGTTTGTTTTATTTCTATTTTATTTCTATCTAAATATTCTGCTTGGTAAAACTGGGTGGAAATTGGCCAGACTAAAGCTCTTTATTAAACTGTGCAAAGCTCTTCATTAAATTTTGCAATAGTGCAACTTTGATAAATTGCAGTATTTTTCTATATTGATGAAATTAGAAAATGTAACACAATGGAACAATGCTGCCATCTACAGGTCAATATGGCATTAGATAACATAAATGGATGAACGAAATTCTCATAAAATTTCATTAACTATTCTTTATGTATTAGAATAATCTATTAAGTATATTCATCCTGTCTCGTGGAGAACATGTATAAAGAGAGGAAATTCTTCCAATTTCCTGATCTATATATGCATCCAATTTTGGGTTATAAGCATATGACCTTGTTGATGATTTGGAATGCACCAACATTTCCTCTAAGCTTTTCATAGGTTCTGGGCAAATTTGCATATCTTGGCTGAATTTTATATATTGTCTTTAAAAATGCAACTTTATTCAATTCTGCTTAATTCTAAAGAAATAAATATTTCACCTCCATTGTCTTTACTTTCTTTATATTTAGATCTGAAATGGAAGTCAATGAAAACCATACATTTTTAACCCTTTGAACCCTTTGTGATCAATCTGTAACTACTGGGGCTATTATTATTGGTTAATCTTTAGTGAGATTCACAGCCTTTGAAGCTGGTTAATAGCTCAGCAGCTTGAGTCCTAGCCAAGGACCTAGGAACTGTTAAGGTATCGTCGGAGGATGTAAGCTGTTCCGAGTAAGGTGGTTTTTTGTAGAGTCAAAATGTTCAAGTCTGGCAAATTTAGAATTTCTAAATAGCAGGGTAGCCCTTTGGGTATTGCTCTAAGGGCTCCAATTACAATCAGGACAACACACTATTTCTTTTTCCACAGTCGCTCAACTTCAATTTGCAAGTCCCGGTACTTTGTGATTTTTTCTTGCTGCTTATCTTCAATCCGTTCATCACCAGGTATTGCAATGTCAATGAACCATACTATTATTATTATTATTATTATTATTATTATTATTATTATTATTATTATTATTGGTGGAGGTTCATATAATGCCTTTCATTATGGTAGTTCATATAATGCCATAAGGTACCTAAAAAGTTAACAGCAAATATACCATACAAAATATAAAAATTTTAAGTACTCTAAATTAACTCAGATTACTATAAATAGCCTTACTGTAAACTAGCTCAAAGAAGCTGCAAAGGAAGAATCTCTCCAAACTTTTTCTAAAGCCATAAAAATGGGAATTTAGAACAGCTCCTAAATGAATACATCCTGTAGAACAGAGGTCTTCAAACTTGGCAAGTTTAAGACTTGTGGACTTCAACTCCCAGAATTCCTCAGCCAGCAACTTGAGTTGAAATCCACAAGTCTTAAACTTGCCAAATTTGGCGACCCCTGCTGTAGAAGGAGGAAGTCCTGAATGTGCCTAAGAAAGATATTTTTAAGCGACCCTTTCCTACTGATTAACTGATTCATAGCAAGGTAGATTGTTCCTCAAGAAGATTCCATTAGAAGAATCAGGTATCCTGTTTCTTTCCACCACACTACCATCTGCTTCTTTCCATTTGACATGCCCTCTAATCATCAGGTGGAGGAATATACACCTAAGTAGCTTCTGAGACAAAACTGTGAGAGATCTTGGGTTCACAAGCTTCTTGTATTGTTTTCCAATGGATATGAGAAAGATAGCTATAATTCCCAGTCAACTGTTCAGAGTTGGCTGAAGAGAATTAATTTAATTCCGAACAGAACCAGGGCTGTTTGGAGTTAAATGTATCTCTTTACAAATATTAGACAGGTCATCTTACTTGTTTTTCTGAGCATATAACATCCTAATCACCTCATAACTCAGTGCTATGGGATCTCTGGGCCATTGCATGTATGGAAGATAATATCACATGGTTATGATTATTTTATGAATCAAAACCCTGAATTTAAAGAGTATGGTGAGAGTAAACTGCCCTCTGCAGAGTAGAGCGACGGACCAGACAGCGTTGCAACACAGATACTCTCAGACTCCGAACGTTGTTAGAAAAATAAATAGTCTTTACTTGTAAAACAAACAAACCTGGCTTCTCTCCTTCTGGCCTCTTCTAGTAGTCGTGAGGTTACATTGGCCAAAGTTAGTTCCTGCTGTGTGAGAACTTCAAATGATGTTACTACGTCGTCGTAGCTCTCATCTAGCAATGATAACAGTATATAAACCTGTTGCTGCTCAGAAAAAACCACCTCCTTCTGATGTAGCTCTTGAAAAATGCTTTTTATGCAATTCAGGTGTAATAACATGTCACCACCCTTAAGGAGTCTTGTGCGAAACAACTTTTGTGTAATGTTAATTTGCGCCCCTACAGTGTCACGAACATAAAGACGTTTCAAATTTCCCCAGCATTTTGCAGCAGACTGTTCACCCTCGATATGAACAAGCTGGGTATCGTCTAGAGACAAACCAATAATACACAATGCACTCTCATTCTTCTTCTGGAACTCGGCTATCTTCCTGGCATCCTCAGCATCGTCAGCATTCCAGGAGGTCACATCTGGTGGATTCTGCACTACATCCCATAGCCCTTCTTTGCGCAACAGGAGACTGCACTTGGTGGACCAGGATTTGTAGTTGGTGCCATCCAGCCAGGTAACCAGCGATAAGTTGGGAGCTTGACCTTGTGCCATCCTCACCAGGATATTAAATACGTATCAGAACGTCTGGAGCAATAATGTGTGTTGCAACTCTCTTATTGCTGTAACTGGTACACACACTCTGGCACTGGGCCCATAACCAGTGTTGAGGGTAAACTGCCTTCTGCAGAGTAGAGCGACGGACCAGACAGCATTGCAACCCAAATACTCTCAGACTCTGAACGTTGTTAGAAAAATAAATAGTCTTTACTTGTTGTAAAACAAACAAACCTGGCTTCTCATAAACAAAGATAACACTTTCAATACAAAACAAAGTTTGCTTACAGTTCTAGTTCCGTAACACCGTCACAGTATCTTTAGCAGTAATATCACGAGCAGGAGTGAGCAGGAGTGAATGAACTTCCTGCCTTCCTTTTATTTCTGTTTTAACCACTTAATCAATTAGTCATCTTGTAGCAGTTAAAGTTACAGTACATATTATCTACCCAACCGTAGGATAAGGATCCAACAGAGTAGTTCAAAGTTATGCAGGAAAGTTATTCTGGAAGTGCTCAGGAAAAAGCTGGATAATGTCATGGAGGCAACATGGATAATTACTTTAATACAATACAAAAGATGATTCCATTATATGTTTTACGCACTATGCACCACATTTATATAGGATTATTCTGTCAATTGTTTATATTGTAAGCCAGTGAATGCTTACTGGTAAATAAACCCCATTAAGTTTGATAAAATGTATTCCACGTCCTAGTACGATGAAAGATCTGATTTAAAATCTTGAAGTTGTGATTAAATTGTGGATTGCTCTTCTGCAGGTCATCTCTTAGATGCTTTGCCTCAGTTTGTTTTCCTCTTTACTGTTTCATGGACTTCCTAACTGAATAGGCAAGGACAAGTCATGAGCCGCCTTGTTGCAGAGGGCCATTTTCTCTTACCCTGCCCTGGCTGACAGTCAGCATTCATCCAGGCTTACTTGTTCTTTCTAAATAACACAACAGGATTTTGTATGGCTTTATATTTGTATAGTATTCTTTAAAATATCTGTGTGTTCCCAATTTTTGAAGTGATCATTCACATTCATTCTAATATTTGCCCCCCTTGGTTTCACAGTCCACCTGTGTGCACTGAGATCTCCATTCTGTATGGTCTGCAGAAGATCCCTATCTGAGCTTTGCAGGATGTATGCCATCTTTCAGTCAGTCAAACCAGGGGTGAGTTCTAAATTTTTTTACTACTGGTTCTGTGGCCATGGCTTATTTTGTGGGCATGGTGTGGAGGTCATGTGACTTTGTTGGCGTGGTTAGCTGGTCATGTGACAAGGTGGCCATGGCTATGTGTATAGGGACTACTCAGAGGGCTGAAAAAAGTCATTTCTGACAGGGCCACGCCCACAAAGCCACACCATGCCCACAAAGCCACGCCCACAGAAACGGTAATTAAAAAAATTGGATTTCACCACTGGGGAAAAGTCCTGATGTCATGTGATGCCACCGTGATGACATGAGTTTGACACCCCTGTGCTACAAAGTTTGGACAGCCTGTTCATGTTTCTCCATTGCTGGCTTTCCATTCTATACATTGATATTGGTCTGATGATTATTTGATAGGCTTTGGATTTCAGGTATAAAGGAATCTTCTAGGGCACTAATAAAAATATAAATTTAAAAAAGGGGGATTTTTTTGTAGAGGAACTCAACTTGTCTAAAATCCTTTCCTCTTTTTTTATTCCTTGCTATAATTGCTCATCTATATAATGCAAAGAGAAATTACTGCATGTCATCTAAATTAATTTTATCAACGGCTATAAGAAGAAAAATACATTTAGAAAAAAGATTATTGATGTAAAACATGCATTTTGGTTTTGGGTTCTGCTTCTCCCATCTCTTCTACCTATTTTCTAGTTCCATCAAAAACGCATAAAATAACTGTTACGTTACATATCAATTTTTTTCTGTTCTATCCATTGTCACTCACTGTAGTACCAGACTAATTTGATAAATGCAAGCAGGACTGAAACCGCAACAAGGCAACTGAGAAAACAGAGGGAGGTGTCAGCAAAAATCCCTTGAGGACTGCAAAACCACAAAACTCACTTAGGGAACCAAATCCACAGAAAGCGAAATGGAAAATCACACACCAAAAGAACTGGAGTGAGAACGGAATGTACTTATTATGCATTTTGTTTCAACAATAAGTAGTTGCAATAGCTACACTGACATACAACAATAAGTTATTTATAATTGTGGCAAGTCCTTGCAGCATTTTAATCATGAGAATTATGAGAACTAAAATTATTCCATTGATAGATTGGCATCTTAATCCATTGTCCACATTCTCTGAGATACTCCACCATTCCCATTAGGCCGGCAGAATATTCATTCCTCCAGAATAATGCCCAACAGCAAGCCAATTGTGATGGGGGAAAGGATTGTTTTTCAAGAGCTGTGGTCTAACTAATTGTTAATAACAGTTGTTGCGTATTATGCTTTTTTATTTGAAAATTATTTGAAAAGCCTGAACACTGTGAATTTTTATTTATTTATTTAAAAGATTTCTACCCATTCATGGAAGAACTTGCAAAATGAGTGGCAAAAATAGCAATATCATGGAAAGGGAAAATATTAAAATATATTAAATATTAGTGAGTAGACTAAAGAATGGTTGTCACTTCTACATTATATCTTAATGATATATAAAGAATAACTCCCAGCTGTAGAAACATACTTGGAAAAGATAGCTCAGCATAGCAGCTCATTCTCGAAAAGCCTGTTAACTCATATACTAAAAGTATATACAATGTTACATAATTCCAAAAAGAACTGTAAAAATAAATGAAAAATATTTTAATGTGTTTTTTAAAATATATAACAAAAAGAGGTTGGTTTATTGATGGCCTTCAAAATTATAAGCATTATCAATCAATAATTTTGTACTACATTGTAATTTGTAATATTGTACTAAAGCAAATTGAAAGACCCATTGCACATGAAAAACTAAAGAAAGGAGAAAAAGGAATATTTTAAATCCCCTGAAGACAGCCCTAGGTTTAGGGAAGTAAACATGGATATAAGCAATCCTTCAGATATTCTGGCTGTAAACAAGGGAAATTAACAGGCATTCACATTCATCTAAGGTAATGTTTTTGTCATGATCATGTAATAAAATAATCTCAAGTATAATTATCTCCATTTAAATAAAGACATTAGGGATCGTTAATGTTTCACGTAGTTATTTTGAAATCAGAATTAGTAGATTAATTCTGACATGCTAAAAATCTTTTAAAATAGAATTCATTAAACTTTTCCTCAATCCCAAATAGGAAAGTGCAACCACATCCAAGGTCAATAATTATAATATATACAACCACCAGGCAGTCTTGGCAGGATTGAACCAAAGTCCATTCCTCCCCATCCAGACCTAGTCTCTGGACACTGGGTTATTAACAACTCACCTGTATAGCCCAAGATTGAGATGTGCAGTTGGTAACATGTGTTGTAAACCTAAAAGGTTTCACATGCCACAAGCAGGTCTTTTCCTTCCACTAGCTCATATTTTCTGACCTCGCACAAAAACCACAGGATGGCATGTCCTTTAAATATTTGGGTTAGCTTCTGATTCAAATGTGTTTTAAATGTTATTTTTAATTTAAGAAAGAGAAACCCTAATGTAAATATTATGTTCAGGTTGAAAAACTGGGTGGAAAACACACTGTGATTTTATATTTTCACAAGCCTCCTTCAATTGTCAGAAGTATTTAACCCTCCCCAGAGGCTTTCTGAGGGAAAAAGAAAGTGGCACATAATACATTTCTCCCCTCCTGGAATATATTTGCTTTATTGATACATTAAAAAGAAAAAAAATGTCAATTTAAGGCAAACAGGGCTAAAGGCTAAGAAAATGGTTTTTTTCAAAAGGCACATACAAGCCAAGCTCCCTTAATCATTTTTAAAACCTGAACATTGGACATGTGTAAATCTCTACCTCAAAAGGCTCTTCGGGAACAGATTAAACTTTCTAGCACATAAGTCAAGACATTCTTGTCCTCACAGTTCTGCAATCATGAATTACTTATTTTCAATCAATTTTGTGTTTATTCATGTTCTTGCTAAGCAAGACCAGCATGTTTTGCAACATCTTCAGTTTTACCGATCATGAATTCTCATTAACTTCCAAATAAATTAATAGATTACTAGAAAAGTTCAAAGTTTATTTTTAATCATCAGTAAACACTGTCCTAATTATTAATAAAGTCTGAAAATTAATGATTGTTACCCCTAACAATAATATTGAACCACAATATTATAACTTTCTGATAAAGGCTATAATTCCTGTAAGGAACTTCTTTCCTTCCTCTTTTACCACTTCAGGTGTTGAGGGAGACACCAAGTTCTAGCTCTTGCTCTTCCTGCAGTCTCAACCATTGTTATTTGGTGCTGTTGTAGTGTGGCCACCCTTTGTCTCTCCTTCTTCTTCTGGGTCTGCCTCGGGTTCTTTGACCTTCTCCTCTTTTTGTATATGCCTTGTATGGTATGGAATCCCACTGCATTCTCTCCAGGTGAGCAAACCACTTTATTTGCTGGTTTTGTATGTAGTTGAAAATTATTTCTATGATCTCATTTTTTATTTTATTTCTTCTGCTGATTCCAGCAGCTTTCCTCAGACGTCTCATTTCCGTGGTGACTCACTTTCGCTTATATTTTATTGTAAGTGTCCATTTTGGCACTGGTAACCTAAGGTGGGGATGAATATGCTTCATATGAGATGTTTCTTTGTACTGATCCGTACTGTCTTATTTTGTAGGAGTGAGCTTCTACAAGGAACAAGACTAGATATTGTGATGGGGGAATTTTGTCACCTTTTTAAACTTTCATTTCATTGAGGGACAACAAACTTTCAGTTGCAGAATAAATATTTATGTATGCTTTCACAACTCAACCTTCCTTTATTTATATTACATTACCTAAGGGACTTACTCCCCTATCAATTATTAAAATTTTAGAAAATTGTTATTTAGCCTGAAACATAATATACATATTATTTTAATTTTGCATGCTTCTTTCCCTTTTTTATATTATCAATTTTTATTAGTTTATAATGTAGCATACAAACAAAATGCAAAAGTAAATAGTAGGAGAAAAAGGAAGGAGAAAAGTGGAGGAAAGAGAGAGGGGGAAAAAAAGAAAAGGCATTGACGACTCCCTTCGGTGTAGTAAAATAAGGTATTAACATCAAACCTCAATGTTTTACTTTTATATAATAGTTTAAACTAGCCATTTCTATAACAACAAATCTGTTTAATCAGTAAAACCCAAAGTCAAAGTTTCATTTTTTTTCCACCTCAAGCACAAAATCTAGAAGTGATTTCCAAGTAGAAATAAAAGTATTTACATTTTTTTTTCTTTGACCAAAGCACTCAATTTAGCCATTTCTGTTAACTCCTAGTTTCTGCAGCCATTTGTCCATTGTGGGGATCACGGTGGCCTTCCATTTCTGTGCATAGAGTAGTCTTGCTGCTGTCAACATATATAACATCAAAGTTCCAATTTTTTTTTCCAAAGTCCTTTTCCATTAAAATAAAAGTCTCTGGTCTTCTATTTATATTCACGTTAAGATTTTTCTGTATTAAGATATGAATCCTGCTCCATTATTTATTTGCTTTATCTATTTATGTACACCATAAATAATAAAAAGTCCTTTCTTTACTTTTACATTCGCATTTGAAATACCATTATACATTCTTGACAATTGTCTGGAGTTAAATACCAATGATACATCATCTTATAGAAGTTTTCTTTTAAGTTACAATTTAATATAAATTTTAAAGCTTTCTTCCACATGTTCTCCCATTGTTCAAGCATTACATTATATCCAAAGTTCCTTGCCCACTGAATCATACAATGCTTCCCTTGTTCATTTCCCAAATTTAAATTCAATAACATTTTATAGAATTTAGCAATAATATGTTCATCGTTACCGTACATAAAGGTTTCCCATTCATTTTTAACAATTAAACCCATAATTCTTTTTGTCTAATTTAAATCTTTCTTTCAATTGTAGATATATAAACCAATGGCAGACGTGACCTTCCTTCTGATTCTGGCTCCTCCTTAAACTTGAGGATAGGGTCACTCAAGTTGAAAGACATTATTTTACCATAAATCCACCAGTTCGGCTTCGTCATCATGCATGCTTCTTTCTCAAAAGGCGAGGCAGTGCCTGATTGATACCTACATTAGCATAAGAGCCGAATGTCTTAAGTCACACTCAAAAAGTAGGGCAAGGAGAAAAATTAATGGCAGTTGCATTCTCATTTCTATTTAATCAAATTAAATATGCTAATGCACAATTATATGCATTTCATCATTCCCCTTATCTGTCATATAACAAAATACAATTTAGAAATTGCATATTACAATATGTACACATTACAGGTAGTCCTCGACTTATATTTAGTGGCCGTTCAAAGTTATGGCGGCACTAAAAAAAAAAGAGACATGACCATTTTTCACACAATCGTTGCACCATGGTCATGTGATCAAAATCCAGAGGCTTGGCAACAGACTCATATTTATGATGATTGCAGTGTCCCAGGGTCATGTGATCACCTTTTGCAACCTTCTTACAAGCTAAGTCAATAGGGAAGACTGATTCACTTAACAACCATGTCATTAACTTAACAACTGCAGGGATTCACCTAACAACTGTGGCAAGAAAGGTCATAAAGTGGGGCAAAATTCACTTAACAAATGTTTCGCTTAATAACAGAAATTTTGAGTTCAGTTGTGGACTACCTGCACAATATTACAACTTTTGGAACTCTCTGGAAGTTGCATCAAACTTTTGAAAACTACTTGCTATCCTGGACTTATTGTCCAAATCGGCTAAGGCTGCATTTCAGTTGCAGATGAAGCATGATTTTTCAGATCTAAATTAAGTGGACAAACTCCATGAATAAATCATTTCCTCTGTAGAAAATATCCGTCTATAACAAGCAAAGCTCTGCAGCTGTCAACAGAAGGAGATTCTCTGTTGTTCTCGGCCTCATTTGATTCTGATCCCGAGACAGAGGAACAGCTGAAGTCTCAAAAAGGAAAATGGGGATGTCCAGCACTGAAAACTGAAACCATGACATTTGCCTTAAATAATTTCTGACCAGCAGCCAAATATGCAAAATAAGTTTTGCCTACCAAGGGACAGTATCCCTTTTCCTCCCACACTTTAATCAGCCTGGGAAGAAATTTCCAGTAGCAGCTAGCTGTTTATTTAGCTAGCCTTTCCTTCTGAATGAATGCAAAAGATTTGATTCTCCAGATGCAGAACATATTCTTTCTAACAATCCAATAGCCTCTCTTCTGCTCAGGATTTTCCCAAAAGGGACCGGGTAAACAGGTAGCAGCCTGCAAATGTAGTAACTTGCAATTGTACATTTGGGTGGATGAGCAATAAATTAGAACCTCTTTAATTTATAATCTAATTAGTCATAGTCATAGATGTGTATATTTTCTAAATCAGGCTACTAGTTTTGCTCACAAAAAGTTTCATATCAGGTATATTCAATTTAAGAACAAATGTATTGCAGATTGATTCTACTATCAATTCTTATATGATGAAATAAAATTTCATTTATTAAACTCTATTTTTATCTCTACTTCTAAATTGCTTATTGATGGGGAATGTATTTTATGGGTGCTACTACACCATACATCTTGATCTGTCACTATTCTCAAACTAATCAAATATTTCCCATTTTAATATTGTGGGGTATTGCCTTTTAACTTGCCTTTTATCTTATTTTTATTGTGATTATCAAATGGTTATTCTCATGTTTGTTTAGCTGTAAATTGCCAAGTATTTCTAGATTTTTGCAATATACAAAGACTGGAATAAAAATAATGAATCACCTCTTTAAAATTATTATTATAGTGTACAGTACTTTCTATTGGTTTTTCCTCTTAGAAATAATCCTGTGATCACGTATTGCTCCTGAATTAACTTGGGTTGCCTATTGTAATTTGTTTGCTCAGTAGAAGAGACTCAATGCTGATGTATTTTTCTGCAATTGTGTTTGCATAACTTTAAATTAATCTTGTTCTTCTCAATTACTCCAATGGTACCCCAGTTTAGACAATATATTCAGTTATAACTAAGCACAATTCCACAATTCCTGACTTTACAGAACATTCTAGGCTAAATGTAACTGGTTGTTCATGGTTCAGCATTTTGTGCCAATACAGCAGCTACTGTGGAACTGTAGTCAAACAATCCACTGTATTCTTCCACAAATGTCATAAATCTGTATCCATATGGGTAGACAGGCTGTATCTCTTTCCAGAAATCAAGCTGCAACATCTCACAAAATGAATATTATAAACAATCTAGCAATCTAGCCCATGTTTATTCAACAGATGAACTGTTGTGATTGATTGCTCAGCGTATGTGTCTTAAATAGGGATTGGTCCAAAAAAAGGCAATGCCAAAGAATGTTCAAACTATCTCACCATTACACTTATTTCACATGCTTCTAAAATTATGCTTAAAATTCTACAAGCTAGGCTCAAGCAGTATGTGGATCGAGAGTTACCAGAAGTACAGGCAGGATTTCGAAGAGGCAGAGGAACTAGAGATCAAATTGCCAACATATGCTGGATCATGGAGAAAAACATCTACTTCTGCTTCATTGACTATGCTAAAGCTTTTGATTTGTGTGGATCACAACAAATTGCGGCAAGTTCTTACAGAGATGGTAGTACCAGACCATCGTATTTGTCTCTTGAGAAACCTATATGTGGGTCAAGAAGCAATAGTGAGAACTGGACACAGAACCACCAATTGGTTCAAAATTGGGAAAGGAGTCCGGCAAGGCTCTATACTGTCACCCTGCCTATTTAATTTATATGCAGAGTACATCATGAGAAAGGCTGGGCTAGATGAATCAAAAGTTGGAATTAAGATTGCCGGGAGAAATATCAACAACCTCAGATATGCAGATGATACCACTCTAATGGCAGAAAGTGAAGAGGAACTAAAGAGCCTCTTGATGCGGGTGAAGAAGGATAGTGTAAAAGTTGGCTTGAAACTCTACATTAAGAAAACTAAGATCGTGGCATCCTCTCAATTCCTGGCAAATAAATGGGAAAGAAATTGATATTTTCCTGGGCTCCAAAATCCCTGCAGATGGAGACTGCAGCCAAGAAATTAAAGGACGCTTGCTCCTGGGGAGGAAAGCTATAGCAAATCTAGATAGCATTCTAAAAAGCAGACAACAAAAGTGTATATAGTCAAGGCCATGATTTTCCCAGTTGCAATGAATGGCTGTGAAAGCTGGACCATAAGAAAGGCTGAGCGCCAAAGAATCGAGGCCTTTGAACTATGGTGCTGGAGAAGACTCCTGCGAGTCCCTTGGACTGCAAGGCGATCAAACCGGTCAGTCCTAGAGGAGATCAACCCTGACTGCTCTTTAGAAGGCCAGATCCTGAAGATGAAATTCAAATACTTTGGGCACCTAATGAGAAGGAAGGACTCACTGGAGAAGAACCTAATGCTAGGAAAGATTAAGGGCAAAAGAAGAACACAACGTCAGGGAAAGCAATGGCTAGATGGAGTCACTGAAGCAGTAGGCGTGGACTCCAGAGAAGAGTAGAGGACAGGAAGGCCTGGAGAAACATTGACCTTGGGGTCATGATAGGTCAGACACAACTTTGCAACTAACAATGACAACAAAAAAGTCTTAAGGACTTTTTTCCTCACACCTCTGCAACTCCTCTGACTTCACCTCTCTTACTTTACCTGTAATTGCTAAAAACATCCCACTGTGAAAACTGCAACTTCATCTAGACCACGGGTGTCAAACTGGTGGCCTGTGGACCAGATGCGGGCCACACCAACCCCAGCTCCGCAAAGGCAAAAAATATCACGATACATCACTTGATGCAATTGAGTTTGACACCCAGGACCTAGACTTTCTGCAATATAAATCTTCACATAGATTAAAAACAAAAATTCTATCCTCAAAGTACATCATCCTGGTTGGCCCCACTCATTTAACATTAGTGCCCTGCCCACTGCAATCATTACTCCCTTCCTCAAATATTAAGGTAGATGCTGGTCATCAAAATTTCTCACCCCTACTTTACAGTGTAATCCAGGGGTGTCAAACTCAAGGCCTGCGGGCCAGATCCAGCCTGTGGGGTGCCTAGATCTGGTCCATGGGCCTACCTTGGAAACAGCAAAGCACCAGCTCATGGTGCCTCTGCTAGAGAAAATGGAGCTTGGGGGAGCCAGCGCAGCCCACCCGGGCTATGTTTTTGGCCGTGACAGCCTCCTGCAGCCCTCCGCCAACAAAAATGGAGCTGAGGCGGGCCGTGAGTGGCCTCCCTAAGCTCCGTTTTTGCTGGCAGAAGGCTGCAGGAGGCCAACACGGCCAAAAATGGACCCTTGATGAGTCTCATCGAGCTGGCCACGCCTACCCTGGCCACACCCCTGCTCATGCCCCCCAGCCCCCTGAGGTCAAACACAACCCTGATGCGGCCCTCAATGAAATCGAGTTTGACACCCCTGGTATAATCCATTGAGTATTACAAATGTGTGTTGTAGGAGAGCTGTATTAGTTTGTAATAGCAAAAAAAAAAAAATCAGAAAAAGACTGGTGGCCCCTTTTCCAACCAATGGATTTTATCAAAAGACATGCAATTTGTGAAAGCTTATGCCTTTCAAAAAACAAGTCCTTAGTCAGGAAAGATGTTACCAAACCTCTTCTGAAATATGGGCATTCTAGAAAGACAGATGTTGGTTCCAAACCAGTGCCTCTTAATTCTATTGACGTATCCAGAAATATTGCAGTTGGTAAAATAAACAGAGTGCAAATTCATTAAGGTAAAAAGGCAGGGATTACTAATTTCCTGGTATATCTTGGTATATTTATTGGACAAACTGTTATTCCACCCTTCCAGTAAATTTCCTGTGCATCTGTGCATGGTTTTGTGCAATTAGATCACCCTTTTAAACTTTTATCCTGATGAGCAACTGTTGGTTGCTATAACAGAGTCTCTCTTAACAACAATAAAGCAGGCAAATCCAAACACAAAACAGCCAGCAAAAGTTAATTGTGGAATTCGTTAACAACTCATGACCAAACCATTTCACACGCTGAGTGGGAAGCGCCTACATACTTCTATTAAGCAATAGTTCAAAAACTAAGTAATCATTGTGCATATCTCTTTAACAAGAAGAAACAGAGAAGTAACTCCTCCTACAGGATGTTGGCTTCCAAAGGAAAAAGGAGGCTTGGAACTCATATAACCTGACTTCTGTAGTGCAACTGAGCTTTTGCTTTCTGTTTTTACTTCTCTCAACCTCAGAATTGGGCTCTTGTTGCTAGGAGCTACTAAGAATTTTAGGATGGCCCAGCAATTTGTAGCTAGTCATATTGCATCTGATAAAGTGGTTATATTTGGAAAGAACAGTTGCCCTTTCTGTAAAAGAGCACTAGATCTTCTGAAACAAATTAATATCAAGCTTGGCCACTTGGAATATATTGATCTTACAAGCCAAAAGAATATGGATGCCATTCAAGACTACCTTATGCAGTTAACGGGTGCCCGAACGGTGAGTTTCCTTTACAAACAGAATGAAAGAAGAATGTTATAACTAAGAGTGAGATCATGTGTTTTGCCTTCTGAGTATATAAGGAAAAGGTCTCTGTTTTCATCTGGCTGTTTTCCAATAATATAACCCACATAATATGCTCTTTTAACAGTTGAACTGTTGGTACAATATTGCTTTTCCAACAAGCTGAAATGTGGATTAGGAAATAGCTGAATAATTATCTGAAACAAAGTCACCAGCTAGAGGATTTGTGTCTGGATCATATTATGTGGGTGGTTACAATGAGTTTTGGGCTGCATTCCCACATGTAAATGGGGTTTATTTGGAGCTAGTTTATGTGTTATGAATCAACCCAACTTCTGCAGTTTGTAAACTCTGGTTTGGGTTTAGTGAGATGTGATAAACGTAATAAACTTTGAGATTGCAAAGGGAAGCAATACTGAGTTCTTACAGCTGTTAACAAAGCTCAGAAAAATGGATGAGTTATGTGGTCTTTGTGTCTAAATATAGCTTGTTTCTTCATCTGGTTCCTCAGAATGTAAAGTGCTCAGAGCAGTCCTCCATTCTGTTTTTGCAAAATCCTTACCTGGTGTCTTAGACTGGGAGAGGTAAAATTTGAATCCTGGATCTATCTTTGGAAACAGCACTATTTAGGGACCAGAATGCAATATCTCTTTGAAGTTACGGGAATATAAATGACTATAGACAACCCATGATGCATTGAATCATTCTTTCAGAGATAAAGTAAATAACCACAGGCGGGGTGGGGGGGGGGAACGGGATGGAACAATGGGAAAGGGAGTAACTTCTGACTTCCTGATTAAGATTTGCTTGTGGAAAACTGGCAGAGAATATAAAAAATCATTCCTCCTCCTCTTTAGTTAACCTGTAGAATTTCCTGTCCCTTTCCTTGGTGGGGGAGGGAGAGAAAAGGACTGAGGACTATGAGGACAACTGCATCCCCACTCCCTATCCCTCCAGGGAAGAATCACCCATTGACTGATAGCATCCCCCAGTCAGCCCTACCTTACCAGCAGGCATCCAAGTCACTGCCTTGTCCTTCCCTCACTGCCCTCACTATTTAGAGATTTCAAATTTATGTCTTAATTCCAAAGCAGTCAATCACTCTTGCCTGTTGGGCCTTACCACCAACCAATTCCACAGCAGCCAGAGGGGGGCAGAAAAGGGGGCAGAAAAGAGGGCAGAGATATACGTCTCCCATCTTCTCTTATACTGGGTATCTATGGTTTTTGGGGAAATGTAGTCCCAAATGTAGTTGGAAGAAGCAGTGGTGCTGAAACAGCAGCAACTTTGCCAAATTTCAGTCCCATGGTAGTAGTGGGTCCCGGATTTTGAATGCATTCTTTAAGTCGGCCCATTTGTGGTATGTTGATTCAAAAATTGTTGCACTGTGATGCATCTATTTGTCTAGTTGAAGGTTACAAAGACAGAATTTTAGTAGTATATAAACCAATATATTGTTTTTAACTTTTGCAAGACAACTTTCTCAGTGATTATTCTGGGAATTGTCTGGGATGGTGAACCTTTTCTGGACCGAATCCCCAAAATGCAATGTGCGCGCAGTCCCACATATGTGCCCTGCGTATGCACGCTCAGGGGGCCTACATAGCCCTCCACATGCGCCTTGCCCCCCAATGCATGTGCACATGGCCTGCCCACACATGCCCTGCGCATGCATGACAGAGACCCAACAACCAGCTGACTGGTGCGATGCTTGCACACATGCAGAGCAGAGCTGAACTGGGGCAACGGCTCGCATGCCCACAGAGAAGGTGCTGCATGCCACACGTGCCATAGGTTCGCCATCATGGATCTAGTGGATGCTACACTGATAAAGGTTGAGGTACAATCACATATTACTGAGTAAGTGGAAATATCATTTGGTGAGGGAAAATTGTTGTTGCTTTTTCCTAGTCATGGGGTGCATTACTTAGAACAGTTGAAAAATCTACAAAATAGAGTTTTGTTTCTTTGTGGAAAATATAGTGTGTTCACTCCATAATCTTGGAAGTTCTACAACTTAACCATGACTAGTATGCAATGAAATAGAGTATTTGAAATATTCCAACACAGCAGACATACTTAATAGGAAAATATCGCATATGTGTTCTGAACCAGCTGCATTGCATATAATAAGTTCTGTATTATATAAGGATGAAGTTCCATATAAATTTATTTCATATTGCAGCAGAGAAAACAGAAAGCCAGATTCCTACTTCCTGTTTACAGCTATGTAACTAAAATGTTTCTTTATATGCAAAGCAAGAGCCAAATAGATTTCTCTGCCTTCAGAACACAATACATGACAAATAGGCCTGGGGCATTTCAGCCCCTCCCGAGAATAACTCCAAGCAACTAATGTGAAACCAACTTGATATCTTTTTTACTCTCTCGCTTAATGGTTGAAGTATCCCTTCCCTTTGCTTGTTCCAAGAAGAGGAGGCATTGTAGAGTGAAAGAAGCTAGTTTCACTTAATAAATTACTGCATATAAAAGGCATAAATGCAGTGTGAGTGAAAATGAATCCACCAAGCATCTCTTATGTAAGCCTTGTAAAAATTGAAGTGTCTTTGGCAAACCAGGGTCATTCTGAACTTTATTCTGTTTTGCGTTTATTGTAGGGAATCAAGTTTATTTAAAATCAACAATTTGTGTTACAAAATAGAATGCCATGAATGTAAAAAACCCTGATGCTAGTTAAATGGAGCAGAGTCCCAAAATCAATGCCTTTCAAAAGCATGGTTCACTTCCTTCCGGTTTTGTTGCTTGGCTTTTGTAAGCTGATTTCAAAATGTTTTGACTTTTTGGGTAATTATTCAAATAGGGCAACAAGATGTTTCATAGCAGGCAGGTATTTCTTCTTTGGCACAAAATTTGAGAATCAGTTTGGTGTAATGGCTAAGGTGGTAGCCTAGAAATCAGGAGATTGTGAGTTCTAGTCCTGACTTCGCAGGAAAGCTGCCTGGATGATTTTGAGTTAGTTACTCTCTCTCAGCCCAACTCATCTCACAGGGTGGTTGTTGTGAAGAAAAATAGGAGAAGAAAGGAGTATTAGGTATGTTTGCTGAGTTACTTTTAAAGTAATAAAGGTGGGATAAAAATGTATAAATAAATAAAATTTGAATGATGAGTCTTATGACAGACCGACTGTTGTAGCGATAGCTCAGTTTAACTGCTTTTTATCTCCATTGCAAAATATTTAGAGTTTTTCAACCCAACTTAAACTGTATTAACAAAACAAAATATATAGACTTTTACTTGAAACCCTTCTAAATCTATGTTAATTGCAGCCCCTATAATCTCAACAATGTCAAATTGACTGGGGATTATAGGCGTTGTCTGGCATTTTTAGAGAATTACTAAATTGAAAAATATGAAGTTGCAGATACAGCTAGATGTAATTCTAAGGGTTCTGAGCAAGCAAGTTAAGCTGCCTTGGGTTCTCCATGCCCCATTTCCTTCCATCGTTACACTGAATGCTTTCTGGCATATATCAAAGACAGGAAACCAGCTACTAATCTGTCTGGCCCCAAGGGATGAGCAATTTACTTATTATTATGGTGGTTGTTTTTTGTTTGTTAGTTTGTTGTCTTTATGTTCTTACTGTTTATTTATTTATTTTTTTAGATTTTATAAGTCGCCCACAGTCTATTGGAGTGAACAGCCCTAACACATTTAAATAGTAATAAAATCTCCAGGCTTATTTTATTGGCATGACTTTTACTCATAGCTAATGATGCAGCTTTTAGCCTGCTCCTTTTCCTTACGTTATCATTTGTTACTCTAACAGCAATATTTAAAGTTTGTGTTTCATGATGAGACAGAAGTCTAAAGAGATTTTGTCTGCTGAGTAAAATGTTATGCTTGCTTTCTAGGTTCCTCGAGTTTTTATTGGGGAAACATGTATTGGTGGTTTTACAGATCTAGATGCTCTAAACAATAGTGGAGAACTTTCTGTCATGCTAAAGAAGATTGGGGCTCTGTGAAGGTAAGCATCTAGGTGTGGTTCCAATTAATGTAATGGGATAGAGGAAATCAAGATTCTCTTTGAGAAAATTATCATCTGAGAGAGGCTTTTTATGTATAAGAACTTGCAAAGTCCCCATATACAAATAAACAGCATGTTAGTGGCTGCTTTTGCAGATAGCTTAGTGCACAGAATTACACCCAAGCAGTTGTATGAAGGCTGAGTTGCTTTGATGCTTAGCACATTAGTACCTTACTATAAAACGGGTGTCAAATTCACATTGTCACGGCGGCATTACATGATGTATCACAACTTTTTTCCCCTTTGCCAAACCGGGCATGGGTGTGGCCAGCGTGTGATGCATCCAGCCCGTGGGCTGCGAGCTTGACAGCCCTGCTATAAAACATGATTGGCCCTTGACATATATATATATATATATATATATATATATATATATATATATATATATTTACTATCCTGTACTAACTTTGAGTATTCTACAGAAGCATGTAGTTCTTGGCATCCTGTAGAGCAGGGTTATGCAACTTTTTCAATAAAGAGGCCAGAGTTCCTTCTTACATCTTGTAAAAGCCATATATCTATGGAGATCATGGATGTCTTGAAGGTGTTTTTTCAAGAAGCAACTGGACTTTCTGGTTTTTCTTTGAGGATGTTTTGCTTTTCATCCAAGAAGCTTCTTGGATGAAAAGCAAAACTTCTTCAAAGAAAAAACAAAGTCCAGTTGTCTCTTGAAAAAACACCTTTGTAGAAGCCATATTAGATGTCATGACATCACTGAACTGGTAACGGTTGACCTTTTCAGTTTCTTCTGTCTCTCATTCTCTCTCTTCATTTGGAAGAGGTTTGGATGTTAAACTGGCAACATGGGAGCTATAAGTCTTGCAGAGATTGAGGCATCTATTTTGTCTCCTAAATCACTACAGCAATTAGAAGCATTTGCCTAATTCATAGTGAGGTTCACTAATTTTAAGCTGCGCAGTGAATATCCCCAAGCTTTTAAAATATTAAATATGCTTGAGCTATTTGCAACTTTCTAGCATTAGCAATGAGAAGATGCGCCCCTGAGATGAACATTGGTGGGCCTTTAATCCACCTTTGAGTTATTCCCTCCTCCCAGATTAATCATTTCTAGTGAGAGTTACAAGAAGCAGACAAAAATCATGTACATCCGGAAGGAGAGTTAAAGCAGGGAGAATAATCATACTGCCGGACTGTTCCTTGAAACCAAACAAGAATTAGGATTTTGTTTACATTTCAGTGCAGAATGTGAGAAGTGCCTAATTTTGCATTTTCTAATAAATATTAAAATTGGGTAATCTCCATTTTCCACATTTCACAAGTACTTTGCCAATTTAAATATTTGTTGATACTCTTCTCATACTGTGTTTTCCCGAAAATCAGACCCTGTCTTATATTTTTTTTTGCACTCCGAAATAAGCGCTTGGCCTTATTTTTGGGGAGGTCTTATTATTTTGGGGCACGTGTAGCAAGATGGGGCTCCTCTTGCCATTTTAACTGATTTCCAGCTCTGCGTTTAAATATTTTCGGGGAGGGCTTATTTTTGGGGGGAGGCTTATTTTAGTGCATGCGCTCAAAAGCCCGATTGGGCTTATTATCAGGGGAGGTCTTATTTTCAGGGAAACAGTATTATTTGGTTAAAAATCTGTAATATAAAGAAAAGTTGCTGGCAAAATAAGGACATTAGGCAACATTGCAAACAAATTATATCTCTATCTCTATCTATCTATCTATCTATCTATATCTATACACACACACACACACACCATGTGCATACAAAATTATCAAGTTCAGTTATCAAAACATAACATATGTTACATTAGAAATTAAGGAAAATTTTGATCTATGAGTCACCCAATGTACCTCAGTTTAACATACTGTAAGTATACTGAAATATTAAGCACTTGCCTTTTCTCCTTGAAAAGCAATTATTGCCTTGTTTTCATTAACCTATAAACTGCTTTGACAATCTTTAACTCAAGAGCAAACAAAACAAATACTTTAATAACAGCTGAGAATGTATCAGTGTTTCTTAAAACAAAGGTATCTTTTAACATTCAACTCATTTTTTTTAACTTGCTCATTTTCCTTTGTGTGGAAACTCTTTAACCTTTTTTTTTTTAACTTTCAGAGCAACAATAACTACAGGATGAAATTACCCTGAAGCTGTACCTACAGGATTTGGGATTAGATTAATTGGGTGTCCCCTCTTGTCTTCACCCATTTTGTATTTCTGAAGGAAGGCAATACAAAAAAATAGTTTTGCTTACTCTCTGGCTTCTAAGACACAGCTTTACCCTCCTTTGATTCCCTGTTAGTACGACTGTTTCTCTGCTAATAAAGAACACATAACCAGAATGATGGTTTATTGTCATTTGAGCAATTGGTAGCCCTCTACTCTCTCTGGAAGAGTTCATCTTTCTATTTATCATTTCAATTTATGTGGCTGTCCACTCATGACTTTCTAAGCTTTCTCTTTTTTTAATTACTTCTATCATTTACAGCTTTCTTTGAATCTCTGCAATTCCCCCCTACTCTCTCCTTTTTATCCCATATTTAAAAGGCTTCTTGACTTTATTCCAAAGTTTGAGAGTTCCTCTTGTAAATCGGGTCCCTTCAATGTTACGGTCCAGGCTATCTCTCTTTGATTCAGCCAATATGCGTAGCACATAAGGGACAATGAGTTTGTCTTTTGATCCATAGAACTATTTTATGATCACTTATGATAGTTGGGCACATTGTAAGAAGTCAACAATGAGCAAAAAACACACGATGAGTTTAGAAATAAGTATGTCTTAGATTGATGGCCCTCTGGTAGAATTTTTGCAGACTCAGTAATAAAAACTAATAGCTGAGCATCTGGTAGTTGTTCTCCTGTTCCTTCTTATAATGCCAAGGGACACCTGAGATGATACAGCAATCAATAAAAATTAAGACAAAAGTGCCTTTTTGACATTCTTTGAGCAAATTTGGGGTCATTACTCAGAAAGAAGTAATTAAGAAATGCTTAAGAAGAAGTAATTAAGAAATTCTCCAGTTATTTTCCAAGGGCAGAAAAATGACAGCACAATAACAGGAAAAATACAATGGAAGGGGGATTCCCTTATAATTTCATCCTGTAGGATGTAATAAAATCCAGGAAGCCAGAAAAAGGGCAGATCCTGGAACAATTATTGCAAATTGCCTAGCATGCAGCTCTTAGGGAGTATGAAAACAAACCATTCCAGTCATGAGAATTTCTGATTTTTGTCTATATTAAAATAATTTTTAAAGCAAATTTCTTTTGGATAGGTTGAGAAGGAGCAGATTTTTTTTGTCCAGTCCTAGTAAATTACATATAAATCCTATGACATAACTTGTTTACTAAGGCTGTGGTATATCAAGAGGTACATCTATATTTTAATAGGGGCAACTTCAATTCTGAAAAGTTAATTTTGGGAAAAAAGTGCATTCAAATGTATTACTAGATTTATATCTTGCACCCATCCCAAGAGTCTAAGTAGATCAAGAATTATAAAATTATAATCCAAGAACCATTAAATGCAATGATAAGCCAGTTACTAATTAAACTGACCTTTGAACTGTAGTGCTGATGTAAAGTACTGTGTACAGGTGAAACTTGAAAAATTAGAATATCATGCAAAAGTTCATTTATTTCAGTAATGCAACTTAAAAGGTGAAACTAATATATGAGGTAGACTTATTACATGCAAAACAAGATATTTCAAGCCTTGATTTGTCATAATTTTGATGATTATGGCTTACAGCTCATGAAAACCCCAAATTTACAATCTCAGAAAATTAGAATATTACATTAAATCAATAAAACAAGGATTGTACATAGAACAATATTGGACCTCTGAAAAGTATAAGCATGCATATGTACTTAGTACTTGGTTTGGGCAGCTTTTGCATCAATTACTGCCTCAATGCGGCATGGCATGGATGCTATTAGCTTGTGGCACTGCTGAGGTGTTATGGAAGACCAGGATGCTTCAATAGCGGCCTTCAGCTTTTCTGCATTGTTCAGTCTCATGCCTTTCATCTTTCTCTTGGCAATGCCCCATAGATTCTCTATGGGGTTCAGGTCAGGTGAGTTTGCTGGCCAATCAAGCACAGTAATCCCATGGTCATTGAACCAGGTTTTGGTACTTTTGGCAGTGTGGGCAGGTGCCAAGTCCTGCTGGAAAATGAAGTTAGCATCCCCATAAAGCTCGTCTGCGGAAGGAAGCATGAAGTGCTCCAAAATCTCCTGGTAGATGGCTGCGTTGACCCTGGACTTAATGAAGCACAGTGGACCAACACCAGCAGATGACATGGCTCCCCAAATCAACACAGACTGTGGAAACTTCACACTGGACTTCAAGCATCTTGCAGTGTGTGCCTCTCCATTCTTCCTCCAGACTCTGGGTCCTTGGTTTCCAAATGAGATGCAAAAGTTGCTCTCATCAGAAAAGAGGACTTTGGACTACTGAGCAACAGAGCAGTTCTTTTTTTCTTTAGCCCAGGTAAAACGCTTCTGACGTTATTTGTTGTTCAGGAGCAGCTTAACAAGAGGAATACAACATTTGAAGCCCATGTCCAGGATCCGTCTGTGTGTTTTGAATGGTCTTTTCCTGACAATCCTCTCCAGGCTGTGGTCATCCCTGCTGCTTGTGCACCTTTTTCTTCCACTTTTCCCTTCGACATTACTTTCTATTAATGTGCTTTGATACAGCACTTTGGGAACATCCAACTTCTTTTGCAATTACCTTTTGAGGCTTTCCCTCCTTATGGAGGGTGTCAGTGATGGTTTTCTGCACAACTGTGAGGTCAGCAGTCTTTCCCATGATTGTGATTCCTACTGAACCAGACTGAGAGGCCATTTAAAGGCTCAGGAACCCTTTGCAGGTGTTATGGCTTAATTAGCTGATTAGAGTGGGACACTTTGAGCCCAAAATATTGAATGTTTTCACAATATTCTAAATTTCTGAGATTGTGAATGTAGGGTTTTTATGAGCTGTAAACCATAATCATCAAAAGTATGACAAATCAAGGCTTGAACTATCTCACTTTGCATGTAATGAGTCTATCACATATATTAGTTTCACCTTTTAAGTTGCATTACTGAAATAAATGAACTTTTGCACGATATTCTAATTTTTCATCTGTGGAAAGCCAGAGTAACAAGTTTTAAATTGTATATAACCAGACACATTACTGGAAGCTATAATCATAAGTATCTGATTTACTTTGGCCATGTTATGCGTGCAAATTCATTGGAGAAGTCAGTGATGCTAGGAAGGATTAGTGGACAAAGAAGGAACAAACAAGCACACTGGTTTGATAACATTAAATCTGATGCAAAGTTGAACATTCAACAATTAAAAGAAGCTGTGCTTGATAGGGTAGCCTGGAGAGCATTTGTCTACAAAGTCACCAAGAGTCAAATCCGACTAAATGGTTAAAAACTTAAACTGACAATGAAAACCTTTGAAATCATTTTCTACACAAGAATTACTCTGCTTCCCGTGCCTCCAGACACATCCTGCTGTCTTATATTTACAATCTAAAGGAGCAGAGCTAAGCTTCAGTATTAGCTTGTTTTTTTTTTAAATCAGGTTTAGCTGCAAGATGTCAGAATTAGACATTTGTCTCCGTTGTAGTAGAAATAGTTCTTCATTTGTCTTTAGCAGTAGAATTGATTCATCTTTATCCATTTTAAAATAGGTAGGCATCTTATTATAGCTTCTCCAGTTGGGTGCACTTCAGAGATTGCATTTCAGTTCTCACAATTCTTTTAATATCCTGGCTGTCTTTTTCTTTCATCCTTATATCTAACAAATCTTATTTTTAGTAGAATTTTGTACTTTTGTTAACCATAAAAACAGTTCGTTAGGAAAGCAACCATCTTGAATGATGGAAGAATTTGAAACCAGTGCTGCCTCCTGCTGGGGAGACTAAGCATAATTTAAATAATTAAATAATTTCAGCATTGAAGATTTAATGTGTTTTTCCGTAGCAAAATAACCATTAGTGCTTTTTTAAAAAGTATGTTTAAATATGTATACACAATACATTTGTTTAAAGGGTTGCTTTTTAAAAGGCATTACATTTTTGTGTTACAGAAAATGTAAAATTATATGAACAAACCAAGTTGAAAAGAAGATGAAGACAGTCCTTCTCAAACTTCATTTCATTTGTTACTTATGTAACAAATTCTCATGTCCTTACATATTTAGAAGTGAAATTCAATAACTACAGTGAAGTATGGATACATTCAAATTTGCAACATGATTGTGCATATAGATGATCTCCTAGGGCAGTGATGGCTAACCTTTTCCGGACTGAGTGCCCAAAGATCATGTCCAAACCCCCAAACTGCAATGCGGGTGTGGACCCCACACATCCCCCACCCCCATGCATGCATACACAGTCCCCAACATGCACCCCGCCTCCGCACATGCATGCACGGCAGAGACCTGAAGACCAGCTGGCCAGTGGGAGGAACGCAGGCATGTGTGGTGGAGCTGAACTGGGGCGACAGCTTGCGTGCCCTGAGAGAGGGCGTTGTGTGCCACCTCTGGCATGCATGCTATAGGTTTGCCATCACGGTTCTAGATGTTCATCAAACACACAATGTGATCCTGCTTTTGCATACAATTGTGTAGGGTTTCCAATCTACTGAGATACCTGTTCTGCTACCAAAAAAAACCTGGTGTATTTTGAATACTGTTTCCTGTATTTCTGCACAGAATTAGACCATAAAGTGACACAGACCGCTCGGATTTCTCAGTACAGTAATGATAAGCATTAATATCAAATGAGTGTTGAAAGGTTTTTTATTACTTGATAAGCATATTTTCTTGTCACAGTTCAGGCATTTATGAAGCTTATTTTTTTAATGTTATTTTGAAAGGAAGAGGCCATTATTTTAAGTGTTGCTAAGTAGTATAATAGCAGGTTCCTTTTTGAAGCTGTTGTCATTAGATACTGGTACATGTAATTGGTGTAGAAAATAATGGATTTTTAAACAAGATAAACCTATGCATGCTTTTTAGCTTCTTCTCACCTGTTCTGTCCTTACAAGTAAATGCATGATTTAAACATAAACCAATAGAGCATATTTATTTTCTGCTCATGGGAATATATCAAGTTATAATCTTAAAAGGTTACCATTGTTACCTTACTGTTATGGTCAAAAAACAACATAGATTTTCAAACACCATTCGAAAAAGGATACAAGTGCTGGAAAAGGGGAACAAAACTGATCAGAACTGAATGATAAAAGTTCAGAATGTCTGAGCATTTTTACTTTGGATAAAAGGCACAGAACATGCGGTAAGGATATGACTGAGGTTCATAAAATAATGTATGGTACAGTGACATGTACCATATTTATTATTGCAAGGATTATGGCCACTCACTTGTATTGCTTTCAAAGGGGCTAAAATAAATTAACCTGGGTCAATTCATAACTATTCTGGATTGGACGCAGGATATTTTCAAATACCCATGATTGGAAAAATAAAAATAAGAGAGGAGAATGTCACCATCTCCTGTTTACAAGCATAAGAAAGGAACCTAGTTGGTCATCATGCGAAACAAAATCCTGGAATTTTTCACCCGATATGAGACGGAAGGAGGGAGGGAGGAGAGAGAGACAATGTGACATTGTCTATTTACCTTTCCTATACAGGTGTAGTCAGTCCTTCAGTTACAACTATAATGAAGCCTGCCAACGTTTCTATGGGCCGGTTTTGCAGAAAATTGCAAGTAATTGCTGGTTTTGGGGAAACTACCACATGATTACAGGACACTGCAATAAATGCAAGCTGAAGTGTGGTCATATGACCCTTGGGAGAAGTGGAGGTCAGAACTTTGAATCCAGGTCATATATACCCCTAGGGCTGTCCTTCAGAACTTTGAATGGTTGCTAGGCAACCAGTCACCAGTCAAGAATTACCTCTACACCTTAGGGGTTAGTTAGCCTTTTCATCACTTACTTGTTTGACTGAATGAAACTTTTGTCTTTATGATTGAGTTTTAATATCACTGGACAGAACAGTTCAAAAAATATACAATTTTATAGGCTACCATTCAATCCATGCAAAGGAATTTGTATCCTAAACTCATTTTAACTGAGAGCAATGTCAGGATTGGATGAACAGAATTTTATTTTTTAAGAAAAACACAGCTCTCACTCTCTTAGCCCAAGGTAGGACGCAATGGCAAGCTGCTTCTGAACTCTTACTGAAGAATACTGCAGGGATTTGCCCATGCAGTGATCAGAAATCAACACTGGCTTCAAGGCATTAAAAAAATAGAAATATAAGGCTGTGCAGTGCTTCAGATGTGGCTCTGAACAAATGAAGCCCTGAGTCTCCAACTCAGAAAGATTGCTGTGTCTGTTTCCAGCCAGATGTTGCATTCATTTTTCTACACATTATGACATACATCTTCCTATCAAAATCTGCAGCTTTGAATTGCCAGTCAAACACTTACAATTAAGCATATACAACATGTGATAATTTTTCTACTTTAAATGCTAAGATCAAATCAAATACAGACAGCCTAAAAAGTGTTTGGACTGCAGCTATTTAATGGATAGTCACATGAAATAAACACTTAATAAAAATGTCATATTACAAGGAATTAAATAGCAATTAAATATTGTGAATTTAAGAACCTGTTAACCTGTAAAATTATTACATACCCAACACATGCCAAAATAAAAGGGCTTTTTTTTTGCAGCAAAGCCACAATCATTCATATGATAAATTTCAACAAACAATTTTAACTGCAATTTTAAGGTTGCATCTCTGTAAACTTCCATGCTGGCTTGATATTGACATTTAAAAAACAGTAACAGTGTGCAAATAGAAATGCTTTTCTTATAAAAATAGATTTTAAAGGAATGCATTCAATATGTGATGTATATAGATTACTACTTATCAATTCTTGGGTATTAATAAATATAATGCTATCAGAAATGTAGACGTTGCTGCAGATTATCTTTCACATACTGTTCATTAAAATGTTTAAGAAATATAATAAATTACAACTTAATCCTATGAATTTGAAGGACTATGAATAGCTGTCATAATCTGAGAAGAGATTATAGTGCAGTGCACGTGCAGCCCAAAGAAACTATGAATACTCTTGTCATTTTATGAGCTACTTTGCAAAACATGCCATTGCCATCCAAGGATTTGCAGGTTACTAGTTACTAGCTATGCATATCTGCAGGTGAATTCAAAGATGTTCAACAATACAGTATTCCTATCTATGTGTAAGAATTCATGAACATAAAGTACTCCATATGTGGCTTCCCATTCTGTCCTTATATAGGCTTGTAACAGCATTCTTTAACTCTCATTTTTTTCTAAGTTGCAGAAAAATTAATATTTCTGCTTCATACTGCCATCTATAATTACCTTTGTCTACTACTGCTGCATTGGAATGTTAATATTTTGAGGTGAAATGTGTCATAATTATACTTATCAATTTTCAGATAAAAGGAACATTTTCACTAAATCATAACCTTAAAACATTTGAGTCGTTTGAAAAATTATGCCTAGATTTATAGATAAAATCATTAATACCAAATCAGTTTGTGATTTATTGTTGTTTTAGTACACAGAATCTTTGTGACTGCTTATTAACAAATAGGCATTGTTATATGGGAATTTTCATTGTTATCATACTAGTTTTTAAAAATATATTACCATTTTTAAATTAAAGCAAAGGAATGGGTTATAAATTGATATTAATGTATCTATTTCCATGGAACTTACAGTCATACAAAAATGCTGAAAATGTTTTTAAGTTTCCTTAATAAAAAAATACACTAGTAGAAATAAATTAGTTGTAGTATCCTACTTGGCATTTTAAAAAGAATACAAAACATTATATAAAAAAATTATTTATAAGAGCCATTGTAATATATGTGGGTGAAGTAGCACATTGTCTCTGAAAATGCGTGCTATGGGTCAGACAGTTCCTGATTCAAATGTTGCTTCAATTAACCATTGGGACATTCTAATGCCACTTAGAAGGAGGCACATATGGAGGATACAATGTGGAGGTCTATGTGGGTTGTAAAACATACACTTAACCACATATAAAGATAGAAAATACTACAATCTTAGTAATAATGTGCACCTACGCAAAAATGGGAAGTACAAAATCCTCAGAAACTTGGCCAGATCAGCCCCATTGTTTAAATACAGCGCAGACCTATCTGGGAAAATTGACAAGAATGCCTTAATGGATAAAATATGTCTGGGAAAAATGGACATGCAGCACAGCCCCCCATTGAATTTATTAAATTATTCAGTTAAATGAGAAGGGAATTATAGAAAGGACTCAGTGGATTAGTGTGCTTATGCCCCAAAAGCATAAAAGGTCTGGATCCATATGATCAGAGTATATAAATTTAATATTTCCTTCTTTTTCCCTTGGCCTCTCACGTACTAAATATAGGAAACAAACTATAGCACAGCTTTCAGGGATGAATTAAATATATACAAACACACACAGGCCACTGCTTGAATTTACACATACCTTTTCAAAATTGTTCTTTTCAAAATTGTGAAATGATTGTTAAATTATTATCTACCTGGTGGGAAGAATTTAAAATTGTTATTGTCAGAATACTGTAAATGGGTTATTTATGCAAAAAAAAAGAAACTTAAGAAAAGACTTTTATATATATGCAATTATACAGGAAACAATACCAAAATATTTTTCAAACCTAATTTTGTTTTACAATACCTAGAAAAACTATACTGGGACTTTTTTACTATACAAGATTCCTCAGTGAGGGGAAAGTTTAAATTTTTTTTTTCCCAGAAATTTGATGCAGATTGGGATGAGGTACATTTTAAATTCCAAAATAGAATCTTCTTTTTACAAGCTCTGTGTTTTTACAAAATATAAAATTTCTAAAAGCTCATAAATAACTAACTAAAATCTTCAAAGGAAATAGCTTAAAAAAGTGAGTAATGAATGCAGAATCTCTCCTTCAAGCTCCTGGAATCCTAGATAAATAATAGGCTAACAAATATTTCAAATTAGTACATATTCCTCTAAAAATTTAAAATCGTATAGAATCAGACCTAACAATACAACTGAAATTCATCTTAGTAAATACATATGTTACAATATGTTTCACATGCTTTTAAACAGTACCATAGTTATTCATTAGCAAGTGCAACATTTTAGCTAAATATCAAATTTCAATTGTAAGATTTCTGAAGCACAGCTTTCAATCATTCATAAATAAAGATCATTTTTTTATTTTACATTATTAGACAATGACATTTCCGAGAATGAATGTAATTCCTGTACTCCGCAAGCTGTCTCAGGTACATACTAGTAGGCCATCTGTGCATCTCTATGAAATTGCGTTCTTCCACTGAAGAAAAAAAAAGCAAAGTATTGTATATCTTTTTAGTACTAGAAGGTTGCTTATTCAGCCTAATAAGTCTGAAAGTCTAAGACATTTTTCTTTATAAGCCAGAAATCAGTGTGGTTTACCTTATCAAAGTCTGACTGATGTTTCCTCAGTCTGACAAGATGACAACATTTAACTGAAGGGACCTGGAGTGCACCAACTCAGTCTGACGGTATTGGGATGGGTAAAAGCAATTGTGACAGGTGATACTGCAAATAATCAAGGCCCTATACCATGAAGGATTTTATAGGTAATGACTAACCTTGAACTGCACCCAGAAGCTGACTGGTAACCAATGCAGCTCATGTACCAGCTATGACACATGGGCATGAGAGGCAGGCAGCATACATACTTAATAAATTATTAATATTAGTGTTCAATATTGCTTGTACCCTGCCTCTTGAACCAGCGGTAGCTTCCAGATTATCACCAAGGGGAACTCTATGCAGAATGTGTTGCAATAGTCCAATCATGAGATGACTAGGGCATGAGTGACCGTTGTTTTGGGCCTGAGTTTCTTTAATCCCTTAAAGTTATTTTTCCCCTTAACAAGCTTTTTGGAGTCACCCCTGCAACCTTTGACAATTTTGGAAAGATTTGTAAATCTTAAGTATCCAAGAAATTGTTTCACGCAGTATTTGCAGAGCAAGCCTCCTTTCTACATTTAACTAAATGTAGAAAGACACTCAATTTAAAATTGGTGACAAGACAGAATCCTACCCTCTTGCTAAAGAATATCAATTTATACATCCATTTGATATGGAAAACAACATAATTTGTCTCTTTAAATAACATCAAGTTATTTAGGAAACAAGTTGTCAGTTACCTGAAAGATCTTCAAACTCAGGTTTCTGACTGAAGATTAAGTAATTAGAAGCAATAAAATGAAGCAGCCAATTTGAAAGACAATCCGAGTTATGAAACTGGAAAAAAAGATTTAAAAATAAAAGAGCATTGGTATTATAGCAAGGAGTTTGGGTCAAATACAGTAACTAGAATAAATATTTAATTTGTAGAAAGATAGTGGTGGTCTAACGGTTAAGATACTAGGCTGTTGACCAGAATATATGCAATTTGATATCCAAGTACCATGTGACGCTGACAGGATGATCTCCCATTCTTGTCCCAGCTCCTACCCATCTAGCAGTTTGAAAGCATACAAATGTGAGTAGATAGTTCTGGGTTTTTTAAAAAATGGGACTATTTAGGCAGCGTTTCATATAGCCACATTTGCATTTTAAGCTTTTGTTTCTCTCTACCTTTCGTCAAATTAAATTAAAAAGCTTTTGAATTAAAGCTTTCTATATTTTCTACAGTTGGGATAAAATATAGAATATAAAACTTTATTGCAATTTTTTTGGTTTCTTCCATTTTCAGTGTTTTCTCTGTCTGCTACTCCTAAACAGACAGAAATGAAGGCATGCCATCTTTCTTAGAATTCTGTAGCATGTAACTCTATTGTACTAGAAATGTAAAATATTTCAATTAAACTCAATTAATTATATTTAAATGTTTATACTTTTCAACTTTATACAGTATGTCAATGTATTTTTGTGTTTTTATGACCAAACCACTATATGCATAATGCATTCTGTAAAGTTACAAGATGATACTATATCTGCTTATATCTGATTTAAAAATAATTGCTTGATACATTTCAATTTTTTCAGATTACCCAGAAAACGTGTTTTTGGTTGCTTGAAATTTTATATCACTAACTGCTGGCATTAACAGTCTACACAGTAAGTGTGTAAGTGTAATAGAAGAAACCATACAAGACAGTAATTTGCATGAGAAATACTGTAGCATTAATGTAGCATTATGAAAAGAACCTCAAATTAGTTTTAGAATTGATGTCTTTCCACAGGTTTTTTAATAAGGAAAAACTGCAGTTTAATATTGAGCAATCTGCAAGTGGTATGTATTCCATTATATAAAAACGATCTTTACTTTCAAAATGAATCAGCCTTTGTTAACTACAGAAAAGATACAGATAAACAATATATCAACAGGGAGTACTTACTTTTGCTTTTTGAAGCAAGCTGACCACACTCAGGCTCGTAGATGTTAATTCTCTACTAGGCATGCTCTGGAGTTGTGTAATTATATAAAGCTCACAGATGTGCTGGAGCCTTGAAACCTGGTACATCTCAGCACATATTAAAAGTGACATGGCTTGCAGAATGCTGGCTGATTAAAATATCAAACCCAGATTAAAACTGATGTAATAATTATATACCGGTTTAAACATTGTATTATTTTGTAATTCCTATACGACTGATTCAGAATTAGTTTTTTTTAAACACTCTGCCACTAAATATAATCTATTGTAAGAACACTTGAGATTTGATATCTGTGAAGTAGACCTTCATTGCATCTCTTCAAAGTGGCTACGCCAAGGATGAACGCAACGCATGTTTAAATATGTTGCGTTCACTTATTCGTACCCAAAAACATACATCGAAGTCACTTGCAAATTAATAAACACAAAGTATCATTCCTGATATAAAAACAGGTTGTATAAAAACTATTTTATTCAACATACATGCCTTTTAGCCTCCTTATGTCTATTGGAATCTGTGTGAATGAACCAAATTTAAACCATTAATTTTATTTCAATTAATAATGATTCAAAAATTTAGGAATCTCATTTTAGAATAAACAGAATCAAGCTTTAAGAAACACCTGTTTTGACTACTGTTGTTAATATGTTGCTGAGATATTTTACCATCATGTAATAATAAGTATCATGTTGAAATGTATTTATATCCAAATGCAAAAATCAATATATTCACAGCTCTCTGAAAAGCCAAGACTTTCAGTCCAAAGATTCCTTTTGGAACTATCACAGTATTTAATGCTATTCAAAACTAAATTTTAATATTTGCATACCTGGACAACAGGAGTCTGTATATAGATACTCTAAAAAAGATAGAAATGTATCTTTGGAAATTCCATAAACTGGAACCAAAAAACTATTTGATTCAATATAGTTGCCATTAAACATAGCAGCCATTACTTCACAGCGAGCCACCAGGACTGCTTTGTGAGCTGGTACTGTAGCACCTACAAGGAAAGAGATTGGATGAAAACAGTATCATGTGAGGCAGACATGGTAAGAAATAATAGAGTATTATTTACAATTATTAATTAATAATTATAAATGTATCTGCTGCAAAATATTTATAAATGGCAAGACTGTTCAAGCATCAAAGTTTCAAGAAAAGTATTGCATTTTAACTCAGAATGAGAATAAATATTAAACTTGATTCATGCTATTATACAATTGCCTTCCCAAATATCATAGACTGCAGCTATTTTGGGACTGCAAATTTCCAGCCAGCAGGTCCCATGCTATGCTGACTGGGAAATCTGGGTATTACATTTCTAAAACATCTTGAGGGGATATTTTGGATTGTTTTATTAACACTGCAATCATATACTGTAAATTTCAATGTAAATTTATCCTAGGTAAACATATATAGGAATTCAGGTTTAATGGAATCTGTATCCACAATCTCTTTTAACATAAAATATTCTGATTTGTGAATCTATTCCAACTGCCTTTAATATATATGAAATTAATATCTTCTACATGTTAATTTATTTATTTATTTATTAAATTTATATACCGCCCTATTCCTAAGGGACTCAGGGCGGTGAACAGCGAACGATAAAAATACATTTAATACATCCCAGTTTAAAATAAAATCAAAAAAAGCAATATAAAGGGAAAGTTAGGCCAGGCCGGCCTGCTGAAACAGGAATGTTTTGAGGGCACGGCGGAAAGTGCGCAGGTCCGGAATCTTCTGTATCTCTGGGGGGAGCTCGTTCCAGATGGTGGGTGCCCCCACAGAAAAGGCTCTCCCCCTGGGGGCCGCCAGTCGACATTGTTTGGCTGACGGCACCCTGAGAAGCCCCTCTCTATGGGAGCGTACTGGGCGGTGAGAGGCTATTGGTGGCAGAAGGCGGTCTCGTAAGTACCCCGGTCCTAAGCCATGGAGCGCTCTAAAGGTGGTAACTAAGACCTTGAAGCGCACCCGGAAGACCACAGGGAGCCAGTGCAGCTCGCGCAGGAGGGGAGCCACATGGGAGCGCCATGCTGCTCCCATAACTACCCGCGCGGCCGCATTCTGGACCAGCTGGAGCCTCCGGGTGCTCCTCAAGGGGAGCCCCATGTAGAGAGCATTACAGTAGTCCAGGCGTGAAGTGACGAGGGCATGAGTGACCGTATTTAACGAGTCCCGATCCAGAAAGAGATGCAACTGGCGAATCAGGCGAACCTGATAAAAAGACCTCCCGGCCACAGCCGTCAAGTGTTCTTCTAAAGACAGCCGTGAGTCCAAGAGGACGCCTAAGTTGCGAACCCTCTCCGTGGGGGGCAATGACTCATCCCCAATAGTCAGTGATGGCACCAATTGACTATATCGGAACGTCGGAAACCACAGCCACTCGGTCTTGGATGGATTGAGCCTGAGTCTGTTCCTCCCCATCCAGATCCGTACGGCCTCCAGGCACTGGGACATCACTTTAAGGGCATCATTGGGGTGGTCCGGGGTGGAGATGTATAGCTGAGTATCATCAGCATACTGATGATACTTCACCCCAAAACCATGGATGATCTCACCCAGCGGCTTCACATAAATGTTGAACAGAAGGGGTGAGAGAACCGACCCCTGTGGCACCCCACATACAAGGGGCCTCGGGGTCGACCTCTGCCCCCCTGTCAACACAGACTGCGACCGATCAGAGAGAAAGGAGGAGAACCACCGCAACACGGTGCCCCCCACCCCTAACTCTTCTAACCAGTGCAGCATGATACCATGGTCGATGGTATCAAAAGCTGCTGAGAGATCTAATAGGACCAGGATAGAGGAGCAACCCCTGTCCCGAGCCCTCCAGAGATCATCTACCAATGCGACCAATGCCGTTTCCGTGCTGTATCCAGGCCTGAAGCCCGACTGGAACGGATCTAGATAAGCCGATTCATCCAAGTACTGAGGAAGCTGTCGCGCTACCACACTCTCAACAACCTTTGCAACGAAGCGAAGGTTGGAGACTGGACGGTAATTAGCCAACACTGCTGGGTCCAGGGAAGGCTTCTTGAGGAGAGGCCTCACCACCGCCTCCTTCAAGGCGGCAGGGAAGACACCCTCTCTCAAGGAAGCATTTATAATCCCCTGGAGCCAGCCTCGTGTAACCTCCCGAGAGGCCAGCACCAGCCAGGAGGGACACGGGTCCAATAAACATGTGGCCGCGCTCAGTCTGCCCAGTATCTTGTCCACGTTTTCCAGAGTCACAGAATCAAACTCTTCCCAGGTAATATTCTCAAGACTTGCCTCCATCCTCCCTCCCGAACCTACCCAGTCAGAGTCCAAATTTTCCCGAATCTGAGCGATTTTGTCATACAGATATTGTACAAAGTCCTCGGCTCTACCCTCCAAGGGGTCCTCCGGCGCTTCCTGGTGGAGCAGGGAGCGGGTCACCCGAAACAGGGCGGCCGGGCGATTATCTGATGATGCAATAAGAGCGGAAAAATAGCTACACTTTGCCGCTTTTATTGCCACCAGGTAGGTCTTAATATGAGACCTTACCAGTGTTCGGTCAGATTCAGAACAGCTGGCCCTCCAACTGCTCTCCAGGCGTCTTTTCCGGCGTTTCATCTCCCTCAGCTCTTCAGTGAACCAGGGAGCCAGGTGAGATCGACGCCGGGTCAGAGGCCGCAAAGGCACGACCCGGTCCAAAGCTCCAGTGGCCGCCCTATCCCAGGCAGCCACTAGATCTTCAGTCGAGCCATGTGCCAGAGCCTCAGGAAATGGCCCAAGCTCCGTCTGAAACCTATCCGGGTCCATCAGGCGCCTGGGGCGGAACCACCTCATCGGTTCCGCCTCCCTGCGGTGGGGTGTGGCGGTTCGAAGGTCAAAGCGAAGGAGGGAGTGATCTGACCATGACAAGGGCTCGATCGCTATATCCCCTATCTCAAGACCACTCAGCCACTGACCAGAGACAAAAACCAGGTCCAGCGTGTTTCCCCCCGTGTGAGTAGGGCCATGAACTAATTGGGTCAGGTCCATGGCCGTCATGGAAGCCATGAACTCCTGAGCCACCTCAGACGCCTCACCGACAGATGGCAGGTTGAAGTCCCCCATGACCATAAGTCTAGGGGTATCAATTGATTCTTACTCAACTTGGTGGAATTTTTTTAAGTAAATATACTTAAAAATAAATTATACTATGGGTTGAAAATCCATTCCTAAATAATACTACTCTTGTTCAAGATTTGTACTGTATTGCAAAAACAAATTGGCTGTGGAAATGTCTATCTCATTAATACAGCAACAGTGCCCAACACAAATTCTACTTCTTTCTTTAAAACGAAATAAAGAATAGACTGAAAGACATTTATTTTGCAGGTGCAATGGAAAGCTCCAATTAAGCAAACTATTTCTTTTAAAATAAAATTGCCAAAAAATATTTTGACATTTGATCTACTGTTAAGAAAAAAAAAAAACCCTTTCAACATTTCCTATTTTTTAATGCATTATTCTGCAGTAATATATTCTGGCAAGGTATTTATCTATAAGCACATTCATGCATGGTATTCACTAATGACTCCTTAAGTGCCATCATCATTTATTCATCAAGGTCAGAACAATATTTTGCATATCATATAAAAGTACACCCAATTATCATCTCACATATTCAGCTGAACCTTATCATTATAATGATTTTGGAACTAATATATTGTCATGAATCTGTCCCCGGACTGCTCTCCAGATGTCAGTTCAGAGGAGGAGGTGAGTTTGAGTGTGCAGAGAAAGGCATGGAACCGAGTATTGGTCAGGATTGGAGCTCAGAGAATTCTAGCTTGATGGTGCAGCCTCAGCTGGGTCATCGGACCAGCAACAGTCATAACACACATTTAAAACCAATTAAAATTTTTACATTGATAGCCCGGCCTGGCGGAACAACAAGGTTTTTAGGACACAGCGAAATACACGGAGGTCGGAGATCTTATGCATTTCTGGGGGCAGTTCATTCCAAAGGGCGGGGGCTCCCACAGAGAAGGCCCTCCCCCTGGGTGTCGCCAGCCGACATAATTTGGCCGATGGCACCCTGAGGAGACCCTCTCTGTGGGAGCGGACTGGCCGGTGGGAGGCTACTGGTGGCAAAAGTCGGTCTCAACGGTACGCAGGTCCAATGACATGGAGCGCTTTAAAGGTGGTAACCAACACCTTGAACCGCACCCGGAAGACCATTGGGAGCGAGTGCAGCTCGCGCAGGAGGGGTGTCACATGGGCACTAAAGACAGCCGTGCATCCAGGAGGATGCCCAGATTGCGAGCCCTCTTTGTGGGGGGCAAAGACTCACCCCCAATAGTCAGTGATGGCACTAGCTGACTATATTGCGACGCCGGGAACCACAGCCACTCAGTCTTGGAGGGGTTGAGTCTGAGCCTATTTCTCCCCATCCAAACCCGCACGGCCTCCAGGCAGCGAGACATCACATCAAGGGCATCGTTGGGGTGGTCTGGGGTTGAGATGTACAGCTGAGTATCATCAGCGTACAGGTGGATTCTCACCCCAAAACCACGGATGATCTCACCCAGCGGCTTCACATAAATGTTGAACAGAAGGGGCAAGAGGACCGACCCTTGCGGCACTCCCCATGCGAGGTGCCTCTAAGTCGACCTCTGCCCCCGTCAACACGAACTGTGAGCGGTCGGAGAGGAAGGAGAACCACCGCAAAATGGTGCCCCCTATTCCTAATCCCCTCAACCGCTGCAGCATGATACCATGGTCAATGGTATCAAAAGCCGCTGAGAGATCTAACAGGACCAGGACAGAGGAACAACCCCTGTCCCGAGCCCTCCAGAAATCATCCACCAACGCGACCAATGACGTTTCTGTGCTGTCAAGATCATCTTCCTTGCTCTCTACACATTCTTAAGATATATCAAAAGAGAGACTCCTTTTTAATTTCTTTAAAGAGGAATTTCTTTAACATACAAATGAATAATTGTTTTCATTGTTTTTGTGAACCATGGCACTCTGGTTCATATCACTTTATTTCTCTTTGGGATTTTGAAACAAATAATGACACCTATTGTTTCTCCACTTCCTCCATAAAATGGCCAGATTAACATTTAAAAGCAAGCTGTCTAAATTGCCAAATTATGTTCCTGCATTTCAAAGACCTGTTTGTTTTTTAGTTTAAGTTATGGATTCTTTTCATAATAAAGGGATATCTATAAAATAATTCCTTTGAACACATATAATAAGGGGCGTGCATAATATAAATATATATAATATATATTATAATATATTATATAATAATATATATAATATATATAATAAGGGGTGTGCATAAGCATACCATTTATTTGTATCCATTTCATATATTCATAATCATGTTTATATCTGTTATCTTATACATGCTTTACAAAATAAATAAATAAATACATAAATAAAATATTCAGTTTCCTTGACAAGGGTTGGGGTTTGGGGGGGGGGGGGGGGTTGGCCATTGTTTCCTTTCCAGGACTGAAAGAGTCTGACTTGCTCAAGATCGCCCAGTTGGTCCTCTACTGAAAGGAAAGAATTATTTTCTCATTTTTATGTTAACATTGTTTCCTAATTAAGTCAAGAAAATGTTGCTTTAAAGGTTCAGGAGATACGTTAACATTATTTTATATTATTTAAAGAAAATATGAAAAAACCAGTGATACTTTATTCCATACCTTGTATTTTGAACATGACATCAGCTAATACTGTTGTGTTAAAGAAAAATCTGAGAGAACTGTTACATAACTGTAGCGGTCTTTTTGACAAATAAGTTCTATAATTTTGGGAACCGTTAACCTGCAGAATGAAAAGATGGTTAAATACATAGCGTTTTTTAACTTAAGCTTTAAAAAAAATTTCTACCTATGCTACTGCTATTATACCAAATGAAATCAAATTTATCTTTGGTCCTTCCACTTCACTGTTTTATAAATATCAGCTCTATAGCACTTGATCTTTAGAACTTCCTTAATAACTTTTCTACTATCATATTTTTGTCTGTAAACCATGGGAGGCACAACCTCAGCGGACATTTATGATACAATATCTATTGTAAGAATCAACCTTCCAAGGAGAAAGAGTGCTATAGGCAGAATCTTACCAGGTAAAGTATTTGTACATATTCTTAAATAAAAATCCAGGGAATTGGAAATCTAACTTCATAAAAATATGTCCTTGAAAACAATGATTGAATGCTGGACTCTTAGCACACATAGAGGCTAATGAAACAGACTCAATGAACCCTATGAATTCAAAGGAACACTGCCAACAAACTTGAGCACAGAGCTGGGGGCGGGGGTGGAATGTAATACAAAAAGGCACGAACTGAAATGATGAAATTTACAAGCAGGCTTGAGGCCAATTGGTGAAGGGTATAGTTAATGTTGAGAAATACAAGCAAGAGAAGAAAAAAGTGTAAATCATTATTAACAATAGGAAGCTTTAGTATACCATAAACAAGCAGAGCCCAAGTTCTAAAAAGATAACACAAGGGAACTTGTAGGAAGGCAGTTGTGAGAAAAGTCTTTACTATAGTAGTATTATTTCTGTAAAGTGAAGTTATTCTTCCAAAAACCTAGATCCTTTGGAAAATGAAAAACAGAAGAATTTGGCTTATAGGGAAGAATTTAGTTAATAATGTTATAATACCCATGTTTTAATTGGAGTTTTCCACTTTTTCAATCAACACAATTCTCTCTTTTTCTCTCAAACCAAGTTATAATTTTTAGTGACAATGACAAACGTGTTTACAATCTCATCCCACCTTACTTTGTTCAGTATTTTATTCAACAGAATTTATATTTCATTTTTCAGATTTTTTCTCTCTTATTATGCTGTATTCCATAGTCCATAGAACAGTTTTGATGTATGGCTTAACATATTGTTACTAATATATTAATATTAATAACATCAGATTTAACATCAGACTCAAAAGAGTATGCCACAAAATATTAGGTTAAATGTATCAATAGTTCTATCCAAACTATTTTAATTGGTTTTATTATTTACAAAAATATATTAACTTATATATCAAAAGTGTCTGTTCTACTGACTGTGGGATAAAGAAAGGAGGACGCCATTTGTATTAGTCTCAACTTACTTCACAGAAAACTGGAATTATTTGAGGAAAAGTGGAGTGATACCAATACCTTCAGTCATCTCTGTACTTATGTTTATTTCAAAAATTCATATTCTTTCCTTTTCACATTAAGGTAACATGAATGAAGTTGCAAAAGCTCTCTGGATTTATACTTCTATTTCCAGTATTCAGTAACCAGAATAAATGATCCTTATCAAGCAAATGCTTCTCCCCATTAAACAAAGTACCCGTTTACCATTATCTATGCAAATCTGAAAACTTTTAATTTGCTTTTAAGAATCTTAACAGTGCTCTCTTATTAAAAATGCTAATACTTTTTCTAAATAAATATAAGCTTCACTTTTGAAGAATAAAAATCTCTTTATATCTTTTCTTGTAATAAAAATAAGATATCAACTTGCCTTTCCTGGAATTTTCAAGATACATTTTACTCTCTCAAGAACAAGCTCAACATCCCCAAGATTCTTCAGTTTCTTTTTAATGTGCTCTTCCAATAGGTCCCATTGGAAAGCACCTAAAGATATGAAACAAGTACTTTTAAAATGGCATACAGGACATCACTTTTAGCACAAGGTATCTTTATTACCAATCTGATGTGTGTATGATCTCCCTTAATTATTGCAGCTCTGTTGCAAACAGTATTTAATTTTTATAGATTCCACTGCATTGTTACTGCATCTAATAAAAGGCAAATTTTACTCATTCAGCCATAGAAATTTCACTGATATTGTGACTGAGGGCACTGCCACACTGCCATCATTTTATTCAGAAGCAGCAATTATCTTCTTTTTTGCCAATTCAGATGCTCATAATAGGAGGAAAACATCATTTCTTTCTCTTAGCTGTTTGCAAATCTTTTACCGGGGGGAGGGGGGGGGACAAAAGCCTTCACCTCTACTCTTCACAAAAAGGAGAAGAGAAATAAACCAACAGACCAATAGTGTACATACAGCATAAGATCTGTGGAGTCCTTGGTGCTCTCTAAGCTTCTCTAACTCTTAAGTTTCATTACCCAACTAGGTAACATCATCAGTGTTATGAATGGGAGATTTGCTGCCTGTTTATATACACTAAGTGACCTTGCTAGTATTTGTGGGGATGGGATGCAAGCAGTCTTCAACTTATGACCACAGTTGAGACCAAAATTTCTTTTGCTAAGTGAGACAGTTGTTAAGTAAATTTTATGACCATTCTTGCCTCAATTGTTAAATGACTCACAGCAATTGTTAAGTTACTAACATGGTTGCTAAGTGAATCTGACTTCCCTATTGACTTTGCTTGTCAGATCACAGAAGATAATCACATGATCCCAGAATATTACAATTGTCATAAACATGAGTCAGTTGCCAAGCCTCTGAATGTTGACCACGACCATGTGAATGCTGCAATAGTTGTAAATGTGAAAAAACAATCATGTCACTTTTTCAGTACCACTATAACTTCAAAAGGTCACTAAATGAACTAACTGTATTTTTGTTAATAGTTCATGTATTGTTTTCTGCTTGAGTGTTTGCCTGGGGTTAATCCCGGGTTATCTGGATGGTGGTAGCTAGAGAAGATGTATGCTGATCCTTTTGTTTGCTTCTTCTCTTTTTTGTTGTTTCTTTTGAATGACCTAAAGACATGGCTTTTTCAGCAAATTCCCTGATCTGCCGTGTATTTTAATCTGGGGATGTGGAATTTTAAATTGGATTGTACCACTTTAATTCTATTTATTGTTGGATTGCTTATTTTGTGAGCCGTCCCGAGTCCTTCGGGAGAAGGGCGGCATATAAATATGACAATAAATATGACAATAAATAAATAAATAAATGGTGCATAAATGTGGTTTATCTCTATATAGGAACTTTTCCAGCTGCCATAGAATCTTCCCAAGCCTCAGAAAAGTAGAAAACTGGACAAGGACTATGTTTTTAGAACATTCTGTGCTTTAGTAATAACAGTTTTAAACTGAAGTATCTAAATGTAATCTAGTTATATTTAGTTTCTGCTGTGAATAGGACTTCTGTGCTCAATGTTTTCTATTTTAATTCTGTTTCTACCTGGACTGTACAATAACTGAAAAAATAGCTCAGGGTCCAGGAAAAGGGATGACACAGGTTATTTCCAATTGGAACCTAGAAGTATAATTTTTCTAAACCCCAGCCCCAAATGAATTTCCTATCACTTTCTTATATTGCAGCTAAACCGGAAATAAGTCAAAACTTGTTTTCCAGCCAGACAGAATCCTGCCATAGAAGTTCCTTCAGCTGACTACTTTTGCTATACTAGGATTTTGTCCTTCATCATTCTGCTTCTCTGTTTAGGTAAAGAAGTATCTCTGAAACAATGACCAATGAGCAAAATTCCTTTAACCAAAGTACCTCAAATGGGATAACTTCCAGAATCCTTGATGCACCCACGACAAATTTTATAAAACACTTTATGACATAAAATGAGAAAAAAATATTTTATGACATAATACAAAATGTCATATTTCCTGTGGTCAACTTCTTGTGTTTCATTGTGTGCTATACAGTTCAACATGAGATACTTTCAAGGCAGATACATCTCTGAATAGCTCCCTGAATTTTTAAGAACTGTTCAGACATTAGAACGTCTGCCATTGTTGAAGGCATTAAGGAATCTGGTAAGGAAATATCTCTACGGTGGCCCAATGGGTTATGGATTGCCTACTGACTTTTAAACGATCAAAAAAATAGAAAACACTATAGATATTCTTCAAAGTCAGCTGAAAGTCCTCTATAATATGACCGGCATTCAAATGGCTGTGGTCCCACATGTTTATAAACATCCTTTCTGGATATGACAGTAGAGAGAAAACATTTTTGTTTTGTAGCAGCTTACATTGAAAAAAACATATCCTCACATGTTCATCCAGATATCTTCAGTATCATAGTCTTTTGTATTTCCATACTCTTCTTCTGATGCATACACAGACCTCTTGGAAACATGGGCTCCCAATTTAGGGAATAAATCTAATAAGCATGTAAGTGGAAGTTGGTGGGAGATCTATGTGCTTACAGAAACAACCCTATGGTAAAGAAGCTTTTTATATGAATATCAGGGCACAGCATACCTATTATTTCCTTTTTTAATTGGACTTCTCTGGAATAGTTTGGTAGACTACGTACACATCTCCACTTATATTCTGACGGGTTACTGCCAAAGTATAGGCTAACTCAAAATGCATAGGCTTCCATATTAATAAAATAATATGTACTCTCCTGGCAGTAAGTAACCTCTTCTTTGTTAACAGACAATAAACAGCTGGAACTATTGTGAGAGGATACCTGAATAAATGAAGTGCAGAATATCTGTCAAACAAGAGCAGAAGAATGAGTCTTTAACAATGACTCTTACTGGTGAACCACATGATGTGCCATGTTTTAATATGGGAAACAGAGTTTCCTGAGTGGCTGCAAAGAGAGACTGAGCAGTTCTAATGATAGAAGAATCCTGAATGTCAGTTGGGCTCTTCACATTAAAAAGCAACATGAAGACATGGCTAATAGAGCATAAAACAATCCTGTGTGCTTTTGCTACCTCCTTCAAGTCTTCAGAGTAAAATATCACATCAACACACTGGCAGCAGAACAACAAGTTATGTAAATCAGAATCATAATGTGAGGCTTCGCCTTTTAAGATAGGCATTTTTTCTAAAAAAAAAAAGAGAGAGAGAGAGAGCATATATTAAAAAAGAATTCATGAATAAACTGTTCATAAAATCATTATTCATAAAATTATCGCAGTTGAAACTCTGCTCTTTCCCACATAAAATATGATAAGCCACATGGATTGTCTTGTCTTGGAACAGGATGACTGCTTTTATCATTTGTCTATCTCCACATTTTACATATTTGCAGCATACCAGACTGGCTGCTTTCATACGGTATAAACACTAAGTTAAAATGTGGCTGTCTGTTTCACAACTTAGTTTGTCTCATAAAAAAAGAGCTTTATGAGGATTTTTTTTAGTAAGACAATTCTGCTCCTAAATAGGAGGCTTGGAATATCCAGACTATAAAAATATATAAAACTACATGATTTGTTGAAATAGTATTTCATAATATGAAATATTATTTCAACAAGTTTCATAATTTCAAACATGGAAGAATTATGAATTATTTCAAAATATCTGAATTAATGGCTTATTATAAGAAACCATTAATTAAGAAAGACTTGTTCTTGGATTCTGCTCAGTTTGCCTCATTATTTCACCCATTATAATCTATGATGCTACTAGGCACAAAAGATTGCTCAATCCTGCACGAAAGGAAAGATCTAAGACCACTTCTTTGTACCAATCCCATTCTAGATAAGACTTTGGACATAAAAATCAGATAATATCTCCTCTTTTTTTGGTGCCTTCAAGTCAATCTTTGTGCCTTCAAGTCAGTCATCCCAAAGGTGCTTTTTCAAAAGACAACTGGACTTGGTTTTTCGTTGAAGACATTTTGGTTCTCATCCAAGAAGGAAACTTCTTTCTGGAGAAGAAGCGAAACATCTTCAAGGAAAAACAAAGTCCAGCTGTTTTTTGAAAAAGCACCTTTGGGACAACCATGACCTGGGTGACTGAGAATCTCCATAGACTTTCAAGTCAGTCCTGGCAACTGCCTGTACTGGATTCTTTAAAATTGAGATGAGTGACAGAAAATGACATATATTTCATGATACCATATTGTTTTTGCAACTTTGTAATCAGACACTCTATGCTTATCCTAAAAAAATAAAGAGCATTTTCAAATGTCCAATTTATATTGAGAAATGAAACATAAACTAATAATTATCTGCTCATAATTCACCGACACTTTACATTATACTAAATTACTGTCAGCATTATCTAGACCTGAAAGGTCACCATTAAAAATTCTACATCAACTTCTTCCTATATTTTATATAATCAGAGAATATTATGCCCTATGTAATTAATGGGAAACATGCCCAAATCCAGACAGAAATATCCACACACTGATAAAGATTCTGGACAATACTATTATTTTAAAGAGAAAAAAACATTCAAATGGATGTTCTAGTTTCCATCCTGTTACAATTTTATTCTTCTGAATGCTTCTGGAATTATAAACCATAGAATAAGGATGGTATGTGACTACAGTCAAGCATTTTATTTTAAAGCATTCCTGCCCATCTTCAAGAAAAAAAGAAGGAAAGGACAAACCCTATAGGTAATCCTCAACTTACAACTTGTTGTTTTGGTGAATGTGATATTTTATGGGAAATTATATTCATGGTGGCAATTATTTTAAGAATGAGCTCCTCTGATGAAAGTCATTTCGTAATGCTGCATTGTCCATGATACCCTATCAAATTTCCAAATGTTCTCTGGCCCAGAGAGGTTGGAGATTCCATTAGGAAATACACTTTTAAATTCTAATTTCATGAGCTCTACAAATTACAACTTTATAAAATCCACTGCAACAGATATTGGAAGGCACCTGGCTGATCAAGCTGAGGTGGCTTAACTCCATGACATTTATGGCTTTTCTTCCTTTTCTTCATTTTTTCAGATGATTTCTGATTCAAGCTTTGTATCATAAAATATTCCAGCTAAAATCAAACAAAACATGTATCACTAAATTTTGTAATCAAACTTATTTAAGAAGATGCAATTGATCAGTGTCATCCAAGTATTTCTAATTATTACTGTTGTTGTTAATCTAAACTTTCCTAAATACTCTGGATATAAATAGTTTGTAATCCTGCTTAAAAACTGTTTAATTCTCACTAAAACCAGCAGAAAGTAATCTAATGAGATTACATATTTGAAACAAAAATGCAGCTAACTGTAGAGTACTAGAAGTGTTAGAAACTACTTTTTTATAGGGTAAACATCCTGCTTCCTGGACCATTTTCTGGGAAATTACATAAAGGCCCAGCTAGAATTGCCACTGAGAGAGCAAGAGACAAACAGCAAATGATTACAGTTAACCTGAGATTACAGTCTGTGCTGCCCTTACCTTTCATTGCAACAGGAAGGCAGAATGACATACTGTATGGTATAAGGTCTACATTTTCCTTCCAGATTTAATAACACCACTTTCTAAGACCACCATAATAAAATAGTAAAAGCTCATCATAACAAAATAAGAAATTTATGTAAATTATAAAATTATAATTTTATAAAAGATATATAAAAATTTTGTATGAGCTAATGATCCAAAGTCACATGTGTCATGAAATCTATATTTAGTATTGCTTTAGCCTTGTGGCAGAACTAGGAATAATTACGGTAACTATTGTGATTTGTAAAGAAAGATAACATCAAAATGAGTGGAAGTGGGGTATTAATATGGTTATCCTCAGAGTACAAGTTTTCACAAATAATATTTACTACTTCCCAGAATTTTTGTGTGAGATATAAATGTAATAATAGTTAATGACATTATATAAGAGATATGTATTTAAAAAGTGGCAATAAAAACCATTTCATTTTTATTTTACCAGCACTTAGAAATGTTACAATTATTTTTTTTATAAATGAGAGATACCATGTGTTTACAGAAAAATATAATTAGCACACTTTACAAGTGATGATCCCTCGTACTTTTTAAAAAAAATAGTTTGAGGAATATATCTAGAATAACTTTCATTATTCTAGCTTATTGATTATCCTGTTTTTGATGTGAAAAACTTCATACCCATTGAAGCCCTTTTTTAAAGTAGCTGAATCAACAAAGTTGGTAGCATAATGGTTAGAATGCAGTACTGCAGGCAAACTCTGCCCACGGTCTGGAGTTAGATCAGCTCAAGCTTGACCCAGCCTTCCATCCTTCCAAGGCTGGTAAAATGAGAACCCAGATTGTTGAGGGCAATATGGTGACATTGTAAACTGCTTAGAGAGTGCTGTACAGCACTATGAAGAAGTAGATAAGTCTAAGTGATATTGCTATTGCTATAATGGCTTATATTTGAAAACATTTTAATTAGAGAAAATCAATTTACATTCAGATTAAGATTGGTGATTCTACTACTAGCTGCACATATTATTTCTCAGAAATAATTTGAGGACTATTGTTTATGTTTTTAAGACACTAATTCATTTGTAAATGTCATTTATTGCATGACTGAGTATATCTCATCTAAGTCGAATTAATTTAATGGTGATTAAATTACAATGTCTAATATTGATTTAACCAATGAACAACTGGATTTATTAATAGAAATGAATTAGCTGTCTTCCCTGTAGACCCCACATGATGTGATGGCACTGATCTAGAATAGAAATTTCAGGTCATTAGATTTTTAAGTACTTCATGCTATTCTTTTAAAAATGTATTTTAGAATATTAAATATAACAATCATGGCTAGAAGTAGTGAGGTCTTATATCATGGCAAGCACTAGTGAGGTCTTATATCAAGACCTACTTAGTGGCAATAAAAGCGGCGAAGTGTAACTACTTTTCCGCTCTTATCGCATTGGCAGATAATCGCCCAGCCGCCCTGTTTAGGGTGACCCGCTCCCTTCTCCATCTGGGAGCGTGGGAAGACCCCTTGCAAGGCCGTGCTGAGGATTTTGCATGTTATCTGCACAATAAAATCGCTCAAATTCGGGACAGCTTGGATTCTGACTGGGTGGGTTCAGGCGGGGTGTCTGAGGCAGGTCTTGAGACTGTTATCTGGGAGGAGTTTGATCCTGTGACTCCCGAGGACGTGGACAGGATGCTGGGGAGGTTGAACGCAACCACATGCTTATTGGACCCGTGTCCTTCCTGGCTGGTGCTGGCTACCCGGCAGGTTACACGAGGCTGGCTCCAGAGGATTATAAACGCTTCTTTGAGTGAGGGCTTCTTACCTCCCGCCTTGAAAGAGGCGGTGGTGAGGCCCCTCAAGAAGCCTTATCAGGATCCAGCTGTTTTGGCAAATTATCGTCCTGTCTCCAACCTTTGCTTTGTGGCGAAGGTTGTCAAGAGTGTGGTGGCATGACAGCTCCCACAGTACCTGGATGAAACTATCTATCTGGATCCGTTCCAGTCTGGCTTCAGGCCTGGGTACAGCACGGAAATAGCATTGGTCGCATTGGTTGATGATCTCTGGAGGGCTCGGGACAGGGGTTGTTCCTCTGTACTGGTCCTATTAGATCTCTCAGCGGCTTTTGATACCATCAACCATGGTATCATGCTGCGCCGGTTGGAGGGGTTGGGAGTGGGAGACACCGTTCTACGGTGGTTCTCCTCTTAACTTTCTGACCAGTCACAGTCTGTGTTGGCTGGGGGGCAGAGGTCGACCTTGAGGCACCTTGTTTGTGGGGTGCCGCAAGGGTCAGTCCTCTCGCTTCTCCGGTTCAACATTTATGTGAAGCTGCTGGGTGAGATCATCCGTGGATTTGGGGTGCCGTGCCATCTGTACGCTAATGATACTCAGCTGTACATCTCCACCCCAGACCACCCCAACGATGCCCTTGAAGTGATGTCCCGGTGCCTGGAGGCCGTGCGGGTCTGGATGGGGAGGTTCGCCTGATACGCCAGTTGCGTCCCTTTCTGGATCGGGACTCCTTATGCACGGTCACTCATGCCCTCGTCACCTCTTGCCTGGACTACTGCAATGCTCTTTCATGGGGCTCCCCTTGAGGAGCACCGGAGGCTCCAGCTGCTCCAGAATGCAGCCACATGGGTTATTATGGGGGTGACATGTCGCTCCCATGTAATACCTCTCCTGCGCGAGCTGCACTGGCTCCCGGTGGTCTTCCAGGTGCGCTTCAAGGTATTGGTTCTCATCTTTAAAGTGCTCCATGGCTTAGGGCCCGGGTAATTATGAGACCACCTTCTGCCACCAATAACCTCCCACTGGCCAATCCACTCCCACAGAGAGGGTCTCCTCAGGGTGCCGTTGGCCAAGCAATGTCGACTGACGACCCCCCAAGGGGAGAGCCTTCTCTGTGGGGGCACCCGCCCTCTGGAACGAGCTATCCCCAGGAATACGACTGATCCCGGACCTCCGTACTTTCTGTCGAGCTTTGAAGACATTCCTATTTCAGCAAGCCGGGCTGGCTTAAAATTTTAATGGGTTATTTTATGGACAAAGGGTCTTAAATTTTGGGAAGCCAATTTGATTTAATTCTGTTTTAATTTATTTTCATTTTTATATTGCATGTATTTTAATCTTGGCTGTTCACTGCCCTGAGTTCTTCGGGAGAAGTGCGGTATACAAATTTAATAAACCATAAATCATAAACCATAAACCATAAACCAGAATGTCTACACTGATTTCTGTCATATGGCTATCACTCCCTCTTTCTTTAAGATACTGCATGGAATGAGAAAAAAACACTAATCATATTTTCATTACACAATTTACAGTTATAAAAATAGTTTGGACTACGTATACCGAGATAATAAAATTTTAAATCAGTTCTCCCGACCTTCTGAGGTAGGGGATTGCACTTTTCAGCAAAAATGTTGGCTGAGAATTGAAAGTTTCAATCAAAATTTATCTGGAGGATGCCAATTTGCAGAAGACTGACTTATCAAAGCATGGGCCCTGATTTTGTGTCACATAGTTTCACAATTGTTCCCACTAACATCTGACCTGAATTTTGCAAACTCAAAAGAAAAAAAAGTCAAAGACTTTGCATCTTAACCTATTATACTTACCACCCCACCAAAATATTTTCCTATGTAAAAATCATTGAGGCTATGCAGTTCCAAGTAAGTGGCTCCTAGTTCTTTAGCAAGTTGAATTCCTTCAGAAGCTGTAACACAGCTTCCTCTGTCTGAGATACACAAAGGACAAGTGCAGGGGACTTCTGTGAAAACAAACAATTCAATGATTCTAAACTCTACCATGTTAGTTATGCATTAAACCATGGAGTATTATACCCCTAAGGACCAGACTTGGACAAGAATTATACAATTATTTTAACTTGAAATATTATTAAATATTATTTTTCTCTATATATCTTTAAAATTCTTCATGCTACTTAGATTTATCTGAAAAACAATTGCATCTAAGTTTTCTATGATGCTGAATTGCTTCCCGCCTGAATACAAATATGATTTACTATACCAAAATTACTGTTCTTGTACTGTAGGGGAAAAAAAACTTTTTTTGGTAAGAGACTGAAATTTCATTCCTTGGTCTCCTTTTTGGATTACTTCAAACTGAATATAATAATCACTTGTATTTGGCAACAATTTAAAAAATAAACAATTAATGAGAAACTATCATGGCTATTATTTAACTATATTGTATATTGTTATAACAAATTGAGTCTATTTTAAGAGATATATTTAGAATATGCTAAATAAAATTTCACTTCAACAGTTTTTGTTTTCTTTCTCAGAACCTTCTATAATTCCCCAAACTGGGTCTAAAAAATTTATGGATTTTTTTGGAATAATATGGGATGGAACACTCAAGTTTCTCAGAAGTTCACAGAGAGTCATACTGCTGAAACAAAGAATATTTGTAGCTTGGGGTTGAAATGAGGAGTCCTCAGTATTCTCTGACTTTGGTTGTTTTCTTGCAGACATTTCATTAATCTAACTAAGGTTGAAATGACGGGTTCTTTGTATTCTCCGACTTTGGTTGTTTTCAAACTAGATCAGGAAATAACATCATCAGTTGCCAGTAAGGAGACAACTCCTTACTAGCACAGATGATGTTAGCTAGTTTGGTAATGAAACGTACAAGAAAACAACCAAGTCCAGAAAGCAGCAATGACCCCTCAGTCATTGGTGCTCTTTTAAGATTCCAACCACAAAATCACAATTTAAAAAAAAAAAAAAACCAAGGAAGACAGAAATTAAAACCAAAGAAATATCTATTATCTTTTCCCAAGGGATTACTTTCAGATTATTAAAAGCTGGTCTTTGAGAAAGAGTGAAAAAAAATGAGGCATCTTTGAATTATAATCCTGTAGAAACATACTGATAAACTGCAAGAAAGAAGTAATCAATCCCAGACCAAATGCTATAAAAACTGTTCTCTTGAGTTGATAAGCAATAAGTGGAAACCACATACTTTAACATGCGATGTGAGCGGATAATTGCTCAAAAAAATTATTATGTTTGGCCAGGCTGACATAAGAAGGAAGAGATAGCTGAAAAGGTTTATGGATGGGATTAAAGAAATTACAAGGATGTCTTTGGAAGTTATTACTGGAAACAAATCAAGATAGTGAGCATTTATCCATTAAGTTACTTGATGGCACAAGACATCTGAATCTTGCTTTTAGCTGGTTCTCTCCTCACTCTCCAATTGGCTGAAGGAACACAAAGGCTATAGTGGGTACTGGAAACCTGACTCAATGAGACTTTGTGTGCATGAAAACATTTTATTGCTTACACAAGGTTCTTTCTAGATCCAAGCTATGAATATGATCCTATGAATGGGGCTTCCCTTAAAGAATATCTAGAAGTTTCAACGAATGCAAAATGCAGTGGTGCACACAGTTGTGTATGTTATTAGAAAAGTACACTCTTCCGCTACATTGTAGTAAGAAGAAACGGAAGGACTTTCCCTTTTAGCCCTTCTCCAGCCACAGCAGACGCCATTTTAAAAGGTTCTTTTTCCCTCTTTTCCTCTCCTCTTTTCTGTTAGATAGATTTTGGAAGGGTGAAATACTTGCGGTTCAGTATTAAGGGTCCAGCTCGTCATTTCTTTAATTATTCTGTTGAATTCGCAGGCTTGCTCTTGACGCCTGGCTCTGCATAGGCAGAGGTCTCCCAAAGCCCGGAGCAATGGCAGGGGATATGGGGCTTCTCATCCGCTCCATCCCAAAAGTTAAAAAAAAACTTTTGGGACTCTGCGGAGAGTTCTACCCACCCCTGCCGGCTCTATCTCCGTTTCCTCTTGGAAACGGAGTTTTTTCGAGCCGCCATCAAATATCGGAATAAATATCACTGGCTACATTTGTAGATAAAACCTCGCTCCTGTGCTGTTGATTGAAAAGAAGTTTTTTTTTCTTTTTTTAAGGGAAAGTCCTTTCGTTTTCTATTTCTTCTCTCTTTTTTGCTAAATCTTGTCTGTGTGGGAAATGGCATCGGGACTTACACAGCTGGACAAATGGGGGGGGAACTTCCCCTCTCAAGAAATTGCGCCAACAAATTTCAACTCTCCAGCGTCAGAAACCCGATTTTAATATATTAGAATTTATCCTTGAAGAGATTGTAAGAAGGGATGAGATTGTGAACCAGCAACTTGAAAAATTTAAGCAGGAAATTAAAGAAATTGGTGAATTGGTGAAATCAAAGTTTGACTTTTTGAATCAAAAGATTTTAAAAGCTGCTAATGGTTTATCAGGCTTTCTGATTCGGGTGGATGCAAAGACTAAATTATTAGAGTCTAAAATGAAGGAAATTGAGGAGAATTTGGATGACATGACTCAAAAAATTAAAAAGGATTTGATAAACACTCAGGATAATAGCTCGGAAGACAAATCTAAAATGGAGACTGACCAAAAGATTGGTAATGAAGAAAATGTACAACAGAGGATTGAAAGAGAAGTTTTAATGATTCAATATAATTTTACAGAATATGCAATTAGACTGAGAGGTTTGCAGGAAAATAATAGAGATGATCTAAGGAAAATATCTTCTGAAATTCTGGCTGGGATCTTAAAGGTTCAACCTGATGAAGTGTATTGCAGGATTGATAGAATTTACAGAATAAACTCCTGGTTGGCAAAGCAAAGGCAATTGCCTAGAGATGTGGTGATCTATTTTACAGATAAAGAAATTAGGAATAATATTGTGCAGAACTCTTTTAATTCTACCTTGCAATTTCATGGAAGAAAGATTTGGATTTTTAAGGAGCTCCCGCCCAAGATGTTAATGGAGAGGAAGAAATTTGGCTTTCTAGTGACTGAATTAAAAAAAAGAAATATCCTATTCAGGTGGGACACCCCAGTTGGCCTAATATTGAGATATCAAGGAATAAGATATCAATTGCATACTGTTGAAAAAGCGGAAGATTTTTATCAAAAAATTTTAAAAATGAATTTAACACCTTTAGGCATAATACAGGATAAGCAAAAGGAGTTGGAAACAAAAGGAAAACATCAAATTACAGAGGCTGTGATGGATAAATTGTCTTTGGACTCCCTGGATACCCCAGCTGGACTGTCTATAAATAAGAGAGCAGTGTCATCCGACTCCAATGTGATGAACCATCAAGTCACAGACAAGTGCGCAAATCAATCAGTTGATATACAAGTGACGGAGAAGAAAGATGAGATGATAAAACTAACCCAACAAGAACAATACATAAAGCAGAATGAAAATCAACTAGCAGACACACAATTGGTAGGCAAGAAACGAGGATGGAAATTCAACCCGGAAAAGAAAAAGAAAAGAAATAGATCGCATAGAAACAGCAATTTCTAAACTATGCAACAGTGATGCCAGGGACTTTAAAAAATGAATGAGTATTTGAAAAGATAGTGGAGGCGAACAATTGTTTGATACTATCCTGAGGATTGTGGCAGATCTCTGCAAGGCCATGATTTTGGGATGTGAAAAGAGCCTCACTTTGTTGGATTTGAATCATCTAAAAAATTTTTTTTTTTTTTGGTAAATATATTATAATTATTTTGAGTTATAAGGCAGGAGAGTTTCGCCGGGGCATGCAGAAGATCTGGATGTTACTCAGTAGGATGATGGGAATTAATAATCCTGATGAATACCACAACTATAACCATATGGATATAATTATAATTATAATGTCACTCGGGTGGTTGTTTTTGCTTTTATACAGATGCGAGGATATCTACTACTGATGGGGGCAGAAGATGACTGGAGATTTTGAACAAACTGTTGCACTAGCATGTTATTTTACCCTATTATGGGTGATGGATTTAACAATCCAGAGGAAAGACATCAAAGAAGATACTATATGGATTATAAATTTAAAGTTATTGTTTTTTCCTTTTTTACAAAATGGAATGCATATATAGATATGTGTATATCTTAGTAATGTGGGCAGTGGATTATATCTAGAACTGTACTGTATGATTTTGTAGGAATTGAAGGGTTGAAATAGGTTAGTTTACTGATTGATTAGTTTAAGAAAAAGGATTCTTAAGTCATATATTTAGGGGAGTGGAGGACTTAATAATTCAGTGGAAAGATACTAAAGAAGATATATTTTTTTCTCTTCTTTTTTTTTTTTCTCTTCTTTTTATAAAATGGGATGCATATATAGATATGTGTATATTTTAGTAAAGTGGGTAGTGGATTATATCTAGAATTGTACTGTATGATTTTAAGTCATATATTTAGAGGAGTGGAGGAATTGGACAGAATTGAATAAATGTTAAATTTGGATGCAGGGAGAAGGTCGATTTAAAATGTTATATTAATATATATAAAAGATTAAAGGTTAAATTGTAATAATACTCAATAAGCTTAACATGTTAAGGGTCAGTATTTCGAGAAGGGATTAAGGGAAAGGAAAGATATTATGTATGTAACTAGTTATGAAATAGCCTATTGTTGTGAAGAAGTCACAGGGGGGGTTGGGTGGATAGGGGGGGTTAGGGAAGGGGGGGGGGAAAGGGGGAAAAACTTGTATTTGAAAACTTTTTCAATAAAAAAAAAAAAAAAGAAAGAAAAGTACACTCTTATGCTCTGTGAGTTACATTGGTTGCCAGTTTGCTTCCAGTTCAATTCACAATGTTGGTTTTAACCTTTAAAGCCCTTCATGGCAGGGTTTGGGTTACCTGACCGACTGCCTCTTTCAATGTATACCTGCCCAACCTATTGGGTCTGATAGAAAGCATACTGCAGGTTCCATCCACAAGGGACTTATGCTTGGTGAGCTTCTCTACCATGGCACCTCTGTCAATAGGACTGGGGTCTCAGGAAACGAAATCTTATGATAGCTCTATCACTGTGGGTGATTCACTTTCTCCTGTGCAGTGTTTTTTTTTTTAATGATGAGTGTTTTATACTTTAAATAATAATTTTTTTATGTATTTGTTTTAACTAATTGTACATAGCCCAGAGTCATTCTTGTGGAATGGGCAGTCATATAAATGAGATAGATAGATAGATAGATAGATAGATAGATAGATAGATAGATAGATAGAGATAGAGAGAGAGAGAGAGAGAGAGGACAGACAGACTGACTGACTGACTGACTGACTTTTCGGAAGTAAACACTTCTTGTTCAATTAAATTCACTCTCAAACAGGATTATAACCTAAAGAATAACAAAATAAAAATACCTATGTATCAATACATGCAACATACATTCCACTGGTTTATTGACAGTTCTTGCTTCTTTTTTTAAAAAAACACAATTCATTTTACTGAAAGATTATCTTTATCACACAGAAATAAGCATCCTTTTTCATTTAAATGTTCAGCTAATGCAAACTTTCAAGTATGAATTATAGTCCTAAGTGAATAGGCTATCGAACATAATAAGGTGAATTCGGAACTGAAAGCTATCACTCAGCAAAGGTATTGTGATTAATATAATATTACAAGAGTATTCAATATTTATTGCTAGGCAGTCAGTAAGCCTTGCAGACTGAATAAATAATCTCTGGAAAAAAGATATTCTTACAAGTGAACAAGCAATTATTCATGTGTGTGTTTGTATCCATAAAATTACTAAAATTTAAGATTAACTTAAATGCTTTTTAAAATTATAATGGTATACACCTCTTCCCAGTACACTCAAAATTAGCTCTGTATCTACTGAGTTTAATAAACTGCAAATGAATTCCACTTGATAATCCTTCAGACAAAAGGAAAAAAACTCATCTATTAACCGTGGTAAATCACATTATAAATAACTAATTATTTCAATCAGCTTATCAACCATTCTAAATAAATTATGTCCACGTAGAACAACAGCAACACAATGTAAATAATATTTATAGTTACAGTAGAACCTCTGGTCACGAACGCTTCTGACCACAACCAAATCAGGTTCCAACCAAAAAATTCACCCAAAAAATATTTTTTTCGCAGCCGATTTCCCCTTCCGCACCATTTTTTTTGTAAGCGCCAAATTTCCAAAATTAGGTTCAGGTAATAACCAAATCGGTTTGCAACCAAAGTTATGGAACAAATTATGGTCATGACCAGAAGTTCTACTGTATCTCTATAAATACACCTATTAGCACATCCACATTGTTATTCTTCAGAAGTACTAGTGATACCATGAATAAGGATTAAGATTTACTTCATAGTAAATTTTCATTCTAAATCAGGTATTAAATAAGTGAAGTCTTTTTATTTTTATTTTTAATGCGACTCTGGTACTGTTTCCTATTTTTCTTTGCACTTTCAAAACAATTTTATCACAGTGCAAAGCTGTTTTTTCTTCCAAATCTGAAAGCTCTTTATTTTTTTCTTCCCCACCTAAAACTGCTCTGCAAAACAGACGCCAATCAAATTTAAGAATTCGTGTATTGTAAGGCTAAACTGCTCTAGCTACAATATACAGCAATATAATAAAAAAGCATGTCTTGCATATGATTATGAAACAAAAGAACTTTTGGAGAAATATGTCCACTTGAAATCTGAAATCTCAAATTACAAAATTGGAGTGTACTATTTAAGCAGTCAAATTCAGTCCTGTAATCCAATGAAAAACACCCCAAGCAATTAGTTAATTAGCCTCCACTAACACACACAACAAAGGGGAGACTACCACTTATCTGAAGAATTGGCTCTACTGTTAAACTGTTCTCACTGTTAGAAAACCTTTTCTAATTAAGTCAGAATGTATCTTTCTCCCCTGAATTGTTCTTTCTGACACCATTTCATATATTTGGAGATTGTATCCTCCCTATCATCATTTTTAAGACTAAGCATACCTAGCTCCTTAGAACTGTCTTCATACCGTAGTACTTCATAGTCCCCTGATCATCCTCAATATCATTCTCTTAACTTGTCACAATTACTCTGAATTTTTCTTCTAAGTGCAGTATTCAGAATTGAGAGCAATATGAGGTGGGTCTGACTAAAGCAAAATAAAATGGAAAGAATGCATTATTTGGACATTATACTTCTGCTGATACAGTCTAAAATTGCACTTATATTCTTTGCATCCACATTATACTGCTTTCTCATAAATAGAGTACATCAGTGGTGGGTTCTAACCAGTTTTACCACCGGTTCGCATCGTGCACATGCTTTGCGCGCAATCACCGTGCACGTCCTCGCTTCGCTCGCACGGGCGCCAAGGTTCATTTCATTACTTCCAGCCTACTTCAGCCTATTTTGATCACTTTCAATGTTGTTGCTAATGTTTTAACTATCCTAGCTAATTTTGTAGCATCTATAAATCTGATAGGAATTCCTTCCATCTCTTAAACTAAGTTACTTAGAAAAATATTGAAGATACCAGATCTAGGACTGATCCATATAGCACCTGCTCAATATCTCACTTCAGTATTCAGTCATAGCACTGATGAGCATTCTCTGAGTACAATTTTGAACCAAATGTATAGCCATATGTAACTAAATTGGTAAATAGCTTGTTTTGAATTGCTCTGTTGAAAGTCAAGATACATAATGACTACAGCATTTCCATAATCTATTAAGAAAATTACCTGATCAAAAATGAGATAAGATTAAATCTGGCATCCCAGCACCCCATGGTCATATGATCCCAATCTAGGTGCTTGGCAACCAGTTGATACATCCAGTTGTAGCACCCTGAAATCACATGATTATCATTTGCAACCTTCCTTGCCAGCTTCCCCAGAAAGTCAGTAGGGAACACAGCAGGAAAGGCCACAAGTTGCTGGAGTAAATCTTTCCCACCCACATGATGGGCCCCCCCCCCAGCCTCTCTGTGCTCTGCCGTACTGGTACTCGCATGCCTTGTGCATCCTGCCCAACTCATATCCCAATCTCTTCTCATGCTTCTGACACACACCTTTCAACCTCCCCAACTCACACATCTTGTGCACCTCACACTGTGCACCCTCCCCTCCCCCTCCCCTCCCCTCCCCAGCCCAAACCAAATCTCTCATGTACTCTCTTGCATCCGCCCCCACAATTCACACCTCACCTCACCTCTTGCACATTCCTTTACACCAGGGCTGTTAAGCTCGCGGCCCTTAGGCTCGCGGCCCTTGTCATGCACTGGCCACACCCAAGCCTGGTTTAGCAAAGGGAGAAAAAGTTGTGATACGTGATGTGATGCCAGGATGACGACGTGAGTTTGACACTCATGCTTTACACCCACCCTGACCTGAGCACTCGCCACACTTTTTATTTTATTTTATTTTTGCTTTAATTTATATGCCGCCCTTCTCCGGAGACTCAGGGTGGCTTACAATGCGTTAAGCAATAGCCTTCATACTTTTGTATATTTATACAAAGTCAGTTTATTGCCCCCACAATCTGGGTCCTCATTTCACCTATTTTTGAAAGAATGGAAGGCTGAGTCAACCTTGAGCCTGGTGAGATTTGAACTTGCAGTAATTGCAAGCAGCAGATGTTAATAACAGTGCTTTAGTCCACTGTACTACAGGCTCTTCCTCTTGTGCATCCTTCCAACCCATGCTGCACCTGTCAAGGATTCCCTCACATCCTCCCCAAACCCTTGCTATACCCTCATGCACCCTCTCCAATCCATGTCTCACACATCGACTCACTCTCCAACTCTCATGACACCTCTCACATGCCCTCTTGCAAACTCTCCCCAACCATCACAATTTCTCCCTCGCACCTCCATGTGCCATCTTGCTTTCTCCCAAACTCAGCAGTAGCCACTTACCTGCCTGCTGGCCTGGGACTTGCAACTTCCTGTCAGTTTCCTCACTGACTTAAGCCAAGGAAGTTGCCTTGCTTAATGGTCATAAAATTTGATTAACAATAGCAACTCAGACTGCAGGAATTGCCATTTCTAAATGATGCAGTCGTGCTTTACAAGCGCACAGCTTAGCGACCAAAATTCAGATCCCAATTGCAATTGTAAGTCAAGAACAATTTGTATAACTTCACATAAATATTGTCTAAAATCATTAAGTAATATTATGAAGAAGCTCAACTGCCAAATATGTTATGATCAAATACTCAATGCACCACACAAACTGTTAAAATATCATGGAAATTATTAAAATTAATTTTCTTATCAAACAAAGGCTGCTAATAAGTCTCTATATTAATCAGTATTCTACTATGGTCTTTTGGCATTAAGAGAATTCTGCTGCAGAATTCTTAATATTCAGCTGTGGTAAATACAAATATAATACCTACCCTAAGAAAAGGCTTTGTTACGGATATAATACAGTGGATGGCTTATTGCAAGTGTGTGAAGTGCAACATATACACACAAAATGATGTGTTTCTTTAGCATGCCTAATCTACTATGAGTTCAGGAATCACTGAAGTTATACTAGTTTTGTTCCTATACAAGTTCAGAAAGGCACGCATGTGCTCACAAGGAGGCAAGTGAAAATATGAAATGCCAAAACATCATGTCACAAATCCTACGACTTAAATATAATGAAAATAATCAAGTATGATACAATAGACTTTGCATCATGACATTTTGTCATCTTTCCATCATTAATTGTAATTAGTCATATACTTCTATGGAAAAGTGATACCTTCCTGGGAAAGTTTGCTCTTCATAGTTGTACCAAGTTTTCAAAGAATCACATTCTTCAACTCCTAACTCCGAACACTGCTAACATTTTTAAAATGAGCATACAGGTAGTCCTCGAGTTACGACCACAATTGAGCTCAAAGTTTATGTTGCTAAGTGAAACACTTTTAGTGAGTTTTGCCCCATTTTACAACATTTCTTGTCACCATTGTTAAGTGAAACATTGCAGTTTTTAGTTAAGTGAATCTGGCTTCCACATTGATTTTGCTTGTCAAAAGGGGATCACGTGACCCCGGGACACTGCAACCATCATAAATATAAACCAGTTGCCAAGCATCTGAATTTTGATCATGTGACCATGAGGATGCTGCAATGTGAAAAGTGGTCATAGGTCACATTTTTCTGTGCCGTTGTAACTTTGAACGTTAACTAAATGAACTGTTGTAAGTCAAGGACTACCTATATAGCATGAAACTGTTCCAGGTTATTCTCATTTTTTTCTCTTTCAACTGGAACCAATCAAACCAAGTAAAATGTTTTCTGGTAGAATATTAAGTTCAGTTCTAAGAAGTATTAACTTTATCATGACTGGTCTAATAACAAAACTGTCTCATCATGATTCATCCAACACTTAGCATAATACTGATATCTCAGCTGTTTATAACGTGACTTCTAGCACATACCGTTTTGTCTTGCACCAACAGCAGAAATTATAACTGGAACTGAACAGTGACTAAGTGTTTTCTTTATCAGTGGTGCATAAATATCTTTTACTTCTTGAAATGAAGACTTGTCATTTACAGAATATTTAATCACAATGATATCTGCTTCTCCAATGAGGTTCCGAGATGTGTACCAGTCACTTTCAAAAATATCCTATATACAAAACAAAAAGATGGAGCTAAATTCCCTTTTTTTATTGATCAAGAGATGAGAGCACACAACTATATAATAACTGAAAGTTTACTAAAACTTAGGATACATTTCTTTTGGGGATATTAAAAATGTGTAAAGTGTCTGCAATAAATCAATTTATTCAAACTTCATCTTGCTTCCTATGTCTTGCCTGCAACAAACTTTATGTTAATAAGTCTGTTTTACAGTTATGAGTTTGTATACATAGGGTGACTAGATGAAACCAACAGTTAACAGCTGTAAAAAATTTCCAATCCAGCTGTCTAAATTTTAAAATGAATTTTCTATTCAATTATTGATACATTTTATATATAAAATACATGCATCAAAACTACTACTCATTTTAGTTAATTATAGCAATATCAGTTTATTGGTGCAGAACATTTTGAAAGCAGAAGCATTTGACTTTTAAAACGTTATCCTTACTGGAAATTAAAGAAAAGGTATAACTGAAAACTCTGACCTGGATTTACTGGATAAATAACTGCCATTAGTTCTTCATTTCTTAAGATCAATAAAACCAGAAATCAATTGCTAAAATTCCTAACAAAAATAGTGCTCTTTTTTTTAAAGGTTGTTCCAAGCTCCTTTAATGATTGAAGAGCAAACAAAACATTTTACAAGGGCAATTAGAAATACTTTTTCTGAGATACTGAACGTGCCAACTTAGGTTTTCCTACATTTTCCCAGCATTTACGAATACCATTGTACCCTTTGATCACTCCACCTTTTATTACAACCTTTATAATGCTTTTAAAGTTCAGGTTAGAATCATGATACATTTATTCTTATAAGAAATTGAAGTTCAATTGTTTTTCCTGTAACATTCTGGAAAGCTCATTACTTTAGAAATGAAAGTTAGTCTAATGCCCTTATTGTCAGCTGATGAAAACTTTAGGCCTACTATGAGTGAATTTTTTGTTTTGTTAGGTTGTAGTATCACAATTCAAAGGACTTCAGAAATCACAAAATTTGAAAACTCAATTAGATTGTCCAATATTTTAAGTAACTGAGAAAAAAGAGAACATAGACTAAGTTCAGAATGTTCAGAGGTATGAGGAATACCTGTGAGCGGGGATGGAATGGAAAAGAAAGACAAAAGGTATGCAGGAACAATATTAAGAGAAGACACAGAAAAGACCGTAGGAATAACAACATTGAAAACACATAATGTAGTTTGACATAATGAATATTCAGAAGTTTTACACCATGAATATCATGGACAGTATACACTTCTCAATCCACATTCTGAACCTAACAAATTATCCATTAGGAAATATTAGTGTTGAAATTCCTAGATTTTTACACATGCAAGATATTGCTTAACCAATGACAGATATTCCTAGATATTGTCTCTCTATTTCAAAGATTCAGAGATCCTTATTCACATACAGGCAAAAATCGTGAGATGGGATTAGAATCATTAGAAAATGGCAAACATTCCATCTTAGTACAAATTAACATGGTAAATACCACAAGCAATGTCTGATTTATATGTATGTAGAACACTTTACAAACTGCTGGCAAAATAATGACCTCCATAAAAAGTTAATCTCAGATGCAGTTCTATTTCTGAAATCTTATATAAGACATGTAAGTAATGGTTGAAATGTACTTTTGAGACAAAAATACAGGATCACCAGGATCGATAATTTTCAATTATCTGTGTTTGCATGTAAATGTATGAATTTAAAGTTAGTATGTAAACTTAGGGCATGTTTTCATAATCACTTGGCACAGACAATTACTTTCAAATGTGCCCCAATTACTCTTCTGTCCCATTAGAAGACTTGAGTACTAAATAGATTTTTTCCCCAAAGTTATTTATCTATGCATATTTCATATACAACACATTTCATGGGTGGGGGAGAGAAAGGGTGGACTGAAGCTGAGTATCGATCCAGTAAATATAGATCCTAGATGTCATCATCAGAATAAATTAGAAAAAGTGGTTTTGAGCATGTCTCTTCAAGCAAAAGTATTTTAACTAATTCTTTGTATTAATTATCTCCATCTCCATCTCCATCTCCAGACAGGAAACCCTAATCCTAAGTGAAACTTCTATAAAAGAAATCCTTTTGGCTCAGACAACTGCAGTGGTTATAATACTGTAGTGTTATATAATTCTACTATTCAATAATGTGGGTGACAATAGCGTGAAAAACAACACTGTGGTAAGAATGATAAGACCTGACTCATTACCTATCCCTCTTGTTTAGCTTACTTTCTTAGTTTTCCTGACCACCCTGCAGATAGTGATTACTTCTCCTGTGCTGTCCTGGTATTCTAAAAATACATTCACCCTAATATTCCTTTTAACCTCTTTATGTCACAGATTGGAAGCATATCATTTACATTATAAAGGATTATTTTATCATTTAAAATTAAAACTCTAGGAATATCGTCCACAACTATCAGATAGTTTCAGGGGATAGATCCTATTATAATATGTTATCTATCAACAATAACTAAGATAAGCAGCATTTCAGTTGAAAAGATTATAATACCAATATAATCTGGTAATATTGATAGACTTTCATAGAAATGTAGCTCTCTGCTATTTCAGATACTGTATTTCTTGTATTTAAAATTTAAACTACAAGCTATTTATTCACATCCATATAAATCACTCAAAATCTCACATAAAGATATGAATCTAGGTAGTTCCTTATAAGAATTCTAATACTAACATCAAAAACATAACTAAAAGCTATTTTTTGCATAATTAAGAAAAATAACTGTCAATTTTTACAAGTTTACATTCATGCAGTACAAATAATATTCTAAGCTGAAAGTTAAACAATTTGCTTTTAGAAAAAGATCCAAATTAAAATTTAACATTGAAAAACTATATTATATTCTATTGGTTTCAGTAAAAAGTGTTTTATTCTATGACAAAAAACTGTTTCAATATAGGAATAAAAATACTTTATATATTTTAAGCTTATCAGAAAGCCCAAAATATATTCAACCGGAAGCAATCTGTAAAAGATTCAACTCTCTTTTTTATCTAATTCAACATATTAAGGGGTGAATACTATTTTAGCACTTGGGCCAGATTATAGTAAAACTACAATTCTACACATGATTGCAGTGAAATAAGTCTAATGGAATACTTTGAGACTTAAATACTTCAGAATAGACATGTTTAAAACTAATCTATAACTTTTTTTACTACATTCTCTTACCCAGAGAGGACAGTCATGTACCACCAATCTGACATTTCCAAACACACAAGCTTGATACTCCGTGAATGCAGGATTTCTAAGGTAACTGGCAGAGTTTAGTAACAAATTACTGTCAGTCTCTGAAACTAATGCACTTCTCCCAAGATAGGTCCAGATCAAACTCTTCTGCTGATCATCCTCGGAAAATCCATCTCTTTCATTACCAAAGGCTACAATGTGAACAGACCTACAAATAAATAACATTTCAATGTGTTGAATTAAACATTTACTAAAACAAAAGTAAGAAAACATAGGGCGGGGAAAAGAGGAAAACCAAATTATATATATATTAAAAAATAGACACACAGACCGGTGTACACTGATATAAATATATATTAAAAAATAGATACATAGACCGGTGTACACTGATATAAATATAGACGCACAGATATATTTGATTTTAGCGGATTCCTAACGCTAAAGGAACAAACAATAATCCACATACATGATTTTAAATCCAGAAGCACGAAAGCAAATTTCCTTGGAACTCCACAAAAGCTGCTTGCATTACAAATCCAAAGCCGTTTGAATGTATTCTTCCTCCATTTCCTGAGGCTCTTTCATTCACCTAGTCGCAATCGCGGTTGCTCTGGGGAGTTTCCGTTCATGTCTTGTTGAGCAATCTTGTCTCTGTAAACCAGAAAGAGGGTTAGCTCCGTGACAATAGCTTGCTTGCTTGCTGTGCTGAAGATGAAATTAGCACATAAACTCAGCAACTACAAGCCTCAAGCTCAGCCATTGCCTCGTGACGTCAGTATACGCTACCAACAAAGAATATTAACATCCGCAAAAGGAAGAGCGCTCTATGTTTCTGCAAAGCCTGATACAATCAGGTGAAAACCCACACACATAAACTACAGCTTTGGGAAGGGTAGCATCTCACTGAACAGAAGGAGACTACGTGATATATTGCTGCTGCTGAAGAGATGCATAATAAATCCATGAGCTCACTGGCAGCCAATCCACTTCCAGAGTTGCCATATGCAAGAAGTCAGGCAGATCAAGTTAAGAGAGATGTCAACATTCTAGAAAAGAAATGTCTCCAATTTAAAATACCTTCCACTTGCACAAGACAGTAGCAGTTTTTAAACAGCAGGAATACAGAACCTTTCAGATTTCACATTGTGCTGTTTATTATCAACTAGCAGGCTAACCTTAATTTTTACTTAATCTTAAAATAATCTGTTGGATGTATTTTTCAAAAAGTTTGCAATGATTTCCTTATTTCCTGTGATCAGTTGAAACAAATGTCATTTTGAAAAAGAAAAAAAATTAGCATTTTAATTTCAGCATTTGCCCTGCCCTAGGCACATCTATAAATTAATAATATTATAGAAATATCATTGTCAATAAAACTCCTGAAGGAATATTTCAATTACAAACTCTGGTATTTACATGAAATGCAGAGAAAAAGACTTTTCATATATATTTAATATAGTAGTTAAATCTGTATTGCTAAAATGGGGGGAAAGCATGCAACATTATTTCATTTTCCCCCAAATTGCTAACGTATTGTTATTCAGCCTTGAAATGTAAAACAAGTTAGGTTTACCAGACAATAAAACATATTTTCCAATTGATTTATTTTCCAAAATTTCAAATATAATGTTATTCAGAAAACAACTTGCTTAATTTAATGAATTTAACATAGTATATATAGCAAATATATTATTTAACCTACTGTCATTGTGCAACCAAAGAGGCATTCTCTAGCCCAAGAGGTAAATACTGGCAAACTTGGGGTTACAAAACAAATGTTGAGGAGAAAATCTGGTAACTCAAAACAGTCCAGTAAGTACTAAGAATATGCAATGTATACTGACTGCTGCAGGTCAGAACACAACATGAGCAATTAAAGGAGGAATTGTATTTTTGATGAAAGGCCTGGAATTCTAACAAAATAAATGTTAATAATAAAATAACTCCAATTAAAGATGATCCACAGTAGTTTATTATTTGTCCCACTTTTGGAAAAACAAATTCTGAGAAAACACTGTTTTACACACTAAATATTTTATTTATTTTATTTCCAATTTATATACCGCCCTTCTCCCTGAGGGCTCAGGGCAGTGTACAGCCAAAATTAAGAACATGAAATACAAATATTAAAAACAATTAATATATATATAAATTTGGCCAAAAATTAAAAATCTCAAACCAATTAAAACATTTAAAAATTTCTTCTTAAGCTAGCCCGGCTTGCTGGAAAAAGTAAATATTCCCAAAGGATTCTGGAAAGTTTGGGCACACATACAAATATCCTCAAATGGAGCCAAAAGCCTGCAGGGGAGCTATCATTATAATACTTCATATCTCCTGTGAATTAAGACAGCCAAAGAAATATATCTTTATTTCAATACTTCAGTCCTTTTATTTTGGTTTTTTCTTTCTGTTTAACCCAATTGGAGTTGGGAGTTAACTGTGCCAATTCCAGGGTGATAAATTTTGTCAGCTGCTATTGGGCAACTGTCAAAGCTCAGAGGAGGCTTAGGCTCCTATGGGTCTTTGGCTAATAATGACATGCCTGTTCTAGTTGATGTTGCAGGCAGGGAATGTTATATAAGTAAACTTGGTCATCTTTGTTCACCATAATGGGATCTGTAATTTCCTAGACAAGAAAATGCTCTGCAAAGTTAAAAATAAAGCACAGCCTTAAGCTTCATGTTTGTTTGTTTGTTTGTTTGTATGTTTGCATGTATTGTAAGACAGAACCAACAAAGATATGCAGTTAGAATTTAGCACTAAAAAACATACAGTGCAGTGTCCAAAAATATTATAAACTCTTATTAGTCTTCTAAAAGACATTAAAAGCAATAAAATTAAGATTGTTTGTTGCAAGCCAGTATGTTTTATTAAAGTATTAATATGTATGTCTGCTCAAAACTATATGAATTTCTAATATAAATCATTGTAAATTATTTAAATTGTTTTTTTCCTTAGTAATGTATATTAACTGCTATAAATCTGTCTAACCTGATATCCTTTATTGTTGTATAAGTAGTTTAACAACCATAATTAACCAGATGTTGAGCTAAGTGGTCGCTAAGTGAAACTGTGACCATACTTATCTTACTTCAACCTTGCTTTACAAACCAAGTCGTAAATGTAAGAACTGGTTGTAAAGTTACTTTTTTATCACTGTTTAGCTGTGAACGGTTGCTAAATGAATTAGTTGCTAAACATAGATTACCTACAGCTTAGTCTTTATTATAAATGTTTAACCATCCACTGTAGCTTATTCCCAGATCTCTTCAATAAGGGAGTCAAGCTTCAGTCAAAATACAGCACATAAAATGAAAGCCTAAACATGCACATTAATTTTATTCTGATAATTCAGTTATAAAAATAAGTGTCATAACAATATCTATTACTTTAACCACCCACTGTAGCCTGATAACAAATCTGAGATAATATTCCAGCCTGGAATATAGATTTATGACCTAAACAAACATCAATGTGATCTCTCTCATATTACAGTGATAAAGCAAGATGTTAAAATGGAACTCAACGTTTCTCTCTTGTCACACCAAAATTAGTAGACAGACAAAAGCATTTTTAAAAGAAATTTATTTCAGATTTTATATGATAAAATCAAACTTATGGAGAAAATAGAAAACTTTTATTTTCTTTGTTTGAATATAAAAATAACTTGAGAGCTCTTATAAAGAATAGAGTTGTACATAATTCTAAAACAAATCTACTAGCAGCACGTTTATTAAGTACGGTACTTTCTGCATTTAAAGAGGATACTTTGAAACAAAGAAAAATCATTTTGAAACACAAAAAATGGGAAGGCACAAAATATCAATATCTGAATCACAAGCACTGCTGCTTCATTTCATTTTAAATCTCTTCATTCAAAATCTGATAACTCTAACATTGCAATTATTTTTTGCAGAATTGTGTCCATAATTTGTTGCAGATGACCTGAAGAATGATTTGTATACAATGAATATTACTGATGTAAAGTTAGGGAAGTTTTATTGGGCAAGATGCTTTTCATTAATTAAATTTTAATGAGAAAGTGATTTTAATGGGAAAGTGGCTCTATCCCTCCCTCCCTCCATGCCAGAAAATAATGACAGTGCCAGTGGCTTTTAACATTGACTACAAGGTAATCCCATCAGATAAATTAGAATAATAGAAACGATTTTTTCCTGTGACTTTACTTAGGAAGATGAAGCATTAAAAATCTGCCTGATTATTATTAATAGTAATAATAATTCATGTTGCCTGACTTCCAGCAATATTTTTCTTCATGGCAATACTTAGATAGAAATGAGTTACTATCCCATTTCCATTGTTTCAAAAGGAAGAAAAATTTAATCAGAATTTTTTTTTCCTATTCCAAATACAGCATATTTCTGTAGTGTTTAGATTCATGTGTATTTAAGAAGGTACATCTGAAAGAAATTGATACCTGTAGTCTACCGAAAGGAGAAAAACATCCTTAGGAAATTCTATCGGGATATTTTTTTTAAAAAAAGAATACAAATATGCAAAGCTTTATTTTCTTGCTATTTTTAATTTAGAGATCGTGTTTTAACATATTAAAACTCCATCCCATAAATGTTCCCTTTTAGGGGAGAGATGGGAAGAAGATGCTGACTGCCTCGGTAAATGGGACGGCGACAATGTGGATTCTCAGCTATTCCCACGACACGGACGGGCGGGAAACTTTCGATGCTTCCCACGTCAGTCAGGTAACCTATAAATAATTTAGCAATAAAGCTCGGCCAGCCAGTGCTTCCTCAAAAGCCGCGCCCCGCCATGAGGTGCAGGGGTCAAACGCCGCGGTCAGCGAGCAAAGCAGCCACCGCGGCCTCACTCGTCGCCCGCGCTGCCCCCTCAGAAGCAAAAACGGCTCCTCGCGTTCTCCGGTTGCCTTGGATACCAGGCGGAGGCCTTCTTTCTCTGCAGCCTTCAGCCGTTTGCCGCCATTCGGAGGAACGCGTGCCGCCGAAGACCGGTTGCGGTGGGATAGCATTTCGCCCTTTCTCTTCCCTCTCTGGGCCGAGTAGCCCTGACATGCGCCGAGCAAAGGCCCCGTGGGGCGCCTCGATGCTGCGGTGCGCGGTTAGCTGCCGCCAGTACTGGAGGACCGTGGGCCAGCCGGAGGGGATCGTGTCGGAGCAGGACACGGACCATCATTTCGTGCATCGAAGCACCATTCCTACCATGCATTTCCAGCCCAGCTTGCCCAGGTTCCTCTGCCGTTCACCAAGTTTCATGGAAATTGGGGGTGGGGTCGGGGGGAGTAAGCGGACTTCGAGTACATGGAAAACATCCTTCCTTCTCCCTTTCCCGCCATTCTTGCAGTGTAGCTGGATCACTCGGTTATAGGGGAAAAACACTTCGATGCCGCATTTCTCACAGACTCTTTGTGAATGTAACCAAAACAGTACTATTTAAGCCGTTGGGTCTCTTTCAAAAACAGCATCCGGTTGCCGTTGGAGCAGAGCGCTGAGCTCGGGGTTTTGACAGAGGCCTGCGATAGCTTCTCCTTTTTCTACTGTAGCTCTCCTATGAAGATCCCCATACAAAGCCCAATAATCTCTTTCTGCCCTATCATATTGTCGAAGCAAAAACGTCCAGGCTCAGGTGCCCTCCTCCAATATTTCATAAATCCAGACAAAAATATTATTCAAGGAAGTTCCCCTGGAGAGTCCAATGAGGCAAGCATCTATTGGGAGGAGGAATTACTCAGTATTACTTGGTCTGCTGTTTTTTGAAGAGAAAGGGGATGAAAAAAATGATCTGAGAATGCCAGGTGCCGAGGTGTGTGTACCTGCTTATGCATATAGGTTACCTGAGCTAATAGGCATTGTAGTCACCAAGCAAGAAAACCCTATTTTACCAATTAATTTCAATGCAGCCTGCTACATATTGTACGCCTGGTGAAATACAGACTGCTGAAAAATGCAGTGGTTTGCTTTGCTTGTCATCATTTCACTGATAGGGATGGAAGTAGCAATGAGTATTCGTGCGTTTACCCACGAAGAGTACAGGATCTAGGAAAAGGCTGCTGAAAATGGTTATAGCTTTGAGACTGCATACATGCAATCCATGACTGCATGCTGAGTTGGAAAAATTACAAATACAGGAAAAGGAAGCTCACATTTAGCCCAAAAGCATTCCCCATAAAGAACTCAGAAGAAAACAGCCATTATATGATTATAGGGGCAGAATTTCTTTTGTTCATCTCTAAATAAGAAATTACTGAGCACAGAAAGTGGGGAGTGACAGATTTTATTTACTATTTACATTTAAAATAAGTTTTGTTTTTTTATAAAGTGACATTTTTTTAAAATGTCAATTATTTTTAAATGACAAAAATGACACTATAATAATAAAATGCAAAAGCAAGTTAAAAATTAGTAATAAAAAAAGTTGATACCTGATTAACCTAATAATATCAAGCAAAATTTAAACACATTAAAAAACCAGAATATTTTGATAAAATATTTAATCTGCTAATATTTATTTTATAGAATTAAATATTTTAAACATTTAAAATATTTCATATTTTTCATATTTTCTATGAAGAACTTCCTATTTTCCCCTAAAAGTAGAGTAGTCAAATTCCACCCTATAAAAGTGGAACAGTCCAAGGGGGTTCAAACATGAATTATCTGAAAGAGATCAAAATAATAAACAAATATTAGGAATTTGTTCTTTCTGCTTGAGTTTTTAATTATAAAAAGTTGAATTTATATAGAAAATTCTTCAAATCATTAAAAGTTACTTCTGAAATAATTTTTATAAATGTTTGAAACAAAGTAGTTTTGGAAGACAGTCATTTAAGAACAATAAATCTATTAAGTATGGAAAATTTTAATTTAATAGAAGAGAACATATGTAGTGCAGGGTTGAATTATGAAGTTCTTGTGCTCTCTGAGCCTTGCTGTTTGCTTGCAGACATTTCATTACTCAAATAGGCAATATCATCAGTGTGATTAAGTATAGAATTTGCTTGCTGTTATAGAGTAGTTTGCCTTGCCAGTTTTGTAGGGGTATGCTTTTCTCCTTAATTCCTTGATTAGGGTATTGTTTTCTGTTTTTCATCTATCACTGTTCTTTTGTGATTTGACCCTTCTTGGTTACGTCAGAAAACAGAATAACAGAGTTGGAAGGGACCTTGGAGGTCTTCTAGTCCAACCCCCTGCCTAGGCAGGAAACCCTACACCATTTCAGACAAATGGTTATCCAATATCTTCTTAAAAACTTCCAGTGTTAGAGAATTCACAACTGGAGGCAAGTTTTTCCGTTGATTAATTGTTCTAACTGTCAGGAAATTTCTCCTTAGTTCTAGGTTGCTTCTCTTGATTAGTTTCCATCCATTGCTTCTTGTCCTGCCCTTAGGTGCTTTGGAGAATAGCTTGACTCCCTCTTCTTTGTGGCAGCCCTTTAGATATTGGAACACTGCTATCATATCACCCCTAGTCCTTCTTTTCATTAAACTAGACATACCCAGTTCCTGCAGCCGTACTTCATATGTTTTAACCTCCAGTCCCCTAATCATCTTTGTTGCTCTTCTCTGCACTCTTTCTTAGCGCCTCCACATCTTTTTTACATTGTGGCGACCAAAACTGGATGCAGTATTCCAAGTGTGGCCTTACCAAGGCATTATAAAATGGTATTAACACTTCACATGTTCTTGATTTTATCCCTCTTTTATGCAGCCTAGAACTGTGTTGGCTTTTTTGGCAGCTGCTGCACACTGCTGGCTCATATTTAAATGGTTGTCCACTAAGACTCCCAAGATCCCTCTCACAGATCATTGAAGGTTCTCTTGATCTGATTGTCCAGTTTCTGCAACAGATAGTTTTTATGGGGATGTAGGTTTCTTTGTCTTCCAGTAATTCTTTGGCTGTCTGTACATATTGTGTTCTGTCCATGATAACCATGGTTCATCCTTTTTCTGCTGAGAGCTGTGTAAGAATATTATTCAGATGAGCATAAATGTATTGCAGCAACCGAGAATACCAGAAAAAAGGAAACAGGCCACATCTATCAACAAAATGGATACCTACAATTTTATCAAAAAGTGCCTGACCACTCAACCCACTACAGCATAACCAGCACAAGATCAAAAAGATCTCAGAAACATCCAACAGATTATTATAATTGCACAGTATAACCACAGCATACAAACCAACTAAAGCCCTCCAAAATATTTTAAGCAAACCAAAAGATCCAGTTGTCCAAGGGGAAAATAAACAACAGGAGTTGCCTACATTATGCAATGTAAGAACAGCCACTGTGTAAGATGAATGGGCAGACTAGCAGACTGCATCCACGAATGACAGAAGACACAGTGAAAACTCTTCAGTCCCATAACAAATGGAGAGACTTGATCACAATTTGAACTGAGAAACTGTTAACATCTTAGATCAAGCCAAATTAAAAAATGCTAGTGAATCCAGTTATCAGTAGACACATAGAGACAACCATATTTTCACAATATTCAAAAAAAGCTAGGATTAAATTAAAGCTAGGAAGGAAACAAAAAGACCAGAACACAAATCTTCAGCAGTCTACACTCAGATAAACAGGGATTAACACCAGACAAACATCAAGTAGAAAAATATATCATAGTCAAGGAACTACCAAAGTGGGGTGGGGGAGGGAGGACCACACTTAAAACTGGCAGGCCAGTTTTGTATATAAACAGTATATAAACAAGGAGTAAACCTCCTGCTTACTTTCCCTGATGATGTTACCTAGTTGGCTGATGAAATATCTAAGCAAACAACTAAGATCAAAGTGCAGTAAGGATTCCATAGGTAATTTCATCTAAAATCTATTCTGTTTAAATATAAACCTGGATATTGATTTTATACTTAAGATTTATTAAGTTAGATTTTATGAAATAATTCTTTACTGTTTCAAAGATCTATTACAACACAAATATTACAAATAAATAAGTTAATTGTAAGACGCATGTTATTAAATACTGCTTCAGTTTTGGAATCTTTGGTAGAAAAAAACAGCTACTCATTCATGGTTGTACTGAATGGATTACTCTGCTACAACTAGTCTGTATCTCTCTATCCTAGTTAGTGAAAACATCTAGGGAGATGACAGGAGGGTAGGTTGACGTTATCTGTGAGTGAGGGATTGCTGCCATTCTCTTTGATGGAAATAATACTATGCCCTTCAAAAAACCTGTAAATAACTAACAGCTAATTTCATATATGGGATGAGAGAACTGATACAAAATGCCAATTTATAATTTGTTAATGATATCTATTTTCAGGTTGCCTATTCCTAAACTGGAGCACACTATCAATAGATACTTAGCTGCTCAGAAGCCGCTATTGAATGATCAACAATACAGGTATAAGAAAAGACATTATATAATAAAAGAACAGATATAGCAACTATATTTTTAAAAATATAAATAGATTAAAATATACAAAATACTTGTTTCTCTGTGAATAATTGTATTTGGTACTCTAAACAGTCAACTCTTTGTTTTGTTAGTGAATTTTCTCTTGCTGGCTATGCCTAGAGGAAGAATTATAGGGCAATACTGAATTATTGTTTTGCACACACCACACACCTCCTCCCAAAAATCCCAGATTCAGCCTTCAGTATCTCCTGATTTACTGATCAAAGTTATTGTCCGGAATTCTAGAGAATTGTTGATTGAGTGGACTAAATAGTTTAGTTTTAGTTTAGTTTTATTTGATTTGTATACCGCCCTACTCCCGAAGGACTCAGGGCGGTGAACAGCCAACAATAAAATACATAGATACACAAAATTTTAAAAACCCAATAAAATCAAATTAAATTATTTGGCCCAGACAAATTAAAACACCCCGATAATTTAAAAAACAGATTAAAATTTAAATATTTAAAAAGGGAAGAGATTAGGCCAAGCCCGCTTGATGGAATAAAAAGGTCTTCACAGCACGGCGGAAGGAGCGCAGATCCGGGATCCTCCGTATCTCCGGGGGGAGCTCATTCCAGATAGTAGGTGCCCCCACAGAGAAGGCTCTCCCCCTGGGGGCCGCCAGTCGACACTGTTTGGCTGACGGCACCCGGAGGAGTCCCTCTCTATGAGAGCGTACTGGCCGGTGGGAGGCTATTGGTGGTAGTAGGCGGTCCCGTAGATAACCAGGTCCTAAGCCATGGAGCGCTTTAAAGGTGGTAACCAAAACCTTGAAGCGCACCCGGAAGACCACCGGGAGCCAGTGCAGCTCGCGCAGGAGAGGTGTTACATGGGAGCACCATGTCGCTCCCATTACCACCCGCGCGGCCGCACTCTGCGCCAGTTGGAGCCTCCGGGTGCTCCTCAAGGGGAGCCCCATGTAGAGAGCATTACAATAGTCCAGGCGGGAGGTGACGAGGGCATGAGTGACCGTGTGTAACGAGTCCCGATCCAGAAAGGGACGCAACTGGCGAATCAGGCGAACCTGATAAAAAATCCTCCCGGTCACGGCCGTCAAATGCTCTTCTAAAGACAGCCGTGAGTCCAGGAGGATGCCCAAGTTGCGAGCCCTCTCCGTGGGGGCCAATGATTCGCCCGCAATAGTCAGTGATGGCGTCAACTGACTATATCGGGATGTCGGAAACCACAGCCACTTGGTCTTGGATGGGTTGAGCCTGAGCCTGTTCCTCCCCATCCAGATCCGTACGGCCTCCAGGCACCGGGACATCACTTCAAGGGCATCATTGGGGTGATCCGGGGTGGAGATGTACAGCTGAGTGTCATCAGCGTACTGATGGTACTCCACCCCGAAACCACAGATGATCTCGCCCAGCGGCTTCACATAAATGTTGAACAGGAGAGGCGAGAGGACCGACCCTTGCGGCACCCCACATATGAGGGGCCTCGGGGTCGACCTCTGTCCCCCTGCCAACACAGACTGCAACCGGTCAGAGAGAAAGGAGGAGAACCACCGCAACACAGTGCCTCCCACCCCTAACTCTTCCAACCGGTGCAGCATGATACCATGGTCGATGGTATCAAAAGCCGCTGAGAGATCTAACAGGACCAGGACAGAGGAGCACCCTCTGTCCCGAGCCCTCCAGAGATCATCAACCAACGCGACCAATGCCGTTTCCGTGCTGTACCTGGGCCTGAAGCCCGACTGGAACGGATCCAGATACGTCGTTTCATCCAGGTGCTGGGGGAGCTGTTGCGCAACCACACTCTCAACAACCTTCGCCACAAAACGAAGGTTGGAGACCGGACGATAATTTACCAACATTGCCGGGTCCAGGGAAGGCTTCTTGAGGAGAGGCCTCACCACCGCCCCTTTCAAGGCGGCAGGAAAGACACCCTCACCCAGCGAAGCATTTATAATCCCCTGGAACCAGCCTCGTGTCACCTCCCGAGAAGCCAGCACTAACCAGGAGGGACACGGGTCCAATAAACAAGTGGTCGTGTTCAGTCTCCCCAGAATCCTGTCCACGTCCTCAGGGGTCACAGGATCAAACTCATCCCAGATAACATTCTCAAGACCTGCCCCAGTCCCTCCCCCTGAGACTACCCAGTCGGAGTCCAGATCTTCCCGAATCTGAGCGATTTTGTCATACAGATATTGAACAAAATCCTCGGCTCTACCCTCCAAGGGGTCCTCCCGCGCTTCCTGGTGGAGCAGGGAGCGGGTCACCCTAAACAGGGCCGCCGGGCGATTATCTGATGACGCAATAAGAGCAGCAAAATAGCTACATTTCGCTGCTTTTATCACCACTAGGTAATTCCTAATATGAGATCTTACCAGTGTCCGGTCAGTTTCAGAAAGACTGGCCCTCCAACTACTCTCTAGGCGTCTTTTCCGGCGCTTCAACTCCCTCAGCTCCTCAGTGAACCAAGGAGCTAAATGAGATCGGCGCCGGGTCAGAGGCCGCAAAGGCACGACCCGATCCAGAGCTCCAGCGGCCGCCCTATCCCAGGCGGCCACTAGGTCTCCAGTCGGGGCGTGTGCCAGAGCCTCAGGGAATGGCCCAAGCTCCATCTGGAACCTATCAGGTTCCATCAGGCGCCTGGGGCAGAACCATCTTACCGGCTCCGCCTCCCTGCGGCGGGGTGTAGCGGTTCGAAGGTCGAGACGAAGGAGAGAGTGATCAGACCATGACAAGGGCTCGGTGACTATATCCCCTATCTCGAGATCACTCAACCACTGTCCAGAGACAAAAATCAGATCCAGCGTGTTTCCCCCCGTGTGGGTAGGGCCATGAATTAGCTGGGTCAGGTCCATGGCTGTCATGGAAGCCATGAACTCCCGAGCCACCTCAGATGCCTCACCAACGGACGGCAAGTTGAAATCCCCCATGACCATAAGCCTAGGGGTCTCAACCGCCACCGTGGCGATGACGCTGAGTAGCTCGGGCAGGGCTGCTGCCACATGGCAGGGAGCCAGGTACATGATCAGCAAACCCATCTGAACCCCATGACCCCATTTCACAAGGAGGGATTCACAGCCGGCCGTCTGAGGAACAGTGGCCTCCCTCGGTCTCAGACCTTTGTTAATAATAACCGCTACCCCCCCGCCCCTACCCTGCAACCTCGGCTGATGGAATGCGCGGAAACCTGGTGGGCACATTTCAACAAGAGGGACCCCCCCTTCTTGGCCCAATCAGGTTTCCGTAATACCTGCCAGGTCCGCTCCTCCCTCCTGAACAAGATCACAAATGAGGGGGGCTTTATTTACTACAGACCTGGCATTGCATAACATCAGACGGAGGCCAGGGCCCTGAGGATCTGCGCCACCTGGAGAACGAGTGGAGCTTTGGGGGCCGGAGCGCACCACCGCTCGAAGACAGCGGGCGCGGGCTCCCCTAACACGATATGGCCCCCTGCTTCCGCCATATCTACCCCTCCCAACCACAGTACTGATGGTAGAAACCTTATCTGGATGAACTTTATCCCCCCTCTTGACCCCGGGGCCTCCACCCCCCGTGCCGTGCTCCACAGCCATACCTGGCCCTCCCCTTAGTGGGTTATCCCCCATACCCACGGCCTTACTTCTGATCCAACCCTCCCCCCCCCGAACCCCTTAAGACATTCGTTAAAACTTTATATAAAAATCCCCTCAACCCCCTCTTCGCGGCATGCCACCTCTCTAGGTTCCAAAGCCCTTCATCGAGGTAGGCCTTCGATAACGTAGAAGGCCAGGCTTGCGAGAGGGGGGAGTCTCGCAAGGCAAAGAGCTCAGCCGGTGAATACATTCCTGCAAGTCCGCCTGGGGAAATGGGGTCAGGCTAAGGATTCAATGATGGTACATTTAAAGGTCCAGGAGAGACAGTTCACCATTTTGGCGCGGATCAGAACCGGGGCTCCACTGTCCTCTCACGGCAGTGGAGAGGAGTCTCAAGCCGATGCCCTGAAAAACAATGACCAAGCCACCCTCTCACGGCGGCTGGTATTGACAGGTCTAATTCAGTGGCAATAACAGCGAGTTGACTCCCTCGGTGACCGCATCCAGGCTTAAGCCTATCCTCACAGCAAGGCATTTTAAATGTGACTGGGACTGATGATATGAAATAGCTGGAAACCGGGGGTCAATTATAGTCAGGTCAGGTCAGGGGTCCAATAAGTCCAATGCAGTCCAGTGCCGGTGCAGATAAGGTCCAGATCAAATGGCCACAGCCCCAACCACGCCCATAACCAGGCCGCGGCGGGGAGGGGAAAATGGATACAGGCCAGGGGGAGGCAGGTCAGCCACCCAACTTTGCCAAACCCCCAGTCTCCATAGAGCCATATTCATACCATAGCACTAGATCAAAATTTTATAGAATTCTAACTTCTCATTTATGATCAACAAGAATGTATTATTGCATCTTTCCCAATTGCTCTGACTTGGATTTTTCACTACCTAGCAGGAGACACAATATAATGATAAATTAATTGGTCTCATCAGCAATCTTAGAAACTAACTGTAGATACTGTTTCTATATTCTAGTTTCTAAGGAGAGTGGAAGACCAGAAATTCCAATTTACAACTTTTCTTTCTTTTTAGCTCTGTTTACTTTAGCTTCTTTGACTAATGGGGGGAGCCAGTCAAAGTGATCAGGTAACACTCTGCACATGAACATAAACCAAGATCCTTTAAACTATTGTTACATTGTTACAGATAAAATATAGCCAGTGTTAGTTAATTTTTCCATTGTGTCACTTTTATTTTTATAAGCTGTCCTTTCAGTGAAATCTTTGTCATGAGTGTATGTATATTAATCCATAGCAATACCATGTAGCCTAAAGTGTGTAAATGTGGGTTTTTTTTTCCTCCACCTGTTTAATTTTATCTAATTCTTGGAAGCTGCCTGGACAAATTCATGCAGTTTTTTTCAGCAGTGGTTTGCCATTGTCTCTTTCTTAGGTCAGAGAATGAGTGACAGGCCCAAGGTTAAGCGGCTGGTTTTGTGCCTAAAGCAGGACTACAACTCAAAGTCTCCCAATTTCTAGCCTGATGCCTTTAAACAGCAGTCCTCAATCTTTTTTGGCACCAGGTACTGGTTTTGTGGAAGACAATTTTTCCAAAATATTCTGAGGTTAGCTAGAAACACTGAAATCTCACAAAACTGGGCAATTTCATGGTATATGTTTGTTCCTACATGATTGTGCACAGCATCTGGAAAAGTTCCTCACCATTAACATATATGGATCAAGAATATTTTATTATAATTAAATAATAAATTATAAATGTAATTATAATAATATCAGTTATAATATAAATGACTAAAGAAGTGCAATAATACCATAATTAATCCATTTGTGATTTCTAGACATACTGTAAAAATTGCTACAGAGTTTGGAAAAGGAGAGGGGAAAATCATACATCGTGATCTTCTTGAACATGATCGGATTAATAGTCATACAAGTTATATATCAGGTTTGTTTTTAATATTCTTGATTATTCTTGAGTCAGACAACATTATTTAAGCTTGTTTTATTTGCTGTTTATTTTTATTGAGCAAATATATTTTGTTTTTGATGATCTGGCTTTATAAGAATAGTATCTGTTTTGAAACTAGTTTTTTATCCAAAGCTTAAAAAGTAGGTTATACAATGGCATGTTCACTCATGATGAAAGAAACAGGATGGTAAACAGTTTCATTGAAGAGTCATGGCCCACACTAATTCGATTGTTTCCAAAAGGTCATCTCTAAGCAAATAATTTGGACCTTGATTGGGCTCCTTAATGATTTAATTAACCTCCATGATCATAAGAAAAAGATCACAGAAAAAGAATGGACTATTTTTTTATCATTATCCTACCTACCACAGTACTAAGGAGCCAAATCCTATAGACTATCTCTGAAAAAATATTAACTTGAATGGAATATAATCACATCTGAATTGGGGATTCACTGAAATCATACATGTTTTCATGTATGAACTCATGAAATTTAAGATCTTATTCAAACAGAAACATGAAATAACATGATAAAAATATGCCTCTGTTAATATGTTATATGAGAGGGACTACTTTTGAAGTTCTGCTCATAAACTATGATGTTCATCTTATTTTCTATATCTCATTTACAAGCTAAGAAGAATCATGTATGAAACTTTTTAGAAGTGAAAAACAGGTGAAAATCCCTAATTTACAGATTATTGTTTTACATAAGCAAATTTAAATATTTACTGCTTACCTTAAAGAATTTCTAGGTTAATATCTGGGTACAATATTGTTTAGAAATCTCATTTAATTAGTTTGAGAAATTTGCAAAACATAAATCAAATATAAAGATATGAAATGAATAAAAATTAAAATGGTTAAAACATAACCATTTTAATTAATTGTTTTTACTTAAAGTATCTCAGCAGGTAGTAATACTTAACTAGCCATTTCTGGGATCAGAAGCTAAACAGGACTGGGGTGATTAATATTTGGATGAGACTAGCAGAGAGTCCAATTGCCTTATCGCTATGAAATAATTTGTCCCATTCAACTGGTTGTTGGGGAAGGAAGACATGCTTAGGGTTTGTTTTTATTTTTTTATTATTTTTAAATAGTATTTTTTAATTGTGGAGAACAAAGTTCAGTTAAGCTGCATTGTTGTATGTTTGGTTTGCACAATAAAATCCTATAAAATAAGGTACATTGGGGTCCACAGTGCATTTCTTTGATATTCCATGGAATATCTGACCATAAATCAGCACTTGTGTGAAATGGTATATTTGAGATTTTGTGTGTGTGTATCTGTCTTGATTCCTGTAATTGCTTGGATTAGTTCCCGCAGTTATCTTGACGAGATTTCAGAAAAGGTTTGCCATTGCCTTCTTCCTAGGGCTGAGAGAGAAATTATTGGCCCATGATCACCCACCTGGTTTCCTGCCAAAAGACAGGCATAGAACTCAGATTCACACAATTTCTAATGGTGCCTTAACCATTATACCAAACTGACTTTTAGAAAAATAATATAGTTAATATATTTAAGGTTTTATCACATAGTAATAGCAATAGCACTTAGACTTATATACTGCTTCATGGTGCTTTATAACCCTCTGTAAGCAGTTTACAGAGTCAGCATATTGCCCCCAACACTCCAAGTCCTCATTTTACTGACCTCAGAAAGATGGAAGACTGAGTCAACCTTGAGCCCCTAGGCCTTTATTTCAGCTCCAGCACTGCCCTGCCCCTGAGAAATATTGCCTCAAGCCTCATACTGTGGTCAGCCAGCCCAGCATCATTGTGCAAAGCTAGAAGATTGTGATACAGACAGATGTTTGGGTAGAACTAACTAGAGTAACAAATTACATTAATTTAAATGCCAGATTAAGGAAACTTGTACAAATATGAAGATGTGCCATTTTTATTTAATTGATTAAAAGTGACAATATTATATGGCATTACTTTGAAATTAATCCATTTTTTACAAGATGTTTAAATACAATTAAAGAAAAATAATATATCAATTTAATCGAAAGTGTTTCCAGTGTAGAGAGTTCTTATATAATTATGTCAAAGAAATTGAGGTCATGTTAGAATCCTAATTGTTTATAAGAAATAAATGAATTTATTTAATCCAGTGAAAGTAATGGAAATAGAGTGCTGTATTGGCACTATGATTAACAAACTATGTTATGTATATTCAGGAGATGCTGGAGGGTCATATGCTATACATCAATTAAACGTTACAAAAAGTCAAACTGAAGGGCTCAGCAAAAAACCTAAACATCATGTATTCACTAGATTCCCTAGCTTCCTTATTTCTGACTTCACAGATCATAAATGAGGGCATATTCAGACACATATATTGGAGATGTTTGTTTTTTTTAATTGTATATTAAAAAAGGAGATACATTTTACAGAAAGTTACAAAAATAAATGCAGCTTTTCTGGTATTTAAAGAAAATGTAAAAAGAAGCAGATTTGAAGGGACTCCTTGATTTTCCATATTACATCTATACAAACTGTAGTCTTTCAAGTTTATATATTAAACATTTAAATGTATTTAATTAACTGAATTATTTTTATTCTTGTAGGACCCTGGTATGACATGTATCTTTCTTCGAGAGATTCAGTTGTTTTCAACTACAACCCTTTCATTTCTTTAAATCCTGATCCCAAACCTGGATACAATAATCAAGTAGTAAGAGCAACCAATCTTGTTGTTTCAGCATTAAAGTTTCTTAACACCTTGAAGAATGACTATTTACGGCCAGATATATATTATGTAAACCGCAGATGGGGTCAAAGCAAAATGTTCAAACACTTCATCCGTGCTCTTCCATCTACTGTATCCTGGTATGGAGCATATTTAGTGAATGCTTATCCTTTAGACATGTCACAGTATAAATCTCTCTTCAATAGTACCAGGATACCTAATTTAAGTAAGGATACATTATTTACAAGTGAATTTGCAAGACATTTGTTGGTGATGAGAAATGGTCATCTTTACGTTTTTGAAGTACTGGATCCTTTCGGTAACATTCTACATCCATCTGAAATTCAAGCTAATTTAGCACAAATAATATTTGATGCTGATCGCTTGCCTAGATTTGAACTTCCATGCCTCACAACTGAAGAAAGAAATACTTGGGCAAATATAAGGCAGCAACTTGTCCAAACCGGTAATGAAGAAAACTTGAAGAAAATTGACAGTTCAGTCTTCTGCCTTTGTTTAGATAATGCTTCCCCACAAGATGAAATTGAACTCACTCATTGTTTTCTTCATGGATATGGTTTTAATCGCTGGTTTGACAAATCCTTTAGTCTGATTGTCACTAGTGATGGAAATGCGGGAATAAATTTTGAACACTCTTGGGGAGATGGTGTTGCAGTTCTGCGTTTCATTAATGAAGTCTATAGAGACAGTACAGAGCATCCAGCTCTTCTGCCAGGATCCAGTCCAGCTTTATTTGTTACATCCTCTGACAAGCTTGAATTTAATCTCAATCATTCAATAACATCTGCAATAAATGCTGCACGTACAAAATTTGATGAAACATTGAAAAAGTTTACCGTAAAATCATTTAGATATGAAAAATATGGGAAAGAGTATATAGTGAATAAAAACTTGAGTCCGGATGCTGTGTTTCAACTTGCTTGTCAAATGGCTGTCTATCATCAGTATGGAAAGTTTCTTCCTTCTTATGAAGCATGTAGTACTGCAGCTTTTAAACATGGTCGCACTGAAACAATTCGACCAACATCTGTGTACACTAAAAAGTGTACAGATGCATTTATTGCTGAACGAGGAAAGCATAGCATTCAAGATATGAGACATATGATCGAAGAATGTTCGAAATACCATAGACGCTTGCAGTTGGAAGCTACACTAGGTTAGGTCTTTTCAATATTTTGCTATTTTATTTTAGCTAAGTCTTGTGATAAAGTCTAGGAATGATGCTTACATGGACTGTCAAATAACTTGTGTCATTTAACTTTATAGAATATGAAAAGTATGGGGCTTCTGTTGTGGGGTGTACTTTATGGAAAGGATAGTTAGAAATTTTCACATAATTTAACTAGTTATTAGTTCCAACTTTGTTATAATTATAGCTTTGGTATGAAGTTATAGAGAAATATAGAATGTAGCAACATTTTTAAAACATTTTCATTTATATCTGTCTGTCTTCTAAGTAACTCAGATCATTATGCTTCCTAATTAAATGGGGATTTGAATCCTACTCTCCCCATCTCTAATCCAATACCACTGCTATACTATATAGGGTTTTTTAATTATTGGAAGAAAAATGCTATTTTTGCAAACTGTTAAAGGATACATCTTTTTGTTTCCTCCTGGGCACTATGAAAATGGATTGTTAGATATTTCCTTATTCATTTTTTTTTTCAATTTCTACCATGCTGGAATTTCCTGGTGATCCCAATCCAAGCACTAATTAAATGTGACTGTCAATATTTTTTCCATATCAGTCAAGAAACTGCCATAGTGTCATCAAGAATTGAGCTTGACTTGAGGGCTATTTTAATTATATTAACTAATATCTACTAAAGGTAGTTCTTGTTTAGCAACTTTTCGCAGCTATAACAGGGATGAAGAAATGACTTTACGATCAGTTCTTGCATTTACAACCTTCAAAGGTCTGTAAAGTAAAGTAAACATTTAAAGGTCTGTAAAGTTAAAGCCAAAATAAAATAATAAGTACAGTTATGGTATCACTTAGCAACTGCTTGTTTCACTTACTATAACAACCAAGTGGTTATTAAACTGGGACTACCAATAGCATCTATTTAAATGAGAGACTATCATCTGTCCAAATGGAGGATAGTTAGGGCACAAAATATTTTGAAAGAGGATTTGTGTTTATTATTTTTTATTAACTAAAAGTTGTTTATATTAGAGAAGACCTGGGTACCTTCGAGACCGTCTTCTGCCACCAGTAGCCTCCTCAGGGTGCCATTGGCCAAATTATGTCGGCTGGCGACACCCAAGGGGAGGGCCTTCTCTGTGAGAGCCCCTGCCCTTTGGAACGAACTGCCCCCAGAAATGCGTAAGATCTCCGACCTCCGTGTATTTCGCTGTGCCCTCAAAACCTTGTTGTTCCGCCAGGCCGGGCTATCAATGTAAAGATTTTAATTGGTTTTAAATGTGGGATTTTAAATTGGGGAATTTTATAATTGAGCCAATTATTTAATCATTTTAATTATTTAAATTTTGTCTGTCTTTGTGTTTTTAATCAGGCTGTACACCGCCCTGAGTCCTTCGGGAGAAGGGCGGTATAGAAATAAAATAATAATAATAATAATAATAATAATAATAATAATAATAATAATAATAATAATAATAATAATAATAATTGTTGTTATTATTATTATTATTATTATTATTATTATTATTATTATTATTATGGGAAACAGCAATAAGCAAACATTGGATTACAGTTCTGTTTGGGAATTCTACAATAGAAGGAAGGAAGTCACTTATAAGGACCATATAAACTCGGTAATACCTGGATGATCCCAAATTTTCCAGAATTATGTAGTTATATACATTTTTTATCTTCCAAAAATTCTGTGAAATTTTGGCTTGTGATTCTTCAATTCAGTAATTACTATATCAATAGCAGCCCCTACTCTGTGAAACACCTTTCTTCCTGGAATCTGGCAGGCTTTCACCTTTCTAGCTTTCTGGGAAGAACTAGCTTTTCCTCAGGAGCAAAGTTGGAGCGCAAAAATTATGAGGATTGGGGATGGTAGATCAGGCAACTGGTTTTCTTTGTTTTCTTAATTTTATTATTATTTTGGTTTTATTATTCTTGTGGCTGCCCAGAGTTGTGTTTTATGAGATAGGTGGCTATATATATATATGAAATAAATAAATTACTACCATTAAAACGTAACTTTTTTAGCATCTGAATTGAAATCTTGGTTTATTTTTTTTACAAGCAGGTTTTTCTAAGTAACATCATCCTAGAAAAACAGACTTGGATTTTTAAAATGTATTTCTTTAGACTGAAGGAGAATTATTTGAGAATCGGTTTTTAATCAACTATATAGAAATTTTTCTTGATATGGGTTCAGTTTAGTTATTGGGACTAGCCCTGAAAGTTCAGTATTTACTATTCGATCAAATATACCACAAAATTCAAGCTCCTAAACAGTGTGAATGAGAAATGTCTTCACTTTGAGGAGTAATTATAAGCCATTGCTTAAAGAAGTCCATTTTCACAAACTATATTTTAGTAGGATTTCAAATTTAACAAAACTAAATAATTTGGGTTGAAGAAAACCTTGCCTTGGCATTTATTATATTTAATATTTCCTTTTATTTTCTATCATGCAATAGCAGTATCCAGACTGCTATTGCATGCATTCTCAGCATTGTAAAAACCATCTGCATGTTACTAATAGTGTAAATGAGGTCATTCTGCTATAACATTCAATGCTAAATCTATAAGATCCATTGGTATTTTAGCTTGGAAAAGATTTGTGACTATTTTATACATTACATCTGACATGCACAATAGTAATTCACTTTTACAGAGACCTTAACAACCACTCATTTAGCGATCGTTCAAACTTACAACAGTGCTGAACAAGTGGCATTTACAAGATCCTAACAGTTCCAGCCATTATGGCACCTCCGCACAATGATGTCACACAATGTCACATGATCACAATTCAGACACTTGGTAAGCGGTCTATATTTCTGACCATTGTAGCTTTCCAGAATCACACAATTGCAATTTGCAACAAAGTTAATGGGGAAGTGGACAGGTAATCGAAGCTATAATCACATGAGGTCCTCACTTAAATGACCCACAGTGATGCACTTAATAAGGGCAAGTAGGGACTGCTGGAACTACTATAACTAAGCTGCATAGTCATGTAACAAATGAAACAAACAAAATGTTAAAAAGTTATATTTATGTAGTTACTTACCAAGCATCTCTAAATTATATTAAAGTAACCAAAATATCTTTACAATCCCCAAGGCATGTCACAATGTTTGAGCACCCCTAATGTTTGGAAATTGAAAGTTGACAAATTTGACATGCCCTAAAATTGTAACAACACTTTACAGTTATTTAGTGACAAAAATTCCAGTTCCAATTACCATTGTTGAACGAGAAGTACCTCTAATTCTTACACAATATATTATTTACTGACTAATTAATTAAACTTGAAAACCTAATTCAATATTCCTTTTTCATTTAGATCTTTTCTGTCCTGTGTATATCATGTCACATTAATACTAGTTCTTCATTATTGTGGTCTCTTTGCAAAAGGAATAGGTGTTCTGCGTTTGCACTGAAACTCCATCTGGAACCTACTTTAACTGAGATTTTAGCAGGAAGTGAATCCATACAGTTCATGCTCCTAGGCCAAAGGTAAATAAAAATTGGTCCACCAATACCTCTTGGAGGGCCCAAAGCACTCCTAAGTGGTTAAACATAACCAGAACTAAAAAATTTTGCCTCCTCCCCTTCCCTTTTGGAATTTGGGGAAAGAACATCATTATTTAAATGGAGTAATAAGCTGCACTGATACAAGCAATTTCTTTTCAGAGAGAAGCAAATCAAATGTTGCTGTTACTGTGCTTTTTCCTTTCTATCTTGACATCAGTAAATCAATGCTAGTGTCTAAGCCGACAAAAAAAAACCTTTGCTAAGGGATAAAACAGGCCCAAGTACCTCAGTAGTGGCTGATCCTTTTTACCAATTCCACTTGCCACTATAGATCATTTCAAGGGTACAAAACCTAGCTAAGATTGAAGTAGCCCTTTTGGATAAACTGATGTGGTCATCTGAACAAATCACCTAGTATAAACCTAACAATCTTTGCCCTAACACAGCCATCTGTTCAAGATAACTATCAGTTGCATTCAGAGAGCCTAATCTCCAGAACCCCATCTGTCTTATTTTGTGGTACCAGCTGAATTAGATTTATTTCATAGAAACGCCATTATTACTTTGGTATGTTGCCTATGCTCAAAGCCCCTGGTCACACAGCCAGCTTTTCAGGCTGACACTCTGACATGTTTGTTCATCTGAAACTGACATACATAGGACAATACCAGTCCTATCAGACTTTTTTCCATTTAGCTAAGGATTTGCAGCAAATCCAGCTTCCAATGAAATAGAGTTGGATTCCAAGCAATCAAGCATGCTGAGTTTTCTCTTGGAGAAAATAGCTTCTTTTCTCTCTTATTTAGCATATCACAAAAAGGAGCTAGGTATCATTTTACTCTCTGAGGCTTTGCAGCTTTCCGAACAACAAATAAGTATTGATAAGTACTGCATGTCTTGACTGCACCTCTACATTCCTGATAGAGATCATTCAATTTTGAACCTGTACTTGACTATCAGAGTTTTCACAGGAGGTTCAAAACTGACTCGAAGGGCTACTCTGCCAGGACACAGACAGCAGATTACAAAGGATTTTAAAACATTGCTAGTGGATAGGTATAGATCCAATTAACTCTTCAGCCACTTCTCAGTTTCACCCTTGGTACTGTGTGCTACACAGTAGGGTCACACAGACTCTGGTGGCATATTGTGAGAGCAATATAGAAGCATTGGGGTGCCCCAAGATGTATCTTTTAACACAGTGATTATATCAGATGACCCTCTCTTTCATTTCAGGCTCCCTCACTTTCTAAAGCCTTACAAGGTATTACATTGGATATTTCACTATTGACTAGAGTGACTGTAATTATCCAACAGCAGGGACCACACAAAGATGTTTGTCACACTTTCCTGCCAGTCCAACGATGCTGATTGTTCTCTTGTAGGAAAATCAAGCCTGTTCTACCATCCCATCTAAGACTAATTTTTATTACTGGGTAGCAAAGCCGAACAGAGAGAAACAATTAATACTACATCTTTATTGTCTCCAGATAAATGCAAGGTTTGAAATTTAGGCAAATGAGTTTGTAAAACAACTTTCTCCTTTCCTATCTAAGGGATTTATTTGCATTGTAGATCATGGATATAATAAAGATGTTTACTTCCATCTAATCTTTCACTCATACTGCTAGAAGTATCTGCTTTACACTGCGGAGCATCTCTCTCCAGTTTCAGTTGCTCTCCAGCAAATGCAGAGTGATAGCATATCTACACCACTTGGGCATTCATATTTACATTGATCACTGGTTTATACCTTCATCATCTCATCTATTATTAAACAAACAAACAGGTCCAATGTACTCAGTGAAAATAGAAAGTTTAATTTGACAGTATATATTGGCATTCAGTTGGATTTTCCAGTAGTATGAACTCTCTAGACTCATCACTAAGCCATTTTTCTTTTAACTTTCACCCATAGTCAACATTCTCAGATTTGGCTTGTGCTATTCGGTGCTTACTCTGATTCATGGTATCAACCATATTGGTTGTATAATACACTAGACTTCAGAAGCAAATACTGAGAAGGTTTGTGCATTGTTTTTTTAAAGTGAAGTATCTGTTCTATAGTGATGAAAGCCCCCTCCCAAATGTCAGAGCACAAAGTTCAGTTGATAGGGAAACATCTGCAATAAAACTATTTACAATAGCTCTGAAAGTTCACTGTGATTGCTGTTGTAGTCAAGAGAAAATGTCTCTTTCTAGCGATGGGATGAAATCCCACCCTTATTGAATTCTAAAGATCATCACGTTTATCTTTTGATGTACTTCACCAAAATGCTTTCAGATTCTAGTAACAAAAATATACTCTGGCTTTTGTTTCTTTCTCTATTGAATTTATTTCAGGGTCTCTATCTTCAACTCCTACAGTTGCATATTCTCTTAATTTTGAATATAGGAAGATGCATGATTCCTGTGTTTGTTATCTTCATTTGGGAGTCTTCCATGAATAAGACTTCTTAAAAGGATGTGATGGAATTTCTTGTAAACATATTATGACTTCTTACATGTCAGAAACAGCCTAATGTTTCATCTTATGTCTCCCTGACAGTCAGTGTCATGATGGAATCTTTCCATCATGCACTCCTAACTCACAAGGAAGCCATTCAGCCATTGGCCACCATAAATCCATATCTCCTTAAATTAGGTTTTTTTGTAATGATTATGGTAGCTTACTCATGAGTTGTATGTTCTTAAAGCAGATTCCCTCCATTTCTGTAATTACATCTTGATCAGATGATACTACAAATGGACTGAATTTTCTTTTCCAAAGGTGAGTTGGAATTACCTTTTAAATAAGCTATTAATGCACTCTTATTGCAATCTTCTCTCCATCCCAAGAGCATTCTTCTTTCACAGGATGTGCAGTGATCTATGACATTTTGTTTAGGCAACATCAAGGAGTTCCATTCTTTTCTGCCTTTAAAATTTTCTTTACGATATTATGCAATCTGGTATAAACCTATCATCACTTTATATTATTGGTTGGCTTATCTCATCCCATCTTCTGCTTCTCTATGGTATGAGAAATGCCAGTACCAATTTATAGAGTTCTTGTTTGTGGGGTTTGGTTGGACCTCTATAAAGAGACTATTTGGTCCAACCAGTTGACATTTGTAAGATGCTACCAAGTAGACTTTTGACAAGAGTAAATGCTAGTTGTGGCAGAGCAGAATTATCCTCTGTACTTTCTTAACTTAGCACTTGATCCACAGCCTTCAAGATTCTCTTACTTATTATCCATATATGTGGTGCCCAGAGTCCATAATGAAGAATAGATTGCTTAACTGTAACTATAGTTCTTTGTCTTGTCATCCATGCCACAATTTACTGAGCCACAATTTTCCTTGCTACAGGTGCCTGCCTTGGTAGGTATTCCTGATTTCTGAACTGAAATGACAGTCTCTTGAGAACTGAGGGGAATGCAGGAGTTTCTTCTAGGAGCATGCACAGTAGGGATACACTTTCTGCCAGAAATCCCACCTACAGAAGATTTCTGGTTGAGCTTGGTGCAGGCACAGAACCTATTTATTTGTTGGACAGATGATCACTCAAACAACCATAGTTACAGGTAAGCAGCTAAAATTCATGTCACCATTCGTTTTTATAGTTGGTTTTTGAATGTTTGGTGAAAAATGGACAAAAAGATATTTTCATAAGCATCCTGTATTCCTTTTGCCAAAATTCACACGAGTGTTTGTATGTGTGTCTCTGTGTGTGTGTCATTGCCAATTAGCATCCCATGAAAAATTCTGAAGTTTTCAGATTGTTTTTATTGTCATTTATAAAATAGTTATTTAGTATTTTAAATAATATGGAAATAATATATAACAGGGAAGATGAAAAAAATAGAGAACAGAATGAGGAAAAAGTTTGGGAGAAAAAAATAGATAAAATAATAACATAAAATACTAAAAGCAGAAAGCAGAGTCGCTGTACTGATAATACAGTGCTTAACTGCAATTTATTGTATAAGCTACAAATATTTGGATTTACTGTATATACCACACATTAAATCATACCGCAAATTATATAAAATTCAAGGATGGAATTCATGCAACAACTTAAGCAAAAGCATACAAACTATTCAATCCCTTTTTGAGAGAGTTATAATATTTATATTTTAACATGATAAAGGAGGAGGAGTTGTTTTTTCGTTCAGCTACTGGAAATCAGAAATTATATAAAGGAGCAAACTTAATCAGATTCCACAGTCAACTAAACATGAAGCACTCTGAATTCCATGACTTCAATGCAAGAAATGTTGGTTATGTCCAGAGTTTGTTGGTACTGATGAGTTTTCAGAGTGAATATATATACGGTTAGATGGTGCTTGATTTTATCATGTTCTGCACATACCTATAATGTGTTCATAGTATAAATATCCTACTCACTCTTTATATTCAGTGAATCTGCCTCTTTTTTTATCCAGGTCAAGGATTTGATCGCCACTTATTTGCTTTGAAGTACCTTGTCCAGCGCAGAGGTGGAACTATTCCTGATATTTATAAAGATCCAGCCTATAAAAACATAAACCACATTAACATTTCAACCAGTACCCTAAGCACTCCAGCAGTTAATCATGGTGGATTTGGACCAGTAGTGCCAGATGGTTTTGGGGTTGGATATAATGTGTTTGATACCTGGGTAGGATGCCTCATTACTAGCTATTTGGAACAGGAATTAGATGAACATCTGACATGTCTTCGGTACACATTAGATGATATATTTGAAGTCTTAGAAGAAAGACAACTTAAATAGTATTAAAATATTTTGAATTGACTACATAACGATTCAAAAACAGCTTATATTTAAATAATGCATATATTACTATGAAGGGTAATAGTAGATTAAGTAGCACAACTAAGCTGTTCAAAATGTACACTTTAAATCTTAAAGCAGTTTAAATGACATAATACTTAAATCTTTGTTCTCCATTATATTCTGTAACTTCTCTCTTTTTTAAAAAAATTAAAAATATACCAATGTTTTCAATTAATTTTACTGATTTTCTGGAGCTCTACGTGCCTAATAAATCAACATTTGCTGAAGAGTATAAAATGTTGAAATTCCAAAAACCGGCAAAAGTAAACTGCTATGTAAATTATTTATTAGATGTATTTTTATTTGATAAAGCCAATGCACAATGGATTTTTTTTTAAAAAATGTTGAGGTTGTATTTCATGACGTGGAAAGCTGTGCAAATATGTTTTGTCATGTGAAAAGAGGATATTAAAATAAAGTGATTTTTCCCTTTTATATTTGTTTGCTGAAATTACTTCATCTAAATGAGAATAATCAGATATAGTGTTGGTGTATTGTATAATGCAGTGTGCTATACCAGTCATTAATAATGAGGGCGATCTGGCTGCGACATCTGTGACCCCATTGATCGCCAGGGTTGATTCAGCTGATCTGGCTGGCTAGGCGGGTGTCCCCTTCCTCCCTCACCGCTCCATGTGCGTCCCTCCCGAAGCTGCGCGCTCAGTGGAAGAGGACGACCATCCCAGATAGAAGGAGTGTACCGATCTTCGGTCAAGGGTATACGATAGCTGCGCTCCCCTGCTAGAACCTCCAAACAAGCTCAATGAGTGTTATTTTTGTAACATTGAGAATCTCCATAGATACTGCTTTTTTTATTTGCTCTTCAGATGTAAGATATTTAATGTATAACTCTGAATCATGAGTTTTTCAACTATATATTTCTCTGAAAATAACATGTATTTCAAACTTTTATTACAATATTATTAGTTATTACAATTACTAATCTGCACATAATGTAATGCTTGAGAGTCTGTAATCTCATGTGAAGACAATCACAATTAGAGGATACAAGGGAGAAATTTAGGAAAGAAAATTATGAAAAATATTTGGGGGGATTCTAAAATAGAAATACTTTTATATGAAATGAGATGGAAATCAGGAAATCTTGAGTCCTGATCTTGAGAAATCTTGAAAAATAGAGGCTTACATTTTAAAATTCAAGAGTATGAAATGTAGAACATTTTATTCATTCTGAATTTTGTATAACCCAGAAATCTTGTGTGTGTCCCCCACCCACCCATCCCCATTGGTTTTAAATTTTGGGTTTGAGTCTGCTAATGATTATAAATCTGCTGAGGTGGTCCCAGTTTTCAGGTTATCTCATACATTCCTTCATTCTCCAACAAGGGGGAAAAACGTCAGTCAGGATGGGGTATACGTCCCGTCTAGCCAATGACCGAGCACTTTCCAAAGCCAAAGCTCCGCCCCTTCGAGGCTGCCCCAGTTCTTCGTCTCAGTCTTCGCCTGACAGGACGTGTCCTCTCCTGACTGACGTTTACCTCAGTTCTATTGGCCTTAATTGTTGGACTGACCTTTCTTATAACTGCAAGTACTGTGACTTTAATTCCTCGTTTAAAGCTGTTTTTTTGTCTGCCAAAATTAGCTGCGTGGAAAAGGCTGTTGCCTAGCAGCTTTGCCGCGCTCCAGCGGCCTTGCGCCTGTGCCCAGAGTCGCGTTTAGTGCCGGAGGGCTAGCGACTGAAGAAAGCCTCCCTTTCTCAGCTGATTGGCGCAAGAGGCAATTCGCGACCCTAAAATTGCGGCGTTTTGCCTGGGAAGCCTTTCCGCTTCAAATTGCTGGTGCTGGAGGCGATCGGGGGATAAGGAGGCGATCGCGCAGACAGAGGCTTTCTATAGCAGCGGTTCGTCTTTGTTGGTTTCGAAAGTCTCCCGCTTTAAATTCTGGCGATTTGAGGCGATCGGGGAGATAAGGCTAGGCGCATGCTCGCCTGCCTAGGACAATTATTCTGTCAGTTTTGCAGTTTAGTCTGCTCAACGCAGCATTGCGATCAGCAAATTAGGGCTTAGCAATCGCCCTACTACGACCTGATATTTGTTGGGAAGAGAGATTTGGTTATCAGCTTTCCCTTCGTGTCGCCGCCATTTCAGGCCTCTAAGCACTTCAAAATGGCGTCGACTAAGGATAACGCCGACAGGCCTGCTGCCTCCTCTACTCGTAGGTGCCATCCCAGTGACCCTCTTGAGGGATCCTCGTCTTCCTTGCCTCTCCGAAGCAAAAAAGCCTGTGCTAAACCTAATAACGTTCAATCCTCCTCATCTGGGTCTTCCCGGGAGGAACAGCGTAGGCATAGAGCCATGGAGAAGGCCTTTTTGAGAGCCCAATCTATTTCAGGCCGGGCATCTTCACAACCACCAGAGAGGCCTCGTTCCCCTCATTCATTGAGGGATCTATCCCCTGATGTTATGGGGGATCCTCAGGCCCTTTCTCCTTCAGATTCTCAAAATCTGTTCCAGACCTTACCAGATTCTGAACAGCGTCCAGCTTTACCATCTGCAATCACCCATACAGGACCGGCCTTGTCTACCCCAATGGCTGATTCCTTAGAGGCCTTCATTTCCAGGGCTATTCGTCAATCTATATCTGACTGTCTTGCCCAAGGCTCAACGGCTGCTCCCTTAAGGGATACTCGACAAGCTCTTCCTGAGGTCCAGGACGGCTCCTTACTGGGTCAGGACCAGTCCGTTCCCCAGACTACTCTCGACCAAGCCTCCTTGTCCGAGGGGGATGCTTATCAGGACTTAGCCTGGTCAGACGATGAAGGTTTAGGGCCCGACCAACCAGCGTTCGTGGGCCTCTTTAAACCACACCTCTTTCGGTCCTTACTATTTAAGGCCATTGCTGTCACCCGCTTAGGTTCACCGTCCTCGGCTGCTCCACCGGCATCGACTTCGGATCCTGCTGCTGCTCTGTTCGCGGAAAACACCAGCGAACCTGAGACCATTCCGGCTCCCAAGCTTTTTACGGATATCCTTCAGCGACAATGGAGCTTACCTGGCGCAGGACCTAGTCCTAACGGCCTGGACAAACGGCTTTACAATTCGCCCCCCCCGTTAGCGGACATATTACAGATCCCGAAGGTTGATCCACCCATAGTTGCCTTGACTGATACTTCTCACCCGGCGGGGCCTCCTGAGGTTTCTCTCAGACCTGAGGATAAGCGAGCTGAGAAAACCCTTCTGAAGGGGCATCAAGCTACTGCCTGGTCCATACGAGCGTCAACATCTGCGTCATTTTTTAACTGAGCGGCTTTGCTCTGGCTTAAACAGCTGCAATCCAGGCTTCCTCTTTCAGACGCCCGTTCCCACCAAGACCTGAATAAAATTGCGGCAGCGTTGGAATATTCAGCGGATGCCACTTTGAACTCCACCCGTTTTTCTGCTAGAGCCTTAGGTTCCAATGTTACATCTCGCTGGCTTTTGTGGCTTAGAAATTGGCAGGCCGACATTCGCAGTAAATGGCAACTCGCCTCAGCACCTTATGCCAGTGGTTCTCTTTTTGGCTCTGCTTTGGAACCTTTGCTGGTTGAGACCAGGGATCGTCGGAAGATTCTCCCTCCATCATCTCGTCGCTCTGATCACCGTTTCTCATCCCAGCGATTTCAGTCCTTTCGACCATCTGGTTCCTCCTCCTTTCAGTCTCGGGGTCAACGATCCTTTCCTGCTAGGCAACAACAAGATTTGCAGGTCAGACAGGGGTCCAGATTTCCCCCTCGGAAGTCCTTCCGGGGTGGTAGGGGGGGTCGTTGGTCCCGCAGAACTAGGTGAGGAGTTTTTTCATTCTCCTATTGGAGGTCGCCTCTCTTTATTCCGTGATCAGTGGGCTTCTTCCATTAGTGATTCCTGGGTTCTTAACACCATTTCCTTGGGTTTGTCTTTGGAATTTTCCTCCTCTCCTCCCTCCCGTTTTCTTTCTTGCCCCGTTTCCCGGGATCCAGCCAGGGTAGAGATTCTTTCAGCGGCCATAGACCACCTTTTACAGATTTCGGCCATAGAGACAGTGCCTCCTTCTGAACAGGGCCACGGTTTTTATTCCCGTGTTTTTGTTGTCCAAAAATCCTCTGGGGGTTGGCGTCCCATTTTGGACTTAAAGTCGTTGAACCGGCACATTAAATATCGCAGGTTCAAAATGCATTTGTTATCGTCTATTCTTGAGTTAATTCGCCCTTCCGATTTTCTCTCTTCAATCGACCTCACGGAGGCTTACCTTCATGTCCCTATCCTACCTTCTCATCGACGTTTCCTCCGTTTTGCCTTCAGAGGGTCTCATTTCCAGTATAAGGCCCTCCCCTTCGGGCTGTCTTCGGCCCCTAGGGTATTTACTAAGATTATGGCCTCCTTGATTGGTTTCATCAGATCCCACCCTGTTCGGCTTCAATTTTATTTAGATGACATATTAGTTATGTCTCCTTCCCGGGAGGCGGCTCAAGTTGATTTGTCCTTTGTTTTGTCTTCCCTTCAATCTCATGGTTTTTCTATTAATTGGTCCAAGAGTCATCTGTCTCCCTCCACTTCTATCCTTCACTTAGGAGCTTCCATTGATACCGCCTCTTCTATCGTTTGTCTTTCTCCTGAGCGCCAGTCCAATATCCGTTCCTTGGTGAGACAATGCCTTGCGGCTGGCTCAGCTTCGGTTCTTCTCCTGTCCCGCCTCTTGGGAATGATGGTTTCCACCTTCGGGATCACGCCGTGGTCCCGCTTGCATAGTAGGGAGCTCCAATGGCTTCTGTTCCCCTTTCAGCGGTCAAACCAAGAGTCCTCTTCTCGGGTTATCCGGATTCCACAGCCTGTCCTCCATTCTCTTCAGTGGTGGATTTCACCGGCTTTGGCCAAGGGTTCTTATTTTAGGGAAACTCGGAGGCTCCAGCTCACTACGGATGCGAGCCTATCTGGCTGGGGGGGGCGCACCTGCAACATCATATGGCTCAGGGACGGTGGACCGCTCAGGAATCTCGTTTTAGTATTAACTTGTTGGAACTGCGAGCCATCAGATTCGCTTTGTTGAAGTTCCGGGATTTAGTGGACGGTAGGCATGTTTTGGTCTTAACCGATAATACCACGGCGAAGGCCCATGTTAATAGGTTGGGGGGCACTAGGTCTCGTTCTTTGATGGACGAGACTCTCTCCTTGGGGTTATGGGCCGAGGAACACCTGGCTTCCATCCGGGCTGATTATATTTCGGGCTCTGATAACATCCAGGCGGATTCTCTTAGCCATGCACGGGTGGACCAGGGAGAGTGGTCTATATCTCAGGAGCTTTTCCAGGACATTGTCTCGAGATTTGGCTGTCCGGTAGTAGATTTATTCGCCTCTGGTTCCAACCACCGTCTTCCCCGTTATTTTTCCAGATTTCTGGATCTTCGGGCAGAGGCCACGGACACCCTTCGCAGCCCATGGCCCTCAGGACTCTTATATGCCTTCCCTCCTCTCCCTTTGATCCCCAGGGTTCTGCAGAAGTTGCTCGAGGAACAAGCTCAGCTAATTCTGGTGGCCCCTTTCTGGCGCATGCGCCCCTGGTTTGCGGACTTGAAGAGTCTTTCTGTGGCTCCTTCTTGGCAGATCCCTGCCTCCAAGGTCGTCTTGTCTCAAGGGCCTCTCACTCATCCGAACCCGGGGTGGCTTCGCTTAACCGTCTGGAGGTTGAGCGGCTCCTCCTGACGGATGCCAGGATCCCGTCAGAAATTGTTGCTACTATCCAAGCAGCTCGCAGACCCGCTACCATCCGGATTTATAAAGCCACTTGGCGTTCGTTTGTTTTGTGGTGTTCATCGGTTCCTGTTTCGCCGACTTCGGCTTCTATTATCCACGTATTACGGTTTCTTCAATCCGGTCTTCGAAAGGGACTTCGACCCAATACGCTACGTCGACAGGTGGCGGCCATTGCGTCAGTCTTGTCTTGCGGTTCGAAGGATTCCATTTCTCGTCATCCTATCATCACTACCTTTCTTCGGGGAGCTACGAATCTACGTCCTCCTACCGTGCATCGATATCCGACATGGAACTTGAACAAGGTCTTGAAGGCCCTCATGTCTCCTCCCTTTGAGCCACTTCGATCTGTTTCTCTGCGTTTCCTTTCTCTGAAAGTCGCATTTTTGGTGGCTATCACCTCCGCCCGCAGAATATCGGAGTTGGTGGCCTTATCTGTCAGGGCGGACCTTTGTACCTTCCATACCAATAGGGTGGTGCTCCGGCTGGACCCTTCCTTTGTGCCCAAAGTGAACTCCCCCTTTCACAGAACACAGGAGATCGTGCTGTCCGATTTTTGCCCTCATCCTTCCCACCAGCTGGAGAGGGCTTGGCACACACTGGACGTCCGCCGGGCGTTGAAGATTTATATCACTCGGACGGCTCCTCACAGGAAGACTGAAGCCCTGTTTGTCGCTTTTCAACCTGCTTCCTTGGGTCAGCGTGTTTCAAGTGTAACTTTAGGCCGTTGGATTAGGGCAGCAATAGCCTTGGCTTACCACCAGTCTGCGTCTCCTCTTCCACATCCCATCACCGCTCATTCGACGAGGAGCGCTGCGACATCAGCTGCCTGGGCGACTCAGGCTCCACTTGAAGAAGTTTGCAGAGCTGCCACATGGACTTCTATCAGTCCCTTCATGAGACATTACAAAGTGGACTCCTTTGCCTCCTCTGATGCTGCATTCGACAGGAGAGTTCTGCAGTCGGTCCATATCGCTTGAGGTGTCAAGACCGGTTTCTTCCCTCACTGGTGACAACTGGCTTTGGTATGTCCCCATCCTGACTGACGTTTTTCCCCCTTGTTGGAGAATGGACGTTGGTCTTACCTGATACGTCTTTTCTCAACATGGGGAAAAACGTCAGTCAGTCCTGCCCTTGGATTCATTCCGGTGGTGGTGGGGGGGGAGATATTAATTCTCTATCGTTTCAGGAGGACACGGAGCACGAGTCCGTCACTTCGCCTCAATGAAGAACTGGGGCAGCCTCGAAGGGACGGAGCTTTGGCTTTGGAAAGTGCTCGGTCATTGGCTAGACGGGACGTATACCCCATCCTGACTGACGTTTTTCCCCATGTTGAGAAAAGACGTATCAGGTAAGACCAACGTCCATTCTCATACATTCCTTCATTCCAGTATATTGGAACTATTTGAAAGTCCTGTCTGTTAAAATGAGGCTAATTTGGTATACATGAGACACACTGATTGCCCCAGGCTGTATGTGTTTGAGAGCTACATTATGTTCTCATAAAGGTCTCCTACCTTGAAGGTAGAGATATGCATATGTATGGGATGCTGTCATTTGTGGCTTGAACCATCCGTTTGATTGGAAGATACCATCCTCTAACTTAAGTAGTGGTAGAAAGGATTTTAAAAAATGGCTCTTAGGCCAATTGGCTGGATATCTGGGGAGATTGTCAGGAAATTTGCTGGACAAGGTATGAAGTCTAAGAATATTTTCATCTTAATTTTTCAAACATTTAAAAGAAATCCAGCTTCTACCAAATACGCACATTCACATATACATAACTGTTGAATTTGGCTAAGATAACCAAACTTGAAGTGAAATGTTATTGAGCGAAAAATTTCAGTAAACTGCCTATGCATTTAGAAATATGTGAGAGATGGGCTAAATTCCCATATTTTTCCTTACAGAAATTTCTGAAATCTCAGTGCCTCCAGTTGTCCCCACAATTTCAGTCAACAGTAAAGGAAGTTAGTAATGAAGTCCATAGTCCTGCCAAATTATTAACCTCTTGGAAACAGTTAGGAGGCAGATCTGATCAAGCTGGCTAAAAATTGACTATAAATAAAGTTTACATATATAAGAAGTTGCCCTTAAGCAATACCACCATTTAGCTAACTCCTGATGGCAACAGGTTTTTGATTTCTCCAAATTACTGCTGTCAAGATCCTTAAAAGAGAGATCAGGAGAATCATAGAATCATAAGGTTGGAGGGGTCCTTCTAATCCAACCCCCACAAAATGGGAATAGACTTTCCTGGGACTGAGCCACTGTATAATGCAGAAAAAAAGGGAAGGAATATTGATACTGGGCATAGTCACCACATAGTGTTCAGAATGGATCCTGTGTTCATGAATGGGACCTAACAAAATCTGAAGGGCATTTTAGTTTCCAATGGTAGTTTAGCAAAATGACATGGATTCCCCGCTATAGTAGTCAAATATTGATTGAGACCAACTCAGTCCTTAGCCCTGCTATTACATCTCATTTAACTCATTTTTTAAACAAATATGCAACGCTTCATATTTGAAATATAATTTTGAAGATCAGGATTTTATTATTTTAATTATTGTATTTCAATTCAGCTGGGGTTATACAGAGAGCCATCTTGGAAATTATAGATGAGATTAGGGACGAATTTCCAAATCTATTGAGGCTGACGCGTTCAAACCAGGTAATATTTCTTAATTACTGCATTTCCTTGCTATCCGAATGTTCAAACATTTCCTTAAGGTGCTTTGTTACATAGTATTTACTTTCCATTTTGCAAAGTCTCAGCTTATATTATAATGAAAAATTGACTGTATGACAATAAAAATATTCAGTTCACTAATACTGCATACTTATATATGACATAATTTAACTTTCTTTTGTATGAGTAACCTTAAATTACAGTGTCATGTAAGAAATAAGTATGATTAAAAGCAACAAAAAGAATATTTTAATTATTCAGTGATGCAGGTATCCATGTTGTACCTATATCATACTAAAAATGTACATATACTAATTTATACTAGAATAAAGGTGATCTTGAATTTATCTCTGTCACAGTGGCCAACTTGTAAAATAGTTTGCAGAAGAGATAGAAATGAGGGAAGTAGGTAATTGTCTCCTTACTCTCCCCTATCTCCTTGCAACATTTTTTATCAGTCATGTTGGTTTGGATGGTTGCTGCAACTATTTTGTTTTAACAGAACAGAATGAATGGGGTTATTTTTTATTATGAACCTCTTGTGCAATAAAAGTCTGGCAACTGTTGACCAATTTTCACTAAGCAATGATCATGCTGGCTCAAGATGAGAAGATCTATGCAAAAGTATGTGGCAGTGAATCAAGTTGGAGAATGAAGTTTTAGCAAATGACAATATTTACTGTATTTTACAACTGTGCAACACAATTGTGAAATTGCTTTCATTTTCCTAAAACAATATGATAATGTAATAGCATACAACGCTGAGTATAACAGGCACATTGTATTGAGCCACCAACATTGGGCCACCAGCTAGCCAACCAAACTTTAGGCTTAAACGTCTGCAAACTCTTTGATCACTTTATGGTTCAGTATGTTGTTCAAATCAAGAAACTGGTTTGGACAACCCACAGTTAGCTGTCGTTAGGCAGGTAACAAAAAGAGAGTTGCTCATTTGCAAGGGTGAAAGCTATTGTTACAAGTAGATACATTTTAGTCATGCCTTCCATCTTGCTCTGAAGACACTATTATTCCAGCAAGCTGGTCTGACAGGATAAAGGATTTTAAATTGGATTTTGGTAGGGGTTTTAAAATGATTTTAGTTGGGTGTTTTAAATTCGGCCAATGATTGAATTATTTTAATTAAGTTTTAAAATTTTTGTTGTATATTGTTTTTACCATGGCTGTTCATTGCCCTGAGACTTTCGGGAGAAGGGCGGTATATAAATATAATAAACTAAACTAAACTATCTATTTTAACTTGTAAAGTTTAACTAATGTTGATGTTAGTCATACAATGGAAGGACACAGATCTACAGTCATGGCTGTAAATGTTGGCACCCCTGAAATTTTTCCAGAAAATGAAGTATTTCTCACAGAAAAGTATTGCAGTAACACATGTTTTGCTATACACATATTTATTCCCTTTGTGTGTATGGGAACAAAATCAAAAAAGGGAGGAAAAAAAGCAAATTGGACACAATGTCACACAAAACTCCAAAAATGGGCTGGACGAAATCATTGGCACCCTTTCAAAACTGTGGATAAATAAGATTGTTTCAAGCATTTGATGCTCCTTTAAACTCACCTGGGGCAAGTAACAGGTGTGGGCAATATAAAACTCACACCTGAAAGCAGATAAAAAGGAGAGCAGTTCACTTAGTCTTTGCATTGTGTGTCTGTGTGTGCCACACTAAGCATGGACAACAGAAAGAGGAGAAGAGAACTGTCTGAGGATTTGAGAACCAAAATTGTGGAAAAATATCACCAATCTCAAGGTTACAAGTCCATCTCCAGAGATCTAGATTTGCCTTTGTCCAGAGTGCACAACATTATCAAGAAGTTTGCAACCCATGGCACTGTAGCTAATCTCCCTGGGCGTGGACAGAAGAGAAAAATTGATGAAAGGTGCCAACGCAGGATAGTCCGCATGGTGGATAAGCAGCCCCAAACAAGTTCCAAAGCAATTCAAGCTGTCCTGCAGGCTCAGGGAGCATCAGTGTCAGCGCGAACTATCCGTCGACATTTAAATGAAATGAAATGCTATGGCAGGAGACCCAGGAGGACCCCACTGCTGACACAGAGACATAAAAAAGCAAGACTACAGTTTGCCAACATGTGCTTGAGTAAGCCAAAATCCTTCTGGGCAAACGTCTTGTGGACAGATGAGACCAAGATAGAGCTTTTTAGTAAAGTACATCATTCTACTGTTTACCACAAACGGAATGAGGCTTACAAAGAAAAGAACACAGTACCTACAGTGAAATATGGTGGAGGTTCACTGATGTTTTGGGGTTGTTTTGCTGCCTCTGGCAATGGGTGCCTTGAATGTGTGCAAGGCATCATGAAATCTGAGGATTACCAACAGATTTTGGGTTGCACTGTAGAGTCCAGTGTCAGAAAGCTGGGTTTGTGTTGGAGATCTTGGGTCTTCCAGCAGGACAATGACCCCAAACCTACGTCAAAAAGCACCCTGAAATGGATGGCAACAAAGCGCTGGAGAGTTCTGAAGTGGCCAGAAATGAGTCCATCTCTCCACAGGTGTTCAATCCCATTGAACACCTGTGGAGAGATCTTAAAATTGCTGTTTGGAAGAGGCGCCCTTCCAATAAGAAAGACCTGGAGCAGTTTGCAAAGGAAGAGTGGTCCAAAATTCCGGGTGAGAGGTGTAAGAAGCTTATTGATGATTATCGGAAGCGACTGATTTCAGTTATTTATTCCAAAGGGTGTGCAACCAAATATTAAGTAAAGGGTGCCAATGATTTTGTCCAGCCCATTTTTGGAGTTTTCTGTGACATTATGTCCAATTTGCTTTTTTTCCTCCCTTTTTTGGTTTTGTTCCAATACACACAAAGGGAATAAACATGTGTATAGCAAAACATGTGTTACTGCAATACTTTTCTGTGAGAAATACTTCATTTTCTGGAAAAATTTCAGGGGTGCCAACATTTATGGCCATGACTGTATCTATCCCCATATAAAGAATATCATAACAATGTTTGTCCACCATAAAAGATTGCCAAAACCCAAGTGCAGGAAAGATAGTAAATTTGGAGCTACCAGATCTGGCCGCAAAGATCTACAGAATCACTAAATGTCAATAAAAATAAACTCCTAACTGAAGATGTTGTTTAGTTGGGTAATGAAATGTCTGCAAGCAAACAACTAAGCTTAGAAAGTATCAGGAACTGCTCAAACTCCTAACCCTTTGCTGCCATCTAGCCTTTTGCACCTCCGGTCTGGTATATCTATCCAATGACTTCTAAAATAAAATTGAAGTAATGCAGATATGTCAACATTTGAAGAAAGATTGTGTTAGTTTTCTTGAAAATAGGAGATTCATCTGAAGACTACAAATCTTTTGTTTTGGATATATCAGGATGTTTTTGTTTTAAAGTTGTGATGTTGTGCTGACACTGAAGCAAGGGCTTTAGATATGACTTTTGCAAAAACTTCCTCTTACAGACTCCTTTGATTCCTCAGACATTTGTCTGCAAAACAGGTGAGCCTTAGAAGCAGTGTGCTGCGAGGAGGATTATACAAAAATAATCTCCTCCTCCTCCTCCTCCTCCTCCTCCTCCTACTCCTACTCCTACTCCTACTCCTACTCCTTTCACAGAACAAGCCCTTCTTTCCATAGAATAGTCAGCCTATGCTGGAATGTAGTCTGGATTCCCACGAAGGAGGGGTTGCATTCCAGAGGACCAAACACAACAAAATTTAGATAGTTTGATTGGGAGAAAGAGGGTAGAGATTGCTTCTCCTTAGAACTTCTCAGAGTATATCTGTAGTGATTTAAGTAGTTGCTTTAGTTTGGAAAAAAATCTGCCTATAGGCAGGGGTGAGCTTCAAAAATTTTAGCAAGGGGTTCTCTGCCCAGTTGCTGGGTGGGCGTGGCCATGGTGGATGTGACCTAGTCAGCTTCCTGAGGCTTTCCTTGAGCCTCCAGGAGGGTGAAAACGGCCTCCTCAGGTTCCAGAGGCCCTCTAGATGACCTTCCCAAACTTCCGGTAGTCCTGTTTTTCGCCCTTCCCAAGCCTCCCGTGTGCGTCCTGCACTTCCCTGCATCCAAAACAGGCTGCGTGGGAACTCCTGGGAGGGGAGGGGTGGGCGGGGCCAGCCAGAAGTGGGATTTGGGGGTTCTACAAACTGCACAGAATCTTAGCTAGAGGTTCTCCCGAATCCCTGCGAACCCCCAACAGTGAACCCCTGCCTATAAGTAAGGAACAATATTTCCCCAATAGAGGAAACTGCTTAGAAGTATCTCTGCTTGTCTTTATTTGTGGGGGGGGAAGGGGGATGACATAGCCTGGATTCCACCATTTATATATATTAAAGGCAAATCAAACAACTTCTGAAAATGGCAAATCAAATCACTTCTGAAACTTCATGCAATTTGGTGACAAATTGCATGAAGTTGCCTAGGCAGTTGCCCGAGTCAAAACTGACTTGAAGGCATAAATAAATAAAGTTTCCAAATACATTTTAAATAGCATCTCATTCCTGCTTTTATTTTAAAAAACATATCAAAAATATTGTAATAACAAAAGATACTATTGGATAAGGGATTCCTTTCTATGCAACAATAATTGATATTTGAACAGCCTTTGGAAGACAAAAATTACTATTTTACAACAGTAAATTGTTGTACTGTTACAGTACATTGGTGTTGAAGCATTCTCTAGCAATAGGTTGAAATTTGGAAGATGAAGAGTAGCATTTTCTAATATTTTACCTTTTGATTCTCATTTTGAAGGCAAGGAGAAGGTTTAACTTAACTAACAAGAAAGGTCTGGTCTCAATTTTTCTACATTATTTATTTATTTATTTTATTTATTTTTTCATATTTGTATACCGCCCTACTCCCGAAGGACTCAGGGCGGTGAACAGCCAAAAATAAAATACAAAGACATACAAAAGTTAAAAACTATTAAAAAAACAGATTAAATAATTTAGGCTCAAAGATTAAAACATCCAATTTATCTAAAAGAGATTTAAAACCCAATTTAAAACCCAATTTAAAACCCAATTTAAAAGGGAGAGTTAGGCCAGACCAGCCTGTTGGAATAAAAACGTTTTTAGGGCATGGCGGAAGATGCGTAAGTCTTGGATCCTCCGTATCTCTGGGGGGAGCTCGTTCCAGATGGCAGGTGCCCCCACAGAGAAGGCTCTCCCCCTGGGGGCCGCCAGTCGACATTGTTTGGCCGACGGCACCCTGAGGAACCCCTCTCTATGGGAGCGAACTGGTCGGTAAGAGGCTACTGGTGGCAGGAGGCGGTCTCGTAAGTACCCTGGTCCTGAGCCATGGAGTGCTCTAAAGGTAGTAACCAAAACCTTGAAGCGCACCCGGAAGACCACTGGGAGCCAGTGCAGCTCACACAGGAGGGGGGTCACATGAGAGCACCACATCGCTCCCGTCACCACCCCCGCGGCTGCATTCTGGACCAGTTGAAGCCTCCGGGTGCTCCTCAAGGGGAGCCCCATGTAGAGAGCATTACAATAATCCAGGTGTGAGGTGACAAGGGCGTGAGTGCCCGTGCATAATGAGTCCTGATCCAGAAAGGGATGCAACTGGCGAATCAGGCGAACTTGATAAAAAGTCCTCTTGGCCACGGCCGCCATATGCTCTTCTAAAGACAGCCACGAGTCCAGGAGGACGCCCAAGTTGCGAACCCCATCTGTGGGAGCCAATGACTCGCCCCCAATAGTCAGAGATGGTGCCAACTGACTATATCGGGACGTCGGAAACCACAGCCACTCGGTCTTGGATGGATTGAGCCTGAGTCTGTTCCTCCCCATCCAGATCCGTGCGGCTTCCAGGCACCGGGACATCACCTCAAGGGCATCATTGGGGTGGTCTGGGGTGGAGATGTACAGCTGGGTGTCATCAGCGTACTAATGGTACTTCACCCCAAAGCCACGGATGATCTCACCCAGCGGCTTCACATAAATGTTGAACAGAAGGGGCAAGAGGACTGATCCTTGCGGCACCCCACATACAAGGGGTCTCAGGGTCGACCTCTGCCCCCCTGTCAACACAGACTGTGACCGGTCGGAGAGAAAGGAGGAGAACCACTGTAAAACAGTGCCCCCTACCCCCAACTCCTCCAACCAGTGCAGCATGATACCATGGTCGATGGTATCAAAAGCCACTTAGAGGTCTAATAGGACCAGGACAGAGGAGCAACCCCTGTCCCGAGCCCTCCAGAGATCATCAACCAATGTGACCAATGCCGTCTCTGTGCTGTACCCGGGCCTGAAGCCCAACTGGAACGGATCTAGATAAGTCGATTCATCCAGGTACTGAGGTAGCTGCCGTGCAACCACACTCTGAACAACCTTCGCAACAAAGCGAAGGTTGGAGACAGGACGATAATTTGCTAACACAGCTGGGTCTAGGGAGGGCTTCTTGAGGAGGGGCCTCACCACATGTTGGAATATCACACTATTTGGAGCTTATTAATGTTGGATTTTGAAAATAATCAGTCCCATAGATTGGCAAGAAGATGGGAAGAACAATCCAAGATTTCTAACTTTCAGAACTAGAATCCTTTCTCATGTTTCTCAAGGGAACACTGTATTATCATATGTCCTCAAAAATGCTGGGATTGTAGCCACACATCATTTAAATCCCCCCTCCCCAAGCTCTTATATACAAAGCAAGGTTGAGTAGAAATATTTGAGAAAGGTTTGTGCATTACACTTATAATTGCTATAAAAGAAAATTGGAAGTCACTTTTTTATAATTTTTTTTCCTTTTTAAAAATTTCTGCACCTTTGTCTTTGCTCTTTTTCTTTCTTTCATTTCTTCCCTTCTTCGTTCGAAATATTAGTTCTTGTTAGATTTTATTCTATATTAAAAAAATTAATTAAAAATATTTTTTTAAAATACTCCCAATTTTTTTTAAAGAACACCTTTCAGGCAGTGCTCTCAACAAATTTATTGAAAGGTGGAACTGATTTATGAATCACTAGAACATGAATTATTAATATAATTTCAATAGATATGCTTGGCTTGCATACACTGCTTTAATTTTTTAATGGTTTATATTATATTTTTATTCAGAGACAAAAAGATTTATACTTTTATGAATGTATAATTTGTACCTGTACTTTCACATCGTTTTTAACAGTTTCACGTGCATTACTAGATTCACAATCTGAAGAGCCACTCACCTTTCTGGAGGACTGGACATACAACTTGGTATATTCAATTAGATCCTCAATTTAAAAGTGGGCCAGAACAATTTTTTTCTTAATTATTATTTTTCTTCCCTGAGCTACCATCTGTATCCCTCTTCTGTTTTGTTTTTTAATTAGTTCAATGGTGACCTGTTTCATCATACTTGCTGCCACCAGAGGCGGCAGGGATTCACCTCAGCTCCTAAGTAGCCCAAATGGATAAGCACAGCACTGATACCTGAGTTTACACAATAGATCAAATAAATTATTTTACTAAATAAATAAGAGATTCAACATTCCACCAACAATCTAACCTTCAAAAAAAAAAATGATCCTATGAAAAAAGTGGGTAGTTTGTGTGTGGGGGGGGTGTAAATGAAGTTGAAGTGGCAAGTTTCAAACCTGCTACTTGCACAAGTCTGTTGGCCAAACCATGAACTGCCCCCCCCCCCAAATGCTGAATTTGTTTTTCCCTGGTGGGAAGTAACCTATTTATAACACAAGGTGGTAAATTGTAACCTTTTTATTCTGTACAGCACAAAGAGTTGTGCTCTTGGGACTAAATCACAATTTAGCATAGCTTTTATGCATCTTTGGAAAACAAAGGCACATGATCGTTAGCAAGCAATAGGCAATGAGGGACAAAGTATTCACAGCCCTGCTAGAGAATGGCCCTCCCAGAAGTGGATTCATTACTAAAATATTATAGCCCTTGTCCTTCTGTTTCTAACTGATAAGGCTGGTAATTAAGTATGCAAACTAATTTATATGTGACAGCCAGGATAGGGGAAGTTAACTCTGACTCAATTGCTGGCTTCGTACAAATATCATGATAAGGGTATCACGTAGTCTTCCAGGAATTTTAGGGCAAGACTGTGATAAGAGGCCCAAAGAGAAAACGTCTAAGGGCAGAAGTGAGTAAAATGAAGGCTTTTGGGTTTTGTTTTTTTTAACAAACTGGAGTTTCTCTGGCTAAAACTAGCTAGATCAGTCCCACATGCAGGATAAGACATGCAAGCAGGCTAACCACTATGCTGTTGAAGCAGAAGTATAGCAATATAGGCAGCAGAGTCAAGACACTCTCCTGGAAAAGGACGAGAAAAGAAGTTTTACTTTAAAGCAGGTTGTCCTGAGCGCATATGACCCTTATTTGTTTCTAAAAATGAAGTATAAGTAATAAATCCAGGCAAAGATTTTTTCTTTGATGAAGTATTACCTTACAGCATAAGCGAGAGCTATATTCGTAATCAGATCTGACATGACACAGAGAACCAGGTCAGGGGTGGGTTGTACTTACCTTTGCTACTGGTTTGCAACAGGGCCATGCACATGCGCAGAAGCTTCCTGATGATGTCGGGGTCGGTGGGCAGAGCAACCCACCAGTTTTACTACCGGTTCTTGTGAACTGGTCCGAACCGGGGGCAACCTACGACTGAACCAGGTTTTGTGAACTTGTCCCTTTCAGAGAAGTCAATGGTTCAGCGGTTCAGTGTAATAAACCCTAAGAAGGTTCCTTCTGAGCAGGGTTCAGCAGCCCAAGATGAAATGGGCCTGGTGGCTCAGCAGACTAAAAGCATTGTGATTAACACCAGCAGTCTGCAATTACTGTAAGTTCGAATCTCACCAGGCTCAAGGTTGACTCAGCCTTCCATCCTTTCTAAGGTAGATTAAATGAGGACCCAGTTTGTGGGGGCAATAAGCTGACTTTGTATAAATATACAAAAGTATGAAGGCTATTGCTTAACGCATTGTAAGCTGCCCTGAGTCTCCAGAGAAGGGTGGCATATAAATCACATTTTAAAAAAAATGGCTATGGAAAACAAAGACCAACAGGAAGGGACTGTTCCTACCACAATAAATATTACCCGATCAGAGAGTGGAGGCTTCTGCTTTCAATGCCGCCAAGTACAGTGGATAAACCAATTGTTATCCCTTCTTCTGTCAGGAAGATACCTTTTGAAACAATGCAGCCTAGGGGTGAGTTTAGGAAGAGATTCTATATTACAGTCCTCTAGAAAGTTGAGTGGCTCATGTTTGTACTAGCACAACAGGAAGTGTGGATTTGTCCCCAGGCTTCCAACTGTGTATTATTTATGTATAGATGGGGAATAAAATGTTAACAGGCAATCCTTTGTAAAAACATGGCCCTTTTCATTCCCCATTTCCAGTTCCAGTTCCCCCTCTCTACTCTATTACCAACTATTCTCCATGGATGTTTTACTGTTTATTTTTTAGCATTGACCACTCCCTCCCAAACAACAAGATTTGGTGTATCTTGTTACACATCTTTTCTAAAATGTGCTGACATTTCCCTCCTGGTTTTCAGTTGGTGAACATGGGATACACTTCTGAACTGCACTAATAATCTTGGCAGCATTTAGTGGATGAACAATAAATAAATTCATGCTTAGTCTGCAACCTCTTATTTAATAAAGTTTATTCTGCTTTTCAGTGGTAATCCTACATAAAAAGGGTAACAAGATTACTAGAAATGGTGATCCTATTCAATTGAAATAATAACTGACATTATAAATAGAATAAAGCTTTTTGGAATTGTAATATTAGAATATAATAATTAGAATGTAATATTAGAAATATAAAGTACTTCTTTATAAGCAGACTGTTTTAGTACCAAATTTTATTGTTTTGAATGGATTTGTTACTATTATATCTTTATACAGTATCTTTATCCTCTCTCTTAGGGTGTGGGTGTGTGTATGTAAATATAGTCAACACATAGGCATGTAACTGCATGTTAACTATCTTTCATACAACAAATTGACTATTTTTGTTCTAAATCTAAAAGCTTTTTTATTTCTGTTTCAGGAGACAGATCGTAGGGTGCAGAAATCTGAGTCAGTTATCACCAGGGCATTCTATTCAGCTCATGGAGCGATCATTATGAATGGGCTAACTACACTATCACGGTCTTCAAACTCAATTGCAAAAGTCTTACAGCCACAGCTTGCTAGAAAATTAACAGAGCTAAATATCTTATCGCGACGCCTTTTGAGAACATCAAATATTCCCAAACAGCCTTTGTATAGGATGAAAGTAGGTAAATTCATCTATCCCTCACAACTTCTTAAATAAGTTCTGTTCTGAAAGTGCTAAGCAACAGTTTAGCCCTAAAGATTTAGCTTAGCATGTGTCAACCCAGCCTGTGGTTGGATTCAAATAATTTAACAACTGGTTCTCTGCCCTAATGATTTCTTCCAACAACCAGTTCACCAAACTGCTCAGAAAGTTAACAACTGGTTCTCCCGAAGTGGTGCGAACTGGCTGAATCCCACCACTGAACCCAGCCCTTACAGTTTATAAATCATCTTTTACGACCTAGATTGCCATGACAGACTCTGAGTTAAGTAGACCTATATTTTTTAAAAATTGCTTTCATCTCAAAATTATATGGGGGACAGATATCTTGCCCCAATTCAGTTACTTCATCACTACATTCACACAATGCAGGCAATCCTTGCTTAATGACAATTGGGACCAGCAACCACCATTGCTAAGTGACATATTTGTTACATTAAACATCATGTGACCATGCTGCAATTAACATCACTCTGGCCGCCATCATTAAGCAAATAATCTCTATGGTCATTAGGGGAGACATCATATAACTGCGACTTGTGATTTTATTGCCAGCTTCTCCATTAACTCTGTTTCTCAGAAATCAGCTGTGAAGTGCAAAAATGACAACCATGTGACTGTGGGGGTGCTGCGATAATCATAAGTGCAAGTTACTTTTTCAGTGCGGTCGTAATTTAGAAGAGTCACTAAGCAGGACAGTTGTTAAGCAACGACTATGGCATGCTAAACCCCTGATTGCTAATTAATGGCCTACTGACTTGAATTCACTTGGTATATAAACTGAACAACTTGCTAAAATCACTAAAAAGTGATTCCCAGTGAATCAGTTAACTGCATTGTCTTAGTCAGATAAAACTCCAAGTCTATTTTCTCCTGGCTCTATCCATCTTTATTTCTCTACTAGGAAGAGAAAAAAAATAGATGAAAGAGTTGCACCATGTCCTTTAATTAGTAATATCAGGAATTCAGTATGGAAGCCCCCTTGATATAAAAAAACAGCTTCATATGTTGTCTAACAGTTTGTTACACTATTAAAGAATAATAGCTTAATTCTTCTATTGAAAACTGTGGGATTTAAAATTGAAATGATCACACCCGCTATATTATAGAATGGATGAATGATTTTTTTTCTCTCTGTTTTCTCTCTTCAGGACAAGAAAGTCTTCTTTTATGATATCATTTCCTACCCAGCAAAGGCTGCCCTTACCAGCTTAATGTGTGCTTCTTATGCCGCACTAATTTTTCTGGTGGGTTAATAAACAAGTGTTACTCCAGCTTTTCTCATACAAAATAGCATCTTTTTTTTTTTTGATTTAATTTGATTTATATGCCGCCCTTCTCCGGAGACTCAGGGCGGCTTACAATGCGTTAAGCAATAGCCTTCATTCTTTTGTATATTTTATACAAAGTCAGCTTATTGCCCCCACAAACTGAGTCCTCATTTCACCTACCTTAGAAAGGATGGAAGGCTGAGTCAACCTTGAGCCTTGGAGAGATTCGAACCAGCAGAAATTGCAGGCAGCTGTGTTAATGACAGGGTGCACCAAACCACTGTACTATCAAGGCTCTTATTCTCAACAAGTAAACTCATAATCAATAATTATAGAATCTTAGCAATTGACCTCATATCTCATTTACCAATGAGAAAAAAAAATAAGTTCAAACATCACATTAAGCCACAAAATGATTTGGTTATAACTTAGATGTGTTTAGTGAACTGTGAATAGTAAGCCTCGCTTTATGACTAATGTGTTTGGCAAATACAACCAACTATAGACTATCACACATGCCATGATTATACTATAAACCATGATTACAAATGTCTTAGCTTGATGAAGGAAATGTCAGGAGCAAAAAATCAGGGCCATACGTTAAGTTGCAGTACAGAAGATTTATTTCTCAAGCCTGTAAATGAGAATCTAGTCAATTAGCGTTCAACACTAAATCGGCACCAGATAAGGGTCAACAGATTCAAGAGGCATTGGATTTAGACCTTTGTGGGACTGTAACAACTTTGACTGATAACTTGCTTAATTCTGTCCCCAGATCTATCTGCTTTTCTATAAGAACCCAGCCAATATACTTGTAGCTTTTATGTCTTATCCTAACAATGGGTAAGAATGAATAAAACAGTTATAGCAGTATGTCTTAAGAAATGTTAAGATACAGCCCAAACTTCTTTCAAGGTTCTGGTTGCAGTAATAAATATTAATTTCATTTTTTAAATTTTTCATATTATATTATTACATTTATACTCTGCTCCATGTGGGTTACAAAGGCAGCTTTTAAAATATAAAATGTAGCAGCCAAATTTTAATTAAAATTAAATCAATTAAAATCAAGAGTTAAAACTTGGATGAAAAAAATTCATTGATTTAACACTAGAACTGACGAAGAATAGAATTGTTTGCACATTATTACCAATTTATATTACAGTCATTAAAATGACACAGAACATTAATTTGATTTGAATAATATATCAACTTTCTAACAATTACACTGAAGGTAGCTAACATCAGAACAAAACAAATGAATAGGTTCACACAACAGTACTACAGCCTAAACTAAGTTAGTTTTTCTGATCCAGAATTTCAGCTAGTCCTGGATTTGACTGATCCCCTAGTATATAAATTTCCTTGGTGATTCTACAAAGAAGTGGAGACTATAACAACCACAAAAAGAGTTGTTCCATCTATTCAACTTTTTCATTCCTTCTCATTGTAGGCTTGAAGAAGGAAAAAGAGGATGGGGGAGGTGAAACCACCATTATCCTCATCAATAATGCCTCTAAACTTGATCAGGCCACTGCATTTTTTAAATGCATTTTTTGAGCTGTGAATGGAAAAAGAAGGAAGTGACAGCCAAATGGTTACCACAGATGATGGTAATCTGGTATAAATCAAAAAAGTCAAGGTGGCAGCCACAACCACATAATTAAAGACTATCCTTTTTTCAAGATGCACATCACCCATTTTGATGCTTTGACTCCCCCTTGTTCAAGAGAGAACAGTTTCAGTTCAGTTGAGTTTTCAGTTCTATGGCACCCGATCACCAGGCTAGAAATAGATGTCAACCTCCCCTACTTATTTCTGTCATAGCTTTACCTTTCCAGCGATTTATTATTTTGCTGTAATTAATGCCCAGTGTCACCTTAAGGGAGTGACACCTTATGGGAGAGATGAGCAGCATATAATTTAATAAATAAAATTAATACAGTCCAGACAGTACTAAAACTACAGGGCAACACACTCTCCTTAAATTAGGAAAAAATGTACTATGTCAGATTCTCTAAAGTTAATTAAAAGTATTTCTTTCTATGTGAACAGGCAGTCTCCATTAACAAATTGCTGGCAAAAATAAAAGGCATCATTCAAACAGAAGACACTTCTAGGGAAAGCAGCAGTGAAGATGTGGATGAAAATGGATTTTCCAAAGCCCCTGAAGCAACTTCCCCACTTCCACAAGACTCTTCAATATTTCCTATTAAAGCACCACAAAATAGTGGAAGCATCCATACTCTACTTGCAGCAATGGATCAAGAAAGCGAACAATAACGGTTCTTTTTACATAAAAATAGGCCCAGCTTTGACTTTCCAGCCTACATCCACATTGTTTTATTAAATACACAAATATATGAACATGATTCTCATTTTCCATTCAAGAAATGCCAAGTTTTTATATGCTTTGAAGCTACACAAAGCATACGGAAGATACATTTTGCAAAGGCAGAACTCCAAATGAAGCATTTTTTTCCAAGCTGATAATAAAGCCAATGCAACTTTTGTAAGCCCTGGCTTGACTGCTTTAGAAGCTGCCTGATGGAGGAAAAGAAACTGATTTATGAATAAATGACCTGTTAGGTCGCAGATAAAAGCTTTATCTCAAAACAGAGAAAATATTATTAAATAAAAAGGTACATTAAAAATTGAAAAAATAATCACATTACTTGGGCAAGAAAATTTGAGTTTAAAATGTTTTTATGTTTTATAACATCCATGGATTGGTCAGAAAACAAAAACCAAGTTAAAGTTAAAAAGTGGAGTATTTATAACAAGTTGATCATTAGAAAACCATTTGGGAAATGCTGATGTTTCTTTTAGTTGACCCTTGTCCCTAAAGCTTGTAATTTCAGTTTTTTTTGCCTCTTAACTCTTCTACTATGCATATACATTTTTCTCACAGGCTCATTTTAAAAACAACATACTGTTTTAAAAAAAGAATTCCATAACTTACCATTCCAAAGAGCAGGCATTTGGTTTGGTTTTGATTCTCTCCCTTCAGAAATCTTATTTGCCAGACAACTAACAACATACTGTGTGGAAGGCATGTTGCTCTGAAAAAGCCCCTCCTACACAACAGTGTGTGCCAAGTTGTGCCAAAGCTACTGTGTAAAGAGGTCTTTGTTACTCACAACCTTTCTAATGGACAAATTCCTACCATTAGAAGAAAAGGGCTCTGTTTGCAGCAAGAGGAGAAAGACAAGTCTTGTTTGCAAAAATCCCAGTCCTGATTAAGCGTTACTGATACCATGTGACAGCTCCTTTAACCAGGCCCATGAACTCCATTTCCCACAGGGTCTGTTCCCGAATCCACCAGATGTTTAGTGCTGGCGCCACAGTCGATTCCTCTACCCAGCCTGGTCAGGGTTTTAACACATGTAAACAACTGGTTGGTTAGAGAGCAAATAGGGCATGGTATATACACCAACCAGAAAATCCTTACAAAAAGGCTCCAATGTGTTCCCAGTGAACTGTTTAGTGCAAAGTTCGTACTATAAATAGTTTGTTACATCTTAATAGTGTATTCAAATCTAGCACTGAAGCTCAAAGCATGTTTACTTTACTGTACGTAAATAACTGAAATAACTAGTTAATTTTGGTAGTCATTAAAAGACCTGAGGCATAGTAGCAAATTACAACCCATCAAAATATAAATTAGCACTAAAATGTCTGTTTAAAATGGTACTTACAGTTAAAAACACACAGCAACAAAACACATACACAGGTATCTTGGAGAAAAGAAGTAGGATTCAAGAGAGTCAGCTTGAACAAATGCAGGGACAAGTTTGGATTAGAATATATTATCTCCTGGATACTGGAAGATTTCTTCTCATAACTTCCTCCCAGACAGCTGAGATTCAAAACAAGAAAAGCCTCCAAAATTGTCTGCTTCAAGTAGCAGGGAAATGTGTTTGCACAGGAATTCAGCTACTGATCTGCTTGGTTTACCATACTAGTGATAGAAAGGATTACTAAAGCCTACAGATCTACTGTGTGTATCTGTCCTAATCCCTCGAAGCTCATTTTCCTAAATGGGCCTGTAAAGAGTTCCTGATTAATGCAAATAATCTATTTGACTTGCATTAAGCAGACTGGGGACGTGGTGGCTCAGTGGCTAAGACACTGAGCTTCTTAATCAAAAGGTTGGCAGTTCAGCAGTTCGAATCCCTAGTGCTGCATAATGGGGTGACCTCCCATTACTTGTCTCAGCTTCTGCCAACCTACCAGTTCAAAAGCACGTACAAAATGCAAGTAGAAAAATAGGGACCACCTTTGGTGGGAAGGTAACAGCATTCCATGCACCTTTGGCATTTAGTCATGCTGGCCACATGACCATGGAGATGTCTTTGGACAGCGCTGGCTCTTCGGCTTTGAAATGGAGATGAGCACCGTCCCCTAGAGTCAGGAATGGCTAGCACATATGTGTGAGGGGAACCTTTACCTTTAAGCAGATTTTTGTAGCCTACCTGCCTTACACTAAGAGGAATTATACTGCAAAATAATTGGTGTATTACAAGCCATTACAGCAAGAGTCAATATGTACCATGCGTACAAGATAAAGGATGAGAGTCTCACAACAAAAATTATTTCTTTATTTAATGATCCCTAATACATAGCATGGAAAAATAGCATCTCCATTTATTTACACTGATAATGCTTTTAAATACATTTTTCATACAATGTTTACACAAGAATTCCATTGCAAGGAAAGTCTGTTTTGGGGAAAATAAACATTGTAATTTTTAAGCTTCAGGTGAGCTAGTATTGTCATCCTTGTGTTAGGAGTATTTCTGTAACCCAAAATAAAAGCAGAAGGCAATTATCCAGCTTGGCCAGAATGAAGGGTCAACAAAATTTCAGGACTGTGATGGAAGAGGTATGAGGGTAGCTCATATCCATTTGAAAAGACCCCACGTCTTGCAAAACTGGGAAACACATAGAGAATAATATGAAGATCAGTATCTCAGATACATTACTTAGAAATGCTTCTGTTTTCAAAGACACTTCCACAAGAGAGTTAGAGAATAAAGTTTTAAACCTTTTAAACCAGGTTGAAGAATCAATGGCAGGAATCAAATTCACTGGGAAACATGCTAGCATTAGCAATTGTTTAAAATGATAGTACCAGGCTCTAGCATCCACAAAGACCAAGCCTATATCTAAACAAAAAGCAGCATTTGTAATACATTATGGGACTGGAAGAGTACTTCTAATAAGCTTAAGTTGAATGGTTTCAAGGATGCAAAGCTTTCTAAAAGTACAGACCTGGCCATTGTAGAAAAGCTGGGAGGCAACTTTGAATATAAAGCTGTTTTGGGGATATAATATTGTGAGTTCTCTCCAAATGGAAAACAAAACTCAGAATAATTGAGGAGCTACACTGAACAACACTTGCCAGTTATCAAAAAGTTCTCCTCAGGATACTAAAATCTGGGGGGAGGGGAGGGGGGAGACGACTCCAAGGTATTTGCAAGGGTATACCTACTTGATAGCATTCTCCTTAATTTTCTTATTATGAATATGATGATAATGTCACACAAATACTGTGAATTAAATTTTCTGAACCTATTTTACTAGTTTTTCCTCTAAGCAGAAAGTGACAACGCCCTCAGTTCTCTTCTCACTACTGAGAGATGTCACGATCATGATCTCTTCTGCACATAAAAAAGCTAGGACCAACTAATAAGGGGAGGTGACAAATGAGAGAAGACCCTTGCTTATTAACATGTAAGTCAAAAAATAATAACTGCCTCATCGTCTCTGAGCAGGGACTGTCCCCAGGTCATTGTCGTCAGCCATTCAGTTGTGTCTGACCCTTGGCCACTCTATGGATCAGCACTCTTCATGCCCCTCTGTCTCACACACAGATCCGCCATGGTCATTCCAGCCCCAGGAGGAGGATCTAATTCTCAAAGTAATGTTGGAGTGCAGGAATTAAATGAAAAGAAGCAACATTTCATCTATTAAGATTTACTTCGTTTTTCTCACATCCTCTCCCTAGGAATTAGCCCAAAGGCTTTGGGCTGGAAAGAGTATTTCTCAGTTAAACAGTGGATGACCAGATGGTGGTTAAGACTTGATTAGTCCACTCTAAACTGTGCCTTCTCCTCAACTAAGATGTCTTCACTTGCAGCCTGGTTCAAAAGTTGTAAGTACATTTAATATTTAGTTTGCTGGCTGATGGGTCAAAAATGGCAGCATAAACTAATTTCTTGTTTCCATAGGATTGGATAACAATGACATAACTCCACTCAGAAGGAAAACATGCTGAGCTGTTTATTGGAGTAAATAGGACAATCAACCCTAACTCACCAGTCCTTGTTCTCCATTAATGAATCAAGGGGGGGCGGGGAGATAACATATCCTTCCATGTCTATTATGGGTTTTAGTTGTGAAATGAGGTCCTTGATCTGAGTGTGGGACATAGGAGGCTGCCAGGAAGAACATTTGAAAAGTTAAGTCCCAACTGGATTATTTTGTTTTGAAAATATTCTGGAAATAATTCTCCCAAGATCCTGCAGATTTTGGACAAAAAACTCTTATCACTGAGGGAGTGTTATGAAGGAAATGTGTCACAAGGAAACAGAATGCCTTTTCGATAACAAGACCAGAATGTATACAGGTAGTCCTTGACTTGCCACAGATCATTTAGTGACTATTCGAAGTTACAGCACTGAAAAAAGTGATTTATGACCGTTTTTCACACCAATGAGCATTTCAATATCCCCATGGTCACGTGTTTTACATTCAGATGTTTGGCAACTGGTTCATATTTTTGATGGTTGCAGCGTCCCGGGGTCATAAGATCACTTTTTGCAACCTTCTAACAAGCAAAGTCAATGGGGAAGCCAGATTCATTTAACAGTTGTTTTACTAACCTCACAACTGCAGTGATTCACTTAACAAATGTGTAAAATGGGGCAAAACTCACTTAACAAATGTCTCACTTAGCAACAGAAATGTTGAGCTGAATTGTAGTTATAAGAGGCCTACCTATATTTAACAATTTTTTTCATTCAAGTTCCTATGAAGCAAAATGTTATTTAAAAATGTTATTTTTCTGCACTTTTTTCTGCTTTGTATTTTTAAGCATAGTAGTCAGACTCTTTATACTCCAATAAATCTGAAAGAGTCACATAAACATTTCCATTGTCCATGGTGACTCTGTGAGTCCTTTGTTTTACTCCTTTTGATTTCCACTTGGGTACTGCAGATGATTCTTTGGGATTTATTGCTTGATACAATCCTTCACCTGTATTCAGAGTTATTTTATACTTATGCCAAGGACAAATAATGCATGCTTGTCCATTGATGTCCTAGAGACACAAGGGAAAAACAAAAACGTTTTTCATTACCTTATAAACATTAGAAATAGACATATATATTGTCTACCTACAAATTGTCTCTGATCATTTAGTTAATTGTATTTGCAATGTCCCCACCCTTTGATGCTTTCATTTATATGAAAGTATTGGTTACTGCATTAGCTATCATATTAAGTGGGTACTGTGTTTACCTACCTCTATTTCACCAAGATGTAAGGGACCTCCTGCATCTATTAAAAGATAAAAATATATTAGAGCTATTAGTTATGGTGGTTGTACCCTACTTCTAGTTTCAGAGCTATTATAGCTCCGAGTACAAATGGCTGGGGAACATAAACAGGTGTGGGATACAGCATGCATTCCCTGCTTATGAGCTTCCCAATCGCATCTTGCTATCCAAGAAAGATACAGGACTAAAGAATATGTGCATTAACCCAACAAGGGACTTGCTTTGTTCTCACTGAATGTAGTTACTTTAATAGCTATATTAAAGTATAGCCTCTACAAGCCTCAATGCACATCATTTTTAAATTCTTACGGTAACAGCGGCAATCCAGAGCATAAAAGTGTTCACCATGGTAGAAAATAACAACTTGTCTGTCGTGGACAGTGGCTGTTGTTCTCTGGAGCTTTTTAATATCATCTTCTCTACCAACATAAATTGGACTAAACATTTCCTTCCTTTTAGATGGTTTGACCATACTGCTTTCATTAATATCCTGCAAGAAAAAAATATATATTAAAAATTAACATGAAAATAAAAACAATTGACCTGAGGGGAAAATCCAACAGTGCACCGTAAGAAATCTGCTCTCTTCTTCCTCATAAGGTTTTCCAGTTCTTGCTGAAAATCTTTTTGGACGGTCTCCCGACATATTGTAGCAGATTTTGAGAAACCATTTTGGGCTACAGGGAAGCAGTGGAGAACTTTCCTATTTTTTGAGATGTTCCCTTGCAAAGTAAATTGAGTTGGATGCCATCATCAGTAAATTCACTTTAAAGCAGACCTGTAAACATGTGATCCACCAGTCCTTTTAGATGGAATCACAAGGGTGACCCAAGTTTCCTCCTCATGTGAAACCTGCAGAAAACAAAGGAATCAAGTCTTTGGCAGTCAGCCACACTGGTCAGCTGTCTTTAGCTGAAAAGCAGAGATGGCCACAAATTCTGCAGATAAGATTTATATGTCCATAAATCTATCATGAAACAGAACCGAAAGAAAAGAAAATAAGCATTATTCATCCAAGAGTAGTGGTGGTTTTAAAATTGTTTTAAGATATCTCATCCTGATCCATCTGGTGAGTCCCTGAATGTAATTAACTTATTGAACCAGTTCAGTGCCAACATGCAGTCATCTAAAGAAGAGTTCTTGAAGGAAGCAAATATTCTGAATGTCCCCTTTGCGACAAATGGGCAAAGTTAGCACAAAATCCACCTGGAATCAGTCCCCACTAACCAAAGATCTTCTGCTAGAAACTTTAACCTACACTCACCAGCACATATAACCCAGTTTCTATGAAACAGTGCTGCTAGGGTGCATATCAAAAGGCAGAAAGAAACCAAAGTGCTCGCAAGGAAGAATGCTAGAGAAAGACAGGCTCAATGTAGCCAGATGGCTGTGGAACCAGACCAAATATAATGGGCATCAACTCAGAAAGAACAGGGTATTGATAGGCTACCGCATAAAGTTCTCCATCTGAGAGTAATTCAATGCTCTAACAATGTATTATTTACCATATGCTTTAAGTCTTGTTAGAAGATATGCGCCTAATCACAAGCATTGTTAAGAGGATACTGAAAGAATTACAATAAGCCCCATTAAAAATAAATTGTTGAAAACACTTTTTTTCTGTAATTCAGGAATGGGGCTTAGCCCATCCATCAATAAATGCTAATCAACATTTGTGGCATTTGAAGCAAAAATAGGTTTATTAAGAAATAAATCAAGATAAAGCCTCACTTGTCTAAATTATACGTTCAAGAGAGGGAAATAGACATAGTGGGTGTCTAGTTCTCTTTGTCTTTTAGTACAGAAACTCAATTAGCCAGATCAAGTCTGTTCTTAGATGGTAACTGACAGTTACCGGCAAAAAATAAACCTGCTGGACTATCTGACCATTATTTTTTTGGGCCAGCAAGAAAAGAATTGCTTTTGTGGCATCTGAATATGTGTAATGACATCTCTGCTCAAGCTCCATTGTATAATAATGTCACAACCCAAGTAAGCAGAGGAAGGGGCCCTGTGCACCAACGTTACTATGGAGTGGAGTTTGCCATAACTTGTCCTGCTTTCCTGCAGATAATCCTAAAAGCTATATTCCAAACCGAAAAAAATAAATTTGTAGGTGCCTGAGAGTCCTCTTAAATACTCCTCTATTTCAGTCAATCTACATTAAATCATTACTAATAGGGTTGTGTAATACAAGAGGTGATGGTTTGCAAATGATGTTACCTGAGTCAATTTAACAAAGCCAAAAAGCATTATTGCTTTGTTATGCATGTGTATAAACCCTGTTCTTCAGAAAACACATCCTGCAGGAAAAAACTTCAAAAGTTGAAAAAGACTGCTATTTTTTTTCCCAAACTAAAATTACAGTTATAAATTGGATGCAGTAGAAATACCTATGGACAAACACATGAAAGGGCTTACATCTTATTAGCAAACAGAAGAAGGGGGAAGCAGTGGCAAAGAAGAAACTGAACAGAAGCAGGAGTTAGCTAGGAAAATGAAGATTTCTATTAGAAAGAACAGACCAGGGTGGATTTGATTTAAATCAAGTCGATTTAAATCACGATTTAAATCATGATTTAAATCACTAGTAAAAAGGCTTGATTTAAATCGACTCAATTTAAATCATAATTTTTAAAGGGCAACTGTCATCTCTGTACTGTAGTGGCTCCTCCTTTGACCTGCTGTTGACTCACCGACAGTCCCAATATTGCAGAATATACAGCCTCATGCTACATTTATTTATTTATTTATTATTTCTTTAGTAGTCCAATTTATATGCCGCCCTTCTCCGTAGACCCAGGGCGGCTTACAAATGCATTATAGCAATAGCCTGCATACTTTTTTGTATATACCTGCTTATTAGGGCTTTTGCCCCCCACAAGCGGTAGAATTAACACTAGTCAATAAACCAATGTTTCTAAAACTTAATCCAAGTGAAGCGAACTGGGTTTTTACACAATAAGAGAACAATTGCAATAGCGTTTTCTTAATGTGAGCTTCAGCAAATAAAATACAATGCCACACACCAATTAGTCACACACAGTGGACTGGAACCTGATTATCCATATTAGTTGGTAAACAGACCAATAAATCACATTATAGATAACTGAGAGGATTGCAACTACAGGGAGCAGCAATCAGCCGCTGCCAATGTCTAGAAAAAACCCTCTTTGATATTTAGCTTGCATTTACCAATCCTCATTCTTCCTGTGAGTCAGCCTTCCTACTGCCAAACAGCCTCTTAAAAAGAGAAACAAGCAAAATGGTATGTGATGTACTATGAAGGAGCTGGCTGAAAGTAAAGCTACTGGCACAGCATTAACAGCTGCAGCAGGCTCAGAATACAAAGATGTGAAATCTAAGGGGAGGAAGTGGGGGAGAAAAAAGGAATCTTTAATAGCTGGCAGCTTCTCTGCTAGGGCCTTTGGGCTCTTTTATGATCCAGTGTTGTTCCAAACTAGCTCTCACCACGCTGCTATGGTTATGGAGAGTTATGAACTCTTCCTTTGATAATGGTTGTGGGTATGGAACGTTATTAACTCTCTCCATCAAATAGGCAATAGGCATTGTATCAACTTCGAAACAGTTCAGGCCTGAGGCAGCCATCTTTCCGTTTCTCAGAGTACCACACTGTGTGGGAGTGGGGGAAGTCTGGAATGTCAACCCAGAGGACAACAACTGACCACCTTGTGGGAACCAAGATCATCTCAACAGGTGCTGGCCAAAGACTGAGGGGAGTTGCCAAGGAGATGCCAGAACACCTAATTGGACAATGTGACCTGTGACCATGAGGGAGGGAATTATCTTTTATTTAATTATACTGAAACCGTGGGAAATATTTAGAAATGACATACTCAATAAAACAGACCTTTGAGAAAGCTGAAAGTCTCAGAGTGCTGAATGGTTTGGGTTCATTACTCGGAACCTTGACACATTGCTCACTTACACCTTCGTATGTTTATATCTCGTTTTTAATGAATCTGCTACTTAATAGTTTAAAAAAAAATCTATCCTGCTTTAAAATAGAAAATAAACAAACAAACAAACAAACAAACAAATAAATAAAATCCTTATACATATCTTCTTGATAGTCCTTGACAGTGGTGAAATGTAAAATTTGTTACTACCGGTTCTGTGAGCGTGCCTTGGTGGTGGGGTAATATAACCAAGTGGGCGTGGCCAACTTTTTTTTTTTTACTTTTAAAACCATTTTTTCTACAACCTCTTCGGCTGAAGAGGTTGTAAAAAAAAATGCTTTTAAAAGCCTCTGGTGATCCCAGCTGACTTGCCTGATCAGCAGAGGCTTTCTTCTTTTTTTTAAAGCCTCTGGCGATCCCAGCTGACTTGCCTGATCGGCAGAGGCTTTTTTTCCTTTTAAAAACATTTTTTCTATAACCACTTTGACCGAAAAGGTTGTAGAAAAAATGCTTTTAAAAGCCTCTGATGATCCCAACTGAGCCGCACAATCATCAGAGGCTTTTTTTTTTTACTTTTAAAAGCATTTTTTCAGCCAAAGAGGTTATAGAAAAAATGCTTTAAAAAAAAAAAGCCTCTGATGATTGCGTAGCTCAGCTGGGCATGGGGGGAGGGGCAGGAATTTTTGCTACTGGTTCTCCGAACCACCTGCCTCCATCGCTACTAGATCAGGCGATCCAGTCCAAACTGGGAGCATTTCACCCCTGGTCCTTGACTTATGACTGGTCATTTAATGACTGTTTAAATCATGATGCCTCAGAAAGGGTACTTTAGGGCCCTTAAACCATAAAAGACTGCCATAAAAATGCTTGAAAAACCAGGTCTGGTCTTGACTTTTTTTTTTTTTTTTTAAAATTTGATTTATATGCCGCCCTTCTCCAGAGACTCAGGGCGGCTTACAATGCGTTAAGAAATAGCCTTCATTCTTTTGTATATTTTATACAAAGTCAGCTTATTGCCCCCATAAACTGGGTCCTCATTTCACCTACCTTAGAAAGGATGGAAGGCTGAGTCAACCTTGAGCCTTGGAGAGATTCAAACCAGCAGAAATCGCAGGCAGCTGTGTTAATGACAGGGTGCACCAAACCACTGTACTATCAAGGCTCTTATGACTGCAGCCATTTATGAACACAATGACCTATGAGCAAAATTACGTTCAGGACTACCTGTACATCTATCCTGACAGTATTCCTTGCTTTAAATAATGGAAGTACAGGTAATCCTCAATTTACAACAATTCATTTAGTGCCTGTTCAAAGTTACAACGGCACTTTAAAAAGTGAGTTATAACCATTTTTCACACTTACGACCATTAGAGCATCCTTGTGGTCATGTGATCAAAATTCAGAAGTTTGGCAACTGACTCATAATTGACATTTGCAGTGTCCTGGGGTCATGTGATCATCATTTGTGACCCTCTTACAAGTAAAGACAATAGAGAAGCCAGATTCACTTAACAAAAGGATCCTGGATAGCTCAACAGACTAAGCACTGTAATTTAACACCAGCTGTCTGCAATTAAAGTAAGATTGAATCTCACCAGGCTCAAAATTTTAAAAAAAACAAAAAAAAATGTGTTACTAATTTAACAACTACAGTGATTCACTTAACAACTCTGGCAAGAACGGTTGTAAAATAAGGTGTAACAACTGTCTCACTTAGCAACCAAAAACTCAAATGTGGTTTGTAGTTAAGGACTACTTGTACTTGCAATGTAATGTTGAAACCCCAGAATTTATTTTTTTTATTAGATTTTTATCCTGCCTTTATTATTTTATAGGCAACTCAAGGCAGAAAACATACATAATACTCTCTTCCTCCTCCTATTTTTCCCACAACCACAACCTTGCGAGGTGAGTTGGGCTGAGAGTGAGTGACTGGCCAAAATCAGTCACTTTCATGCCTAGAACAGGACTAGAAGTCACAGACTCTTCACAATAAGGCAGATTTCTGATGTAGTCTCTTATTGAAGCTTGCATTATGTTAGCATCAGGAGGCTTTCTCAAATTATAGAGATTGGCATAATTACCCTCCAGTTACCTTTTTATATTTGGGCAAAATATTGGCGAGTGTAGTAGTTTATCAACTCTAAGCAGTATTCTGCATCTTTTGATTTTTTTTTTATTATTATTCAGTGTTTGACCTCATTTTAGGCAGAAATAGCCTTAGTTTCCACGTCAGATGAATTGCAGTAAAAGATAGGTAGGAAAATGTTCATTTGGCACTGCAGTTTTCATTCTTGTATAAGTGTTAGAGGCGTGTGTGAGAGAGAAGGGGGGTGTGGGAATGGGAGAAGGGAGAGGGAGAGAGAGAGAGAGGGAGGGAGGGAGAGGGAGAGGGAAGGAGAGAGAGAGAGAGAAAACAAGCATCTTTAACTCACTTTTGACTCCTGGCGTTGCCTGGACTAATCCATGCAACTTTCTTGGCAACATCTTTGAAATGGTTTGCCATTGCCTTCTTCTTAGAGCTGAGAGAGAGTGACTGGCCTAAGGTCACCCAACCCATGTGGATTTAGTGTTTAAAGCAGACCTCAGACTCCCAGCTTCTAATCCAGCACCTTCAACTACTACATCAAATCGGCTCTCTGCTACTCATATGCCTGCTTGTAAAAGTGATAGATTGGCAAGATACTTTTCAGCATTGATTCACTCCTAGTGGAACTGCTTCAGTTGATCTCTCTCAAACCTGGATCCAAATATTCATCTTGATTTATAAATGAATTATAATTCTCTTGTTATACATGGCTGTTACTTTTTAATTTTATAATTACTTTTGTATTTATTTACGGCATACTGTCTTAAAAAGTACCTTAAAAGGTACTTTATAAATATGCCACATTCAAAATAAAGCAGTGTGAGCTTACATATGCTACTATTTATTCAAAATAAACTCTCCTTCAAGTTTGACTCCTAGTTACCTAGGTAATGTATCTGTGCAGTTTTCTTGATGACAGTTTTGAAATAGCTTGCCACTCTCTTCTTTGGGGATTGCTTTCAACTTCCCAATATGCAATTCTTTACAGGAATCCCATCTATATTAAATATGCTTTACTTCTGCTACTCACACTATTATTATTATTAGGTGCCTGAGTGAAATGTTGGCAACTGCCTGGACAAGAGCCTGCAGTTTTCTAAGCAATTTTAGAAATGATTTGCCATTGCCTGCTTTCTAGGGCTGAGAGAAAGTGATTGGGCCAAGGTTACCCAGCTTCCTTTATACCTAAGGCAGGACAAGAACTCACATTCTCCTGGTTTCTAGCCTGATGCCTTAACCTCTATACCAAATTGGCTGTCAAAGCTCATTATTTTAGGTTTAAATTATAACTGGGTTGAATTGCAGATGTAGCTAGAAGTGGAGCTAGAAGAAACATTTCTTCGAATATGTAGTAACACTTCAATTCCTCTGTTCTCTAAATATAAACAGTTGTGTAGCACATACATAGTTATTTATTTGCAGACTGTTAAATTACGATTTTATCAAGCACTGGAGTATGAAATCCGGGCTGCAAATACCTGGACAATTCAAACGAAGGGGAACCAAGGCTTTCTATTCGGCTTAAGTTTGGCGTAGTGGTCGGAATGATTTTTGCAGCCCAGGAAGCGTAGATGTAATTGGATTTCAACTCAAAATACAGAAGTAACCCAAGATTTGGAGAATAGTAGTCTAAGGAAGGCTGACGGTGAGATGTCACACAGAGATATTACTTAAAACTCCTGTGATGGGACCAAACACAGCAGGATATTTTTGTTGTCTCCCCCTATCTCGGTCTGCCTCGCCACACGCTGCTTACTCCCATCACACGATCTTCGCCACCCGCAAGGGGGCGATCGATGCGGACGTTCTTGCCGCATCCAGCCTGAGTTTATCCACAGTTGCAAAACCACAACGCCCAGCAGCCTTCGCGCTCCAGAAGACCACAACTCCCTGCAGGCGCTGCGTTCAGCCCTTTCCTCCTATTCACTCTTCTCTTTCACGTGTTCTTCTTACCGGGAGGGGGAGAGAGAAAGAGAAAGAGAGAGAGAGAGAGAGAAAAGACTTTTACTTAAAGGAAGACCAACCTGTTCCATTTCGCCCGTCGAAAGGGATGCCATTCAAATCTGGCTGCGAGTCCTACGCTGCAAGATGATGTCCCTGAGTTGGGTTGGTGCGTCACATCTGAATGTTACTGGCGCTATAAGCGTCACGTGATAAAACCTCGCCTGCTGATTAGTGTTTCTTTATGCCCTGTTTTGCTTTGGAGAAAATTTACACGAGTCTTTCTTCTTTGCAAATCCCTTAAATACTTTTTTTCCTGCCTAGCCTGGTTTAATAAAGAAGCAAAAGCAGAAAAGCAAAAAGGTGGGTTTTGGGGAAAATCCAGACAGAGGTCTGGGGTTGGCCAGATCGAGAGGAATAAGAGGGAGAAATGGTTAGGAAAAGCCTGTTACGAAGAAGAGACCCTGAAGCCCCATTTGTAAAAGTTAGAACAAGAGAAGTTTGGGGGCACAGGTCAGCCTCATTAGATCCCGAAAAGGTTTAAACACGGGAAAAAATACTGCGATCTTTATATTGGCCAAAGGTTGCCGTGTGTTCGGTTGAAACAAAATATTCTCTCTCCTCTCTTAGAACTTCTAGCATTTTTGAAGAACATGAAACAATTTATTGCCGCATTTGGCTTTTACTTCCTATTCTGAATTTTATGTTCTTTCTCAATATCAATATCAAGTTGGCATACTTGGGATCATGTATGGTGCAATATTTTCAGGATCAGACTCAATAATTAAAGTAAGAATAGTATGTTTAAATAAAGCTCTGTTTAATCACAGATGGCATTCTATATTCACTGAATATTCACAAATAGAAGCACTGAAAAATGGCATACAGCTCCTTATATATACAAGGGGAGGAGCTAGATATGGGAGTGGTTAGACATACATACATTAAGCAATGGAAATAAGTTAACTCTTGATATACTGTACAGATACTATTTACATGATGGAGAATAAAGCATTTACTTGTGACAAATCCCCCTCTAAATGCTGATTCGACATATGACAATAATTACATTCAGATTCAGAACAATATAAAACTTGTAGCTTGGTAGTTAAGTATTTGTGTTGTTTAGAAGGTAAAGGTTTTGTCAAGATGTCAGCTATTTGCTCTGATGTTTCACAATGAATAGCTTTAATAAATCCGTCTTGTGATAATTGCCTTACATGTTTGAATTTTATATCTATATGTCTAGATCGCTGTCCAATAGCATCAGATCTAGATATTTCGATGGCAGCTTTGTTATCTTCATGTATGATATAAGGCAATGAAGGTTTTTTCCAAATATTAGACAATAAATCATTAAACCATACTAGGTTATTTGATGCTTTAGACAGACAGACATATTCTGCCTCAGTAGTTGATGTAGCTACCAAATCTTGTTTACCAGTGTACCAGTAAACTGGGCAGCCGTTAAGGAAAAATATATAGCCAGATGTACTTTTTCTACAAGTGACATCACCAGCCCAATCTGCATCTGCATAACATGTGAGAATGGGTTCATTTGTATTATTGGGTTCTAATAACAAGCAGAAGTCTAAGCTATTTTTTAAGTATCTTAATATCCTCTTGACAGCTTCCCAATGGTATGATAATGGTTTACTGACATGTCTGGATAATAAGTTAAGGGGTAAAGCAATATCAGGTCTAGTCCAGTTAGAGATATAGAGAAGAGAGCCGATAACAGACCTATACAATGTGTTATCTTTAAATTCTGGAGATGACTCATCAGTGTTTCTTAGAAAATCAGTCTGCATGGGAGTATCACATGGTTTGGCATCATTTAGGTTACATTTGTTTAAGAGTTCTATAATTTTATCCCTTTGGGAAAGTTTGAATCCCTTCTTTGTTTTGCTGATTTGAACACCAAGATATTTGTTTACTTTCCCTAATGATTTTAAGGAAAAGTGTTCATTGAGTTTTGTTACAAAAGTTTCTCTCCTTTTTGTATCTTTGCCTATATATAGAATATCATCAACATAAATCAATACAAATTCTGGAGAATCACCTTCACTCTTAACAAAGAAACAATTGTCAGCAGTAGTGGCAACAAAGTTCATAGTTTTAAGTACTTTGACTAAACATTCATACCATCACTTGCCAGATTGTTTCAATCCGTATAGACTTTTGTTTAATAGCCATATATCATTTTTGTTTGTATATTGACTATGAGGAGCTCTTACATATATATCTTTATCTAATTTGGCATGTAAATATGCAGTTTGTATATCATATTGAAATACCTCGAGATTAAGTGCTGATGCTATAACTAGAGCTGTTTTAACACTCTCAGTTCTTACAGTAGGAGAGTAAGTGTCTGTATAATCCTCAGGATATTTTTGAGCATAACCTTGTGCGACTAGTCTGGCTTTATACAGTGTGTTACCTCCTTCCAAATTCTTAATTTTATATATCCACCTGGTACCAATAATAGTCTTATCCCTTGGGGCTTGTGTGGGTGTAAAAACATTCAATTCTTGTAAGCTATTCATCTCCTTGGTCATTGCTGATTCCCACTTTTCTCTTTCTTTGGGGGGAAGTTTCAGCACTTCTTCATAAGTGTTTGGTGTTACTATTTCTCCATTCATACACATTACATAATCTTTGTATTTATTAGGCACCTGATTTCTGTTACTTCTGGTTGTTCTCACTGGTATACTATCATTGTCATGTAAATACCTTGCTTCCTTTTTTGTTACTGAATCAGTTTTTATTTTGTGTTGACTATTTGTCCATGTTCTAACTTTGTTTTTGCGTGTGCTGTTATTGTTTTTCTTTTCAATATTCTTATTTTGATGTTCAGTGTCTGAATTGGTGTTTGGGAATATTTCATTAAGGTGTATTTTGGACCAATTGGCCTGTTCATGAAATACTGCTGTTCTTGAAATTATGAATCTGTTATTGTTATCAATAAATCTGTATCGGACTTCCGGTTTGCTGCTGGCCGCCGCCAGACGTCCCTTTGGGATCGTCAGCTTCCATTGCCTGTCAGAGCCGCCTTCACAGCGGAATGGCGGCTCGAAAAAACTCCGTTTCCAAGAGGAAACGGAGATAGAGCCGGCAGGGGTGGGTAGAACTCTCTGCAGAGTCCCAAAAGTTTTTTTTTTACTTTTGGGACGGAGCGGATGAGAAGCCCCATATCCCCTGCCGCTGCTCCGGGCTTTGGGAGACCTCTGCTTATGCAGAGCCAGGCGTCAAGAGCAAGCCTGCGAACTGAATAGAATAATCAAAGAAGAGCCGAGCTGGACCCTTAATATTGAATCGCAAGTATTTTACCCTTTAAAAAACTATTTAAGAGAAAAGATGAGAGGAAAGGGGGAAGAAGAGTCTTTTAAAATGGCGTCTGCCATGGCTGGAGAAGGGCTGAAAGCTGCGGCTTGAAGAGAGGCTGAAAGGGAAAGTCCTTCCGCTTTCTATTACAAAGTAGCGGAATGAATACTTTTGGCCGTAATTGAGGCAAAACCTCACTCCCACTCTTGCTTTTTTTTTCCTTTTTTTGGGGGGGATCTGATATTGATCTTGGTTGGAAACAAGCTTTTTTTTTTCTCTCTCTTTGCCACTAAATCTTGTCTGTGTGGGAAATGGCACCGGGACTCACACAGCTAGACAAACAGGGGGGGGGAATCTCCCCCATTAATAAATTACACCAACAAGTTTTAACTCTCCAGTGTCAGAAACCTGATTTTAATATAATAGAATTTCTTCTTGATGAGATTGTAAGAAGGGATGTGATTGTGAACCAGCAACTCGAAAAATTTAAGCAGGAAATTAAAGAAATTGGTGAACTGGTGAAATCAAAGTTTGACTTTTTGAATCGAAAGATTTTAAAAACAGCTAATGGTTTATCAGACTTTCTGATTCGGGTGGATGCAAAGACTAAATTATTAGAGTCTAAAATGAAGGAAACTGAGGAGAATTTGGATGACATGACTCAAAAAATTAAAAAGGATTTGGTAAACATTCAGGATAATAGCTCAGAAGACAAACCTAAAATGGAGGTTGACCAAAAGACTGGTAATGAAGAAAATGTGCAACAGAGGATTGAAAGAGAAGTTTTAATGATTCAATATAATTTTACAGAATATGCAATTAGACTGAGAGGTTTGCAGGAAAATAATAGAGATGACCTAAGGAAAATATCTTCTGAAATTCTGGCTGGGATTTTAAAGGTTCAACCTGATGAAGTGTATTGCAGGATTGATAGAATTTACAGAATAAACTCCTGGTTGGCAAAGCAAAGGCAATTGCCTAGAGATGTGGTGATCTATTTTACAGATAAAGAAATTAGGAATAATATTGTGCAGAACTCTTTTAATTCTACTTTGCAATTTCATGGAAGAAAGATTTGGATTTTTAAGGAGCTCCCGACTAAGATGTTAATGGAGAGGAAGAAATTTGGCTTTTTAGTGACTGAGTTAAAAAAAAGAAATATCCTATTTAGGTGGAATGCCCCAGTTGGTTTAATATTGAGACACCAAGGAGTAAGATATCAACTGAACACTGTTGAAAAAGCGGAAGAATTTTATCAAAAAATTTTAAAAATGAATTTAACATCTTTAGGCATAATACAGGATAAGCAAAAGGAGTTGGAAACAAAAAGAAAATACCAAATTACAGAGGCTGTGGTGGATAAGTTGTCTTTGGATTCTCTGGATACCCCAGCTGGACTGTCTATAAATAAGAGAGCAGTGTCATCCGACTCCAATGTGATGAACCATCAAGTCACAGACAAGTGCGCAAATCAACCAGTTGATATACAAGTGATGGAGAAGAAAGATGAGATGATAAAACTAACCCAACAAGATCAACTCACAAAGCAGAATGAAAATCGATCAGCCGATACACAATTGGTAGGCACGAAACGAGGATGGAAATTCAACCCGCAAAAGAAAAAGAAAAGAAATAGATCTCATAGAAACAGCAATTTCTAAACCAAGCAACAGTGAAGCCAGGGACTTTAAAAAATGAATGAACATCTGAAAAGATAGTGGAGGCGAACAATTGTTTAATACTATCCTGAGGATTGAGGCAGATCTCTGTAATGCCGTGATTTTGGGATGTGAAAAGAGACTTACCTTGTTGGATTTGAATTATCTACTTTGGATTTCTTTTACTGGTGAATATATTATGATTATTTTGAGTTACAAGGCAAGAGAGTCACGCTGGGGCATGCAGAAGATCTGGCTGTTACCCATTAGGATGATGGGAATCAACAATCCTGATGAATACCACAACTATAACTATATGGATATAATTATAATGTCACTCGGGTGGTTGTTTTTACTTTTATATATATACGAGGGTATCTACTACTGATGGGGGCAGAAGATGATTGAAGATTTGGAACAAACTGTTGCACCAGCATGTTATTTTACCCTATTATGGGTGATGGATTTAACGATCCAATGGAAAGACATCAAAGAAGATATTATATGGATTATAAATTTAAAGTTATTGTCTTTTTTTTTTTTATAAAATGGAATGCATATATAGATATGTGTATATTTTAGTAAAGTGGGCAGTGGGTTATATTTAGAATTGTATTGCAGGATTTTGTAGGAATTGAAGGGTTGAAATAGGTTAGTTTACTGATTGATTAGTCTAAGAAAAAGGATCCTTAAGTCATATATTTAGGGGAGTGGAGGAATTGGATAGAACTGAATAAACGTTAAATCTGGATGTAGGGAGAAGGCTGCTTTAAAATGTTATATTAATATATATAAAAGATTAAATGTTAAATTGTAATAATACATTATAAGTTTAGGGGAGGAGAAAAAGGGCAGATTATCGTAAAAATGGGAGTTATAAGAATAATATGTTAAGGGTCAGTATTCTGAGGAGGGAGTAAGGGAAAGGAAAGATATTATGTATGTAATTAGTTATGAAATAGCCTATTGTTGTGAAGAAGTCACGGGGGGGATGGGTGGCGAGGGGGGGTTAGGGAAGAGGGGGGGAAAGGGGGAAAAACGTGTATTTGAAAACTTTTTCAATAAAAAAAAATAAAAAATAAATCTGTATCCTTTTGTGCCTGTTTCGTATCCCATGAATTTAAGTCTTCTGGATACGTTTTCACCTTTACGCCTTAATTGTTTAGGTATATGTACATCTGCAGTGACTCCGAATATATGCATGTGTGTTAACTTAGGTTTCCTACCGTACATCACTTCATATGGTGTTTTATTCACTATGCTGGACCAAGTCCTATTTTGGGTGTAATTGGAAAATTGTAAAGCTTCTGACCAGAATTGTTTACCTAAACCAGCATCTTCTAATGTGGATCTAATCATGGTTTGTAGTGTCGAGTTCTTTCTCTCTGCCACTCCGTTCTGGAATGCAGAGAAAGGACTAGATGTGTAATGCAACATCCCTTTATCTTTTAGCCATCGTGAGAATTCCTTTGACATGAACTCACATCCTCTATCTGTCATAATTTGTTTTATTCTAATGTTGTGTTGTGTCTCTATGCAATTGTAAAATTCTTTGAATTTCTGAAATGTTTCATCCTTATGTCTTAATGTGTAGACAAACCCATAACGACTATAGTCATCCACAATGGTTAGAAAATAGCGTTTTTTATATGTGATTGATGGTGTCAATGGGCCAACTAAGTCCATGTGTACTAATTCAAAGATTTGTTTGGTTGACCTGGTTGATTTTTTGGGCCTGGGGCTAGTTTTGAGTTTTGTGGATTTACACACTGAGCATTCTAGATAGTTTTTACAGTTTTTTATTTTAACGCCATCAGCATGTTCAATCATTTTTTGTACTACAGGAAAACTAGCATGTCCTAATTTTCTATGTAAGATATGAGCACATTCATCATGAATAGGTTTGCCTATATTAGGTCTTTTATCATTGGATGAGTTTTTGTTGTTATGAACTACCTCATGTTCCTCATTATCACTATTACTATTTTCTTCGTTATTTATGTCATTGTCATCCTCTATGTTGGAATCAATATTGTGTAAACATCTTTCGTTTGTTATTAAGTAAGGTAAGCCTCCTTTTATAATGACAGTACCTACACTGGTTTCTTTTTTCTTTAAAGCTGCATTCCCTTTTGAAAAGACTATGTTTATGCCAGATTCTCCGCTTAGTTTTATTGCACTAAGTATGTTATGAGGTATTTCAGGTATTAACAATACCCCCTCTATTTTTCCTAGGCCAGGTAAGATTATATTTCCTCTACCTATGACTTGGACCTTCTCTTGATTAGCTACTTTGATTATAAATTTATCTTCAACAAACGAAGATAATATATTTTTGTTGTGTGTAGTGTGATTTGTTGCACCAGAGTCAATGAGCCAATCGTTATCTTCTGGTCTATGTATGTTGTTGTTGTTGTGTTTGTTCAGTCCATTCAATGAACCAGATTTTCTATCTCTTGAATCATCTCTACCCCCTCTATGTTCCTTATAGATGGGTGGACTTCTATATCTATGTCTGTCAGTGGATGACTGTCTGTTGTGATATCTATCTCTATGATCTGTCCTATGTTTATCTCTGAGGAATTTAGGACAATCTCTTCTATTATGCTCCTTGGACCCACAATTATGGCATTTGATTGGTTCATGGTACCTTTCTTGAAATGCCACTTTCTTATATTGCTTATGCTCTATGTGATTATTATAACGATTTCTTCTCGAATTGTCTTCAGCTATCAACCTATTAGAAAGGTTTTCTATGGATAAATACCCTAAATCGATTGTATCTAAATGGGATATATAATTATTCCAAGATGGGTCTAATGAATTGATAATAACACTTTTCATTGTTTGATCTGAAATTATTTCTCCTCTTAGTTGTAATTCTGCTCTGATTTTGTTTAAGTATATTAAATGTTCACTTATGGTGACCCCAGATTTTAATCTGGCTGAAAAGAAATCCTTAGACATTCTTGTTGTAGTGGCTACACTATCACTGTGAAACAGCTTAAACATGCATTGAACAATTTCTGATACAGTTAGATTTGACTTAATACTATGATACATAGCAGGAGATATACTGGATATTAGTAAGAAAAATGCTCTATGGTGTAGGCAGTCCAATCTTAAAGTCCAAGGTCTTTTTGGAGGGTTAGTAATGAAAAACAATAAATTTTCTTTCATAAAGACAACTTGGAGCTGTTGGCACCACTCTTGTAAATTAACACCATCTACCCTCAGTTTTGGGAAATCATTGGGTAAATTCCCAATGTTGTCAGCTCCATTACTTACAACTGGAGGAAGTCCATGGTCTTCTAAGTGTTGGTAACCGCAGAATGGCATGGGGATGCTAGCGACGACTTTAAATGGCAGTCTCTGTCTTTCTCTTGCTTCGAAGCTGTCTGTGTAGCTTTGCACATGCGCATTGTCCATTTCGCTCCTGAAGTCATGGTGAAAGGTTCTCGTCACTGCAGCTCCCTCGCATTGTTCTTCTTCGGAAGACTCGGTCTCTGGTTCAGCCTTGGGAGTCCTGGTGGCGATGGGAGTCCTTTTATTGAGAGCGCTGGTCTCTGGAATTGTTTGCGGCGTAGGTTGATATCTGCAGGGCTCTCTGGGTTCAGGCGTCGATGCTTTAGCTGTTTGCATAGAGGCATGCGATCTTCGGGAAGTTCGTTTACTCACTGTTCTTCCTTTTGTTTTTTTACTGCAGTTTTTCGCTGATTCTTTAGTTATTTTCAATTTTGACCCCAAAGTTGCAAAAAGCGTTTTCATTGCAGACTTTATTTGATTTTCTATTGATTCTTCTTCAGTCTCTGTGTCAGACTCTTCTGATGTATGGATCTTTTCTCTTTTGTTTTTTGCATCGAGTAAGTCCTTTCGCGCGAGATATTTTGAATCTTGTCTTCTGATCGGCTCTTCATCGCTTAGACTGAAGGTTCGTTGAAACCAAGATGGCTGCCATTCAAAATTTTGCGCGGGACCGTTGTTCTTCTCCTTCGTTGCATTTTTGTCTGTAGACAAATCGCTCACCTTTTTTGAGTCTTTATTTTCATCTGTAACGATGTGCTTTTCTCTCGCTGCTCCGCTTTTTTTCAGTAAGTCTTGGAGGTTCGCGATGAGGTTTTCATCGTTCTTTTGATCTTTTAAAAGTTTTAGTATTTCTGACCTGAGTTTGTTATTTTCTATTCGTTTTCTTTTTGATCATTGTTCTCATCTATTATTTCTTCGTTGTCTGTAGTACAGTCTTCAGATTCTCTCGATATTTCAGTTGCGTATTCATCAATTATTTCTTGTTCTGCTTCCATTTCTTTAGTATATGCCCTGGTGTTGGGTCTTATTTTTTTGCTTTTTGATTTTTCTCTCTCTGACATTGTTGAATTTTTTATTGAATCAATTAACCATCCTCTGCTACCAAATTGTTGCAATATTTTCAGGATCAGACTCAATAATTAAAGTAAGAATAGTATGTTTAAATAAAGCTCTGTTTAATCACAGATGGCATTCTATATTCACTGAATATTCACAAATAGAAGCACTGAAAAATGGCATACAGCTCCTTATATATACAAGGGGAGGAGCTAGATATGGGAGTGGTTAGACATACATACATTAAGCAATGGAAATAAGTTAACTCTTGATATACTGTACAGATACTATTTACATGATGGAGAATAAAGCATTTACTTGTGACAATGTATTTTATCATAGCTGAGATTAGTATATAAACAAACTTGTCACATTTGTAATTCTATAATTATATGTTATTTAATTTAAAATAGAAACAGCAGCATAATGCAAGTATAAAAAGTAATGTATGTTTGTTTAGGAAGCAGAGCTGATTATACAAATGCAGCTTTCCTTTCCAATTCAGTGGAAAATGCGGAGAAGGTTCATTTTCAATTAAGCATTCCTGTCAGCAAGCCCAAGTTAAGCAACGCATGTAGAGCTTTAGTATCAGTATATCAGATTTTATAATGTAGTATATCAATATGTCAGATTTACTCATCAACATACCAGAGGTAGGTTTCAGCAGGTTCACCAGTTCTGGAGAACTGTAGCGGTAGCGGAAATTTTGAGTAGTTCGGAGAACCGGTAGTAAAAATTCTGACTGGCCCCGCCCCCTTCTATCCTCTGCCTCCCAAGTACCAGGTGTTCTGGAGGAAATGGGGATTTTGCAGTAACCTTCCCCTGGATTTATTTTATTTATTATTCTATTTTATTTTATTTCTATACCGCCCTTCTCCTGCGGGACTCAGGGCGGTGTACAGCCAAGATAAAACATAGCATATAAAATTTAAAAAACAATTTAAAAAACAAATAATTTTGGCCGTTTAAAACATCCCAATTAAAACCGAATTCAATTAAAAACGGAGAGGATGGGATCAAGCCAGCCCGGCTAGATGGAATAAGTGTGTTTTCAGGGCCCGACGAAAAGTCCGGAGGTCTGATATCGTGCGTATCTCAGGGGGCAGGTCATTCCAGAGGGCAGGTGCTGCCACAGAGAAGGCTCTCCCCCTGGGGGTCGCCAGCTGGCACTGTCTGGCCGACAGCACCCTGAGGAGGCCCTCTGCGAGCAAACCACAGGGGGAGGCTATTGGCGGCAGAAGGCGGTCTCGATTGGGGAAGGAATGGAGATTTTACAGTATCCTTCCCCTGGAGTGGGGTGGGAATGGAGATTTTATAGTATCTTTCCCTTGCCATGCCCACCAAGCCACGCCCACCAAGCCATGCTACGCCCATAGAACTGGTAGTAAAAAAATTTGAAACCCACCCTGCAACATATTCATTTCTTTATTCTGTTTTGGATATGTAGTTAGAATGCAAAGTGTAAAAAGAATAAAAAAGCCTAAAAAATTAAGAGTTAAAAATGAAAGATAAAAGAAGAAAAAGAAATGCAGCACAAGCTAGTTTACATCTACATATTTAGTATATTGTTTCCCTCCATAGATTTCTGTCCTTACAAACCATACTCATTTCCCTATACCATTTCATGAATTGTTTTTGTTTTGTAAACTTAACACTTATTGATGATCTCATCAATTCCATCTTATTACAACTTTTTTCAGTCTAACCACTTTTTGTATACTAGTTTTGCAATTTGTTCATCAGTAATTTTTGTATTGTCAAACCAGCTCTAAGTACTTCTTTTGAATCAGTCACTTACTATTGTATTCAGTCACTTTCATTAATCACCCATTTGTTCTTGGCCCCATTTCTTCTGGTTTTACCACACATACTTAAGTACCATATTTCCATTCCATTTATTTTGTTTTTATTGACATACTTAACTGTCACACCATATAGCAAAGTCAACAAATGATTTGACAGAAAATTGTTCTTCATTTTTTGTAACAAGCATATAATACCTACTAGCATTTGCACATCTTAAAAAGTCTTGCAATTTTTCCCTTTTATCCTGTCAAACACAGCTACTTTTATCTTAATGTTTGTTTTCCTCTTCATTCTTGTTTTTGCATCATACATTTTATTTAATAAATCATTTGGATTCTTAGCCAATTATAATCACATTCAGGCCCCCACAAACTGTCTTCTAAAGTCACCATAATTTTCATAATTTTTATTTGTATTTTGCCTTTTATTATTTTTACAAATAACTCAAGGCAGCCAACATAGCCAATGCACCTTCTGCCGCCTATTTTCCCCACAACAACCTGTGATGTGGGTTGGGCTGAGAGAGACTGGTTAAAGTCATTATGCATTATATTTATGTAATCAAATAAAGAGCAATATATATACACTCAGTGTTGAGCCATCATTTACTAAACATCCTATTTATTCCTCAAACATGCTTTTCTTCCATCATATATTGTTCTTACCACATTCAGCAGCCAATCTTTCACCCCATATTTTGCAAAACATTCAAGGCTATTCACTTTATCTAATACTTCCTCTAAATCAAAAAATATACAATAAATAGATTCAAAATATAGTTACTAAATATAATTTTATTTAATTTGTTAAATTATGTAGCAAATCCTATTTGATTTCATTTTTAAATTTGAATCTAACCCAGATTCAAACTTAAAAATTTAAGGATTGAATGCTTAATCAGTGTTTTGTCCCTATGTTATTTATTTATTTTATTTATTTATTATTTATTTATTTAATTTATATGCCGCCCCTCAGGAGACTCAGGGCGGCTCACAATACATTTTTAAAAAAACCATTCTAAAAACATTTAAAAGATTAAAAAACATTAAAAACCTTAGAACGCATTCACACCATTTATGGCCGGATCTCACCAGATCGCAAAGTGCGATCAACGGCCCCAGGCCTGCCGGAAAAGTCAGGTCTTCACAGCTTTTCGGAAGGCCAGTAGGGTGGGTATGGTCTGGACCTCTCTGGAACCCAGAACTGCTTCCAGAGAGCTGGGGCAGCCACAGAGAAGGCCCTCCTGCGCAGGCCCGCCAGCCGGCATTGTTTAGCTGACGGGACCCGGAGGAGACCAACTCTGTGGGATCTTGCCAGTCGCTGGAAGCTATGCGGTAGAAGGCGGTCTCCAAGATAACCTGGCCCTGAGCCATGTAGGTCTTTAAAGGTAATAACCAACACCTTGAATTGTGCCCGGAGACCAATAGGGAGCCAGTGCAGCTCGCGGAGAATTGGTGTAATGTGGATGTATCTAGGTGCACCCACAACAGCTCCCATGGCTGCATTCTGGACCAGCTGCAGTCTCTGAACACTTTTCAAGGGTAGCCCCATGTAAAGCGTGTTGCAATAATCTAACCGTGAGGTGACAAGGGCATGAGTGACTGAGGAGCACCTCCTGATCCAAGTAGGGTCGCAATTGGTGTACCAGACGAACTTGTGCAAAGGTCCCCCTAGCCACAGCTGTCAGATGTTGCTCTAATCTTAGCTGTGAGTCTAGGAGGACACCCAAATTGCGAGCCCATTCTGAGGGGGACAATTTCTCTCCCCCCCCAACAGAAACAAGGATGGACAAGCAACATAGTCTTTAGGAGGCAATACCCACAGCCACTCAGTCTTGTCTGGGTTAAGTCTGAGCCTGTTGACTCCCATCCAGACCCACACAGCCTCCAGGCATCGGCACATCACATCCACTGCATCACTGAATTGACACGGGGTAGAGATATACAGCTGGATATCATTAACGTATTGCTGATATCTCACCCCGTATTGTCAGATTTTGCTCTACCCCCACCCCAAGTCATATATCAGATGAGCTAAATTGCTCTAAATCCAAGGAATATTTCATTTAAACAACTTCCTAAAATTTCTAAACTGATTTATTATTGGGTTACGTTTCTTAATATAATAAAACCTGGGGTCACTTTTAAAATATTTTCTGCTTATTTTGTCTTTCATTTAATGAGGGCATACTTGTAGGAAAGTTAAAAGTATAGGAAATCTTTGATTTGGGATGAAAATATAAGTGAATTAATATTACAGTATTATTATAGAGCTTACCTTCTTTCTCTGTCATTATTTTTTTTTTAATTTGATTTATATGCCGCCCTTCTCCGGAGACTCAGGGCGGCTTACAATGCGTTAAGCAATAGCCTTCATTCTTTTGTATATTTTATACAAAGTCAGCTTATTGCCCCCACAACTGGGTCCTCATTTCACCTACCTTAGAAAGGATGGAAGGCTGAGTCAACCTTGAGCCTTGGAGAGATTCGAACCAGCAGAAATTGCAGGCAGCTGTGTTAATAACAGGGTGCATTAAACCACTGTACCATCAAGGCTCTTTTATTTATTTATCCCCAAAACTCTTAGTGCTTTACAAAAAAAAGACATAAGAAACAATATATACATAATAAACCAAGGAGGAAAGTAAGAGGTGCAGAGACACTAGTGAAAGCCTACAATTAAATTACAGTAACTAAACAATAAAGAATAATCAAGCCAAGACAAAATTATGGCAAAAATGGCCTCCCGTCAATTTTTCAGCAGCTTTTGCAAGGACTGGACAGGTACTGAAAAGCAGTACTCGCAAACTTTTCCTTCCGTCCCCCCAACATTCTGAAATAGTATCCTGCTATTAGATTTCTGGTTACATTGAGCCATCCAGGCTAATCCCACTGGGAGAATATGGACTAGCAGATCACAGTCATATTCTGAATAGCTAGAAAACATTACTCTGGTTCTATTCCAGCTTTTCAGGTAGATTTGAATAGTATTTGTCTAGAGTAAACTACCAGTTCTTTGCCATTAAAATACATACTTGCCATTAAAATACACACATGCTTCTCAATGGGATACAATTTTTATTTCATACTACAAAGACAATAGGGCCATTATGAGTTGATTGAAACTTGGAAACAGGTTCTTTATCAATTATGGATAGAAAGATGGCTTTGACTGACATAAAAGGGCCATAGAATTCTTTAATCTTGTCATTTTTATTAAATGGAATACTAGGACAACCAACTTACCTTTTTGTGCTTTTATTCTACTCACTGATTCCAGACTGGCATCACAACCATGCACCACTATGTACCCCAATTAAAGGCTCAGTAGACCAGTCACCCTTACTAATGCTCTTTTTCAGCCTCCTCTAAAAACTGAACAAGAGAAAGAAGTAGCAGCAACCATCTTTTTATTTCCCTTTTCTGGCAATTGCTGGTGAAGACTGTTTCCAGATGCGCAAATGGTCAATGGAGGTAATAATGTGGTAGACCTACAAAACTGGGAGTCAATATTGCTAGTAAACTTGTCTAACATTATACATAAAAATTGCCATGTTCCGCTATCACCAGAAACAATGAAATTCCTTTAAAAATCATTGCTGTTTAGACTTCTTTTAAAAGACATCAAAGTAATAGCAACATTTAAACACACAAAATGAATATTTCATAAGAACGCACAAAAAATATGACATATTTGAAGCCTCACATGTTTATTGCCTCAAGAAAACATTTTATAGTTTTGGTATGCCTGAGTTTTCCTCTTTCTACAAAGCTGATAGACAAAAATGAGATGGAATCTGGAGAAATAAAAAAAGGAATTCATACGAGCTATTTAATAAAAAATGCTTCTCACAATAGAAGTATCACTACATTCCAAATATCTCTGGGCAATTAACAAACATAAAATACAAAATGCAACCAAAATTCTAACCCACAAGAAATAAATAATCATAAAATGGTGTCAAAATATTATGAGCAACTATCAGCTATTGAGGTTCCTATAAAATAAAATATATACTTCCTAAAAGCCAAACCATTGGTAGGTTTTGGATCTTTCATGGAAAACCATGGTAAAGGAATGAGGCCATGGCACTCAGCCATTTTCTTAAACCCTCAGAAAAGGGAAATCATAAGTTTCTTTTCTTGAAGAGTCAATTTTACTGGGACGATGGAATCACAAATATATTTATATACGATTTATACTGATATTGTTTCCGGATTGCTTATTTGTACCCTATGACTATCATTAAGTGTTATACCTTATGATTCTTGATGAACGTATCTTTTCTTTTATGTACAGCAAGAGCATATGCACCAAAACAAATTCCTTGTGTGTCCAATCGCTCTTGGCCAATAAAAAAATCTATTCTATTCTATTCTATATGAGACCCAATTCTTAGAAGGTTATACCCCATTCCAAACATAACTTGAACCAAACCAGTCTTGTTATGAAGATAAGATAGTTAGAAACTGTCCTACCTATCCAAGAATGGCTGCACTATAAACAGAAGAAAGAAATTCAAGAATTTCAGCCATAAATTGGATTTGTGTTTGATACATAGCAACCAGTGGAACTCCTTTGTAACAGCTTCATTACCAGAGTGTTCACAGCCTTGGAACTTATTGTACCAATTTCTTGCCTAGCAGCTTACAGACATCCTGCATTCAAGCCAGACCAGGGCATATAAATTAAAACCAACAGTGATCAAGGATTTGTGCTACTTGAGCCAACATCTTGAAATGTATCAATAGATTTTACTTTTACAAAGCTCAAGTTACATTAGCAGCTTACTCATATATGGTTGTTCAGGAGTAAATTTCATTCAGTTCAGCTGGGCTTATTTTAACAGGCTAGGATTTCAACATTTTCATCCAAAAGCTTACGACCTGGTCAATGTGTGTGTGTGTGTGCTATTGAAAAAAAATCTTAACGTGCTAATTTTTAAAAATCAAATTGTATCCCAGACAGCTATGGTTGTTTTTTTTTACCAATTGGTACTTTTCCCCCTCTGGTAAGCTTATGAAAACACATGTGATTCTGTTTTTAGTGAAGGCAGTTGCAAACCATCGACAGATTTCAATACAAATCAAATCACTAATAATAATAAAAAAAGATCCTCTTCAACAGGTTTCAGATGCACCGCCATATTTTGGCAGATACACCACCGAGCAAGCAAACAAGCATCGTGGAGTCTGTGGAGGAAAGGGGGAGGGAGGGTTGAGGGGATGATTTCATTCAGATGTGAAAGGCAGCTTCACAAAGTGTGCGGAGAAACCTGGGCTCAGTTCAGGTGGGTGTGAAAGACTGCGACTAGAGGTGGAGGTGGAGCGGGGGGAGGCTGACGGGTGGGCAGAGCACAGGCGCGAAGGCTCTATCTCTCGTGGAGTGCCCACCCACGGTGAGTGCCAGGTGACAGGCAGAGCCCCTATATATGCTGCCGAGGTACGTCCGTCCACACACAACCCGCGCGGCTGCTTTCTAAGAGTAAAGTTTGTTCCCAGTTTTGGCGGCCAGAGGGAGCCATGGCCGATGCGCTCGAGCCAGACAGCCAAGCTCCGGGAGCCAACTTGTCCAGCCTTCAGCATCCCGCCTGGAACTTGAATCTTTCTTTGCCCTCTCGTTGGGCTTTGCCCGGACAGCCTGCGCAGACCATCGGGGCGGGCGCCATCATGCTGCTGGCGCTGGTGGGCAACTGCTTGTTGTTGTACCGACTCCGCTGCGGAAGGTGCTGCTGCGGAGGTCGGCTCAGGAGGCGGCGGAAGATGGATTTCCTCCTGGCGCACTTGGCCATCGCCGATCTCTACGGCTGCGGGCTGACGTTGCTCTCCCAGCTGCCTCCAGCAGAGGCCGAGCGCGTTGCAGAGCCCGGAGGCGCGGGGTGGGCGGCCGGAGACGCCACCTGCCGCTTGCTCCGCTTTCTGCAAGGCTCGGGGTTGCTGGCGCCGTCGCACATGCTGGTTCTTATCGCGTTGGAGCGACAGCGCTTAGCCATGGGCCCTCCGCTCCCTCAGGAATCGCTGCCGCCTTTCGTGCTCGCCCGGAGCGCCCTGGCCGCGCTGGGCTGGCTCTTGGCGTTGCTGCTCGCCCTGCCTCAACTCTTCGTTTATAGGCTGGCCCCGTCGCAAGCCGGAGGCCGCTGCCTCAGCGTCTTCCCTCAGCTGCCTCGATGGCACGGACAGGTCTACGCCGTGTACGAAGCCATCACGGGCTTCGTAGTTCCCGCTTGCCTCTTGGTCAGGACGTGCAGCCGCATCGTCGCCACCCTCGGCACTTCTGGAGCCGAGGAGGAGGAGCCGTCGCAGGAGGGCCCCGGAGGCAGCGCCGGACCCTGTGGCCTTGAGCTGCCTGGCGTCACCGGCCCCAGCCCGCCGCTGCTTCTGCGGCTTCTGCCGATCTCCAAGTGCGCTTCTCGCTCGCCGTCGGCGCCCCGAAGCCTGCCCCGCGCCCGAATCAGGGCGCTGCAGCTGACTTTGGCGCTCGCCGCGCTCTTTGTGCTCTGCGGTTTCCCGCGTTTTATTTTGGAGCTGGGCTTAGCTTTTGCTTCTCCCGAGGCCGCCACCCATGAAGCCCGGACGACCCTGAGCAACATGATAGCAGCCACCAACAGCGCCGTCAATCCCTACGTGTGCCTCTTGTTCCACAGCTACCGGCCCTGGGCGCGGCGGCTTCAGCGCAACCTCTGCCGGTGTCCCGATGGACAACCCAGACGGCAAGCTCGCCACCGGCAGCGACTGTCCCCCCGGGCGGCCGCGGATCGTGCTGAACTTTGGCTGTGCCCTTGCCAGACTAAGACGCCTGCCATCGCAACAGCCATCCCGCTAGAAAAGGAGGAGAGCCGGGCTGTTGGAGAGAGCGGATTCTAAGACCCAGAGCCGACTTCGAAAAAGGCTGCATTACGGTCCACGGAGAGCAGGTCAAAGGAAGGAGAAGGGAGCTTTGGACGATTAGGATGGCCTTAAGTCTGTTTGGGCTTTTGGCACAATGTGCTCCACTAAAGAGTAAAATAAAAGATCCCAGGGTGTTTCCTTGCCTGCGGGTCATGTGTTCAAAGGCTTTACCCTGAAACAAAGGGAGAAAGGAAAAAGACACTCTGCACTTGCTCAAGAGCCCACTTTGAGCTCTGCAGTTCTTTCCAATTGCCTATTTAGTTGTAAGAATTTAAGTCCATATAAAACTACATTACCACTGTAAATGAATTCTATTTTTACTGATCTGGCTCTTATCATAAGTGCTGATGTGGAATATCGGAATGTCTCAACTGGGTATCTTCAGCCTGTCTGAGGTTTTGTTCATTTTACTATATTGTCAGTGTTCAAAGCAAATGGGACTGTTTGCACTTTCAGAAATTTGCATCCAAAATCTGTTGGATATAACAAAAGTTTTTGTCTATACACAAGAGACTTTAACACGTCGATGTAAACTGTTTAATCTGTGGCTTTCACTAAATTCAGACATTTTTCCTTGTACTTTGTAATATTTATGAACGTACACAAACCAGAAACTATTTGCTTGTTTTGTGCGCACAACAAATACTTGGAAGGTTAGTCAGACAATTCTATGTAGGTAATAGAGCAACCATACAGAACACTGTAGGACTTGTGGTTGTTTGACTTTTTGTCCAAAACTATGGAAGCATCTTACTGGCAAGAACAAAAGGTTGCTGCTTCTTGGCCTTGTCTCCTTTTCTCTACACAATTTGTGGGCCAGCCCATCCACCAATCTCCCCGAAGTCTTCCCTCCCCCCCCCATGCTGCGGTACTTCTGTCGGTCAGTCCCCTGATCATTTCATTTTCTCTTTTTCACTTAGCTCTTTCCAATTGTCTGGCATTTTCCTTGCTATCTCCCAACCCAGAATATTTCTGCCCCAAAAGGTATTCTGAGTTTGTGTTCAAATCAAACACACAGAAATCCAGTCCATGGTCAGACTAAGCAAATGTATGCCAATCTAGGCATAGACCATCAATACAGCATATACTAGTTTTATTTTTTAATATTTCCAGACAGAGGTAGAGAAAGAGGGTTACTTTTGCTGCTATGCACAGAGATTGTATTATTAATGCCTTCCATCATTTTGTCATATTCTACATATTAACTGCAAATGTCCAATATAAAATGAGACATAGTTTATTATAATAAGAGTCCTTTCTGTTCATTTTAAACGGCTTTACTTAGATATTGACCTAGTATATATTATGAATCCCAGTAAAGGTTGCATTATTGATATGTGCGCATATGTAAACAATGATAAAAATCAACAGATATAAAATAAACTGCAGAAACTGAAAGCTTTCAATAATATTTTATAGAAATTCATCTCCCTTGCAATTAATTATTAGTAGTGTTACTTTATGTTTTGTTTATAAGCAACCAATATTGGCAATTGCAGATAGTGTAACAAAGTGTTTTTCCTTCTGAAAGCTAAGGTTGAAGGAAGTCTATAAAATTTAAGCAAACTTTCTTGGAAATATGTTTTCTTTAGCTTAGACTTACAGTCCTCTACATGACTATAAAGCAGTATCAAAAGGAGTTTATCCTAGTCATTTTTTTAAAACAATTTGCTTCTGGATTGATTATAATATAGCAAGTTAATATTCTATTTATATTCCCCTACCCTAAAGTTTTCCATAAGAGGTACTATACAACAAAACTTTTGTGCAGGTGCTCTTAACCAGACTTGTTCTCTATCCTTTCTGTTTTAACCACTCTTTATCAAATGGCATTAGAATGGCTGCAATGGTACATTAAAAACAGAAAAAAACAGAATATGTAAAATGGATAAAATCAAATCCAAGATCTGGAAACCTATTTGTACTGGAAATGTACCCCAGAAGGGTTACTAAGGTTGATTGAAATCAATCCCAAAGGTGCTTTTCAAACGGCAATTGGATGTTCTTGTTTTTCCCCCCTTGAAAATGTTTCACTTCTCATCCAAGAAGCTTCTTCAGTTCTTCTTTTTCAGAGAACTGAAGAAGCTTCTTGAATGAGAGGTGAAACGTTTTTAAGGAAAAAACCTAAGAAAGTCCAGTTGCCTTTTGAAAAGCACCTTTGGGACAACAGCAACCTTGATCTGAATGATTGAGAATCTCCATAGACATTAAAATGAACCACTGATAACAAGTATAGATCAGGACAAAATCCAGCTTATTACCGTTGAAATCAATGTCAACTACTTATTCAACTGTTCCTTTCAGAGGCAAAATTACACATTTTACTATAAGATAAAATTTTGGGAAGTTGAGAAAGGATGATGGCAGCTCAGAAAGATCAGAAATTATTTTTCTCATAACAGAAAATGAAATTTTTTGGAGTGGCTTTCTTTTCCTACTCACTTTCCTTTCTTTTGGAAAGAGAGGATTCACTTGAGCAATGATTTTATTCCCCATGTTCAAATAATTATTAGACCCAATATCATGACCGCGTAAGCTAGAATTTAGATTTCCCCAGTCAACTAGCCTTAGAATCCCTATGATGGTATCATGAGTATCAGTGGACTTGTAGATATCTCCTTTGGGGTCTACCATGGTCCCAATTCCTCATTAATGTTAATTAATTTTTTTAAAGAAGTAAAAAGTAGCTGTATTTTGCTATAAATCAAAGTGCTGTTTTCCAATATTTTCTTTCCAAGAATCCCATTGGGTGCTACATGGAGCTGATAAATATTTCCAGAACATAAACACTGCACCCGACTGCAGTTCAGTGTGTCACTTGGAAGCATTTTCCTTCCACCCATTAAATGGGATAAAAATAAGTTGTGGAGTGGGTAGATATTATTCAGAAAGGAAAGAAGGGCAGGAAGTATTCCCACCCATTTGCATGCTATAAATGAATATGTCTTGATTGGCTATTTCCCATACAGCAGTTGTTATGCGAAATGTGCATAAAATGCATTCTAAATTTCAAAAGTGTCCACCAGTGGCCCAGAAGATCGACAATTTGTCTTACAGAGAACACCTCCCCACCCCCGATGAAATTTATGGTCTAAAGGAGAAATAGTATGGTTCAGGCCACCAAAAAAATCAAATACTAAAATTTGTATGATATATACCGTATTTTCCGGCGTATAAGACGACTTTTTAACACATGAAAGTCTTCTCAAAAGTCAGGGGTCGTCTTATACGCTGGGTGTCGTTCTCCTGTAACCAGGCAAACCAGCCCGAAAGGCTCTGACGAGCCTTGAATGGCTCTGGCGATCCAAGCTCTGACGATCTAAGCTCTGACGATCTGCTAATCAGGCAACTCAGCTGGGATCACCAGAGCCATGGAGAAGGAAAAAACTTTTCCCCCTCCAGCTTGCTTACCTTAGCTGCTAGTCACGCTTGCCTTGCTTCGCTTGCCTGAATCCATTCCATCAGCAAGCAACTCCCTGCCTGCAATCAAGCAGGCAGGGAGTTGTGGACTTCAACTCCCAGAATTCCTCAGCCAGCAAAACAAAGCTGGCTGAGGAATTCTGGGAGTTGAAGTCTACAAGTCTTAAAGTTGCCAAGGTTGGAGACCCCTGTTCTATTGGGTAAGTTTTTTTCCCCTTTGAGATCTTTAAAAAAAATAGTTAATTGGGTTTTTTTTTTTAGTTGTTCTTTTTTAGACCTAGCCATTTAAAGTTTAGGAAGTTTTAAATTTAGCTTTCATATAAAAATAAAAATAAAATAATATTTGTGCAGCTTTCTGAGATTTAGTGTGTTTTTGTAGTGTTTCACTCTAACTACACAAACACACAAAATCTCGCAAAGCTGTATGTGGAATTTTGTGTATGTAAAGTGTGAAAGTTGTTTTTTTGGGCTTTTTGTGGCTCTGTGAGGTTCCTGCTTGTTTCAGGGGCCATTTTGAGTCTAGCACAGCTGCTTTTACATTGTGGGTGAGCCAGTTCTGTTGTGTTGTGTTGTGTGTGTGTGTGTAAAGTGTGAAAGTTGTTTTTTTGGGCTTTTTGTGGCTGTGTGAGGTTCCTGCTTGTTGCTGGGGCCATTTTGGGTCTAGCACAGCTGCTTTTACATTGTGGGTGAGCCAGTTGTGTTGTGTGTGTGTAAAGTGTGAAAGTTGTTTTTTTTTGTGCTTTTTGTGGCTGTGTGAGGTTCCTGCTTGTTTCAGGGGCCATTTTGGGTCTAGCACAGCTGCTTTTACATTGTGGGTGAGTCAGTTGATGTTTTTAAATTTTTATTTGGTGTGCATTGGAAGAGGGGTAGTCTTATACGGCGAGTATAGCCCAAACCCTATATTTTAACAGGAAAATTCGGGGGTCATCTTATACACCCAGTCGTCTTATACGCCGGAAAATACGGTAATTTGCAGAAACAAAATATCAAGATGGGAAAAATCAAGAGCCTTGATAGTACAGTGGTCTACGCACCCTGTTATTAACACAGCTGCCTGCAATTTCTGCTGGTTCGAATCTCTCCAAGGCTCAAGGTTGACTCAGCCTTCCATCCTTTCTAAGGTAGGTGAAATGAGGACCCAGTTTGTGGGGGCAATAAGCTGACTTTGTATAAAATATACAAAAGTATGAAGGCTATTGCTTAACGCATTGTAAGCCGCCCTGAGTCTCCGGAGAAGGGCGGCATATAAATCAAAATGAAAAAAAAAAAAAAAAATCAAAGCGATAAATGTTGAAAGCCACTGAAACCTCTCGTTGACAATGGCTTAAAAGGAGACAAAACATTCTGAATATGAACACTTTATTATGACAAAGTGGGAGAAGTATGAGGGTAATGCTAATGCACTAAAAAGATTTCTGACCAGGTCCTGCATGGTTGTTTTTAATGGAATGATTTTTCCCCCTTAAAAATGACAAAAATCGTACAGTATAAGGAATTGCTCTTTAATAATTTCAGCCAACATTTTTTTTAAAAAAATTGATTTATATGCCGCCCTTCTCCGGAGACTCAGGGTGGCTTACAATGCGTTAAGCAATAGCCTTCATACTTTTGTATATTTATACAAATCAGCTTATTGCCCCCACAAACTGGTCCTCAATTTATCTACATTAGAACAGATGGAAGGCTGAGTCAACTTTGAGCCTGGTGAGATTCGAACTTACAGTAATTGCAGACAGCTGGTGTTACTCACAATGCTTTTAGTCTGCTGAACCACCAGGCCCTGTATTTTGATAGTTCTAAACATGTCTGGGAAGCAGTTTTTCATAAGCTATCATTGCTCAATGGGTGGCCAAATGTTTTGATGCAACATGCTACAGTGTTATGTACTTTTATCCTGGAAGACTTACTTATGAATCACTTAGATAATTTGTTCTCAAGTAGAGATAAAATGCTTAAAAAACAAGGGACAAGGAACAAGAAATTAGGCTTTGGCCTTTTCCACTGCTCCAAATCGTATATGATTGAAAGGCTGTTCTTAGCATGCTATTTAGTCTAAAAGTCTGGTTTTGGCACAATATGCTTTGCAGAATGATGCCCTCATGTTTGCTGTTTGCAGAATGTGACTTTATAAATCCTGCTGTCCACTTAATTTGGCCTCTCTCAACTATTATACTGCAATAGACTGCAGAGCTGCTATGGGATTTCCCCTATTCTTAGCAAGCGGTCATATTCTCATCTCAGCAAGTCAATAAAAGTATAAGGATTGGTTCACAAGATCATTTGAATTACCCTCTTGCCCCATGTCTTTCCTTTTAATGTGAGTCTGTTGTATTGTGAGCAATGCTAGATTTTTTAAAATTAAAAATAATATGCGTAAGATTAAACATTGATGCTACAAATATATTTTATTTAACTTTGGCATCCCCAGCGGCACTTTATAATTATGTCTCATAATCAAAACTATGAATCCTATTGTTCAACTATAGTTCACTTGATAATTGCACTATGAAGTGGCTTATTTATCTAAATCAGGCTTTGGATAAAGTTATTGGACTGAAAATTTCCAACAGTCTCAGCAATTATAGCAAATAATGCCCTGGGGAGCCAAGGTTGAGCTATCCTCTTAATATCCTCTTAAAGTATGATTTAGACTAATCATACTTTATTTTACGTTAGATATAGACTGCATTTATATCTCAAACTAAGCTATGCTTAATTCATGACTTATTGAATCAACATTGGACTGGATATATACAACACCCAAACCAAACCTTGTTTTGTTTGCATGTATGCATATGCATATGCAATGAACTATCTGCAAGTAAACAACCAAGCTCAGATGCCACCAAGGATTCACACTGTATAGCTGTTAGAGGCCACCATTTGGAGAACCTCAATCAAAAGTACATGGAATGTTTCTTATCTTCTGAGTGCTATATTGTATGAAGAGAGGCAAGAGCTGATAAGTTTGATTTTTTTTACATTAAAAAAGCCCTGAGGGCAATCAAAACATTGGGAAAATAATGGGAGCAAATGTCACAACATGCATGACCATGTGATTGTATAAATGCAACAACTGAAGTACTCCGTTAGATGTTGGAATACACTGATGTAATGGCGTCACCATTTGCCCAATCACACTACTATTTTTTTTTTTAATTTTGATTTATATCCCGCCCTTCTCCGAAGACTCAGGGCGGCTTACAATGCATTAAGCAATAGCCTTCATACTTTTGTATATTTTATACAAAGTCATCTTATTGCCCCCACAATCTGGGTCCTCATTTTACCTATCTTAGAAAGGATGGAAGGCTGAGTCAACCTTGAGCCTGGTGAGATTTGAACTTGCAGTAATTGCAGGCAGCTGATGTTAATAACAGTGCTTTAGTCTGCTGTGCTACCAGGGCTCTTATTACTGCATATGTGGTGTCGTTACCCTCACTGCAACACAACTGATAGCAGCATCATGTTATCCATTATCAGGTTTTCTTCTTAATTAGTTTTGAATCTGAATAATGCACCCTAATTAAGAAATTGGTTGGTAGGGTGAATTTATATAAGGCGATAGGGAGGCTGGGAATAGTGAACAATTTTGATTTTATGTTTCCTTTTACAGCAGCAAGATATAATTATTCAATACCGTGTACAAATGTCATTCATTAATCCATGTGTCAATGGCATGTTGATATTTTTTGGGGTTCTTTTTCCAGCTCCAATGCCATCTGAGGTTAGCTATTGTATCTGAATAGTTCTGCCCTAAACTTTGCTTCCAGCTGATAAATTGCTGTTTATTATATTGTTCAACAGCGGTAGAAACTTTTGGATAGTTAATTATATGGCATAGCTTCTTGTTCAAAGATTGTGTGATTGCTGGAAACTTTGTGGCTACATCTGTTAGTTCATTTGGGTCAGTCGAAAGATCTACAACAAAGAAAAAATAGGTTAAGAGAAATTTACAATAAACATAAGTTTAATTTTAGAAAACTAGAATTGTGTAGTCTGATTCCAATTCAGTTAAGAAATTGAATCACTCCAATAACAATGTTAATTAAATCGAGAAATCACTGCACTTTTGCAAGAAACATTTCATCTTTGCAATTTCTCCACCCGTTATGTTATCATATTAGAATGTAAGAAACATGCACACACTCTGCAGCAACTACTGAAGAAAAGTATGCCTCTGGAATTCAACACCATGCTTATATTGTTGGTGACATCTAAATCATAGGCTGCTCCATCTGCTATCTGAACAAACAGAGAAGGGGTACGTGCCTATGCTACCAGCAGTTTGAGAGAAGTCACTTGAAAAGGATTTTAAATTGTATGTCTCTGCACAGGTATTTTATTTGCAGAGAAAGAAAAAAAAAGCTATTCTCTTCCACTTTACACTCGGTCTGCAGTAAACGCAAGCCTTTATAATCATAACGGCCATCCTGAGTGGGAGTGGAAAGGAGAGTGGATGGGGATGTGGGGAGTGGGATGGGGAAGGAAAGTTCTCATTGAAACTTCTCTGGCATTTTACAGCCTCCCTTTGAAAGTAGAGATGGGATGGGCAAATAAGATCAAAGAGGAAGAACATTTTGATGCTCTCCTAGCAGGATGAATTAATTCTGTAAAGGGAGGCAGTGAAGCTGAGGACTTGCAAAGCTGTGGAAAAAACTGATTTTTTTTTTTAATGATCAAATTGGTCCTCCCTTCGCGGAAGGGTTGCCTCCCAAGAAAGGGAAAGTGTTGGGGATATAAACACCTTTGAACCATTCCCATTAATGAATAATTTTATTAAGGAATCCCAAGTTACTTAAAAGCTTAGGGGCTGCATCCTATGTTCCCTTGAAGGGGGCACATGTCTGCATGTAGACATTACTCATGAAACAGTAAAAGTAGAGTGCACACAAAATTAAATTAATTTGCCAACCCTTGCTACTACAAATTAAGCTAAGGTAGCAAGCTTGTGCAGGTCACAAGCCTATAGCTTTCTGTGGCTATAATTAATATAATTGTCAGGGCCAGCTCTGACCCTATGTAAATTATGCTCCAGTTATGACCCTGTTTCCCCCTCCCCCCAGGATGTGTCATCAATCACATTCACCAACAGAGCAATTTCATGGGTTGTAGAGGTCACTCCCCTTCAGCTGCTGTATGTAACCCTGGGATACAGCCTTGAGAGATAAGTGTGGAATGTGCATCTGTCTTTGGCTGCTATGCCATTCCCATTCCCCCCCCCCCTGGCCTATGGCAATTCGAGAGCAGGCCAGGGATGCTTTGCAAGTTGACAATAATTTAAATAACCATAAATATAAAGTTATGCAGTTTTGTGACCTGCATAACTATAGCAAAAAGGGTAATTTGGCACCTCCATAGCTTGGACTGAGTGGAAGCAGCCTAGGACAGGAGTTTCTTCTCAGCCTAGACTGCAGTAGCACCAAGTGATTCTTGGAGGGGCAGGGCAGCGGCTTTGTGTCTTTTACCCAGGACAGCTGTCAGGAGATCTTTCTCAGCCATGAGGGCAACTGGCCTGCTCTGGACCCCAGAACCCCTAGTTCATGAATTAATATGAAATATTAATGAAGTAATGAAGTAACATGAAATAATTAATGAAATAATTGCCTGCAAGCAAGAATTGGTGGGACTAAAAAATACTGCTTCAGATAGGAAGGCAGCGCAGAGAGTGATGAGGATAGCAGAAAAGACCATTGATAGTTCACTTCCTTCTACCCAGGACTTAGCACATAAGTGATGCTTGAGCAGAGTCTGCAGGATTGTCTGGAACATTACACATCTGCTTCATCCTATTTTCCTTGTTACCTTCTGGGAGGAGGCTTTGTGGTATCCAAAGCAGAACATCTAGATTCAGTCACAGTTTTGTTCCATATAGCATAAACCTTTTGAACTCTCAAGTTTCCTCTTTCCGCTATGCACTCAAAATGGACAGTGATTAATATATATACGTATGGTGTAAATATATATTTATGTATGTATATAGCATGTATATATGTGTGTGTTATGTATTTGTTTGGGTAGATATGCACTTTCTCTTGAAAGCAGGCAACAGAATGTCATTTTTAATGTGGGCTGGTGTGCTCGCAGTAAAAAATGACAATAAAGTTATCTTATCTAATCTACAAAGTAATAGAAAATGAAGAAGCGAAAGTGCTCTGGGACTTTAGAATTCAAACAGACAAGCACCAGACACACAATATTCCGACTTAACAATTGTTAATAAGAAGGACAAAAAAAGTTTGCCCAGTGAATGTTGCAATACCTTGGGACAGCAGAATAGAAAACAAAGATCAGGAGAAAATCACAAAATACAAATGCCTGCAAACAGAAGTAGAATGGCTATGACAAAAGAAAACAGAGATAGGACCAATAGTAATAGATGCCTTGAGTGCAATTCCAAAATGTCTAGAGTACCACCTGAACAACATCAAATCTGACACTGTCATTAATCAATTGCAAAAGGCAGCTTTGCTTGGAATAGCTTACATCCTGTGACAATATCTGTAACACCATTAAACATCCACATCTGCCTATCCCAGGTCCCTGGAAAAGACTCGATAGGTAGACAAAAATGCCAAATCCAGTCTGAACATCTGGTTGATTGTGCAATGAAACCATAATAATAAATTATCAGATTGAGCACAGTTCAGCATGAGATTGAAACCCATATTTATAGATCCCAGGAGACCAGAATAGGTATTGGATGCTTAAAAGCACAGCTATCTTCTCTGTCTCCTGCTGTAGGTCATCTTTCTTGCATTCTTTGACTTACTGTTCTCTATTGTACTGTATGCTGAATTAAAACTACATGCTAATTCCATTAATATAGATTCTTTCAGGCTTTTGTTTACAGAACCTTAAATTTTAATCAATATTCTTCATCCTAGATGCGCATCACTCCTCTGTTCTTTTGCTGAATGGAACAAAGCGTAACACAGATGCATTATTTCACAGTTTTGGATCTTGTGCTAGTACAAGGCAAGGACTGTGTAGCTGAACCTGCGCAATATGGAAGTGAATCAGCTTATTTTGATCATTCAGATCACATCAGAGAATAAGAATGATATTTTCACCAAATGGTAAACCTACCAAATAACTGAGGAGATACGGAGTGGCCATCTGAATAAGCAATATATTTCCACTTGTCAATTCGCAGCATGTAGGTTGAAGAATTCACATTGCAGCCATGAAACTCACTTAAAATCCAAGGAGGACGGAGCCTTCTAGATAGGGCTTTATAATCTCCCTTTTCTACTATCAAAGGCATCAGTGAATATCCACTGATGTTTTTGGGAATGGGGATACTTGCAATGTCTGAAAAAAAGTGTCAATTTGATAGAAAACAATTAGAAAGCTGAAATAAGAAACAAAATGTATAAAATTGAGGAGAAGGGAACAGAAATTATACCATTTCAACCACTTCAACTTTTTGCTCTTCTGGTAATATTACTGTGCCTCTTTTCTTTATGTCTATTTTATGTTCCAAATGGAAGTTAGCAGCACAGTTCTATACTTGGGGCGATAATCCATTATATTGAATAGAGCTATTCTCAAGTTTCTGAGCATAGGACTGATGTTGAAATGTTGTTATATTTGATTGTCAGAAAAAATAAAGTTTATAAAGATCTCAGTTAAATTGACTTAATGAAATGCACCCCAAAAGTATTTATTTATATGCACACAATTGTCTGCTGAGTTCATACTAATATGATCTTAACACTGATTCAAAAAAGGCACAATATTCAATTCCTATTATACTTTGTTAATATGTTTTCAGAAGGTGGTTGCCAACATTGGTTTTTCTCACTGGTATTAAATTTAATTAATTAAATGTACCCATGGATCAATATGTTAACGTTTCTGAGTGATTATTACTATTCAGGTTTAGAATAGGACACACACAATCTTTTATATTCCTTATTCATTAGTCTGCATAGAAGTCTGCAGTGATTTGTATCTGGACAACTGAGTAAGAAATCAGAATTTTTAAGATTATTTATAATCTTTTATGTGCTTCATGCAATGTCTAAGCTGAGCTTTTCTGTGTAACAATAGTAGGTCTTAAGCACCAAGCTAGAAAGCAGAGTACTAGTTCCATTTTAGGCATGAAAGATGGTTTGGGTGACTTTGGGCCAGTGGTGAAATCCAAACTTTTTTACTACCAGTTGATGGGCATGGTAGGGGAAGGATACTGCAAAATCCCCATTTCCTCCCCACTCTGCGGCCAGCCAGAGGTGGTATTTGCCGGTTCTCCGAACTACTCAGAATTTCTGCTACTGGTTTTCCAGAACCTGTCAGAACCTGCTGGATTTCACCCCTGCTTTGGGCCAATCATTCTCTTAGCCCAAGTTACTTCACGGGGTTGTTGTTGAGGAGAAAAAAAGGAGGAGAAAGGAGCATTAGGTCTGTTCGCCAATTCAAGTTATTTATAAAAGGTGTTGGTTATCACCTTTAAAGCGCTCCATGGCATAGGGCCTAGCTATCTCCGAGACCGCCTGCTGCTACCAATGACCTCCCATCGACCCGTGCGCTCCCACAGAGAGGGCCTCCTCAGGGTGCCATCAGCCAAACAATGTAGGCTGGTGGCCCCCAGGGGGAGGGCCTTCTCTGTGGAGGCTCCCACTCTCTGGAATCAGTTGCCCCCGGAGATAAGGAGAATCCATGACCTCAATGCCTTCCGTCGTTCCCTGAAAACCCATCTTTTCCAGCAAGCCGGGTTGGCTTAGAAGAAATTTTTAAATTTTAAATTTTTTAATTAGTTTGTTATTCTTAACTTTCGGCCCAAATCTATATATATTTTTAAATGTTTTAATATTTGTATTCTATGTTTTTTATCTTGGCTGTACACCGCCCTGAGTCCTCAGGGAGAAGGGCGGTATATAAATTGGAAATTAAATTAAATTAAATAAAAGTAATAAAAGGAGGGTAAAACAAATAAATATATGTATGTGTGAATGAATGAATATATTCTACTGGTTGGAGAGTTGATTTACAAGACACATACTTTTTTGCCTCTGTCTCTCATACAAAAATTAGTTTGGCTCAACAGCTATTGTACTCATTTTAATATCCATTTGCAATTTTGAAAAATTCAGTTCAGTTCAAGGAACATATTTGCTATAAAATTACTCAGAATTGAAGCTACATCAAAAACTCTTTTAGAGTGCTGGCACTAAACGCATTAGCATGATTATATATTTAAGGCTTGAACTGGACCTTACATGTGAAATAATATATTATAAAACAGTATGTATAGAGAACATATACTATATATTAGGGGAAATAATTTATGTTTTTAACAAACAGGATGGCTGAGAAGGTAACATTAATCATTTGTTTTATTACTCATCTAAATAAATTAAACCCTGTTGATTTGTGTTTTTATTTTTAACTTTTTGATTACAGGATAGAGCAGTCAGGAGAACATATGGGAATGAACAGAACAGGAAGGACAGCAATTTAAAAATATAAACTTCAGAAAGATTGTGGAAAAAACACAGTTGGAACCAAAAATTGCTAACTAAATTGGAAGAATAAGGATTTGAAAAAGATATGGTTTATCTGATTAATAAAGCTCCTGTAAGAACGTAGTTTTGAAAGGACTATTTTTTGCAGCATGAGGAAGCATTCTCAATTTTTGAACAATTTTTAAATCATTGCTTTAAAAGTGTCAATTTATTGAGAAGGCCTAATCCTTATTCCAAATTACAGGTAAACTTTGGTTTACGACCACAACTGAGTTCAAAATTTCCATTGCTAAGCAATATGGTTGTTAAGTGAATTTTGCCCCATTTTATGACCTTTCTTACTATAGTTGTTAAGTGAATCCTGCACTTGTTAAGTTAGTAACTTGACGGTTAAGTGAATCTGGCTCTGTTCCCAACCCTATTGGTGGGGAACAACCAGAATCACCATTCAGGAAGCATTGTTCTTGCTTTTATTAATGTATATAGTGCCTTACTTCCATGATACTTAAGGGAATGGCATTAATCTCTAAAGATCACTTTAAGTCATACTCAAGGCTTGGAATGGTACAAACAGAAAACAAGGCAATTACAAGTCTGAAAGGCTTTATTAGTATATTAGATGTTTCGTATCTTCTACTAATAGTAAGGCAGAGCTAAGGGCTAATCATTTAGACAGTATGTAACAACTTGAAGATTTCAAAAAGAGCCTCCTTGTATAATATGCCAGTGTCACAGACTGCTAGCTTGAAGAATTTAGAGGCAGGAATGTCCATCCTCCCTCAAAGCGTAAGACAGTTCACAGGCTGAATTCCAAAGAACTCCACACTCAGTTCCCAGTTGAAAGTCAAGCTGAATTTCTAATCATAGTGCAAGGAGGAGGAGGAGGAAATCAGAAGGGATATCATAGGAAAACAAGTCAAGAAAGAGGAGAATTGTTTCCAACCAGAGACAGGGATTTTCAAACATCAGAACTCATGGATGACCATTTAAACGTTTCTTAAGACCAGACACAAGGTATGGATAAAGCAAGGTGTCTTGCAAAGGACATTGTAGCAAGTTGCAAAACTTCATCCATAGCAGAACAGTGAGTATTCCAGTTTCTGAGACAACTGATTGCTCAATTGTTGTGGGAACTGGAGATGTGCCTCACAAGGAGGAAGAATATGAAGCCAGGTATTACAGAAACACGGGTCAGAAAACTGGTTATTTTTTTCTAATGGGGGAGGAGACCTAGAGCTCAGTCTTATATAGTGGGAGTTCATGTCGTTGCTTAATTAAAGAGGAGCTAGGCTTTCTTAATTTTCTTTCTTAAGGAAGTTAAGAGTTTCTTTTTTAACCTTAACCTATTTAGGGCTTGGCATTTTTTCTATGGATAGGCTCTGACACTTTACTAAAGCAATCAGTGGCCATTTGCACTCACTGAGACCTGAGACTCTCCCAAGTAGTTGACAGCATTCTGACTGGCCCCACCCCCATCTATCCTCTGCCTCCCGAGTCCCAGCTGATAGGGAGGAAATGAGGATTTTGCAGTAACTTTCCCCTGGAGTGGGGTGGGAATGGAGATTTTACAGTATCCTTCCCCTGCCACGCCCACCAAGCCATACCCATAGAACTGGTAGTAAAAAAAATTGAAACCCACCACTGATATGAACCCCAGGTTGAGAATCTATTACATTTTCCTCTTTGCCCTTAGAATGACAGGAATCACAGGGCTCCATAGCATTTTAATAAATTGCCTCAGATAATGTCATTGAATCAAATATTGATATACTGTATATATTAACTTTGTTCCTTTTCATCATTTAATGTTACTAAATACTGCTAGCCAAGACAAAAACAAGTGAGATGTATGTACATTTATTCTAAGGTGATCCAGTTACTCTATAACTAGGAAGAGGTCTACCACCTACCAAAAAGGAGAAACCTCTCTTGAGGAGATTGGTCAGAAAGCAACCAGAAAGACCAGTTAGTGCCATGACATACCAAGTGTCATATCGGTAGTAATGAGGGGCACTGGGTCAAATGAAAAGGCATGAAATGCTTTGAAATTTGGAAATAATATATAGATGAATCCTAAAACAATTGTGCCAATAAAAGCAATTGAAAAAGTACAAGTGAATATAGAGAAAGGTACTTTCTGATACACGGTTTTGCCAGTTTATATCATGTGAGCACCAACCACTGAAAGGGAATTAATTGGTAGAGTGTAGATAATTGCATTAAGGATAATTTTCCCTAAAATCCAAAAGATGTAGAAAAGTATATAGATTGTTATTTGGACTCTTCAAACTTGAATCTTTGGATTCTCAATTACCTTTCTTTCCCTTCACTGTCACTACATAGTTAACTTTGATTAATTGTTTAAGGTCTTGGCAATATCCTGATAACTTCATAATTCCTATCAACTAGGATTGTCTCCCAAAATTAATCCAGAAAGAACAGGCAGCCAACAGATGAAACAATGGCACCAAACAATAGTAAAAAAGCAAACAATCCCATAAATATTAATTTTATTACTGTAGGATATACGTTGCTTACCAAGCATGGTAGGATAAATATCCACAAGGGACACCATATTTGATATGGACTGCGACTTAATATTTGGACCCATTATAAGGAAGGGAATATGGGAACTTGGTTCATACATGCTCATTTTATAAAACTGTCTGTGTTCCATTGCAAGTTCTCCATGATCCGCAGTAAATATTACATGAGTTCTTCCAAGCAGTCCTGTTTCATTTAGAGCAGAAAGTATCTCACCTGTAACACAAGACAAAGGAAAAACATGTTAAGATATTAATCAAATAGCACTGATGTTTGCAAACATTCTGAGGAATACTTCCTTGCTAATAAGAACATTTAGTGAATAAGTGATCATGAAAGTTTCTCCCTGAAAGTTCTAAGTTTCTTTCAAAGCTTAACAATATCAAATGTAACTGATTTCCAAAACTCCATACTTGAAACACTATTTTGTAAAATTTAACACTTAATATCTATGGCAATCCAAAATCCTAATAATGAAATTAAAGGCCTGTCTCAAAATTTAACTCTGGACCAGGTTATATTTCCCCCCTCAAATTTTACAAACTACATCAGAAAATTCAGCTTCTTTTAAACACAGTTTTATATCTGAGCTGTCAATTAAAACAAAGTGATTGATGTCTCAGAACAGAGGTGGGATTCACTTACCTTCCCTACCGGTTCGTAAAAATGAGTGCACGCGCCACCTCTGCGCATGCACACAGCCTTCTGTGCATGTGCAATAGTCACACATTACGTCCGGGCGGGTTGGCGGAGCCTCCCGCAGTTGCTGCTATCAGTTCATGCGATCTGGAGAGAAGCAGCTGAATACCACCACTGTTTCAGAGTCATTCTAAAGTCTTGGCCCATAATTATTATGTTACGAGTAGATAATTAGTAAAAGTTAACATCATCACACCAACTTAAAAGCATATATTCTAATCAGTGGTGGGTTTCAAATTTTTTTACTACCGGTTCTGTGGGCGTGGCATGAGTTGGTGGGTGTGGCTTGGTGAGCATGGCAGGGGAAGGATACTGTAAAATCTCCGTTCCCTCCCCATTCCAGGGGAAGGTTACTGCAAAATCCCCATTTCCTCCCAATCAGCTGGGACTTGGGAGGCAGAGAATAGATGGGGGCAAGGCCAGTCAGAATTTTTACTATCGGTTCTCCGAACTACTCAAAATTTCTGCTACCAGTTCTCCAGAACTGATCAGAACCTGCTGAAACCCACCTCTGATTCTAATTACAAGATTGCTTCAAAGTCGTAAGAGCAGATTATTATATTTTCTATCTAACACTTCATAGGGTTATGCTTTGCATCCTATTAATAAGTGTGTTTTTCAGTGTACATAAGTTCTTAAGGTACATTTTAGCTGGTTCAAATTAGCAATATAATATGCAGCCAAAGGACACCATTACAAGTGATAAGGAACCATCCTTAAATGTCCTCAGCAAATAGTTTGAGCCTATGTAAATACTAAGAACCAGCTCCTGATGGCAGAGATGTTTTCCTTGACCCAAAGAAATATCCTTATAGAGGGTGAACTGAAAGTATTTGAAAATATTAAAAATCTCCTTTGCTCTAAAGAACCAAAAAAAAATCACAGATCTGAAATTGATAGGGGCTATGTATGGATATTCCCAGATAATAGTTTTGATATCATCATGTAAAGGACTTGTTATAATGCTGAGTATTTTATTGGTTGTATTGTATTCTTCATGAATCTATATAGACAGATACCTAAATAAATAAAGAATAAAGGAAAATGCAATATAAAATATCTTCAAGTACATTTTTTTCGGATGGAGGGGGAAAGCTTTCAAGAATTAACAGTTCCAAAATTTCTGACAATGTACAAAAATTACATTATTAGGATCAGGATGATAAACAAGTATATGAACGTATATATTATGAAAGTAGTAACTTGGTATCACCTACCCAGCATGGCATCCGTTTCTGCACACATGGCATAATAATGTGCTCGAATGTTTCTGATTTCTTCCTGTGTAAATTGCCCACTGCAGTTCTTGGTGTAAGTAGAATAATAATCAACTGGGTGCATTTCTGAAAATGGAGGCCATTTTGGAATCTTTATGGCATCATAAATCACCTAATAACAAAACAGAAATGTGCCGCATTTGATAAAATAGCTCTATTGTGCATTTGCAATTTGTTGGCAATTTTCAAGTAGGTGCCAAAAGTAAGCATGCTGATTGAAAATGAGACTACAAAGAAAATTTCTCTCCCTAGAATGGTAGTACACAAAAATGAAAAACTGGACTTTTTCTGAGAGGTCAGCTGCTGGAACTACTAGGACCCTGCAGAGCTACATCAATTTTTTATATGTAACATTTTTAATAGGAGAAGAGATGAAAAAAGTGATGGGACAGTTACAAAGAGAAAATAGAATTGTCTGGACTTTCTTTTGAAATCTGTGAATAGGTAGGATAACAGTAAAAAATCCTCGTTTGAAACTGCTCCTGCAAACTTTAACTTAGTTATAAACCTAGATATGATAGGGGGGAGGGGTCACAACACAGTTTGATTGTTAATCTGTATTCTTAAAAATAACTTAGTTCAAAAATACTCTTTTTGAAATGTTACCCAATTACACATTTTTGTTACTCAAAAAAGTTACTAAGGACAGTTGTCCCTTCCTCTGAGACTTACTATCTATTTTGACAAAGGGGGAAAACAAATAGAGGATACAAAAGCAGAAGCAAAAGAGGAATCCGGTGGTGAAATCCAAATTTTTTTACTACTGGTTCTGTGGGCGTGGCGTGGTGGGCCCGGTGTGGCTTGGTGGGCGTGGCTTGGTAGACATGGCAGGGGAAGGATACTGCAAAATCTCCATTCCCATCCCACTTCAGGAGAAGGATACTGCAAAATCTCCATTTCCTTCCCACTCCTGGGGGAAGGATATTGCAAAATCTCCATTTCCACCCCATTCTGGGGCCAGCCAGACATGGTATTTGCCAGTTCTCCAAACAACTCAAAATTTCCGCTGCTGGTTCTCTGAACTGCTCAAAATTTCCGGTACTGGTTCTCCAGAACCTGTCAGAACCTGCTAGATTCACCCCTGGAGGAATCATATTCATTCTGCTCAATAACACCTACTGAAACTTAACTGAAGAATAGTGTGAGGAATAGAAGCTCAAAGAATTGGCCAAAAGAAGGGCTTTGAGGGAGATGTCTAGTCTGACACAGTAGTCCTCAATTGAGCCCAAGATTTATGTTGTTAAATGACAAATTTGTTAAGTGAGTTTGCTCTATTTTACCACTATTCTCACCACATTTGTTAAGTGAATCATTGCCGTTCTTAAATTAGTAACATAGTTAAGTGAATCGCATTGACTTTACTTGTCAGAAATTGGGAAAAGGTGATCACATGACTCCAGGATGCTGCAACTGTCATAAATACGAGTCAGTTGTCAAGCATCTGAATGTAAATCACATGACCACATAGGGATGCTGCAACGGTCATAAGTGTGAAAAATGGCCATAAGTCATTTTTTGCAGCACCATTGTAACTTTGAACAGTCACTAAACTGTTGTAAATTGAGGACTACCTGAATTCAGTGGCCTGGAACATCAGTGCAAGAAGTCCTATAATCACTGCTGTATCACAGTTTGCATGTCCTTGAGAGACGCCCTCTTTTTTTTTCTGCCAGTGTCAAACTCTCAGAGATTGTAAACTGAATATTAAAATTTATTTTCAGAAGGCACTGCTGCTTTTAAAGAAGTTTTGAGGTAGGCCTTTTGAAACTTATTCTCATGTCATGTAAATGCCTTATATATCTACCGGTATAATGCCTTTTCTGTCTGCAAAATGTAGCTTTCTTGCTTATTGCATCTCATGTATCTGAAAACAAACCACATGCTTCCAAGCTGAATCCAGCTAATATATTGCCTTAAAGACCATCTGCTTAGCAACACAGTGTACTATGAGAGCATCATGTTGATGCACTGCTCTAAGCTGAATCACCAAAGGAACAGAAAAAATGAATTCAGGCTAAGCTCTATTCCAGTCGAGATGGGAGAATTCCATAGTTCCATCACTCCATAATTCTCCCATTCCAACCAGTGGAATAGCTTGCCTTTAGACTTTGTGGCTGTTGCATCACTGGAGGCTTTTAAGAACAGTCTGGACAGCCGCTTGTCTGGATTGGTGTAGGGTCTCCTGCTTGAGCAAGAGGTTGGATTAGAAGACTTCCAAGGTCCCTTCCAACTTTGTAATTCTGTTATTCTGTACTGTTATTCCACAGCTCAGCAGAATACTCAGCAGCATGTAGTCATACGCACCAATAGCAAATTGTGTTATAAAAAAAAGACAAAGTCATTGTTTACATTTATATCATATGTGTACTGTCATGATGACAGTTGTACAGTTTTAACTCTGCTCAAGTTGCTGCAGTTAGACAGCCAAAACCTGGATCAATCATTTACACTGGAGGTGGCACCATAAATATATAAAAGTACTGTGTTTGTCACTAGGCAACCTCATAGACAGAAAACAAGATGTGGTACTGATTGATTCAGTAGGGTTCCAATATACTTAGATGAATCACTATAGCAGCTAAGAAAAAACAGCAATAACCTGGAGGAAGAAAATACTGTTCAAGAGGGGAAGGAATAAGCAAGTCATGGGAGTGGGGGAGACTTGGAGGAAAGATTACTTAGCCCTGAGACAAAGACACTCAAAGTAACCCTGTCTTGATTTGTTTAGAATAGAAAGGGACAGGAAAAAAAACTTGAATAGGCTTTCTGCTACTTTCTGAAGTAATCTAGATTGAAGTAACTGATTGAAGTACTGAATGAAGTCCATTATGGGTATGTACCCTTCCAAAATGATTATAAGAAATCTTTCTGAACACTGCATGAACATGCATCACTGAGCTTTCATTAAAGCAGTCTGGGTTTTTACAGTCTTCCAAAGGAGCTTGAAAAAGAGTTGTCACTACCTTAACAGTGATATAGAGTTGACCCAAAGTAGTGGCATGTTTTCTTATACTCATGCAGAAATCTGGAAAAGCTAGGCTGCTTGAATGAATAATAGAGAGCTCATACAAAATCCAAAGCATTTCTCCAAATCATTTTTGAACCTTGCACAGTCCTAACATGAACATACTTGTAGTGTAACAAACCTAGTTCTTCCCAATTTAAGAATGTTCAGAACTGAAAAATATTAGCAAAAACAGAGCTAAATTTACATTGTATACTGCCTGGGTTAAACATAAGAACAATACTACAGTATATGAAAATGCTGTAAGAGAAAAATAGTAACAATTATTTAATGGCTCCCTAAAATTCTGTCCTAACTATAAAAAATAAATGTTATGTGAGGATGCTTCTGTGGAGAAATTGTTTCATTACAGAGCCGCAGTGCCTTTCGGCAGCAGGAGCCATGGCAACAGGGCTAGAGAGTGTGGTTAGCCATTGTAAAACATCTGGGAATAATTCTTTTGGAATACAAATAAACAGGAGCTTTTGACTCCTCTTCATGAAAATAATAGCAGTAACTGGTTTTTATTCAAGAAAACAGCTGGATTTCTGCAGCATTAAAATAGAAAATGTAAGCCAGTAGAATTATGGCAATCACCATATAAAGAAAGGGCCTTGCAGTTTCTCTAAGAAAGATCAATCTAAGAGTCAATATTGTAGCTAATTATACATAACAAGAAACAGATTGGCAATGCAAAATCTATACTAGTAAACATCATAATTGCTCAGTTTATAAAATGACATTATCATTTTATAAAATGACATGCAACTCAGACTAACTGTAGCAGCTAGTTTCATTCTTTTTCTTGTGGGAACATTGCCTAAGGGACTACAAGATCAGCAAACTTTTTCATTTCAAAGACTATATGGGCCAATATAACTGGTCAATATAATGTATCCATTGCCAATTTAAATCCTGTAAGAGTCAAACACACACACACACAAATGCCCCCTTCAAAGAAAATGCTGTTACTACTATGCTTACATGATGTCTAACCATTCACAATCTATCAAATGTGGAACAACCATGTTTTCTTGTGAAGCGAAATGCATTGGCCACACTCACTCCCCTATCCTCCTGTCTTCCGCATTTTATCCCATTAGTGACTTTAGTGTGGAAGCTTTTTCCAGTCAGCAATTTTCCTCTACAGCTCTGTAACTTGTTGTACACAGTATATGATGGTGGGTGGATCCAGATTTAGATGCTTATAATAAGATTGTTACCATTTTTTCCCCTAATACTTCCTTCAGTCTCCTGATCCTGTTGTATTATTCAGTAGGTAACACTCACAACAAACTATACTGCCATCACTGGTGATACTAGTGAAACAATTATGCCAAAATATGTTACTAGAGAGATGAGCTACTTCCTACTTGACTTCCAATAATTTATCCCAGGTCATGTGCTGTCTTATAATCACCCCAGATCTTCATCTAGGCTAGCTAAGGGCTGACTTAGTTGGCAATGACATTGAATCTAACATTTTTGGAAAAAACATCAGATTATGGAAGGCTGATCTAGTAGCATAGTTAAAGTCCCTCAGCCAGAGAAGCTCACTGGATGACTTTGGGCTAGTTACTATTTCTCAGCCCAAACTACTTCACAGGATGTTTTTGTGGGGAAAACTTGGGAAGAGAGAGGGCTTTATGCTACTTTGAGCTCCTGAAGAAAAGGAGAGCTGTAAATCAATCAGTCAAAACAAATGAATAATAAATATTAGACTGAAGTTGATTTATGTACCAATAAAGAGTAAGCTGACAAAATAATTCTTAAATCTTTTTTATATGTACATATTTATGTATATACATACCCTTTGTAGCCAATATGGAGATGTAAGAAATGTGGATGCCCCATAATTTTCTCCTGAGGATGGTGAAGGATATGGGTGAGGCAAATTTAGTCCGAGATATAGAGCAAAGGGCTGTGATAGTTTAGTTGCCTCATTTTTTATCCAATCTGCTGCTTCTTCAGTAACTTTCCAATCTTTTTGCATGACTCTTATATATGTCTTGTTGCCTATGAGTTTAGCCACAGGTCTGCCTTCTTGCTGAAGCAAAAAATCAACATTTCTGGTCCAAGCCTCCACACGGTTACTGAAAATAAGAAGAATCATAATTGCTTGCAAATTACCCTTGATTATGATGCTTGTTTTATTGCTTGACTTGTTTTTATTAACTATTACTGCAGTTAAAAAGGTTAGGCTGCTAACCAAATTACACTCATTCTAAAGGTTTTACATTCCTATTTCTCTCACAGCAGCTATAGAAGTAGAAAATAAAGGTAAGAATGTATGAACCTGAAGCCAGCTGTGGTTCACAGAATCACAGAACTGTAGAATAGAAGGGATTACAAGGATTATCAAATTCAGCTTTCTGCAGCATTCAGGAAAACCAAGTATAGCAAGGTTCTTCCTTGTAACAGTAAATACAGGCCAATATATGCTGATTCAGCTCATTCAACATGCCAAAGTAGATTGTGTGAATTGAAATCATGGGACAGGCTGTGATTTTAGAGAAGTATTTAATCTAGCTATGGTTGCAGCTAGAATTAACCATGGCTTTGTTTCATTACTGACCTTAGTCAAATATCATCCAAACCTGACTAATGGCCAACAGAGACTTAAGCAATAAATATTAGTTTACATGGAAACAATATAAACTGGAAAAGTGACTGCAAAACAAAGCAATTTCTGAAGCAGATTCTTTTCTGTTCCTAAACTTTGTTTCATCCTGTACTTATATATGTAAATTTCCCATGCCCTCCCTGGCAAAAGGGCTAGTCAAAGTATTTAACTTCCCCATTATCCCTATTCTGGTTTTTTTAATCAAAAACTGAATAATCTCTACTCCATATAATGGTTTTCTAGTTACCACAAAAGTCATGTGACCTACATCTCTGCTAAAAAGTGTTTTACTGTATTTCATTACATCATTCAAACCAAAAACCCTTAGAAAGATTTGTGCCAGCTTCCTTAGTAGCAGCTTCCCACAGAGTTCCTAAATATAGGAATTTGTGTGATTGGTTGTTATTCTATTTTTTAAAAAATATCTGGAGTTATCCTTTCTGGAACCGAAAGACATTTTTAAAAAAAAAATTGATTTATATGCCGCCCTTCTCCGGAGACTCAGGGCGGCTTACAATGCGCTAAGCAATAAGCAATAGCCTTCATTCTTTTGTATATTTGTACAAAGTCAGCTTATTGCCCCCACAACTGGGTCCTTTTCCTATATTTATTTCTATTCTGCTTGATTTCAAAAAGAAAGGGTTGCTTACAAAGCAATCATAACAGGGCAGGTTACACAAAGGATACACAATATCCAAGGCCCTACAGCTTTACAGTAGTACAAGTTAAGGGAAAGGATTGGTGGTGGATTCCCCTGGTTTTGTTTCCTTTCGATCTGATAGCATCTGCCTACAGAGAAAACAACCATTAGTCACTCTCCCTAACATCCTTAACTTAGCAGGGCTAAGTGAGCGTAGACGGATGATTTGAATAGCAGTGTTATTAATTAACTAATTCTAAATCCATTTTGAGATTAATATCCATGTAATCATTGTTTTTTTTTAAATGAACAATATCCAGCATTTTTATAGCCTTTGTTCAATACATCTTTTAAACATGTATAACACACTACCAAAAGTAAGAAAAGAATAAAAAGAATAAAGTGTAGAAAATAAAAAAATAATTATAAAGAGTATATGAAAAGTATTTTCCCTCTTTATTACAAGTATAAATTTAGTAAGTTGTCACCATTTCTCAAAATGCAACAAAAACCTCTATTCTTTGCCTATCTCATTGCTTAACTATAAATAGAATCTAAACACCTTGTCATTCATTTATCAGCAAGTCCATTAAGAGATACCAGAAATAATTAAATATCTATCATAACTTTGATCAAATAAGCCAACTCTATATTCCTTCCCTGTACTTTTAACAATCTCTATTTTTAATCACTTCAAATAATTTTAGAACTTGATTTTTCATTATTTATGTCCCCTCTCAAATAATCCTTCAAGAACTTAATAGCTCTTTTGCACATCCAATAAGAAAAGGTTATCCAAATCACTTTTTGTCTGTTTCTTTATGTCCCTTTTAAATATTAAGACATCAGCCAGTTTCATTTATATATCTAGTATATCATCTTTTTCCATATCATTCTTGTAACTTGTCATAATTAAATATATATTCAAATCAATTTCAGTTTTATCCAGTTTAATTTATTCTTTGTCTGTGACATCACTAACACACTTCTATGGTATCAGATATTATTAAAATTAATTTCTTATGCTAGAATTCAAAGATATCCTTAAAATATCCACTGTGAAGGTATTTTGCTCCATTCTTTGATAATGAGTCAAACTTATGTATTCTTTGCCTTTAATTGTAATATATTCTTCTAGTTCCCTCTAGTGTCCAACCTTCAAACTCCCTTCCTATTTGATTTTTTTCCAAATAACCCCCTCATCCAAAAAATCATGGGAACAATTTTTAAAATTAATTTCACATTTTTATTCCAAGTCAATGTGGACTGTAAGCCCATTTTTAACTCAGTTTATTCCAAATACTAGAACTTTTTTTTTTAAGTTCTTAAAACTATATTAAAAATTCCTTTCTCTAAAGCTAAGGAAGAGACTTCCCCAGTGAATGCAATAAAAACTTGTAGTTCTGAAGGGTCTTAATATGTCCAAAGCAATAAAAAATAGATCCAAAGGTGATTAAGAAATGTGACTTGGTTAAGCTTTTTTCCAAGTGTTTTTTCCAAGAGTGTTAATATGTCCAAAGCAATAAAAAATAGATCCAAAGGTGATTAAGAAATGTGACTTGGTCAAGCTTTTTTCCAAGTGAGTTATGAGCAGCTGGGAGTTGTGTGATATCATCAGAACTCAGTCATGGGACTCACCAGAAGTCAAATTTAAACACTGATTTTTACTTCCTTGAAATCCTCAAGGAAGGATTTCCTGCATATCAGGGGTGAAATCCAGCAGGTTCTGACAGGTTCTGGAGAACTGGCAGCGGAAATTTTGAGTAGTTCGGAGAACCGGTACTGAAAATTTTGAGTAGTCCAGAAAGCCGGCAAATACTATCTCTGGCTGGCCCCAGAGTGGGGTGGGAATGGAGATTTTGCAATATCCTTCCCCTAGGAGTGGGGAGGGAATGGGGATTTTGCAGCATCCTTCCCCTGGAGTGGGGTGGAAATGGAGATTTTGCAGTATCCTTCCCCGTTATACCTACCAAGCCACACCATACCAGGCCCATCAAGCCACGCCAACAGAACTGGTAGTAAAAAAAATTAGATTTCACCACTGCTGCATATGGCTCTAAAGAAAAGTTTATGTTATGCTTTCATTATTTATACTACTATTCCTACTACCACTGAGCAAATACACATACCAGGCTGGATTCTATCAGGTAATAAAATCCCTCTGTATTAATTTTTGTATTATTAGGACTAACGTATTAGCCAGACAAGATTTGACATAAATACTACATAAAGTATGAAGTTGGACACCAATTACAACTTTGAAGAATGTGAAATCTGCAATGCTGAATTAGTACAAAATATATGAGAGGCATTTTCATACATATGGTACCTGCCTTCGTTCACTTCATTTTTCAGATATAAAGCACATTTTTAAAAGGAAGGATGTCTACTGGTAGTGCAACAGCACTAACAGAAGCAAACCTCTAATTCAAAATTTTGTTTAACTATAAAATAGAAATCATTTCATGAGGCTGGAGTAGAGAGGAAGAGTTCATCACAATAGTTAATTCATTTTAAGAATTTATCTGAAACAATTTTTACAGTGAGCCCTTGACTGTGAGACACTTTGTTTTCATGCTAAAAAATAGAAGCACTGAAAAGCATTTAATCAATTAAAAGAGAAACAATAAAATGATTGAGATTTCATCAATAAACCCGGAGATATATTTCATTCTTTACTCACCTTAATGAATGATGTCCAGAAGTATAATCTAGTTTTCCATATTTTTTGGTATAGTAGCCTTTCTTTTCCATAAGGTCCATCCATGTTGTATAATTTGGATCTAAGCCCTTGAAGTTGTTCCAGGACTCAGTTAAGTGAGTGAAAAGGCCACTCCACATAGCTAAAAAAATATTAATAAAACAATGTGTTTATACAACTGTCTTCTTCACTTGATACAATTTGGAAGGCAGCCCATAAGGCAAGGAATTGCCACTTCTATGGAACAATACTGTGCAAGCTCCAGGAGAACTCCTTTAGCAGTGGTGAACTTTTTATTCACCGAGTGCCGAACAGGTATGTGCTTCATGCACTTGGGTGCCACCCTCGCTAATGTGCGGCTCCTCCCCATGCGCTGCACATGCAACAGCACCATCTGCACATGCACAAAGGTTTCGTGTGCTCACCCCCCATGCACTCTGCACACAATCGCACCATCTGCACATGTACACAGGTTTCACGCGGCTCCTCCCATGTGCTGCACGCACAATTGTACCAGCTGTACATGTGCGTGGTTTTCACCAGTACTCTTGCGCATATGCACAGATGCGCGCATGCATGCACAGGAGAGCTCCAAAAACCAGCTGGGTCCCCTGAATTGCGTGCATGCGCACCGGAGGCCCAAACACCAGTTGGGCGCGCACACATGCACAGGTGCAGGTGAGTTGGGCGACAGCTCACGTGCCTGGGAAAATGGCTCTGCTTGCCACTTCCAGCACGCGTGCCATAGGTTCGCCATCACGGTTCTATAGCATGAAAATCCATCAAAATATTATCTCTCTGCTTTTTGAATGAAGGAATACATTTTCTCTGTAGGTCCTTTATTTTTGTTCTGCCATTTACTCAAATATTGCCCTTTTATGTATAATTTTACCTGCACGGGATGGACAGCAAATGGGAGAATTGGTGTAGGCATTAAGAAAGAGACTGCCTTGACTCCTCATGAGATTTATAAAAGGCAAAACTACTGTTTCATTTTCTGGGGAAAACGTTAGCCTTCCATCCTGCAGGAAAAGGAAAAAAAAATGACTGTGGGAATGCATTTGGAGATTAAGGAATATTACAAATCAGTGGCTAAAATGCACAATTTATATATTGTATTTATTTTGAAAATTAGATATAGATTTTAGATATGTTTTTAGGGAGAGAAGAGAGCAAGTTTTATGTAAGGGTTAGGGCACCAGGGCAGAAACTGGGAGATGGCGAGTTCTAGTCCTGGCATTAGGCACAAAGCCAGTCAGGTAATTTACTGTCATTCACTGTCTCTCAGCCCTAGGAAAGAAAAGAATAGAATAGAATTTTTTATTGGCCAAATGTGATTGGACACTCAAGGAATTTGTCTTGGTGCACATGCTCTCAGTGTACATAAAAGAAAAGATACGTTCATCAAGGATCAAAAGGTACAACACTTGATAGTCATAGGGTACAAATAAGCAATTAGGAAACAATATCAATATAAATCATAAGAGGCAATAGCAAATCACTTCTGAAATCTTGCCAAGAAAACTGCAGGGATTGATCCATGCAATTTCCAGAAATCAGTGCTGACTCAAAGGAACAATAAATTTACCACACCATCATTTAACCCTAACAGATGAAAAAATTAAGATTTCTTGCTAGAGTTACTTAAAATGATATTACAGAAAGAATTCTAATTGAGAATATATTCTGTCCTGCCTACCTCCTTTAGATACTGGAACTCAGAAATATCCTGTCCTTGTAGCCTCAAGGGTCAACAGTTCTGATAATTTAATGAATCCAGTCACTCATTTGTGCGAGCTAAGAAAGACACTATTATTTTTTACAATTTTGCAGTCTACATTGTGTTTTAAACATGGTGTGTTTATGGAGATTCTCAACCAACCAGATCATAGTTGTCCCAAAAGAGCTTTTTCCAAAAAGCAACTGGATTTTCTTGGATTTTTTAAAAAAATGTTTCATGGTGAAATGTTTTCAAAGAAAAAACTAAGAAAGTCCAGTTGTCTTTTGGAAAAAGCACTTTTGGATTAAACATGATGTGTTTAAAAGCTTTTGTCTTTCAGTGGGATTCCACAAGACCAATCTGACATGTGCTCAGGCAACTCATTTTTGCTAGGAACTTCATGGCTAAAAGCCTAATAGCCATGCCTATTTTTTTTTCTAATGCTAATCATCTTCTCACCATTATTTAAAAACACAGAAAAACTTGCAAAATCTCTCTCAACCTATTATTTTATTAATTGTGTTGGTAGGCCCTCTAGTGTACACAAAGAATTGTTTGAAACATTTGCACCACTTGTTTCTTCATTCTCACTATTCCTATGATTCCATTTGGGAGGGCAGTTGTCTTTGAAAGACATACTGTTGCTTTATGCAACTTTATTTGGAAGTACATTCCATTGGTTCAATGGGCAAATGTTCATAAGATTGCATTTTACATAGTTAATTTACTCAAACTGTTTGGATAAAATCTAGCTACTGAGTTCACATTCAGTGGTAATGGTGCATTAGGTTTCTCCTTCAAATGGGAAGAGACAAAAAGGTGAAGCAGCCAAAGAGACATACAGTAAGCCAACTCTCCAGAATATGGGATTCCCTGGTGGGGAATTACATCTTCCGCCAATCAGATCCTACTATGGCCAGAGGAATTATACCAGTGGTGAAATACATTTTTTTTTACTACCGGTTCTGTGGGCGTGGCTTGGTGGGTGTGGCAGGGGAAGGATACTGCAAAATCTCCATTCTCACCCCACTCCAGGGGAAAGATACTGCAAAATCCCCATTCCCATCCCACTCCAGGGGAAGGATACTGGAAAATCCCCATTTCTACCCCACTCTGGGGCCACCCAGAGGTGGTATTTGGCAGTTCTCCAAACCACTCAAAATTTCTGCTACAGGTTTTCCGGAGTGCTCAAAATTTCCGCTCTCGGTTCTCCAGAACCTGTCAGAACCTGCTGGATTTCACCCCTGAATTACACTCCCAAAATATCTGGAGGGCACTACACTGGGGAAGCCTTCGGTAGCTGAAAATGAGTCTTGGGTCATTGCCCCTTCTTTCCCTTCAAAGTCAGTAGGAAACAAAATTGTCTTAATGGCCTTTTAAAAGGAAATAAAATACTTACAAAAGAATCGCACATCACCAGCACAACATTAGGCTTTCCACAGGCACCACAGCTCTTGTTAGGACGAAGCAAAGGCCTCGCCTTTACGGGTCCCCAAGAAACAAATCGGACCAGCAGAAGGCACAAGCTAACTATTATATAGTTTGTAAAGCAGGCGGGGTTTCTCCCCCCTTTCCCCATTTCTTCCTTAAGATCAGAGCAAAGGCTCCAGCCCCTGCCTTTCAGAATTCCTTTTCGGGACTCATTTTCACTTCGCACAGCCAGGCAGACGATCTTCACTTGACTGAGCCTGCCGGATGATTCATTCCACAGCTGGGAAGCTCGTGATCTACAAATAACACCATTATGCCCGGAAAAAGAAATCAAAACAGCTGCACTGGGAAAAACTACTACTCCCATGATACATATTGCGAAAATTTAGTTATTAAAAGCCAATGCTTTTGGTAACTGAATGCTTTAAAGCGGTCTTCCCGTCCAAGGTTAGGAATGTGCAAAAAGCTCATCCTTTTTTTATCATGCGAAAGGCGGGGGCAACGGGAAATTAAATAAATAAAAAATGAGGTGCGAACCACAGCGTAGTTATCCGGCAAAGGAAGATACAGTGTAAATACTGGACCACGGACCACTGTCTGTGAAGAGAGGAACTAGCCATGGGTTATAATAAAATTAGGAAATCAGAATACTTGTGCAGTAATGTCGTTCTGTCCTCGCTAGCTAATGATAGGATCCGATGCTTCGTGTAGAAAAGAAAATGAACTCAATCCTTAAGGTGAAATTTTGCAGCCTAATTTTTTCTCCTCCCCAAACGATAGCAATGCAATCCAGTACGTACGTTCCAGCAATAGCTTAAGAAAGTCAGTAAAAGGAAAAGTGCATATTACACCCTTTAGTAAAAAGGAATGTGTAGCCCCCCCCTCCCAATTACTTTAAGAAATGAAAAGTTCGAAGCTGTGTACAATAAGAGTAACTGCGTGGAATCTAATAGAAACGTCTCCGCCGGTGAACCACAACTCCCATCACCACCGCGAATGCTGAACCTCGCGTGGTTTGCCCTCTGACGTCAAGGGAAAAGGGAGAGGAGGTTGAAAAATAAATAAATAAATAAAAACTCGGCGCGCCTGCGCAATTTTTTGGGGGGGGAGGGGCGAATTTGAGGAACCGATTCTCGGTGGCTGCTGGTACTAGTAGTTGTGTCTGGGCGCTGCGAAAGCCGGTGAGTGTGCCCGTTGTGCGGCCCTTGGCGAGGCTTTTTTTTTTTTTTGAGCCCTCGAGCGCGCTTCTTCTGCCCTGGTGCCTGGCTTCGGCTTCTTTGCAAAAGGAAACGCGATGAATCTGGCGCTTAAACCGATTTGCGATTTCGTTGGGGGAAAGCGCAACGATCGGGCTCGTCGCGCGGTTCTGAACGCCGCGTCCCACCCTCCTCCTCCTCCTCCTCCTCCTCCATTGTCCGCGGCTCCCTTTTGCTACGTGGCCTTTGGCCCGATCGTCTTAGGGTGGTTCCAGTCAAGGCTTCTTTTGCACCGGTGTGCCATGTAGCATCCCAAACGTTTGGTGCAAACGCTTCCCGTTTATAATTCCCATGGCTTTCCCCATCATTTTTCTTTTCCAAAGGGTCTATTAAAAAAGAACTTCATAAAGTATTTAACTGATAAAGACATTTATTGTGCAGCTGCCCTACCTATTTATTGCCTATTGCAAGCAAAGCAGGACATTTCTGCAATAAAAACTTTGGAAGATCCCCGAAGAAGCATGCTGAATCCTCGTTCTTGGTTATAAACTTTACATGTAGGATACATGTCATCGCATTTCCCTGCCATAGTTGTTTTCCTGATAATTATTTTAGGCTCACTGGAGACAGATATTCGTTTCCTTGTATATGTAATTGTGAAGGGTGTTATGGGCATTTTTAAAGTATAGCTATCCATGACAGCGATGATCTTAGTATATGTGATTATAGCTGTGCTAGCAAGTATTGTGAAACAGATTTATAAATTCAGGTGATAGCAGCCTAAATGTTTGCTCACACAAGATTCAAAGAAATTTCTAATTCCCTTCATATCTGCACCCTGCTTGTAATTATGTTGCTTTGCATTATAGGTTGCTTTTAACAAATAGTATAAAGTATTTTGAATACTCTGGCTGGAGGGTTCCCTCTGCAGACCATTAAAATAATACTTATAGAGATGGTCTGTTATTGAGAGATCTCTGAAAGTGAAAGTCATGCTTTATTCAAAATGCTTAATTTGGCTAGGTTGAACTGAGAAACAACATGGTTGTGGGGGAAAATAAGCAGGATGAAATAATGTTTTTTCTTTATTTTGCCTTTTTTGTAATTGAACTAAAAACACTTAAAATTTCTTTAATTGCCATGAAAAGAAAATTATATTAGCCTAACATTCCAGAGATATGCATTCCACAATTTCTGCTAAATGAGGGATGAATGAAAAGGCATAGGAATCCAAAGTGGGCAGACATGACAGAAGTACATATGTCACAATGCAAACTGTGGGATTTACTTACTATAGTTACATCTGACATAAGGATGCAAATACAAAAGGCTAGGGCTTAGGTTGTGTTATTGCAACAAAAGTTTCATTATTTTTTATGAATTATTTTTTATGAATTATGAATTATTTTGGATTGTGGATCCTGTATGTACTCTTTAGAATCTACTTGTATTCTCTTATATATGTGACAGTATGTCTTTGTCAGACATGTTTCTTTTAACCTAACTACACTGCTGAGTAAAGTACTATATTATTTTACAAATATACATTAACTGTTTTCATATGTATCAGTAACTTTTGTACATTAATGTTACCTGTAGCTATGTCAAGCAAGGAAGTGAAAGCAGCATTGAAAAGTGCCAGAGATGCAATAAGAAATAAGGAGTATAAAGAAGCACTGAAACATTGCAAGGTAATCAATAGTCAAAAGTCATACGTTGTCTGCATTAAAATGTTACACTATGTTCATAGTACTGTAACCATCTCTAATGCCATTTCAGGGGTGTCTTCACTTGCATGGTTGTTCCTCTTTCTCTTTGCTGTGTATTCTTTTATACCATTTTCTGCAGCAGTACCTTTCTTATCCTATCCTTTGGGATTTGTTTTCCTTTTATAATTTTATAAAACTTCCTGGTTCATCCTATTAAGCCAGAGTTTTATTTAAACTGCTTTGTTGAATTAAGCACAATCACTTTACATACTGCTATGGTTGGGTTCATACAACATATTAAGCCACAAGGAAGCATATGGCATTTCAGTATTGTTTAGCATCATTTGTGAATCAAACCACCGAGCCAGATTGTTAGTTTGTTTAGTAATGTCTTCAGAGACTGGCACTGGCAGGCTGTTTGTTTTTGTTTGTTTGTTTGTTTGTTTTAAATTTGATTTATATGCCGCCCTTCTCCGGAGACTCAGGGCGGCTTACAATGTGTTAAGCATTGTTTAAGCATTGTTAAGTTTTTCCACCAGCACTTTTATATATAATGAAAATGCTGGAAATTGAGCCATCCAGAACATATTTCTTGCTATCAAGATTCTTGCACAATTTTAGATGTTTTATAAATTAATCTGAATTTTTGGGTAAAAAATTCCCAAGTCTTTAAGACAATAAATCTGAATAAGACTTTTAAGCTGTTAAATTATTTAATAAATGTTTATCTGAATTGCAGTTTGATATTTTCATTTGAATTTCTGTTTAATAGGCAGTATTGAAACAAGAAAAAAATAATTACAATGCTTGGGTATTCATTGGCTTGGCAGCTGCTGAATTAGAACAACCCGAACAAGCCCAAGGTGCATATAAGAAGGCTGCTGAACTTGATCCGGGGCAGTTGCTGGCATGGCAGGTATATATGACATTCATCTCATTTTCCATACAAACATGTTTATATCAATGTAAGCATATCTGTTTATATGAAGAAGTTGTAGATCTTCAGAAAATCCAATAGTATGTTGGACTCAAAGGTAAGAAGCCTTATGTTGGATTCTTCCTGATTGAATGTCACAAAATAGAATCCCCCTCCTCTTTTTTTTTTCCTTTGGTTAATAGCCCATTTGCACATGTGTAATATAATGTTTACTATTTAAGCTGCTTTGTATGTCTTAGCATTATAAATTCTTCATTTTTAGCCCCCAGAATGGGAGCAGAGCCTCGAAACAAAACACTCTGGGTTTTGGGTCAATGACAGTTTTTCATTCCTGTTGCAAAACAAATCATTAATGTTACATGAGAAACAGTTGGCAGTTCCTTAAAAGATTATACGGGTCATCCTTGGTTTACATCCATTCATTCAGTGACTGTTCATAATTATGGCACTGAAAAAATGGATGTACAACCAATCATTAAAGTTTCCACTTGGGAATGACCAATGCGGTCACATAATCATGATTGGGGCACTTCGGTGTCTGGCTCCTAATTACAATGTCATAAGGAGCCAGAGTCACCTGATTGCCATTTGTGACTTTCCCTGCTGACTTCCCACAAGCAAAATCAATGGGGAAATCATCAGAGGCATCACAAGTTGCTCCGGTAAGTCATTCCTGCTTTCCCTCTGGCCTGCAGCACTACTGTGTATGGGCAGCACCAGCCCTCCCAGACCCTCCCCCAACTTCATGCAATTTTTTTTGAGGCCTGTGCCAGTTCTCTCTTGGTTTTTCCCACAACCCACTGCACCCCTGCATTCCTTCCATGGAAATCCTCCCCTTCCTACTTAATGCTGTGTGTCTTTGGGTTATGATGGCAACCAGGAATGCCTAGGATTGCTGTTGCTAAATGATGCAGTCATGTGATATCACCAATTATGACTGCAGTCACTTAGCAACAGCAATCCTAATCCCATTTACCATTGTGAATCAAAGGACTACCTGTAATCATCTCTTGTTTGTAAAGAATAACTTTATATGTTCTCATCATGAATTGTTTTAATTCATTTTCTATTATTAAATACATTATGTTTGAAAGTATAATCCATAAAAGTTGATAATTGAAGTTGAAGCTATATATCACACATCAAGCATTTGCTTCCAAAGTGACGTTCTTCAATTTCACCCAGGGCTTAGCAAATTTGTATGAAAAAAGAAATCATACAGATGTCAAAGAAGACTGGATTAAGGTTTACGAAAAACTACTAGAACTCTATGAAAAGTAAGAAATAGTTGGAGATTTTTTTGTCAGCTGTCAATCTTCTGTCATGTGTATTTAAAATATTATTCTAAAAAATGAGATTTCACCCACACATTCTTTAGATGTGACTATTTCACCCCTTTTGTTAGTCTGTATGCATCTCTCTGTCCCCCCCGCCTCTCTCTCGTTTTAAGAACATAGATGTTTTCAGCAGCAGAACTATAGTGAAAGATTGTTAGTAAGTTGTATATTCCTTCAGTTAGGAAAAACCTTCCTCTTCCCATTCTTTTTTTCCTGAGAATTACCTTGGAAAGAGGCAGCAAACAGCCCTCATTGTATTAAGTTTTCATCTACTCCAAGTGGTGTTATTTATGCTAAGTTCTCATTCAGAATGACTGAGAAGAAGAATGAAAGAAAACAATGCTAAGGGATAAAGGGAGCAGGTTGTTGTAAAATTAAGGATGATCAAATAGCAGTGAATGGAAGCCATGTCTACTAGCTTGAGGAAGACAAAGATTACAAAGGATGATGTGGATAATACTGGTGAAAAAAAAATAGCAGAAGCCCAATGGAAAATGGAGGAAAGATGACAGAAAGTAAATGTAAAAGAAAAAAGGTAAAGGAATCTCTGCGGATTTTACTCCGCTAGTCGTTATCGACTATAGAGGGTGGTGCTGATCTCCATTTCAAGGCCATTGAGCCGGTGCTGTTCGAAGACATTTCCATTTCACACAGCACTGTTATATTCCCGCTGAAGTGGTACCTATTTATCTACTTTGCATGCTTTCAAACTGCTAGGTTGGCAGGAGCTGGGGCGAGGAGGGGGAGCTCACCCCGTCACATAGTTCTCGGGTTTCGAACCTGGGCTGCTGGCTTTCCATCTGAAAAGCCCAGCATCTTAACCACTGAGTCACCACACTTCCCAAAGGAAAATGGAGAAAGTATGACAGAAAGCTAGATAAATAGCAATAGCACTTAGATTTATATACCACTTTACAGTGCTTTACAGCCCTCTCTAAGCGGTTTACAGAGTCAAACTGATAAATATAAATCAAGAATAGGAAGCAGGACAGGACTGCAAAATGCAGGAGTTAACCTTAAAAATGGATATCTTTAAGCATTTTTTCTCTAAGAAGTTAATTAAGTAATTAATAAATGAATCTTTTTTTTAAGCACTGATCAACAGAAATGGTGTGAAGTATGTAAAAAGCTTGTGGAGCTGTATCATAAAGATAAACAATATCTTCAGGTTAGTTACTGTTTTGCTAATTTTTATTTTGGTCCTTGCTCCAGGAGCCTGGATAGCTCTGCAGACAAGGCACTGTAATTTAACACCAGCTGTCTGCAATTAAAGTAAGTTCGAATCTTGCCAGGCTCAAGGTTGACTCAGCCTTCCATCCTTTCTAAGGTAGGTAAATTGAGGACCCAGTTTGTGGGGGCAATAAGCTGACTTTGTATAAAATATACAAAAGTATGAAGACTATTGCTTAACGCACTGTAAGCCGCCCTGAGTCTCCGGAGAAGGGCGGCATATAAATTATTAAAAAAAAAAAAAAAAACGGTCCCTTTTACAAAAAATGCTTTGGGATAGATACAGGAAAAGCTAGTTGATTTTATATTGATAAATATTTGCTTTGTATCTCTTGAGTTTCCTCAAAATTATGAGGCATTTTAAAGTATTCATGCGGGGACATGTTTGAGTGAGTAGTACTCACTCAATCAATCCTCTTAAAATTTACTTCGAAGTGGTACCAGAACTAAGCTTACTCTTTGATGCTGAAGCATTATTTGTGACAGGAAGTGTTTTGCTCATGTGCTATGTCCTTCTGTGGGTCTTAGTGTGGTCAAATCTAGCCATAACTTTACATGTGTTTGTTTAACTTGATTAGATTACTTATTAGACCCGATATACTAGTATTTTGGCTTAGCCTGGGCAAATTGTTTGTGTTCTAAATTATATTATACTCCCTTTTCATAATTGCTGAGTTTTGCTTTCTGTTAGGCTGTTTTTCTGATCCTCCAGATTTTACGTTTCCCTTGGTTTTATTAATTTCCCTCTTAACTATATTTTGGTTTTGATTTTTGACCTTATGGGTCTGCGATGGAATTTTTCATAGCATCATTAGGATTAGAAACATTTCAGAAATTTTGACTCAAGCATTTTATGTCAATAGTGCAGGATTTGATCTCAATTTTACTTTTGTGATTTATATGTCGGTTATCCTCATATATAATTGAGGAAGCCATTAGGTGAATCAGAATTTTTAGAAATAAATATTGCAAGGACGCCTGTGATAAATCGTTCTTTAGGACTTGGTATATTAGTATGCCAGTTTGTGAATAACCCACACTATATTTGCATTTGATTGCTTCCGTTAATGTCAATTTTCTATTATTCCATTGCCTTGAAATATGCTGGTTGTTTCTTCTAGAGTGCTTCTGTGCTGTTTGAGGTATTGCTTTTCAAGTATTAATGGAAGTGGATTTTAAAAAGTAGTTTTTCTCAAGTACTCATTGTTAATCTTTTACCTTGTAATGCTTTCATCATCGTTGCTAATATCTTTTTCTATTTGTTTAATCAAAGATAATCCATTTTCAGCTATAATTCCTACCAACATTAAATATTTTCTTTTGTAGTTTCAGCTAGTCTATTTTGATGCTTCCTAATGAGTTCACATAACTTACTCATTATCCCAGTTAGTATCTCAATTGCTCACTTCTGTTCCCGTACAAGGAAGAAAGGCATCAATTTTTTATTTTCATTTTAGAAAGAAATTAGTATAGTTTTTTCTATTAAAAAGGGAAGTCATGAGAAGAAGCCAATAATTCTGATATTAAAATCTGTTCAGGAGGTATTTTGTAGAGTGTTTATCTTTAATCTTATGCTAAACTCCAGGTGATTGATTACATCTGTGGAATTTTCTTGGCAGTTTTACAGATGTTATTTGCCAATGCCTTTTTTGAGGTTTTTTTTCTTCAGTTTTCACAGTTCTAGTCAACAGCTGGATTTCCCAGATATTCCCTAATTCAAGTACTAACTAGGCTAATACTGCTTGACTTCAAATCACTTGCTTTATTACAGTTGACCTGAATTGAGATGTTGTTGTCACTTTCTTGATAGGTGGTACGAAGCTGGCACAAACTAATAAAAATAAGAAAAGAAGGAGGTGCAGAGAATGTTGAACTTCATCAGCTTTGGAAGAAATTGGTCCAGTTGCTAGAAGAGGGCATACAACTTAAAGATAATGAAATAGAGCAATTGGTAGGCAATTGGGCTGTCGCCTAGATATAACACTTACTGTTTTTGAACCCTTTATAAAAATGCAGCTCTAGCCTGGAAGTATAATTCAAAATTTTTGTTTTACTACAATAGTAGGAAATTGACATTTTGAGTAATACTGTAAATAAGTCCAGTTCTGAATTCTAATTTCCTAGTAAATCCTTTGACTAGAGACTGCTGCAAACAAACCGGAGGAATCTGTTTGAGATTTGTTAGTTTTTCTGCTTGAACAGGGTCTAATGATAGATGAATGTATACATACAAATATGTACATGTCCCTGTTTTCCCAGATGTTAGCAAGAGGCCTACTTGAAACAAGAGGTGAATTCTGGTGTTTGCTTAATCTGTGTAAAACTGATTGACACATATCTTGGCCAATAGGAAGTAAAACCTCCAGTCTGTAGATGAGGAACCTACTGGTGTGTCAGCTTCCTTTGTCCACTGTCAGATTGTCTAAATGGAGCTATTTTTAACATTTTGACATGTTTTTAATCATTAATGAATTAATAGTCAATTTAACACTTAATGGTTGTATGCCACTTTGTAATTGTTTTTAATGATGAAAATAAAAAAAAATTATCAATGAAGTAAAACACACTTTTGATTCCTGATAGTTTTCTTTAAAGCTTTCTTTAAAGACTTGCTCTGTGAGTGAGATGGGTGGTCTCTAAATCTGATAAATAAAAGCAGGAGTAGCAATATATGGGTCTCAAAATATGGTTGCATTGCAGCTTCTATTCGTCATTGGCAATGCTGGCTAAACCTGGTTAAGGATGAACAGAGAAAAGCACCGTTTGCCTAAAGAAATTCCTAAAGGAAAGCTGACTGGCTGGCTTGAAATTAAAAAAGTGTGTCCTAACTATTTCCCTGATTGCTTTTTTTTTTAAAAAAAAACGTTGTTTCTTCCAGCATTGCCCCCTATGGATATTGGAGTTGGGAGTGGATTACTTTGAGAAAAGGAATGGTTGGCAAGGAAATAACTGTCAACTTTTTCATTTCTTTCTCCTTTAAGATCTAGCCACCAGTTGGTATCTTTATGTTTGAAAAAAAGTTTAGAAATAATAAACCAACTACTGATAATTATTTGGCTTTCATTTTTATTTCCTAACTAGTGCTGGAATAGGGTTAAATGATTTTCAGATGATAGGCATTCATAACACTAAGTTGGAATTTTGAATACGCCTTAGTGGAATATAATGAAAAATAATAATGGTTGGCCTTGCATGATACATTAAGCCCAAGTAAAGCTCATTAGGGCTGAATATGAGTCTCAATATGCCACCATTAGTTAAAAGCTTGCTAGTTTTTGGCTTTGTTGTTTCATCTTACAATGCTTACATTGTTTCTTTCAGTTCCTTAATGCATTTGAAGAGGCAATCAATTCTTCAGAACCAGTTCCAGGTGAAGAGCACAAAAAGCTTTACAGAGAATTCCTTCAGACTGTATCAAAAGTAAGAATACTATTGAAATCTAAAAGTGCATGTTGACTCCTTATCTATTTTGCTAATTGTTTTTTTATTTCTATTAAAAGTTTCCTCATGAGTCTTCTAGAATGAAGAAGGCCTGTAAAGAAATGATGGTTGTCTATCCTAACATGAGTTATCCCCTGGAAGTTCTTTGCTTACACTTCATTCAGTCAGGTAATTTGACTAACTTCTTAATTCTATATTAATTTTTATGAGTTTGTTCATTTTCCTATTCTTGTACTTGCCATTGTGGCAATTGATCTTCTCTTATCACATATCTTGAAAATCTTCATTTCTGCTACATTATGCTGATCAAGAGATTGCAAGATGGAATTGAGTAAAAAAAATTCCTACATAACTTCCTTTGAAGATTTGAAAGGTTGAATTTAATTACAAAGGTTGATCTGGATTAGGGCATCTTAATCTCTTATATTAAAGAGACTGAGAAAGGTCCTGAAAGTAGTTTTGTATGTATGTCTTAGAAACTAGAATATTTTTGAAGGAAGAAGCCCAGGAAAAGGTAAATGGAAAATTATGTGGTATATTTTAAAATATACCAGATTTTAAAAAATGAAATAAAAATTCCTTTGTGTGTATTAGGTAACTTGACTGAGGAGGCCCTCGGTTGTTGTCAGAAACTTTTGGATATTGATTCAAGAAGTGGTCCAGCTCTGATCATTTTAGGGATTCAGTCTCTCCAAGAAAGAAATTACAATGGGGCTGAAAAAAAGCTTTCAGAAGGTAAGTGAAACAGAAGGAAAGTGGGTCAATAATCTATTCCAAAGGAATGCGATGGCTCAGTGGCTAAGACGCTCAGCTTATTGATCAGAAGGTCGGCAGTTCAGCGGTTCGAATCCCTAGAGCCACGTAACAGAGTGAGCTCCTGTTATTTGTCCCAGCTTCTGCCAACCTAGCAGTTCGAAAACATGTAAAAAATGCAAGTAGAAAAATAGGGACCACTTTGGTGGGAAGGTAATTTAATTTAATTTAATATTTAAATTTATATACCGCCCTTCTCCCGAAGGACTCAGGGCAGTGAACAGCCAGAAGTAAAAAACATCAAAGGTAACAGCGCTCCGTGCATCTTTGGCATTGAGTCATGCCGGCTACATGATCACAGAGACGTCTTCGGACAGCCCTGGCTCTTCAGCTTAGAAACAGAGATAAGCACCATCCTAGAGCTGGAAATGACTAGCAGACATGTGTAGGGGAACCTTTACCTTTACCTTTACCTTAATCTATTCCAGTGATTGAACTGAAGTGGGGTCTCATCCTATTTATAAATATCCTATGTCTCTTAGGCAGATATAATTGAATTTGACCTAATCTTTCTGAACTGCACCTATGGTTGCCATGTTTCCCTTCCTTTCTTCCCTACAGTCCATTGAAATTGCTGCTAGAATGACAGCCTGATCATCATAAAATTATTTAATGGCCGATTTGCCCAACAGTATTGTATTGACTTTTTTGATATGTTAACAACAAATGCAAGATTATTTTGGGTACAGTGATTCTCTTGAGTAGGAATTGAGTATGGCAAGGACCATCTGTTATTATTTTTATGATATTTTAAATCAGACTTTCCTGCCAGGTTTGCAGCAATTCAACCAGTGTCCAGTAGGATGGTGTAATTTAGGAGAGGTGCAAATGAAAATGCATAAATACCAAGAAGCTGTTCATTCCTGTAATCAAGGTAATTGTAGACCAATATAAAATGTTATTTATAAAAATATAGACTGCTTTGTCACAAAACATTTCACAATGTGATTATTATGATAAAGTAGTGAAAAACATTGAAAGTAATAAAACCCAGTCAAAACTTGAATTGCAGACTTTACCCTAATCTTTTGCAGTCAGGAGCAATTCTAATAAAGAAGTTTTCAAGTCAGTTTTGTCTGAAAAATAATTTCACAATGTCAACATTAATAACATAAAATACCTCGTTGCCTATAATATTTCTTACAGTACTAGAGACTTACGTGTATTTATTTATGTACATGTGTGAATATTATTTCAGACTTTTTTCATTTTAAAAAGAATTGGTTTATTGAATTTTGTTACATTAAAGATCTTAGATATGAATATTTTTCTTGATTTTTTAAAATACGGTAAATATTTTACACAAATTATTTTTAAGTCACAAAATTATAGAGCCTTATCACTGGTGTCTTCCCAATTAGAAATATGAGATTATTTAACCTTTAAGCCTATATCTGATATTTGATCATGATATAGAAACTGAATTGTTTACCTGTTTACAGCTTTAAAGAGCCTGGAACAACTTAATGACCTAAGTTTCATTCAGCAACAAAAAAATATTGCCCAACATTTCAGAGCAAGAGCCTTCATTAAAATTCCAGGTGCTAACTATGCTGATGAAGCAATATCTTCCCTCAATCAGGTATGTAAACACCTTAAAAATGGCTTTCATTCATAAAATCTGGTGTCAGTTTTAAAAAATATTAGGGGCCTCAATTATACTCTCCCAGTTTATGGAACTATATTAGCTTGTTAGTCAATGATTAGATCTGGATTGCTCTTTGGTCTTAATTTTTGTGGGAGAATAGAGGCACAAAGCAACCGATTTGTACCACTTTTAATTGTAATCTTATATTTTGTCAACATAGGACTGGACATTTTAAACAAACTGAATTATATGTTTCTAAATTAAAAACCCTCAATTTACATTAAAATTATGATTATATACTTCCTTCTGGCATGGTATTTAAAATGTTAGAAAACTCACACCGGGCTGCAGTTGTAATCCGCATTTATTAGTTAGATTCCATAAGTATAGTCAATATAATTTTCCTTGCTACCTTTAGGAAATACAAGGGAATTTTACCTTCAAAAGAATTTGATGCATGTTACCTGCAGTGTAAATCTTTTATTCCCCCAAAGTAATTGCTGAGTTCTTGGAATAATCAGCCAGTCTCTAGTTAATAAATCAGTCTCTGAACCTTAGGAAATTGCAATGACTTATAAGATTTACTTTATATTCCTTTTCATAAAAGTCATCTACCATAGATTGCTAGGATTACCGTACTTAATTATTAATTGATGGTCAGATTTTAAGGAGTTGTACAACTTTTTCTTCATGCTCAAGCATCTTTCTTAAACTGCTATTTATTTGTTAAGCCATTTTAAGGCTAATATTATTATCACGTCTTTCTATCAAAGGTATTTTAAGAGAAATGAATATGTACAAGCCCTAAAATAGGCTCCTGAACAGAATTTCTGGAAGTTAGCCAGAATGCACTAACAGAATGCTGAAGGGTAGTGAAATGAGATACCTTTGACATATTATTTATTTATCTGATTCCGGATAGTATACAAGGATAAAAATACAAACTGTAACATAAAACTCATGGCATCCACAGCTAAAACAATAAACCCAGTTACAACAAAAACAGATTAACAACAGCAGAGGTTGTCTAACCTCCTGGCCCAAATGCCTAGACCAGGGGTCTTCAAAGTATGGCCTGCGGGCCGGATATGGCTCGCCAAAGCCATTAATCTGCCCCGCACGGGATGAGGCTGCCCCACCCACATTGCCCCACCTACCTGCCGGCCCACACCTGCCTTCTGGAGGCCGAAGCCAAAAATGGGACACGCGGCGGCCCCAGGAGGTCAAAAACAGGTCCATTTTTGGTCTCCCCGGCCTCCAGAGAGAAAAAGAGAGAGGGGGAGAGACACACACACAAACAGAAGTCCCTCACTCCCCCGTAAGGCAGCCACATCCCTTCCCTAACCTGCTTTCTACCCCCAAAGACCATAACAAAGTTTAATTTGTGTGTATTGTTTAATGGACTGTTAAATTGGCCACGCCCACCCAGTCGCATGACCAGCTAGCCACACTCACCCAGTCATATGACTATTTAGCTACGCTCACCTAGCAGCTCCCAACAGTCTGAGGGACTGTGAATTGTCCTCGTTTAAAAAGTTTGAGGACCCCTGGCCTAGACAAATAGGTAGGTCTTCAGCATCTCGAGAAAACCTAATCAGACAAGCTCTGATTCAGATTCAGCTGGATCTGTGGGGAAATGCCATTGTTACCCATGATAAGCAGTGCCATAGAGAAGGCATGACTCTGTGGTCCAACAAGATATGTTTTGATGGAAGGAACCATGATACATCTGGTGGGATGAGGACAGTTGGAGATGGCAGGTCCCACAAATGGTATCCACATAATTAATGGATATGTGAATAGTTTTTTTAAAAAAAGTAAATGGCAGGGATGCAGCATTTGATCAGAACTGACACTTGGTTGTAGAGGCTAGGAGACTTTAATGATTATAATATCCATTCATATGGTTTCCAGACCTCAGACCTACCATTCACAAGGGAAGAAATCTTTCCGTACTTGCTCATGGATAATTTTCTTCTGATGTGACTAAGTGTTAGGGTTTGGTTTACCCTTCCTTACTGCCCATCCCTGCTCCCAGTGCCAGGAAGTGATTATTTTTTTCTATGCATCCAGTAAATTAAATGATAAAACCTTTTTGTAGTTTGCTGAGAAGTTATGTAATCTCTGCTGAAAATAGTATTCTCAAATTGTATAATTTATTCATAGCGAAAAGCAGTGTACCATAGTATTTTGGAAAGTGCCAGTGTTATTATGTAAGAGATTTGGTATGGACTCGGTTACACTTGTAATTAATGCACCATTGGAAGAACTAAAAGAACAGATTAGAGCTAGATTGTCATGCTATGTGGTCATTAGGATTCAAAAATGACTCAATGGTAACATAATCTATCAATAAATATATAGCAATCTGTGATACGACTTTAGTTTTCTGAACTTTTTGAACTTTGACACTCTATTTCTGGTTTCTAGATCTTAGATAAAAATAATGATCCAAAGCTTATAGCTCTTAGAGGACAGGCCTACCTAAAGAAAGACCTTACTGATGAAGCTTCAAAGGTTAGTATGCTTCTCTTTTAGTAAGTCCGCTTTTTAGTTTAAATATGACATTGGTGTGTACAACACTGAGAATTTCATATTGTACTATATACAGATCGTGAAAGAGCTTCAATTGGCACATCCAGACCTGGCAGAAGCCCATTTCCTTGAAGGATTGATATGTTATAGGCAAAAGGAGTATCATCAGGCAGAAATGAGGTACATTCATATTCATTCTTGGGGGCTATAGAAAAGGCACAATCTAAATATTTAAGTAATTATTTTTCTTAGCTTTCAGAGAGCTATAGCAAAAGAAGGTGAAATAGCTGAGTTCCATTTTTGGCTGGGCCTCACTTATTGGTTTATGAATGAGGAGACAAGAAAAGATAAATCAAAAGCCCTCACTCAGTTTCTGAAGGTAAAATATGAGATCACTTACTACTTCACACAATTAATAATTATTTCCCTTCCTCTAAATCTGTGGATATTGTCTGCAAGAGAAAGCAACTTAGATTAGTCAACAGAAGACTCAGAACATTGGTAAAGAAGCAAGAGGCCATTTCCTTTCTCTTTTTGGTCTCAGCATCAAAAGACATTGGGAATTTGAGATAAGGACATCTCTGGAAGGAGAGTACATGTAAGAATCTCAGGACTGATGCAAGTGGGATTTTTTTTTTTTTTTGGTTAGTATATCTCATCCAGATTTGAACCTGGTAAAGAGGGATAAATTATTTGTCAATTGTGTACTGTAAACAAATTTGGCTTTGGAGTAAAACTTTTGGTCTGAAGATGTAGAGTTTAAACAAAGGTGTTATAATGCCTATGCTTTTGGATGCTTTCGGAAGCAACCGCTTGACATTTTTATTTCTATTGTATACATCAAAACTGCTTTAGTGCGGATGCAAATAATGAATGGTAATATTCTGATATTTGTTTAATAGGCAGCAAAACTGGACAATTTCCTGGGAGATGCTTTCCATTATTTAGGTCAATATTACAGAGATGTAGCTGGAGATAAAAATAGAGCTCTTGGCTGCTATAAAAAGGCTTTTGAAAGAGATAAAACAGATGGTGTTACTGGAGCAGCAGTAGTGGACTTGAGCACTGAGCTTGGAGACTTGGTAGAGTATATGTCTAATTTGTACTTTCTAATGTATCAGTAATCAAAAGAGCTGTATGTAGTCTATATAAAAACAAGGTTTCAAAAATATTTAAGTGTCTTATGGTGGAGAATTACAAAATGTATCAATATAGAAATTTATTTTAGAGTTCTAGGTTATTTCTCCTCATCCCAAATATTTCCCATAAATTTAGGTTATTTCAGAATACAGCTAGTCCTCAATTTACAACATTTCCTTTAGTGACTGTTCAGTTACAACGGCACTGAAAAAAGTGATCTAGGGCCATTTTTCACAGTTACAATCTTTGCAGCATCCCCATAATCATGTGATTAAAATTCAGATGCTTGGCAATTGGTTCATATTTATGACCTTTGCTGTGTCCCAAGGTCATGTGATCACTTTTCGTGACCTAACAAGCAAAGACAATGGGGAAGCCAGATTCACTTAACAACCAAGTTATTAACTGCAGTAATTCACTTAAAACTGAGACAAGAAAAGTCATAAAATGGGGCCAAACTCACTTAACATATGTTTCACTGAACAACAGAAATTTTAGGCTCAATTATGATTATAAGTTGAGGACTACTTTGTATAGAGACATTGGGCACAACAATCAGAAATATCTAGGATACAAATGAATACAGCAGGCACTTCCTACACTTCTGCTGTGTTTGTTCCTCTGTTTTTCAGATGCAGTAATTAGGCCCTGAGTAGGCTGTATCACACTTTCAATCACCCAGACTGATTTTGCTATCCCATTTGCTTCCTTTACTCTAAATTTGCTCCTGCTCGGGATTTAAGTACTATTTAATATACACTGTTCAAAAAGATAAAGGGAACACAAGCAGAAGACATCTGAGATCTGAATGAATGAAATAGCCTTATTAAATACTTTGTTTGTTACATACAGTAGTTTTGTGTTCCCTTTAGTTGTTTGTAAAGAAGCTGTATGTAAAGAACAAAGTATTTAATAAGGCTATTTCATTCATTCAGATCTCGGATGTCTTCTGCTTGTGTTTCCTTTATTTTTTTGAGCAGTATATATTAATATAGCTTAGATAGTAGCTATGAACAATTTATAGAAAATCTGGCTATTTTGGGGAGAGGTTCTTGGTGTGAAATCTGACCTTTCCATTATGTTGCTGCTGTTAAATCAAACTTGAAAGAGACAATAAGATGTAGGGTTTTTTTTCTTTTACCTGGCATTTTGTTATTTTTCAACCAATAGAGGGAGCTGTCTGGATGATTATTTTTACACATCATAATTTTGATAGCAATGGAAGACATAGTAATTCCACTTAGATATTATAACAATTTGACAAAAATTGGGAAAGCCAACTTTATTTTCTTAGCCAAATTGTGGTTGTTGTTGGCATATTCTCTGCAAGATGGCATATGGGTTTGTAAATATGAATACATAATAGGAATGAATGTAGCAATGAATTAATATGACCCATTGTTGGAAAATGCTAGCACTTTTGAATTTAGCAATATTTTTAGCATTAGTTTGAAAGTCAGCCTTTCTTCCTGTTTAGAGGAGTACAGGGTAGCTTCTAGATAGGCTGAAGCTGTGTGTGGTTCTCACAGGAAACCTCACAGGATTTGTTTTTAATTCTACAGTAGGAAATGTAAGAAATACTCTGAGAATGCTGGTCTTACTTTTGTTCTATTTTTCTCAATTATCTGCCCTATAACAAATCTTCCATAATATTTTGCTTCTCTCTGTGTTAGGAAACTGCCCTCGCCATCTTGACAGAGGTAACAGAACAAGCAAGTGCTGGGAGAGCAAAATGGGCCTGGCTTCGCCGAGGACTTTATTATCTAAAAGTGGGACAACATTCACAGGCAGTGGCAGAGTAAGAAAACTTACGAATTGCATTTCGTTATTTTATGCAGAAGGCAAACTTAGCTGGTAGTCTGATGATGTCTATACACATTTCTCTTTTAAAAAAAAAAGCAAACCCTCTTTTTTTCTGGGAATGTTGCTATTTGGTGCTGGAATGTACCATATTTTTCGGAGTATAAGAAGCACCAGAGTATAAGAAGCATCTACCTTTTTTGGTGAGGAAAAGAAGAAAAAGAAATCTCCCTCTGCCTCTGAACAATTTTGCCTCGTTGCAGCAAACAGCCTGCTTTACTTTCATTTTCGTTTTCAGCATAGCTTGATTAGCACAAGCTATCTGCTTGTGCAATTTACCTGCTCCAGCAATTTACCTCCTTGCAGCAAGCAGCAGAGCCCTGTGCAAAACAGCTGAGAGCAAATCAGCTGAGAGTCGGGAGGCCAATCCAATCAACTTGTGCTAATTAGCCTGTGCTGAAGCTGAAAGGAGCAGTTTTTTCTTGCTGTTTGCTTGAAGGAGGTAACTGCACCAAGGCAGGGGCCAAATGGTGGGGGCCAGTGGGTGGGCGGGGCTACATTTGATATATAAGACACACCTAAATTTTCACCCCCTTTTAGGGACGAAAAAGGTGCATCTTATACTCCGAAAAATATGCTGATCATTAGAAATCTTTCCTTTTTCATAAAGCATTGCACTCCTTTGTCTTATACCAATGGAATGTTACGGAACAGTTCATCTAGGCCAGGGGTGTCAAACTCGTGTCGTCACGTGACATATCGCAACTTTTTCCCTCTTCACTAAACCAGGCATGGACGTGGCCAATGCGTGATGCATCTGACCTGCGGGCCGCGAGTTTAACAGCCCTGATCTTGACACTGAGAAAATGCTTATCCTCTCCCAAAGAGTACTTCTAGATATTAGTGGTTGCTGTATTAAAATTTAGCATGGCATTGCAGAAGCAACCAAGTCATCCTGTAGTTTACCAACAGCAACCTATTGCTATCTCTTTGGGAAATTGCATAATCTAAATCCCAGAGTGTTTATTAAGATAACCCTAACCTTGAAGTTTTTTTTTTTAAAGTGGAAATTATTATTTTTATTTTATTCTATTATTTTTAATATATTTTATATATTCTTTTAATTATTATTAGATTTAAGTGTTTATAGTTCAGTATTGTCTGTTTGTTGTAAAGAAATTTATACTGACCAAATAACCTCATCATGATGCTGGTTTTTTTTTTATTAAAAAAATGAACTGGTTAGCCAAAATAATTCTTGGTATTCTTGGTTAGTTTTTGCAGAGATAGGTTTTGGTGTTGCCTCAACAAATGGTCTATAAATAGTTTTTAAATATCATGTAGCATTACATATGTGGGAATTTTTATTTGGTGTTCCATTTGCCTTTTTACAGAGTCTCAGTATGGACTATTGTAAATAAAACATTTTTTTAAAAAAAAATACTTGAATAGAAGGTTGTTTATAAACTCATTACTGGGTTTTCAATGTCTAGTTTGCAAGCAGCTCTGCGAGGAGATCCAAAGGACCCCAATTGTTGGGAAGCTCTAGGAGAGGCCTATCTGAGTCGAGGAGGCTACACAACAGCCCTGAAGTCATTCCGAAAGGCAAGAGAACTCAACCCCAAGTCTATATATAGTATTTATAAGGCTGCTGCAATTGAACAAATTCTTGGAAAATATAAAGAGGCCATTGCAGAATATCAACATATTTTGGAGAAATCAAAAGATTATGTCCCTGCGCTGAAAGGTAATTATATATTTTATGTGCAATATATTGTTTGTTTGTTTGTTTGTTTTATTAAATTTATATACCGCCCTACTCCCGAAGGACTCAGGGCAGTGAACAGGCACAAAATAAAATACATAGATACAAAAGTTAAAAGACATAATTAAAACCAGATTAAATAATTTAGCCCGAGACAATTAAAAATATTTATTGCTAAGCTGGTATTTCAATATAATTTCCCACTCAATATATTTCACTGCCTCCATTCCTTTTCTCTAGTCATTTCTAAACTTAATAAAATATGTGACTTTTCAAAAATTTCAGGAATAGCTATTTGGTTCTTGAAACTTCATTGCCTTAATTATGCAAGGAACTGTTGAGTCACCTAAACATGGGAAATGAGTAAATTGCTGGTAAAATCCCTTCCTAAATGTTTCATTTAACTCTGACTCTCTAAAATAATAATTCCCTTTTTCTCGTTCTGCACTTCAAATGTCAAATTTTTAAAAGTTGAAGATATTTCCCCCTCAATTTCTTTTGTGCATTTAATTATTGATTGCCACATTTCTGTTCCTATGCGCCCCAAAATTTTATTTTAATTAATGGCCATATCAAATATTTTCCAGCATTTGATACCTAGTGCTTAATCTATGTTTGCTTGTAATATTATTACACCTTAATAATATTTTTTTAAAAAATAAAACAGGTTTGGGAGAGTGTTATCTCATGATGGCAAAGTCTGCTCTTGCTAACTATCTGGATGGGAAAGCTTTGGACTATATAGAACAATCACTTGAATTTTTGGCACGGTTAGTATTTTTATATAGTCATTCTTCATTGTTGACTTGAAAGATAGTCTCTTTTTCAGTAAATGGCACACAGCCTATCAACCCTAACTCCCTCAAGTATAAATTACAACTCAGTTTTTTCTCAGTCAGAGGATCAGAAGACTACAATGTGGAAGGCACCAAACAGGTATTGCTGCTACTTTACTTGATTAGAGGTATTGTAAATAGAGCTCAGTTACTTGCTTAGATCTTCCCTCTAACACAGGGCTGTCAAGCTCGCAGGCCAGATACATCAAGTGCCAGCCATGCCTACTCCTGGTTTAGCGAAGGGGGGAAAAGTTCTGATACATCACATGACGATGTGAATTTGACACCCCGGCTTTAACAGAATAAAAACTCTGGATTCAAACTGATTTTTAATGAAATTAATTACTAGAAACTCATGGCCATTCTGAATCATAATCCACATTCTGATGAATATTCTTAATATTAAATTAATTAATCAATACATTATTGCATTGTAGAATTAATGAACATGACCATGGTTCTCTTGACTTTGACTTCTTATGATACAATATATACTTAGTCTCCAGATGACCACAGGTTGATCAGTAGATTATAGCTTTATGACCTTGTTTGCATTTTTTTTTCTTTCTCTCAGGGCAGCAAAATATCGTCCAGAAGTATCCTGCCTTTGGAAGTTGCTTGGAGATGCCTGTAATTGTGTATGTGTTATTTCACCATCCAAAGTGAATGTGAAAGTTTCAGGTTTCCTTTTTGGCCAGAACATAGAAAAATGTGTGCTCCAAAAAAGTGATCTGCTCAGTCTTGGTGGAAGGTAATGGACCTTATCCAAACCTACAAGTGTGAGTGTGTTTGAATGAGGGATTGCTTATTCTCCTCTGAACCTGTTCAGGCATTTCAATCAACAGGGGAGGCCCAATGAAGAGTTCCAGAAGTTTGGTTATCTGTCATATAGGAAAGGACTTTCCAGATTATGGAATGCTTTCCCTTGGGCGTTGCTTTTGCCTTCCTGTCTCTTAATATTTAGGAAGTATCAAAAGCGCATCTTATTAAGTGCAAGGGTCCTCAAACTTTTTAAACAGGGGGCCAATTCATGGTCCCTCAGACTGTTGAGGGGTGGACCTGTTGGGGGGGTGTAGCTAGGTGGTCATGTGACTGGGTGGAGGTGGCCAATTTAGCAGTCCATTAAATAATACACATAAATTAAACTTTAATTTGTTATGCTCCTGGGGGTGGAAAGCAGGTTAGGGAAAGGATGTGGCTGCCTTGGAGCGGGGGGGATGGTGTAAGGGACTTCTGTTTGTGTGTGTCTCTCTCTCCCTCCCTCCGTCTCTTTCTGGAGGCTGGGGAGGCCAAAAACAGTCCTGTTTTTGGTCTCGGCCTCGGCCTCCAGAAGGTAGGTGGGGGCCGGTGGGTAGGTGGGGCAATGTGGGTGGGGCAGCCTCGTGGTCCCGCATGGGCTGGATTAATGGCTTCAGCGGGCTGTACTTTGAGGACCCCTGATTAAGAAATTGTTAATTAACAATGAATTGTTTGTAGTAACATCATTAATTTTATTATGGTTTTTAAATTTCTTTTAATTGTTGTAAGCTCTTGGAGTGTGTAAGTAAGCAGAACGGTGAATTATAAATTTAATAAATAAATTTGTTTCACACTGAAGAATGGAGCAAAAATTGTTATGCCAAATTGTTAAAACTCTTAAGGGTTAAGAATGAATGTGACCAATAACTAGTATAGCTATAATCAGGGACATTGGAGAGAAAAAAATAATAATGGAATACGAGAAAGTTAAGTGGTACACATCTAGTTGGAAAAAGAAATACATGTTTAAACTGAATTGGTTACACTCTGATTTTATTAGAAATGAATGCATGATTTGAAATTCTTTAGTAGCAAAATGGCCCCTATTTCATTACACCAGTATTGCCACATGACTAAGATCTATTCAGATTTCTCAATGTCAACTTGTTTGCTTTGAGCAGTGTTGCTATGGGATGGAAAAGTTTTGTAACAATCCTTAAAAACACCCTTAAGTATATAACTCCACTTCCATCAGTTTTGCTAATACAAGTAATTCTGTTCATTGGATGATCCATGTTTCTGCAGATGTTATGGTCGAGGACTGAAACTGATGTCTTCACCAAATACATGGTGTGATCTTGGAATAAATTATTATAACCAAGTGCAGCATCTTACAGCCACAGACAGTAACCAAAATGAAATCAGTGAACTGTTAGAGAAATCCATACAGGTAATTTCTCCAATACAATATTAGGCCTGTTGTATTGTAGCATCTCCAAGCTATAAAGTACCATATTCCTTAGTATAGTATATAATAGTTAATACAGTGTTGAATTACAATACTGATGTCTCGGTCTCTTACAGTGCCTGAAAAAAGCAGTGCGATTAGACAGTAAAAACCATCTCTACTGGAATGCTCTTGGTGTGGTGGCCTCTTGCAAAGGTAGGTTTTAATGTAAACCTTTTTTTTTTCCTTTTTTCACAATTTAAAGTTTTACCTATCGTAGAGGGTGTTACAGATAAATCTGTATTTTTTTAGGTGTTGGAAACTATGCTCTTGCACAACATGCATTCATTAAATCTATTCAAGCTGATCAAATTGTAAGTACTCTTGATAGTTGCATCTATTTTAAAAGAGACTACAAGCATCCTAAATTCATCTTTTAAAAACCCTTTTCTTTTGTTTAGAACGTTGTTGCTTGGACCAATCTGGGAGTTTTGTATTTAACAAGTGGAAAAATAGAGGTAAGTGCATGTGTTTAGATAGATGCTTCTGAACATTCATGAAAACGATTACGTACAAGGAAGTGTGTGAGACATATAACCAGTAATGAAACAATGCAAAATGTTGCACTCTCAATAACTTATTGCAGCACTTAAATATTAATAACCTGTTTCCCTGAAAATAAGACATCTCCTGATAATAAGCCCAATCAGGCTTTTGAGCGCATGGCAATAAGGCCAAGCGCTTATTTCAGGGTTCAAAAAAATATAAGACACTTATTTTCGGGGAAACACGGTATATACAATTTGGGTGCTGACCAATATTTATTTACATTTTTAATCTATCTTTCCTGTACAGTCTCAAGGCAGCTTACCTGGAGAGTTATTGTTTCAAAATAATTTTGTGAGGTAGGTTAGGGTGAGAGAGAATGGCTGCCCATAAGAGAATGGTGACCCATGAGAATAAGGATAGACTTGAAACGATCTTCCTGGTGTACGATGCCTGCACTATAATTTATATATAAATTGTCGGTGACAAACAGAATCATTGAGCATGTCTTGCTACAATTAGATCTCTTGCATGATCTAATTTTTCTTAGAGATGCTTCAGGAATGGCTGAGAGGCTTCAGCAACAAAAACAAAAGAGATGTATGTAACATTATATTTATAAATGTAGAATAGAAGAACATATGGGTAGTTTCTTAACCTCTCTCTTAACTGGAATTTCTATCACTAAGCAAAGTTTTGATTGTTAGCAGAAACATCACGTGACTGCATTGCTTAGTGATGGCAGTTCTGGTAATCCTGGTTGCAGTTGTTAGGCGAGATCCTCACACTTATCCTGTCCTGCACAATCTTCTGGCTCCGTATCATTGTCATCTTCTCAGGAAGGCCTGGCAAATTCCCTTCATGAGGGTTCGTTTTCATGAATGAGGCTCCATCGCCCTGCCACACTTGCCTCTACTTCAACAACCCCCACCCCCCTATTTCCCCCATCTCTGCCTTTTTTGACCGCCTTGCCACTCTGCCACTACCTAACCTGCCACTACCTAACCTGCTGCCCCCCCCCCCAGCTGACATTTGCTTCCCTCTTTCTTTTGCTGCTCACCTGGGATCCAGGCTTTGGGCAAGAACATGGCCCAGGATGTGCATGGCAGGGTGGTGTAGGTTCATCTGCCAAAAGGGATCTTACCAAGTCCAGGCAGGGAGGAGGCAGTGACACAGAGCCAGCGGAGAAGGTAGTGAGGTGGTGCAGGTAGCAACTACCCCAGTGAAAGTGGCGGCTTTTGGCGTCTGCTAGTTATTGGTAACTAGTGCTGATCTGAAACTTGGCAATCCAGGTATGGAAGCCATGGATGTTTGGATGAAGCCTATGAGTAGGAAAACCATGCATATACAGTTTGGTTTAGTGGTTAAGGCAACAGGCTAGAAACAGAGAGACCGTGAATTCTTAGCCATGAAAACCAGCTGGGTGACTTTGGGCCAGACATTCACTTTCAGCCCAACCCACCTTTTAGGGTTGTTTTTGTAGGGAAAATAGGAGAAGGGAGGTGTGTTGAATATGTTCTCCACCTTGAGTTATTTGTAAAAAAATAAGAAAGGGGAGTACAAAATTATTAAATAAACCAATAAATGTACAGTACTTTCTGTAGTCATTTCATATTTAATCCTTTTCACCCCATTTAATAATTCTGTGTTGATTTTATGTAATTCTTCCAGCAAGCGCATGAAGCTTTCAAAATAGCCCAGTCTCTGGAACCCTCCCATCTAATCTGTTGGATTGGACAGGTAGAGTCTAATCTCTAACCTCTTTCAAATGTATATTTATGTAGCAACAGTATTAGGATTTAAACAGCACAAGTTTAATACCATTCCTATTAAGAATCAAATTGCTGGTATAGCAAGTTACTTAAAGTATATAAGCCTTGGTTTATCCCTACATTTGACCTTGGTGGGTGGTAATTAGGAAAAGAGAGGGAGAGAAACTGATGTATCTTTAAATTTAATATAGATAGAACATTTTTCATTCAAATTCAAGATAGTTTATTTTCTAGAAGTGGTTGATTTTTACATGCCGCTCCTTCAGCAATGACTACGTTTAGTGGTATTTTCAGTTTATGTTAACGCATTTAAGGCCTATGGTTATTTTTTCAGACACTCTGGAAACATTTATTAAGATTGGAGTTGTTATTCTGCAAATGTAAATGAAACTAGCTAGATTCAAATAACATTTTGCTGTACCTAATTTTTAATTTCTTGTTAATCAACTGGTAACGAATAAGCAGGCTAGAGGCGTGTATTGTCAAAGCAGATAGATTTGAGTTTTCAATTTTATCTTTTTCTCTTGGTAGGCCTTTGTTGCAGAAACTGTTGGCAGCTATGAAACAATGGATCTCTTCAGACACACCACTGAACTCAGCATGCATGTAAGCTGCTTTAATCAGACACATTATATGGCAGTTCTGAAGCAGAGCTGTAATTTCGATTCGGTCTCTCCCCTCAGTATATTTGCGATGTTAGTTAAATCAACCAGATGCCTAACTCCTGGGCATGTGCTTAAGTAACAATAAAGCTATTTCTTAATTGAGCAGTTGTTAATTCCAGTTCTTCTCCAACAGATGGAAGGTGCAAAAGGCTATGCCTACTGGGTGTGCTCAACCTTGCAAGATAAAACCAACAGAAATACTGAACTATATAAGTACAACATCCTTCAGATGAATGCTATTCCAACAGCACAAGTTGCTTTAACTAAATATACAGGTAACTTTTTTTAAAAAAAGATTTGTTTTAATCCCTCCTGTATTCTGTACAACTCAAGGTGGATGGTGAACATAGAGTACTCATCCCTTCCTTCTATTTTTCCACAACAGCAACCCTGTGAGGTGAGTTGGGCTGAGAGAAAGAGACATGGGCCCAAAGTCAACCAGGTCGCTTTCATATCTAAAGTAGGATTAGAACTCAAGTCTCCTGGCTTCTCGGCCAGCCCTTTAGCTACTTCACCAAACTGGCTCTCTCCATCCTACATTTAAAATACTAGAAGGTTTCAATTAGATTGGTCAAAGTGGAATCCAGTGATTGTTGTGAGGTTTGGAACAGAAAAGAAAAAGTATGTTTGGGGCAACTTCCAATGAATTTCAAATTCATTGCTGCTTCATATAGAATCAATTTATAATTTATCCCTGTCAGTTTAGTAGAACCTCAGTGAATCTCTCCATTATATACATTTATATACATTTATGTTCCAGAGACTAGAGAAGCAGAGAAGGACTGCTACATTTTTGGTGTGTCTTTAAATATCCCAGAGGCTTAGGCTGGCCACCATTGGAAACAAGGCAATGAACCAGCACAGATGCTCCTACATTGTATAGCCTAAACCTAGAAAAGTGATACATCTTTTCTTTTCTCTTTCTTTCCATTTTCTCCCTTACTCCTTTTACAAATAAGCTAAAAGTAAAACCCGGGCTCGGAGATACAACATAATCTTCCCCAGTCTGGTACCCTCCAGAGCTATTGGGAAGCCTATTAGTACTGACTATGTAATCTCCAAATATCCTGTGATAGTAACTGTTCTATGGCATAGGATAATGTGTAAAGTAAGATTTAAATGTGCACTCTTGAAGTTAGTTGTATCTGAGATACCCACCTATCATTTGTACATTAAACCACAGATGATGAAATAAGTATAGTTTAGCAGAAATATTTCCTTTTCTGTTCTGTAAATGGTTCTAGTAGCATGTTTTGGGAATCTAAATTTCAGATTGTTTTTGTACACTCCCCTATTTTCTTTTTTTATTTTGCACTTTTCCCTCCAGAAAGAATCCAGAATGATGCATGTGCTTTCACAATGCTTGGTTATTTGAATGAATATCTTCAGCTGAAAAAACAGGCAGCGGATACATATCAAAGGTAACCTTCTTAAATACACATTTTGAAGTATCAGTGGCAGCTTCAGTTCAATGTTTTCTCCAGTGAATACAACATAAAGTATATGCCAGAAATATTCATTGGTCTGACGCAGTAGCAATGTAATGCCATATATCACTGAAAGATGTTTAGATGTTAGAAAATTCAGTTAAAGAATTGAAAGGCAACATAGATCATGTTCAGTTGCTTCTGTTTGGCAAAAATAATATTGTTAAGTTTAAATGTTTTTTCCCTGTTGTATTAAATTCTGTCTTGAAAGTTAAAAAAGCAATAAAAGTAGAAAAAGATTAAAATAACTACACTTGTTAGCTAAACTTCCTCATGTACCTTCTACTGTCCCAAGCATAAGTTTTTAAACACTTCACAAAATGGCTCACATGTTTTTGTTAAGTCTTACAGAATGATTTTGTAAGGAAAGGAAAGGAAAGTAATAAATAAGTTTTAAAAATGTACAAAGAAATAGAAAAAAGAAAGGAAAAAATTATAGAGAAGCAGCTTCTGATCTTCTCACAGCAGTTTCAAATGCATTTATATTTTATCCTCTCTAAGGATTCCACAGAATTTCCTTCTTTTGTAGTCTACTCTTTCTAATTATCAAACCCATAAATCACAAGTTCATTTTTTTTAATTTTCAGCAAAAATGTCCATTAGGAGTTTCCAATCACTATAAATGTATTTATTGTCTTTTGCTATTCAAACAAATCAATTTTGCCATATTGCTAATTTCTGTCCTCTGCACCAGCCATTTGTCCGTCATGGGTATTTCAGAGTCTTCCCATTTTTGTGCATATAATCATCTAGCAGCAGTTACATATATAAGCGATCTTCCATAACTCTTTTCTAATTATCTACCCATTAGTCCCAACAAGAATAATTCTGATTTCAATTGGCTATTAATTTTACAATGTAAAATGCAGTTTACAATGTAAGCAACATATATTCTATCTATTCTGTGTTCTATATTCTTAGCCTGTTTTATCATGCTCTTTTACTTGTTATTTTTCCATTTCAAATTTCAACAAAAGTTTATATATGTTGGCAATTACATGCTCATCATTTGTACATATAGAAAGTCTACTTATAAACAGATCATGTTCTGAGAGACTGTAAATCTGTTTTGTTTGCAAATCCAACAAGCCTAAAGACAGTTCTTACCTTACATAAGTGGCAATAAAGGAAGTCAGGAGAAGGTATGAAAGGGTTAGTTTTCGATGCACTACATAAGTGTGCAGAATACTAGAAACTAACCCTTTTTAATCTTATCTCAGCTTCTGGGATCTTCTAGGTTGGAGTTTGTTTGTACATTAGTATAGCATCGATTTAGGTACTCAACACATTTTGACATGAATATTTTGTCTTGGTACTCATCGTTCATTTGGTACTCAATGCGCAAGCTAGAACTTGTCAATGTCTGCTGCTTTGTGATTCAATACATTATTCCTTATAGAAAAAATTGTTTGATACTCATTGTTTTTGGTACTCATTGCGCCTCTTGGAATCAATTAACAATGAGTACCAAGGTACCAGTTTATTGGCGAAAGTTGCAACTTGAAAGTTTGTGATATATGTTCAGATTCTTTCTTCTGCTGTTCAATTCCAAATTTTTGTTATCTATCTTAAATCTTTCTCTTAACTATGCATATGGAAACAATTCAAAACTAAATCCCTCTGCAGTCAATTGATCTCTTAATTTTGTTTTATATTCTCCATGCTCTTGTTATAACAACTCTCAATAAGCTAACCAGCTTTCTTTGCCTGCTTTTCTTTTCAATAAAATGTATCTTGTACCAAGACACATAAAGGCATTTTTAATACAATCTGGGATTACATTTATTCCATATTCTTAATATGGCACTTCTAATATAATAATTTTTAAAAGCTACATTAGCTTTAATAATAGAAAGTCATGTCATCCAAACCTTAGGTTATACTTTTCTAGTTCTGAAATTTTATTTCTTTTTGCTAATCCTTTTGGTGAGAGATATATACCTAAAATTTAACAAATGCTATGATAAAGATAAAGTTCTAGATACAAAATCAGAAGTGTCTTTCTGTAATCAAAATATAGAACTTTTAATTTCTCAAGCATTTCATAAGAAAGCTACTGACACTGAAATATTTGGAAGTCTTATTTATGATCCTTTTTTCAGGTCAGTTCTATTGCTGACAAATTCTGAAGACAGAGAAAGATACAATATAGTGATGAGAAATTATGGAAGATCACTCTGGTAAGTTGCAAACTAAGTATATTATTATTCCTATCAAATTAAGACTCTCAGTTCTAGAAAGTATATAGTAAATAAAAACCATGTCTCTTAAAGTAGGGGTCCCCAACCCCAGTCTGTGATTGGCACTGGTTCATGGCATGCCAGAAATGGGACTGCACAAACAAGCAAAGCCCCATCCGTGGGATGCAGGCAGCACATGAAACCATGCCCCCTCCAGTCCGTGGAAAAACCCCTTCTACGGTTGGGGACCAATGTCTTAAAGAACTGTGGAAATCAATTTAGGATCTTCTAGTTATTCTTTTGCAAATCCAGAGCCTGCTGAAATCATGTCACAAAAAATTGGCAGCAAATAATTTTATTTTATTTTATTTTTTTGGTGTAAATATGAAGTAAAAAAGAAACCCTTCATTTTATTAAAACTGAAAGAAAAAGAGGATCAAACTAGAAAAATAATATTTAAAATTATACCTACTCACTGGTTAATGATAATAGCACTTATGCTATATCCCTTGTAAATGTTGATGGCTCAAAGCACAAATAACTTACTGTTAGCTCTTAGATAATCAGTTCCTGATTATGTAATGTATGTTATGGAGAAACAGTTAACATTCAAACACATTGAGATGTAAGGTTAAACTAAGTCTTACATTTTATCTTCGGATATGTTTATAGCCAAACAGTTCAATTCTGAATCTAAGTTTTATACCATTCACCACATTATCACACAAATTTTCACCATTCATGCTTGAGATTTATAGATCTAAAGTAATACCATTGCAAAATTGTTAAATTATCAAGCACTATTCACTAGAGGAATATTTCATCCCCAAATTTTGATTTTTTTTTAGTTGAATTTATATGTGAGATTTATTTTTTTCTAATTGGACTAAATCCTTTTCTTTTTTTTTAAAGTGCTCTTGGCCAGTGTGATGATGCCATCAAGGCTTATTTGGCAACTCATCTAATAGAATTTGATGATATTGTAGGAATTGCTCTGTCTTACTTCAAGAAAGGAAATTTCCAAGAAAGTCAGAAAGGTAAGTGTTTCCATTGTACAGTATCTCCTCTAAAGAATCTGTGTGAAAAATCAGTGTGTGAAAAAAGTATTTTGTCATCACAACAGTGGTGGGTTTCAAAAATTTTTTACTACCGGTTCTGTGGGTGTGGTTTGGTGGGCGTGGCATAGCTTGGTGGGTGTGGCTTGGTGGGCATGGCAGGGGAAGGATACTGTAAAATCTCCATTCTCTCCCCAATCCAGGGGAAAGTTACTGCAAAATCCCCATTTCCCCCCAAATCAGCTGGGACTTGGGAGGCAGAGAATAGAAGGGGGCATGGCCAGTCAGAATTTTTACTACCGGTTCTCCGAACTACTCAAAATTTCCGCTACCAGTTCTCCAGAACTGATCAGAACCTGCTGAAACCCACCTCTGCATCACAAGTATAAATACTTTATAAAGGATTAAGATCACAAGCATTTAATCCCCAGAAAGAATAATCATAGATTGATTTCATCAAATCTTCCTCCAAAGTGCAGCTTAGTCAGAAAATATTAACAATGTGAGTTACCTCTGAAATTTTGCCCAAATTAACTTTGTTTTCTAGACCTAAGCTGCAGTTTGGTTCCATGCTTGTTTATTGTGCTAACATAGATTGTTGAACTGGGGTCTATCAACTCTAAAAGGGCTTAATTTCTATCAGTGGCGATTCTTAACCTACCTGTTTCAAAATCAGAAACAATAATACAGGTAGCCTTTGATTTACAGCCATTCTTTCAGTGACTGTTCTTAATTACAGTGGTACTAAAAATGGACTTACAACCCTTGCTTAAAGTTACAGCCATTGCAGAATCCTGCTGTTACATAATCAAAATTAGTAGCTTGCCCCCACTTGCGTACACAGGAGTGCTGACTGTGTGTGTGTGTATGTGTATGTGTCATCCCCTCCTCCTGGGCAAGTATTTGATTAAGGTAGCTGCTTGCCATTGTTTTGAATTTCTCATTTTTATTCCTAGCTTATGAAAAAGCACTTGCCATTGCAGAGTCTGAGCAAGATAAAGCATATATATTAACAGCCCTTGCAATAATAGAATACAAACAAAATCGAGTGGATGCTGCAAAGACTGTCTTATTTAAATGGTAAGGAGTAAGTACAGCCTTATTCCTCTAAACCTATTAAAGTACTTTAAAACCATCCTAATCCCTTTTAATAAGCTTACTGTAGAGAACTGTAGGCAAAATGGGATCCTTGCTGACTTGAAGAAATCCCAGGTCTGCAGAAGCGTCTTTCAAAAACAGAAAGACAAAACAGGAAATGTCTCCCCTCAGGAATTGCACAGTACAGTCACAAAATGTACATTTATAGCTTGGCAGGAATTGAATGCACCTGGGGGCGGGGGGGGGGGGGCGGGGAAGTTTGGCAAGTTTTGAAGAAGAAAATTTCTTTTACAAGGATTGCAATTACATTCCTGTTTCATGTGTTCTATTTAATAGCAGACTCACTGCTGGGTGAGTACCGAAAAACGTGAGCACACTCAGAATAAGATGCAGAGTTGGAAAATAATTCTCAGTCATGAAGAGGTACAGACATTTGTGAGTTTAGATAGGAAGGAAATCCCAAATTGGCCTGACATGGAGTATTTTAGCTTTCACATTCACAGAAAAGGTTGGGGGGAGGATAGGGTCAAAATACTCTCTGACTGACTTGAGTATAGCTGAGAATGAAATATGCATGAGTTGGTTACAGCACCTGCCTTTTCTTCCATAACTCCAGTGACGCACCAGCACTGTCAGATTTCTTTTCAAGGCTGATGGGAGCATGAATAAAATCAAGCTTTGGGCTGAGATTTATTGCACCAATTTGTTCCCTTTTTCATGAGGTTAATTTAGATATATGATACTATTGCCTTTAAAAAAAAAAAGAAAAACAATCTGGCATGTATTTGCGTTATAAATCATGAGAAGAATTCATTCATTATCTCACTTTTCAATGAATGGTGATATTCCTTAATACAACAGTAGATTGGAAAGGCATTTCTCAACTATTGCCAAATTACAAACTACCTGTTAATATGACTTTACTGCCTCCAATTTTTATTAGTCAGACATTTATTAAACTTTTTTCCCCCTTTGGGATGTTTTATAGCTTTTATAGTCAGGTATGTCAGATAGTGGTTTCTGAAAGAAACTGTTCCGTGGAAGAGAGTTCCCAGGGGAAATTATTTGACTATATATAAGAAGAACCTAAATTTGAATATTACTATTGTTAGTCCTGGATCATAAATGTCACTGGTGTAAACAGATTCATAGAATAGTAATTGCCATACTCAGCAAAATAAGTCTGTACTCAGCATTGTTTCTTAGGACTAAAAATTCATCTAAATAGGAAAACCTGTTCTTATTGAGTCAGACCATTGATCAGAGAACTTCAGAAGGATCTTTGCCACCGGGTAGCCAATCTTTAAAGTCTGCTGAGTGTGGAGATGGGGACTGATTAAGCCCAAATGTAGGATCTTCTAAATCCCCCCACCCCAAAGCATTTGGCAATGCTTCATAAACATAAAGGTTTTCAGCTATAAGCTAGCATTTTGAATTATAAATATTGTGCCGAGTAAGCAACAGACTCTTCATATTATACTTTAAGGCGATGCTCCTTGGAGTAATAAATTTTCTGTGTTGCATTTACAGTTCTATATTACAGGAGCCTAATATGGAAAGCCTGCAGGCCTTGTGCAGTTTAGGGCTGATCAAGCAGGATGCAACACTTGCAACCGCAGCACTTAAAGAACTGTTAAAGCACACAGGGAAAAAAGACGATGTTTATAAGAGGTGCCTTCTTGCAACTGCTGTCTATGCATTACAAGGCAGACATCTGGCTGTTCAAAGACAAGTTTCTAAAGCTGTCCACAGGTATGTGAAATATAAAGCAAGCGACGTTACTTCTGCCTGTCACCCATTCCACCGAAGGAAGGTGCTACGTTGAAATCCTCACGAGTTTTACTTGCAAAAGCTGTCCTGTGGGTTTCACACATTGAACTGTGGTAATGTAGAGGTTTGCAGTTTGAGATATCTTCAGAATAAAAGCAGAAGTAATTAGAAGTAAAAATCCTATCAGCTAATATGAAGTATTTTTCACACTAATTCTATTATTTAGGAGAAACTATGAACATTCTCAATTTAGGTAAGGTAAGTCTGTTGACTTAAAATAGAAGTCAGGATGTTTGAACAAGACACTGCCTGCTGATATTCTCTGTTAAATGATTTATGTTAAATTTAATAACATTTGCAGGTACTTCTTAGGTTATGATGGCAACTGGAACTGGAATTTCCATCACTAAGCAATGTGGTTGTAAAGCATGAAGATCATGTAACTGCATCACTTAGCAATGGCAGTCCCGATTGCTATCGTAACTCCACTAAGTAAGGAACTCATGTGACAGCAAAGCAGCAAGAGGTGGAAGTATCAGGCAAGCAGGTTGGTGGGTGAAAGCTACAGGCGGGTATAGCAGGTGGGCACTATGGATTGTGGGTGGGTACTACAAAGTGTGGATAAGCAAGCAAGTATTGTGAGTAGGTGGGGATGTTGCGGGTGGGCACTACAGAGTGCTAGTGGGTGGGTGTGGCAGTGATTATGACCTCTTGCCAGCTTCCCCATTGACTTGAAAGCTGGTAGGGAAGGTTGCAGCAAATGGTGACCATGAGATCTTGGGATGCTGCAACTGTTCTAATTGTAAGCCAGTTTCCCATCACCTGAATCACAAACATGAAATAGTGACAATGCTTCAGTGGCTGCAATTTTTGTGAGTCCTTTCATCCAGTGCCATCATAACTTTGCATGGTCGCTGAATAAGTGGGTATAACCTGAGAACCGCATGTAAATGAATTTAGAAGCAACTGATTTGTCATATAAATTATATTGAATTAAATTACTGATAATATTGGTACAAAACCTATATTGGGTTTCAGAATTGGGAGGCTCACCAGTATCTCACAGGTTTTTATAGCCAAACTAAACACCCAACTGGACATAGATTTTATGGCCTCATTGTGCTTCATTGATGGTAAGATATGAATGACTATCCAATTTTCAGATTAACAAAGGTTATTTGCTCCACATTATTTTAACAAAATCTAGAATCTAGTTCAAACTGAACCATGGAGAGTTTAAAAATGCACTTCATCTAGCAATATTACTTTGAAATTTAAATCTATTTAACATGTTTGTTGTTTTTTCAGTTGGTTCTAATTAATATATATTTTTACAAATTTCTTCAAAGATACTACTTTACCATATTGAAAGGACTATAAACATAAGTTGGAAGCTTCTGTATTAGAAACAGTTATACAGAAAGTATGTTTCATAATTTCAGTCTATGTTGATAGATTCTACTATATAGAGAATTGTGATTTTAACTCTGCCATGGTCTCTTACCTAAGCCACCCAGATAATCCTGCCCTGTGGTCCCTGCTGTCAAGACTGGTCCCTCGGTATGTGCCACAAAATGCCAAGGTAAATATGCATAGAGAGTGCAGTACACACATGCTGAATTACAGATTTATTAAATGAGTACATGGCACTAAAAGGAGTTTTCAAAATTAGCATCAACATTATAGTTCAGTCATTTTGATAAGCAAATATCTTCAACATATTCTACTTGCCAATTGTCATATTGGGTTTTTTTTTTATTATAAGTTTTTTATTTTTAAATATGCTAGTATCTGGCACTGCTTTTACGCTCTCAAAATTTCACTTTGGCTGAAATGCATGTATGCTGATCCATGGAACTCTTCAGTAAACAGCAGATGTGCTGGTGGAAAAGGTAATTTATAGTAGACTATAATAGGGAATAATTGTTATTTTGAAAAACACATTCTCTTCTATTTGTGGTGGCAGTTACAATCCTCTACAAGCAGGGGTGAAATTCTACTGGTTCACACCGCTTTAGGCGAACTGGTAGTAATAAAGCCTACCGGTTTGGGAGAACCAGTAGTAAAAAAAATACCGAACCGCTATTTCCCACAAAATACAGGAAAAGAAAGCAGGAAATCCTGCTTTCTAGCGAATCTAAATCATGCAGCACAGCTGTTCCTCCCCCCTCACTGTTCTACTTACCTTCAAATGGCTGCTTTTTCTGCACAGAGCATGCGTTTGGTGCGCATGCACATGCAGTGTGCATTTGGTGCATACTGTGCATGCACACATGCATCGCGCATAGTGAACTGGTGGCAACCAGTGGAGGATTTCACTACTGTCTAACAAGTATTGCTTTCTGGCATAATGTAGTTTTGAATTTTTCCTGATATGTACAGTGTGTTCATTTTGTAGTTCCTGCAAAATTTATTTTTTTTTGTCACCATTTTCTAAAGGGATACGGTTATATAATGAGCTATTCTCACTAGACAAATAGATGTTAATTCAACTGTTCAGTAACATTTTTTTCTAATGTACTTTCCGCACCAATACTTAGGCCTCTTTCAAACACAAACCAGTTCACCCTCCACTCCACCCCACACCATCAGGAACAGGTGTCCTTACTTTTCCTTCCTTGAAAAAAAAAAACACTGTTTTTTTCCAATGGCTAATGGCAAGCACCAAAATGGGCAAGTGCTGTTGGCTAACAGGCAAGCACCAAAAATTGGCACCTATCTGCTGCTATTTCTTGAACTTCATTACTAGTTTTGCTTTTTGTAGTGAAGAAAATGTAAACGACTTCCTCCCATGAGCTACTGCACAAAGCCATTCAGCAGAGGAAAACAGGTGATTCCAGTAATGGGAAAATTTTCAACTAGTTGTAAGTCACCTGTTACAAAACTATGGATAATGTTGACTTCATCACCTATGAAATCACCGAGGATACAAAATCCACCCATAGAGTCATGGGGATCATCAGGTGGGATGCAGTTTTGCCTCTTAAAAGATCTTAGTTCTCCCTCAGTCCCACTGCTTTCATTTCAGATTTATCTCATGTTAGCAAACATATACAAAGAAAAAGATAAAAGATGACTTCATTTTGTTAGGATATTTAAATCTGTATATTTGACCATTTTTGCCAAATGCAGCAGAATTATTCTGATGTACTGTTAAGTCAGTTTTGTAATATTCTGAAATGTCATTCTTAATCAAAGTTTGTTCTTACAGGGTGGAGCTGTGGCAGGAAATATTGCTTGTATTCTTGATCTAAATCATGGGAAGGTTAGTGATTTTGATATTGAAAATATGATTACCTTGGAGCAATACTTTCTATTTAAGAAAGTCAAAATATGCATTTGCTCTGTATTTTTTGGTTCAGAAAGCCTTGCTGAATACTGCTGTTAATCAACTGGCCACAGGATGTCACAAAGCTGAAAACAAAAAGAATATTCTAAAAGCAGTTCATCTTTCCCCAGGTGATACATTTAAATCTAGTGATACTAATTCTTACTCTTAAATTTTACCCTGATCCAGGGTCTTTTCCAAAATATATTTTAACAAGTGATTAATAGATTCAAGACAAAAAGAATAAGTTACATACTAATTTATTTCTTTATTGATTATATTCATATTTTCTCTAGCAGCTCATGACAGCAGATGTGGTTTATGTTTTCCAGTTTTATTCTCACAATAATCCTGTGCAGCATGAGATAATGACTGCCAGAAGTCTCCTAATGCACTTTGTGACTGAATGGAATCATATGGCTAGATTTTTCCAGTCCTAGTTCAACACCCTAAATACTGAGGACCTAAGCAATAATAAGCATCTAAGAACCAAGTTTTTTTATGTGACTCAGGCCTTCATGGTGTAGTGATTTGTTCGTTTTATACTCTAGGTTTTATGTTTTGTGTACATCCTCTTGTTTTTCAATAGTTTGGTGGTCTAATTTGAAAATGACATCTTCCTTGTGTTTGTATCTTTTCAGATGATCCTACAGCTTGGGCTGTACTCTTGGCTGCTTGCCATGCTGAAAACACAGTTGTTCATCTGCATAATAAGCAATCCAAGCAGACACATCTGGAAAAAATGATTGTCACTGCAATCTCAGCTAAGAGTAAGGCTGCTCTTTTGTTCTTAACAACAACTGTTCTCATTGCTGTTTTTAACTGAAATAAATCATTAATGAAAATATTGGTACACTGGGCTGCAGCAAAGTCTATGCAGTGTAGATAGAAAAACATGTTCTTTAAGGATGATGATAGAAGACACTAGAGACTATAGATGTGTAAGTCTCTTTAAACAATCATTGCAAACACTGTGGGAAAAGAAGCTGTATAATTTGGTTGACATACTAGAGAAGGTCTGGCAGTAGAATGTCAGAAAGTTGACATCCATGCATTGATTAGTAACGGACCTGTCTAGTCTCAGGTTTTTACTAGAAAGGAAGACTATCTGATTTAGGGCCTTCTAGCTCTCACATAAGGTGGGTGCCAGGTCACAATTACAATGCTTCAGCATCTTGCAGCTCCCTGATAGCCATTTGTTCCCAACTTTCTACAAGCCAAGTGAATGGAGAAGCTGGCAGAAGTTTATAAATAGCAATCACATGATTTTGCACTTGACAGTGTCATGGGATTAATTTAATGATAGCAACCAGAAGTGCTGGAATTTACATCACTAAGTGGTGTCACATTTTATGACTGCATTGCTTAACAACAGAAGTTCTAGTCTCAATTGTCACTGCTAACCAAAACCTGTACTTTCCTTTATTCAAAAGTCTTTTGCAAATACAAAACTCCTATAACAAATGGCATTCTAACTAGACCCTTTCTATAGGTCACAAAAACATTTATTTTACAGTGAAAGAAACTACTTAGTTACATAGTGAAAATATAAGAGCTTAATTCATCTACTGGTGATCCATCTTTCCTGATGATCAAGTATGTCAGTAGCAGTGGTGGGTTGCTCCTGGTTCTGCCCGGTTCTTGTGAACTGGTAGTAAAAGCGGCGGGAGGCTCTGCCCACCTGCCCAGATGTCATAATGGACGATCTGTGCATAGAAAGCTTATAGAAATTGTGCAAAACCTAGAGACTGTAGATGTGTAAGTCTCTTTAAACAATCATTGCAAACACTGTGGGAAAAGAAGCTGTATAATTTGGTTGACTCGTGCAGAAGCGCGCTCACACACTCTCCCGTTGCGAACTCATAGTAAAGGTAAGTAGAACCCACCCCTGGTCAGTAGTTCATGTAACAAAGTACATGCCTACATCCTATCAATTACTTTGGGAAATAGAAAGTTTACTCTTACAAATTAGAAAATTTACTCCCTTATACGACTATCATAAAGGCAGAATTTGTTTAATTTCTTCCCATTGTTGATTGTAGCAGAAAAATACTTGAATCCAAACGTAAAAAAGTTCCTGGAGAGTTGGAACCTAAGGAGTAGAAGGTAGTGTAAAATAGGGGACCTCAACTATTAACATTCCAAAGCCAAAATCTCTCACCATGCTAAATGCGCCACCAGCCTTGGTGGCGCAGCAGACTAAAGTGCTGTTAACTAGCACCAGTTGCCTGCAATTACTGCAAGTTCAAATCTCACCAGGCTCAAGGTTGACTCGGCCTTCCATCCTTTCGAGGTAGGTAAAATGAGGACCCGGATTGTGGGGGCAATAAGCTGACTTTGTATAAAAAAGAACACCGCTTTGTGTGGGGGGGAGCACGAAAGCCCTACTAAGCAGGTTTATACAAAAGTATGAAGGCTATTGCTTAACGCATTGTAAGCTGCCCTGAGTCTCCGGAGAAGGGCGGCATATAAATCGAACCAATAAATAAATGAATGAATGAATGAATGAATGAATGTTTTACAATTTGAAACATAGTTATATATTTTTAAAATGTGCATTTCTTTAATGTAAAAACAATTATTCGTACTGTTATCAGAATAGCATACTTTTTGTTATAAAGAATTGGGATTAATACATGGGATATTATGAAATAATGAACTTCGTATGCTTTGTAGCTAAAGCCAAAGAACTTCCAGCTTCCAGAGCTCAGGAAATCGAAGAATGGTCTCTTTTCCAAGCTATTACTGGCTTAAATGAGGCAGGTAGAACTTCAGAAGCTGAGGCTCTCTGTGAAAAGGTATGATTAATGTTAAAATGACTTATGCTACAATTATTCAAATATAGGTAAAATTACTCAAAAAACCTGATCCAGAGGGTTAAAAATTATTTCAGATATTGTCCATATCAGAATATCTCAGTGAAACCATATGAAAAGCGATGGTGAATAGGCAGCAGTGACAGTACTGGTTTTGCTTACAGCAGAAAGGCTGAGATTCGCTTTAAATTTGTGTGTAAATATTAAAAATATTTTGCCATTAGTTTACTAGTCTTCTGCATTCTTGCCTCTTCTCACTAGCTCATTAGGTTCCTTTGGGGATTACTGTAAATTAAAAAGAAGCAGATGACAAGTTTAATAAGGTGCAGTTGCTTCTAATGATATTTATAATATGTCCAATAAGCTATTTCAAGTTCTTTTGGTGGATTACAAGTAGTTCAAAGCATGAACACAGTTTTAAAAATACTTGAACAAAACTGACAGCATAAATAAATGCACCAAAAATAATTGAAAAAGTATGATTTTATAAATCATATGTATAGAATCAATGGTTTCTTATCTTTCCTCTTTTTGCTCACTGATAACTGAAATACTTGACTTATTGAAATTGGGTTGCTAGAATAACAGCTCTGCTTTTTTGTGAAGTGGTTTTAATTATTTTATATGGAACTAAAAGAGTTTTTTGCCTCTAGGGATTAAAATTTTTTCCTGAGCAGCCAATGTGGTACCTGCTGTTAAGACAAGTTCAATGCAAACCACTTTTGCAGTCTCACAAAGAGCTTCCTGATGCCATTTTGGAAGAGCTCCGAAAGGCAGTTCTCTCCAACTCCACATTGATTACAGCTTGGCATGTAAGTTTGTCTACATTTATCCATGATTGGGTTCTCTTTATTATATTTCACAATATAGGGACTTCTTCATCTAGTACTGTGAATAAGTAGTCTTTCTGCCTTCTGAAAGCCTGCTGAAAATTGGAAGGTAATATATTGTGTGAACAGCCTGGACTTTAGAGATCCCATCTCAGACCATGCTGTCAGTTTGGTTGAACATCCTTACATTTGAATCCAACCCAATGTGGCCAGATTAGGAATTGGAAGCTCATAGACAAGCATGTTTTCAACATAGATCTTTTCAGCAGGCATGTCTACCCATACGTGGGAATGTATTTCTATGGATATTGCAGTCAAGTATTATAATCAAAAGCTGCTGGTCTGTGCATTTTGTCAGTGTAGCAAATTTTAAAATCAGACTGCTTAGTTGCCCTGTTGCTTTTAGCATCAAGACCCTAGAGTCAATAGAGGTTGATATAAAGACTGTTAATTCTTAATCTTGCATCAGCACAGTGGAAGTTGGTGGCTTCTCCAGATGATTTTTAGAATCCAAGTAGTCTTTGCATAGTTGTCTTTAATGCCATTCTTCTACACTTAAATGTACTTGATGTTTTGCCCAGAAAATAGGGCTCTTTCATTACTGGAAGCAAAAAATGTTTTGACATCATGTCCAAGAAATAAAAGAACAAAGAATAAGCTAGGCAATGAATTATTGTCTCAGTATTTCTGGATGATACAAATTTTGGAAAATAAATTAGTGTTTATTTTCTATTTTTTTAAAAAAGAATTATATTGAGCAGATAAAACCAACAGAGAAATCTAATGTAAGAATATATATATACATACATATACATATACATATACATATACATACACACACACACACACACACATATATATGTGTGTGTGTGTGTGTGTGTGTGTAGATCTTTGGTTATTCAGGTTTTCTGCTGCGTAAAATTGGAGGTTGGCAACATTTCGATGAAGTCTCATTCGTCATCTTCAGGCTGGTGTCTTCGGCTTCGTGCTTCTAGGAGCAATGTGTGTGATGTTCTGATTGGATGTGTGTGTGTGTGTGTGTGTATATATATGTATAGAAGAACACAACTCAGTCAGAAAAGAGGAACCAGCTTCTTCCCTGGTCCAACACCTTAAAGCCACAGGACATGATATTGACTTTAAAAAGACCAGAACTATCGCCAAAACTGAACACTTTAACAACAGAATAATCAGAGAAGCCATCGAGATAGAAAAACGCCCACACAGCATGAACAAACGAGACGATACCTCCCGCCTACCAGCCATTTGGAAACCCGCCCTTATTGACAAACAAGTCCCTAACACGATGAATGACACCAGACCCACACTCACAAGAGCCACACAGGATGTCACCACCACACATCCACGCAGAAAGCAGACTCAAACCCACACTGATAATGAGCCACGACCAAGGACCAGAAGCCAGACCGCAGCTGCATCATTAGCCACTTTAAACCCCTCCAATCCATACATGAAGCAGACTGACACCCACCATGAAGAGCTCGCACGGCCACAAACATGAAGCCAAACAACAACAACGCAGCTCACCAGCTCAAATCCCCCTGCAACTCAGACTAAGCTGAGCACAACCAAGCCCCCACCCAAACAGAACACACCCCCAGCCAATCAGAGCACAACCAACCCCCCATCCAATCAGAGCACAGCCAAGCCCCTAACCAATCAGAACACACCTCCACCCAATCAGAACACAGCCAAGTTCCCACCCAATCAGCTCGCACTCCCACTAGCAGTTAAAAGGAAGAGACAGCTGCGATCTCACATTGCTCCTGGAAGCACGAAGCCGAGAACACCAGCCTGAAGATGACGAATGAGACTTCGTCGAAACGTCGCCAAGACACTTCCAATTTTACGTGGGAGAAGACCCGAATAACCAAAGACCTATATAAGAAAAACACAAAGTGTGGAAAAAAGGAAATAAAAAATATTTCCAAAAGAGAAAGTAGGAAAAAGGAAGTTCATCCTTCAAAGCCAGCAAACATAGTCAACATTGACAATATATCGGTATGTCTTAAATTACAAGATAATCTTCATTCCATACCTCAGTCTATTTTCTAGAAACACATCTTCAAATTTTGAACTCCCTTATTGATCAACAAAGGCTCAGTAAAATTAACAAAAATACCCAATGACATAAGTATATAATTCCTCTTTCCATTTAGTCTAACTCCCCTTTGTAACTCTCTTAACAATTAAACATCTCAAAATAATGACAATAGTCCCTAGTTGTGGGGGAGGAACTTGTGATGCTCTGATGAGGTGGAGAGATGTGCTGACAGTAGTGTATTCTACCAGAAGGGTTACCTATGCCAGACATGTCTTTGAGGAAGAGCCAGACTAAGTGCATCCATCATCCCAGTTAATATGCTGAGAAAACAGAAAAAAAAATTCTATACCAGATCAATTATTTCTCAGGTCAACAAAGACTGCATTAGATACTAGACTTCCTGGGTACCTGTCAATAAGTGAACAATGGGACTGTGCAGCTGTGGCTGGGGAACCATGGCCTAGCCCTGTTGGGTTACTGGAAGAACAATAACCAAAGAGAAGATAAAAGTAAACTGTATTCGAAACTTGCACCATTGTGGCCTGCTAATTATTAATCAGAACCAGCTAAGTGGGAATATTTAAAATGAATGTTTGAACATTGGAAAATTATTTATCCAGACTCAAATCAAAACTGTATTGTGGAAACACTATCAAAGTCATCAATACCTAACCATATATGTACAATACATTGCTTGAATTATTAACTAGGCACAAGTGGAATTGGACACTTTGGACAAAAAACAAGAAAACTAATGACTATGCTCTATGCATTACATTCCCACCATGGAAGTGTCTTTGGACAATGCTGGCTCCCTTGGCTAGGAAATGGAGATGAGCACTACCCCCCAGAGTCGGGCATGACTGAACAGGGGAAACATTTACCTTTTTCTTTTAATCTACTTGGCAGAAATGGAGGCAGAGGGTCACTTCAAGTCAAACTATTGAAGAAGAAAAGGATGCATTGGCTGATTACATAACAGGCAATTACACAAAAATTAATAAAAGTTAAAAATTGGAACTTACTGAATGTGCAAGAAACAGATTTGAATATAGAAATAATGTTGGAAGAACAGAGTGTTGGCAAGGAAAAAGCATTACATGGTCAATTTCTACAAACTATTGAGGAGAAAGTGGAACTGGAACAGTAACGAAAGAAACTGAAGGCTTGATTTTGGCTGCTCAAGAGCAAGCTAATCAAACTAATGCAACCAAGGCCAGAATTGAAAAATTTTCAAATGATTCAAAGTGCACATTGTGCAAAGAAACAACCCCCCCCCCAAAAAAAAAAAGCAGAAGAAGAAAAATAGCTGTGTCTTGGTGTTCTTGCCACTAAGACGTAATCCTTGGTAAGGGCTCTTTACTCTTCATTTTTCCACACCTGCTTCATCTCCCAAAACTCAACAGAAAACCAGAACACACTCTGGAATTTGTGTGCAGAAAGAGATCATGATCATGAGATCTGATCTAGGGAGATCACCAACTATTTTTTCAAGTGGCAACTAAGGCTTCACTTGAAGTATGCATAAAGTAGAAAAGCTTCCCCAAATATCCTTTGAAATTCTGTAACTCCATCAGGTCCCAGAGATTGACCAATCAAGAGAATTCTAAGTCCATGTTATGGTACTAGGAACAGAACTTCAGAGTATTCAAAAAGTTATCCATTTATTACAAGGAATAACGAGTATTCTTACCCAACTCTAGATCGTATTTCCACTACCCCAAGTTCAAAACTAAATCCAATGTAATCCTCCTCCTGCCTCAGGAAACAGAGCAGGCAGAGAAAGTGCTGAACATCTTTTATAAAATAATTATTTGTGGCACTACATGACAAGAAGGGAATCATGTTTTAAAATAGAGGTCTGTAGCAAATTGTTATAAGACAACCACATAGCTGGGTTTGGTGAAAACTTCATTTTTGTATAAAGTATGAAAACATTAAGGAATTTGGTTGTGCCTAATGGAAGCATAGAAATGCATGAATGAAAATTGAGTTATTCAGCACCATGGTCAGCTACTTTTAAGTCTTAATTGAGCAGACTCCAGCTATCCCATTTAACCATCCTATTTGAGATTCATTTAGAATGCAATACAACAATGATAACGTTTGAACGCTTACAGTTGATGGTAACAAAAGCCAATATTGTGTTGTGTATGAGCGATGTTTGCTTCCTGGGAATATGTACCTGAATTTATTTGTCCCTTTTGGAAAGAACCAGCACCTTCATATAGCTTGCCAGTGTTATCCATACTCTGTCAGGAAAATTGATATGGAAACTCTCCAGAGAGGATGATTATTATACATTTGCATAACTTGCCTTATCAACTACAGCACCTTAGAGAGGGAAAGCTATATTCATGATGTTTAATTTTTTAAATTATTTTTAGTCTCAGACTTCATTGCATGCTCAATTATATGCAATTTAAGAATTTTATTGAGGTGTGTTTGCTTATACCATTCAGGAGATCTCTATGTGAAATTCCAGATTATTGAGTTAAAGATTTTTGAGATTCTTTTATTTTGAGTTTCAGACATTTTACTTTTTCTTTTTTTAAAATAACATTGGCTGTTTGCAATTTCACTTTTAACACAATGATTACAGTAATGTTTAAAAACTAGAAATTAAATATAAAGCATGATTTTTTTTAATAATGGACTTGATTTTTCCCCCCAGTGGTTGGCACAAGTCTATCAGTCACAAGGAATGATGGTTGGTGCAGAAATGTGTTACCGAAAAAGTCTAAAATTGGCATCACAGCAAGGGAACTTGAGCGGAAAACTCTGTAGTCTTCTAAGACTTGCTAAACTTGCCTTAGAAATCTGTATGGTAAGAGTTTAAATTGTTAAATGATAAAATGAATAAATTGCAGTAATCTGATACTGAAATAGTTCTTCTCAATTAACCATTATGGGAGGAATCAGAAAATATACATGCAAGATATTTTGTCTTTGCAAATTGTATGATAACAATTTGCATATGCACCAAAGACAAATTCCTTGTGTGTCCAATCACACTTGGCCAATAAAGAATTCTATTCTATTCTATAAAGTAAATTGTGCTTATCAGGTTTCATCACAAATGTACTATGAAATAATAGTATTTGTCAGCTATAAATAGTTCTTAGAGATTTGCACTTTTAAAAAAAGATATTCCGCACTATCATGATTGTGAATATTTAAATTTTACAATTTGGAAATTTAGTTGTTAACAGCATATACATATAGCTAAAATAGCAGGGATTTTGCTTTAATATATCGTATTGGAAGTCAGTTCATTGTTCTGTTAGTGGAGACAAGAATACTTCAATAAAATGTTTTGTTAATATAATTGATAGTGGGGAGTATTGTTTTACATGGTGGGTGACTTATGAAAGGGGATACTGATTAGAGTTTCAAAATAATATTTATTCATGAATTAAGACCTTTTTGTCTATGATATGGAGAGAAGAGTTGCATTAAAAATAGATTTAAATGAATATTTGGTAAAATTAGTAGCTTTGGCTAATCCATTTTACCAAAAGAGTTGGAAATTATTTCCTTATGTTAGAATTCTATGCTACTTTTCGTACTAATTAAGAGGTGAATGGAAAAAATGATATATCACTATGAAACTATTTGTATCTGTAATTGCTACAAGATATGATGGTGTTAGATATAAGTAACTGGGTGTTTAGTTTTTTGTTTGTTTGTTTAAAGGCTAATGTTTCAAATGATCACTGGCCATCTCTAGTTCAAGAAGCCACCACAGAAGCTATGAAAATTTCCTTCTGTCCTCTGGGTATTCTATTTCAAGCACTTATGCAGTATAATCGCAAAATGGGTTCTCGGTGAGTATAGGTTTGTATATTACGTGGCATTCATTTATGAATGTCACAACATTTTTATTTACCCTAATTCAAAAACATAGATGGCATAAAATTAAAAGACAGTTGAGGGTTGCTGTCATAAAGTATAACATAACAGAATGCAGTAGAGAGTCTTGTTTGATGGAGGCAAAATCCCTAAACTTCTTGTTGCCCTGTGAATAAGGACATGGTTGTTGCAAATTGCTGTGAAAGTTCTATTGTCAGGGAGGCCTTTTAAAACTGCAGAATAAATTGCCTGTTTGGAAGCGTTATAGGAAACTCAAAACAGCATTTCTGGCTGTTATACAGTAGCTTTGCTTGCATGGAAATATTCTTTGAACTGGGGCCAAGAATCTGATTGAGTGATAATGAAGACATTTTCTCACCTGTAAACAGTCAACATCAATCTAACAGGCTGTTTGTGCCCCCTCTTAATGGTGCAGTTTAATATTTCACTGTCTTTTAATGATGTGTTAGATTTATATTTCAGAATATAACTATTTTCTGCTCATTTGTAGTGAGAGAAAATCATGCTTACTTGTAAATATAAGTATGTATTTGAATATCTAAAATACTGTAGATTCGTACTTATTTTGCCATTTTCTCATTATATCTTATAACATCTAATCAGTATTCTACTTTTTCTGTTGGTTTTTTAGAGAAACACGTCGTATGTTAGAGAGAGTGGTATATCAATCTGGATTTCCAGAAACTGTAGTATCAGTTGCCCGATGGTATCTCTTAAGACATTTATATGCCAAAGATGATTATGAATTAATTGATGTAAGAAATATTTCCATGTTATATATGCTAAATAGGTTTCTCAGTGCTTTATTTCAGAGTTAAATATGCCCAATGTTATTTATTTAGGGGGATATATACATTGGATTTCATTTGCAAAAAAAAAATATTTTAATATTGCACTTAATATTGTACTTCTTTTCAGGAAGTACTATTAGAATTTGTCTTTAATAGCTTTAATGAAGGATTATAATTTTATATTTCTAGTAAGTGCTACATTTGATTTTGTTGTATCTTTTTTCAGTTCAAATGGTTGTATTTATACATTGTACCATTCATTTTAACCTTTAACTAGAAGGATAGTTAAGGAACTTCAAATATATATGATAGTTATATGTTAGGTAAAGAAATATTATTTGGGATATTGAAAATAATTTCTTTTTCATACCATAATGCATTCATGAATCAAAAGTGCTCATTAATCATATAGTTGATATAGTTGACCAACCCCAAGGCCCTGGAGGTGAGCAGGTTTGCGGCCAATCTTCAGGGGGAGTAGTATTTGTGACCAAAAAAAAAAAATAGTTGAACTGCTCTTTTGTTCTTCTATTTTCCAAGAAATACGGTTATCTCCTAATTCCTTTTTGTTCCTTCATATAATGAATGTAGTCTGAAGTAGCAGTGGGAGAACTGCTTTATCTGCTTTCAACAAAAAGGACAGTTGCCACTGCTAAGTGCAAGGAGCCATCGGATTCCCTCTCCCCTATACCTCTTACATGTTCATACCAATTGTGGGCTGCTTCAGTTTTAAGTATGGAACAGAGTAAAGGTGGGATGGGGACTTTGGCTATCTTGCCACAATCTTTGGAGGAATAAACTAGGGGGGAAAATAGCATGGAGGAAAATGCTATTACTTAAGTTACCCCACTATCCATACATCAAACTGTAAGTTGCAAAACTAGAAGTATGCACAGGTTATGTTTTCTTTCGAACTCAAAATCATCTTGTTCTGGTAGTTACGCTTTTGGGTTAGCTGCATATCGAAATAGAAAATGTTATGGTATTTCTGCATTTTAGCTGAAACAAAATTCTAGCAGAACAATGCTGAGGTAACCCTGACCCTGAGGTAACCCTAACCCTAACCCTCTCCCTTTGCTTCTGAGTGGCCATGTTTCTCTCTCATCTCAATGCTTCCTTTTGCTCCTCTGCTTCTCCCCCACAACTACTGCTGCTAAAGTCCCAGTCCAACAGATCCTATAGGCCTTCCCATCTTCCTCATCTCTTCCCTCTCTTTCCAGTTCCTTTTAATTGCTGCTAATGTATCCACTTTTGCATCTCTCGGTTATTACAGTTCAAACTCCCAGCAATAGCTTGCCCCACTGGCTTAGCACTTAACCCTAGCAGTTTCCCTGCCTCTCCCAAGTCGCTGCTGCTGCTGCCTACATTTGACCTTAACAATGAAAATCCTAACTCTTTGGCCTGTTCTTTTTCCCCACTCCCACACTCCTCAGCCCAGTTTAATTCTGTTTATAGTACAAACATCTGAAAGATGGATGTTTCAGAGCAGGTCCAGAGCACCTTAAAACAGCATGGAATTGTTTGGCTCAGAAGGTTTTTGCACTCCCTGTGTACAACCAACTGGCCTATTTAGGTTGTGATTGATTAGCAAATGTAAACATCCTTAATAATCTTACACTCTGAGATATTCATATTAATGCATTTTTCCCCCTCTGCTTTCCCAATTCTGCAGGCTCTTACAGCAAACGCCAAGGCTAATGGAGATATTCGAGTTTTGGAATTAGTCAAGAAACTCTCAGCAGCAGCCTCCTAGCACCAGCATTAGTGAAGAATCAGAATAACTTTTGGAACTTTTGGAGGCTTTTGGAAACAACATCTTCATGACAGATACCTTGAGTTTAAATCACAAGTGCTAACAGTCCAATTTATATTAAAAGGAATCGGTTATTAAATTGTCCAGTTGAAATTTTATTGAAGTATTTAACCTCCTACTGAGAAATTACAGTGTATGCTTTTGACTTTGAAAAGCACAAAGGTTTTGACCTATGTTCTAGAGTTAAATATGACAGATTTCTGTCTTTGAAACAAACCCATGTGTTAAATAAATTTGGGACTATGTCTATCTTCATAGTCTGCTAAGATCTTGCTATTTCTGTCGGTGTAATTTTTTTTTACTGTTTAGCAATATATCTTTCTACAGCTTCTCAAACAAAATAGCCTTTAATTTGGTGGGTGATGAAACAAAATCTGTTGAAACATTGTTTACAACTTGTTTATATCTTACTCTGCGTGCAGAACCTTTTAATTCAGAACTTTATGATTTCATCCAAATATTTGTTTTTTTCCGGCTATGTTTAAAGTTATGTATCATGGCTGTCTTTCACGGTACAGTTGCAGCAAACCTTTGATGGGCAGAGTTTGAGAAAAGTAGATTTTCAGTTCTCTAGTCTCATTCATTAACCTTCACTAGAGTCCATTTTGGAAATTAATATTTTTAGTTTAAATTAGATTCAAAGATGATATGAAGCCATAGTACTTGATGCTCTCTTGCTCATCAAGTTCAAGATGTTTCAGAATAGAATACTTTCAAACATAGCATAAAATAGATGGTAAGTATGAAGTAGGACATGCTAATAATCACAAATGTTATTTCATTGTTCTTAAATTGTTTTTCATATACAAATGCTGGCCTATAATTTGGAGCCAAAGAGTGGAGAGATGTATTTTTATTTTAATTTCAAGCCATTTCTGTGATTTAAAATTCTCTTGTTTTCCACCGCCACCCAACCCACTTACCAGAAAAAAAGGGTTAACTAATATTCCTTCCACATTAAATTCCATTTTTAATTAATTCAATTTATTATATTTACATCCTGTCTGAGTCCCAACTACTCTGGGAGGGACAGTATGAAAAACATGAGACCTAGTACTCTAACTGAATTGCTCATATTTAACCTTTCTGAAGAATTCTCCACACAAATGCATTAAGCTCTTCTTTTTTCCTCCGTAGTGTTGTTTTTATTGATAATGATCATCAGTTTGCTTGTCATTAAAGTGAAATTATATTTGTTGTACTGCTAAGCATTAGATAATTACAGTAAATCTACATTTCAGTAGAATGGACATTTCCTTTGAAGAAATAGTTCTTAAGTTTAGACATTCATATTCAGTATTGCCCTTACATCAATTGTAGAACCCACTTTTGACTTAAAGGTTGACAGAATGATTTAGTCTGCATTTTATGAAAACAAGAATTTTTACTGCTTATAAAACCACTTTCTCTACTTGGTTTTGCTGCCTACTTAGTCACTGATTTTGAACTATGTTCCCCCTTCCTTTTTTGGGCTGTTGGATGTAAGAAGGTAAAAACCAATAAAGGACACCATCTGCCATTGTATTAGAATAATTCTATATATTTTAAAGTCAGTTTTTGCCTCCATACGTTAGAAAAGGGTTTATAAATTTACTATTATCTAGCCCAAGGGTCAGCAACCTGCGGCTCTGGAACCACATGTGGCTGTTTTAACCCTCTGCTGTGGCTCCCTCATTTCATCCCTCTGCTGCGGAGAGAAGCGGGCAATACCACTGCTGTTGCTGCCTCCATGGCCTGCCTGATGCTCTTGCAGCACCTTGTGCAGCACAGTGAAATTTAGTGCACTTCACAATGACGGAGACAGGTCCCCTCTTCCTGGAGCCCATTACGACCCTGTCCCACTCACCCCTGGCAACAGGAGCAGTGTTGGTTGTGATGTGGGGTGGGCCAGTGTCTTGGGGTGGAGAGCAGGTTGCGTGTCCAGCACCAACAAAGGCCAGAAATAGCCACCCGCTGCTTGCTGCTGCAGTCTGTCAGGCAGACTGCAGAGAGACAGATTCGGCTCACTTAGGCTCCTGCTCCCCTCTCTCTGCCTTTCCCCAGTTTTGCAAGGATTCAGCGGATGCTGCCTTGGTGGTGGTGGGGTCGTCCCATACTTTGCTTGCCAAGCATCTTCAGGAGTGCCTGAGGACTATATTTTCCGGCCACTTTGGACCAATTTGCAGGATGAGTATGTGTGCCTGTGTGTGTATGCTGCTGCTTGGGATGATGCTTCTGTGAAGTGCGTGCAGCGAACTAAGGCGGCAACCTTGTGGCAGTGTGATGTAACAGCCTGACAGTCACTCCTTTTGCAAAGCAAGGTTTATTTTTGTATCTTTCCAGAGACAGAACGTGGCCAAAGTTCCTGTAGGCTTATTCCCTGGGTGTGTGGGTTTGGAAGTGGGGGGAGAGGGAGAGAGAGAGAGACGAGAGAGAGGGAGAGAGATGAGATAGAGAAAGGGAGCGTGGAGAGAGGTGAACAATACACCCAAGGCCGGATGTGCCAAGAGATGGCTGGTAGGGGTGAGGTGGGGCTGAATGGGGCAAATAATTTAACAACCAGTTCTCTGCCCTAATGACTGTCTGGGTAGGTGTGGCTGGGGGTGTCATGTGACTGGGTGGGAGTGAGTGACATTGAGTTGGCCACGCCCACCCAGTTACATCAGTTGTTAAATTATTGGCTCCCTGTGTTTTCTGTGGGAAATGGGTCCAAATGGCTTTTTGGGTGTTTAAGGTTGCAGACCACTGATCTAGCCTGTGAGACTCGTCATCAAGTTTCAGTGCTACCAGTACATAGAAGCAAATATAATTCCCCAAATATGGGATTGAAGAAAAAAAATGTAATTAATTTCCTCAGTGCTTTACAACTTGAGGACATTACTACTGGAACTACTACTAAAATAATGGGTCCCTCTCAGGTTATTGGTCCCAATTCTTCCTCCTATTCACTCAATCTGTTTTTTTTTTTATTTGATTTATATGCCGCCCTTCTCCAGAGACTCAGGGCGGCTTACAATGCGCTAAGCATTTTTCAGAACTGATGGAACCTCATGGTTGATGCTCTGATATTTTTTTCTTCAGAGAATGATTTGAAGTGTTGCAATGAAGTTTCTCTCAGGAAGCAAAAATGTTATGCAACAACCTTTGCATTATTCAACCACTTGATTTCAATCTTACAGAAGACTGCAAAGCTAGTTCCATTTGAATTTTTAAGAACATTTTCTTATCACCAAAAACTGGTGATAAATTATATCTGGAATCTCTTTGTTAGAAAATGTACTGTACATGAGAGTTGGTCAAGGAGGGGCATGTTGCTTGTATCTTCTAGTTCCATCGCTACTTTGACAAAAAAAAATGGCATTTTAAATGTCTTAACAAATTTAAGTGGCTTTAAGAGGCTTGCATATCTATTCCTCAGAATATTTCTGGGCATACGGCTACATTTTTGCAAACTTAGCTTTTTCCTTCTTACAAATAAATAGAATTAAAAACAAAGTGAAAAACAAATTGGTAGCTAGAATACTGGATGTAAAAGTACTCATTTGAATTTGCAGAACAACTGAAATTTAAAAGATGTCTTCATAAAATGAGACAAATGTTTTAGGAAAAGTATTTTCTTTTTCATAACTGTTAACAAAATTATATGAATGAGCTAATAAGGTTGTACAAGTTTCTCTGTAAGGGCAGGAAAGATGCTCCTAATTTGAGAACGTCAGGATATAACTGCAGATATCTGATGTAATTGTTTGTCAAAATAAACCAAGCAATGACTTACACAATTGCTGTTAAGCCCTTGCATTTTATTTTTTTCAAACATAAATGAAGTGTTAATATGATTCTATTTTAACTTATGTCTGTTCAGAATTATGACAGTGCTTTTGTTACAGAATTACAGGAAAACAAGTCTGATATTGTAGAAATAAGTTAACTTTTTAAACCTTTTTAGTATTCTCCCTTGATGGAACAAATGTAAACGCTAAACAAAATGTATTAATCTTTGAGTTCACTGAGTTTTCGTCGTAGCTTTTTCATATCTTGCTTGAATTTCTCTTCTTCAAGTTTTAGCTTTGTTGTCTGTATATGTTTGAGTGCGTCAAGAGAGTCACGGATAGATTGAAATCCTGGTAAATAACAGGCATCTTTTAGTAAAGTTGGCAAAATTATCATTAATATCACATTTTGTGTTTATACTATTCCAAAATAATTTTTGACTATTGCTTCTTAGCTTAAGGTCATCATTTTCTATCATTTTAATGTGTTATTGAGCTAGTTTAGTTCTCCTTTAAGATGAGCTCAGCTTTAAGATGAGCTAGTTTAGTTCTCCTTTGATGCATAAATAAGGTGAGGCCTGACATCAGACTGATTAAAAGTATATATATACACATATTTTCTGGTATGAAAACTGAGAAGACTAGAAATAACAATAGACCTGAACTCATAATTTCTCTATCTAAACATCAGAATAATCAGTTATTTCTGCTGGAAGCTGTTTTTTGTCCTTTATGAAGATAAAGGTTTATAAAGTGAACCACAGAAAGGAGACTTTCAGTTTTCCTCCTTATGGTATGATTTGATAATCTGGAGAATGACAAAGTTGTGTGGCTTTATAACACACATGCAAACACACAAATGCATGTAAGTTTGAAAAACAACCTCACCTGATCTGTATTCATTTTGCATTCCTTCTAGTTCATTCCACATCAGCTTTTCAAATCTGGTAATCTTTGCATGTAGTTTATTTTGATCGTTTTTTACCTGGCTGAGTTCCACATCAAACTGCAATGTTTTTTCTGTGCTTTCTATTCTTTTGGAGACATAGTATAAGCCATCTTCCAATTTCTTTTCCAGTATTTCCTTTTGAAAGAGTTATTGTGAAAAATGAATAGAATTACTCTACTAAAAATGTTATATTTATTCATTCAGTATAAAGGAATGAAATCAATCCTGCTTGTGTGCTATGTTTTTTCTGTAGATGTTCTATAATGTTTATAATTATTTTTATTTTTAAATTTACATTTGCAAAAATGATAGATCTCATTTCCCAGTTAAATAGGTAACTGACTTTTTATGGAACAGCCAAGAAGTTGGGATGGATTTAAAGCTAATCTGGTGTAAGAGGCTTCCAATGTTTTTGATATACATTTTACTATGAAACTCTGAAGATGTTTCATCTTATAAAAATTGTTTGGTAAAGTGAAGGGGAGGAGGGTCCAAAGAAATGTTGGATATCAAAATCCTTTGCATGAAGTGCAGGTATATAGTACTATTAACTGCAAAAAGTCTTTCCCCAAGATTTCAACTGAGCTTGGAAAAAAATGTTTCTTATTTTCTAGCTCATGTAGAAGTCTGGAAATAAAATTAAATGAACAATTGGCTATGAAGCAGCAAGTCTTTAATCATGTTTAGATCCAACATCATAAAATTTTGAACATTGTAACTAAGGTCCAAGCTACTAATTAAAGATATGGACAGAAATTACATCATTGGTTTCCTAATTTTTGAGCTAAAAAAACCCAGACAATCATAGCCTAAATTCAGATGGGTTGGTCTCTGCAATTTGTGTTGTTCAGAATTGTGGATCAGTTTTTGGCAATTTAGTTTGTGGCTCTATCTGGATCAACACCAGTTTTCGCTATCTACTCTTTAGCAATTCTTCCCATGGTAAGTTTTGAACAAATAACATATTTTTAAGATAGTGCTTAATTTGACTATGAAATTGCTTTTCTGTTTCTCAACTTTTTTCTTGTCATCTTTTCATTTCAAATGAAAAGTTTTCAAATAATTCCAATATTTATAATTTGCTTGAAAACCTTGTGAACAGTGGGGAATAAGCCCCTCTCTGAGGAAAATGGGCAGTTAAATACAAAACATAAAGAAATGGTTTTTAATACATTAAGAAAAACAATTATATATACTGCTATATAAGTGTACCTCTATTATCAAATATTTTTATTCATTTTCTTATTAGGTTTTTCATTAAGCAATTAAGTTACTAAGCTGATTCAAGCACAATAAAGGTTATTGAAAAGAAACATCTCAAGATAGAACTGAAGATTTAAAACTGGAAGCCAGAGTCATTTCTAACTGATGAGCCCACAGTGATTTTGTTTTCAAAAATCAAAGCACTTAGCAAACATTGACTTAAAGCTTCAATAATTTTAATCTATAAAATACAACATTTAAAACTTGCTGTATGGTGCAATAATTTAGGATTAGCAATCGTACAGTATGCCTTTTAGATTATTTTATAAAACAACTAAATTGTCTCCTTTTGAAACTAAAGTGAAGTGTTCCAGATTATCACACCAAGTGCTCCTCTCCTGCCTCGCCAAAAAAAGCAAAAACAAATTTGAAGAAAGTTATGTTTAGATAGCGTGTCCTGGTCTTGGATCAGCTACTTTCTGAAGCTAAACACTCTGCCTAAGTGCTTGCATGAAGCCAACGTCCTTCCTCTTGCCAAAAACTCAAGCTGTAATTCAGATTGCAGTTTGAAAAAGGAGCACTCTGCCATCTGTTAGAGACTTATTTGAGATGGCATATTTTATTGCCTGTGATTGAAAGAACAACATCCATACCATAGCAGCTTAAAATCCATACAGCCCTGACTGCCCCAAGTCTCCCAAGTAACCTTAGTATATTATGTTTCTCTAACAATATATTGAACACAAAAAGCAAAGATGAATGGGCTTTCAATGTCTAGTAATAAAATCTGATTGGCTCCTATGCTCCCTTCAGGTGTTCCTGATTTCTGTACTTCTGTTGTAGATTCTTCGTCAGATAATCTCACCATCTTCTTTCCCGGAATTCTCTGCTGGCTCATTTCCATAACTCAGCCAGTATTACTCATGTAAGATCACTGCAAATGTTAAGCAGATCTAAACACTTATCAATTTAAAATCTTTCTGCTCTTCTTTTATAAAAGAGGCTTTTTGAGAAAGCGTGTTATGCTTGTATTTTTTGCATGAATTACAAAAGCACTTGCCAATCTCTCCTTGATTGTAGCAAAGAGCTGGTTTGTGAAATGGACTTGCTCTTGTTCAGATCTCCTCAACTCACTTTCCATCCACTTTCGTTGGTTTTGAATTTGATCTTTAAAATCATTTAAAATACCATTTATCCTAATATTTAAAGAGAAATTCTTTTTAATTTTCATGAAAATGAAACATGAAACATGCAGTTCTTCTGTACCATGATCTCACTACAAAAGCAATTTGAATAATAAGTAAATAGGGTTTTTATGCTAATTTTTTTTCTTAGTTTAGTCTTAATTTTCTAATGACAATCAAACTCGTGGGTAAAAGCTTCACTCAAACAACTTCCATAAATTTATTCAGATTTCATGTCATGAATGAGATTTATTCCATATACTCTTCATTTTTGCCACTTTTGGTAGTTAACTATTTTCTGAAGTGGCAACATTGGTGGTATGGTTTTAGTTTCAAGGCTATAAATACTTATATGATATTTGATGACATGTATTCTCCCAACAAGTGAAATCTTTAAAATGTATTTTGAAAGTGATCAAAAGCTTATGCATTTTTAAGCATTGTAAGTCAGCTTCTGATCACAGCTTTTATAATGGCAAATCTAGATCTTTTGCAAGTATAGGAAAGAAGTTGAATATGCGCATCAATGGTGTGTGCGTGTCCACAACTGATGAACAGATATATCCAGGACAAGAATGAAGTGAAGAAACAACACTTCTCCAAACACTTCTGAGTTGTCTACTTATCCTGTTTTTTTAACAAAAAACATACTGATTTTACAATTAAATATAAATAGATCTTCATCTCGCATCTTAATTAGTATTTCACATCTGACTTAAAAAATAATTCAGAATGCAAGAGAGTACAGTTGTAGCATCTGTATCTTATTAAAGCTGCTGCATCTTTTCAAGTATAAGCAGCCCTTACAGTAGGGCTTTCGCTGAAACTATATCAATCTTGGAAATACACAGTTACTTCAATGAGCGTAGATAGGTGCTGCATTTAAGCACTTGTGTTCAAAAGCAATTTTTCAAAAAGAAAACTGAAGCATAGCACAGCTTTATTTTACACTTCTTTATATGACTTAGGAAAATAAAGATCTGATATGGTTATGTATAGCATAAATGCTCTCCCCACCCATTTTTATAGCCTTTTTCCTTCTCTAAACCCTCAACAGTTTTATTTCTTATTTATTTTCTGTATTTATAAATCAAATTTAGAAACTGCCCAATTCACTCACAGAATGACTGTTTACAAAAACAAATTTACATTGATTTTCTGTCTTCTTTCTACTTATTCAATTTCATGATAGTTCTTTTGCATTAAATAAGAAAAGTTTTGTTGTTACAGCTATCAGTAAAAATAAATGAAAGCACTGTGCAGTTTCAGTTAAAGCACTGAATTAGCTTTGCAAAAAAGATTTACGTGATTTCATAAACATTTATTCTTATTGGCGTGTCAGGATTTTTAAAGGCCAGTAAATTAATTTGGTGCTGTTCCCTCCTGCCAATACCATTGTACCATAATTTCTCACCAAGCACATTAACATAATTGAAAAGCTTTGTTCCCTTACTTGAAGTCCAAGAGCTGCAGTTCATGGTGTTGATCACCCTGTATTGTCTTTAAATTTGAAGTTTGCTCTGAGTTTGAAGTCTCTATCTTGCCTAAAAGATGCATTACCTAATAGGAACAACAACAACAATAAAACATTATGTGCTAAAATCCCAGCATTTACATTAAATACACATTATAACTGCAGTGACTAAGGGAAAAGTCAGAATTTCAGATAGAGCCATTCTTATAAGCTTTTCTCAGAATTAATTTTGCTACATAATAAAAGATTCCCATCTATTCCAAAATAATTATTAATGTCCAGTGTTTGTTGAAATTTTTATAGAGTCTTTGTACAGAAATGATCAGACTATACCCCGTTTCTCCCAAAATAAGACATCCCCTGATAATAAGCCCAATCGGGTTTTTGAGTGCATGGCAATAAGGCCAAGTGCTTATTTCAGGGTTCAAAAAAATATAAGACAGGGTCTTATTTTCAGGGAAACACGGTACATAGGTTGCTAGAGAGAAAATGAAGATGAGACCCTTTTAGCTAATATTCTACATTTTCAGGAAGAGCTATGCTATGTGCCAGAGGTGGTATTCAGAACTGGCAGGTTCTGA